>JAOPFQ010000006.1:0-1227000 GCA_030064505.1 Chouioia cunea | reverse complement strand
TAGACATCAAAAAGCTTTTCACCTCCCCGGAGAAGAGCTACCTGAAACAAACGTAGTCATGCACAGAATCATTACTACTGACGAAGAACCCATAAACTCCAGGCAATATTAATTCCCTCATTCTCATAAGGGCGAGATTGATAAACAAGTCCAAGAAATGTTGAAAAATGGAATAATTAAAAAATCAGAATCTCCATACAATATTCCCATATGGGTCGTCCCTAAAAAACCTGATTCCAAAGACAATCCCAGATGGCGAGTAGTCCTCGATTTTCGTGAACTAAACGAAAAAACCATCAGTGACGCTTATCCCTTACCGAATATTACTGAAATTTTTGATCAGGTCGTAGGTGTCAAATATTATTCAGTATTAGATCTATCCTCAGGTTTCCATCAGGTAAAAATCGATCCTAGAGATTCGCACAAAATCGCCTTTAGTACTCCTTTTGGCCATTACGAGTTCGTAAGAATGCCATTCGGATTAAAAAATGCTCCAACCACCTTCCAACGTCTCATGGACGATGTGCTTAGAGGCTTGCAAGGCCAAATTCTTTTTGTCTATCTTGACGACATCGTAATCTATGCAAATTCCCTACAAGAACACGAAGAAAAAATTGTAAAACTCTTCGAAATCCTTATTAAAAACAAATTAAAGTTACAAATCGACAAATGCGAATTTTTAAAACGCGAAGTCTCTTACTTGGGCCACATACTAAGTGAAAAAGGATTAAGCCCTGACCCTAAAAAATAAAAGCCGTAAAAGGTTTTCCAAGACCGATCAACGTTCAAGGTATCCGGCAAATCTTAGGACTTGCAGGATATTACCGATGTTTTATAAAAGATTTCGCCAAAATAGCTAAACCATTAACTAAATTGCTAGAGAAAGATGCACCATTCGTTTGGACTAACAAAACTGAAGAAGCTTTTGTCAAGTTAAAAACTCAACCCTGTGAAGCTCCTGTTTTACAATTCCCAAATTTAGATGAACCGTACATAGTTACCATCGATGCCTCCGGCTATGCCGTAGGAGGAATACTATCTCAAGGTAAATTAGGAAAGGATTTACCAATAGCCTACACGTCTAGAGTTCTGCGAGGTCCTGAATTAAACTACGAAGTGTACGAAAAGGAAACTTTAGCTATTCTACATGCTATAAAAGCCTTTCGCTCTTACGTATATGGACGAAAGATCACAATCGTTACAGATCACCAACCCCTAGTGTGGTTCAAAACGGTAAATCACAATACTCGAGTCCAGAAATGGCGATCCCGTTTGTCAGAATATGACTACGAGATAGTTTACCGCCCTGGAAAAACCAATTGTAACGCAGACGCCCTCTCTAGAAATCCAGTCGATCCAGTATCTGTAAATGTGGTTACAAGAAGACAAAAATTTCTTGCAGACCAACCTCCGCCAGTCGAAATCCTCGATCCTCCTAAACGACCTAAAGGAAGACCAAAGAAAACGGTCCCGACTAATGAGGTACCAGAATTCGCAACCATAAGGCAAAATTTCTCTCCAATCCGTACACGAAACAAGAAAAGAATTGATTACTAAGAAAGTGATCAAGAAACTATCGAAGATTTCGAAGCCGAACCCAATGCAATTATCACAAAAAAATTCATTCCGCAGGCAAGCTCACTAAATACTAAAGCTTCTGTTTGTAGTGAAGTCTCGGAAGTAAGCAAGGAAAATTCCTGTAAATCTAGTAGATCTCTGAAGAAACAAATTTCGGAAACTAAGGAATTTATCCAGTACCGTAAGGACAATATTGCATACTTCGTCTCCAATATAGGCTTACCTCTTGATGAGGGAGCAAAACATCTAGTGAAATTTAACAAAATAAAGCTCGACAGCGAGTATGCAATAAGAGAAGTGAAGAAGAAAGAGATGAAAAATAAATACTACCAATTTTCGTTCTGTATTCTCAAAAAAGCTTCAGAATCTCAAGAGTCCTTGAAGGTGATCCGCGACAACATAAACGAAACTCTAGTAATAGTCCGAGAATTACTCCTGAAATTCAATCAACAAACATTCTGTTTTGCAAAAAGCACCACTATAGAAAACCTACCATGGTCAGAAGTCTTGAATCTCCTGGATGAAGTATTCAAAGATATTCCAATCAAAGTCCTGATCTGTACAGGGCAACTTAAGTACGTACCTCTCGAATAACGTGATAAAATCTTTTACGAATTACACACTAGTCCAATAGATGGACATCGTGGTGTATCAAAAACCTATAACAGAATCAAACATGAATACTACTAGGAAGATCTAAAGGTTGACATACAACGTCGCATCCAACAATGCGTCGATTGCCAGCTGAAGAAACTAAAAAGACTGAAAACCAAACAACCGATGATAATCACAGATACTCCTAGTACGGCCTTCGATAAGGTAGCCATGGACATACTAGGTCCTTTAAAGCTCACTCATAATAATCATGAATACATCCCCACGATACAAGACCAACTCTCAAAATATTGTATAGCCGTTCCCTTATCTGACACACAATCAAGCACGATTGCCGATGCATTCATTAAGCGATTTATTTGTATTTTCGGTGCACCCAAAGTAGTTTTAACCGACCAAGGTAACAATTTCTTGAGTAGTCTAATGACCCGTATCTTGAAAAGATTTAGGATTAAAAAGATCAGAACCACTGCATTCCATCCTCAAGCTAATGGCTCGCTTGAACGAAGTCGCCACGTGTTAGGCGAATTTTTGAAACAATACACGGACAATGACGATGAATGGGACACTTGGGTTGAGATCGCAATGTTAAATATAGTACTTGCGTCCAAGAAAGTACCAAACACACGCCGTATGAAGTCGTCTTCGGACGCCTCGCTCGGCTACCATCAAGCGACCCTCTGAGAGAAGGCGATCTAGTTCCTACTTACAAAGGATATGTGAAGGATCTGGTCACCCGCATTACTGGCATCGAAAATCTCGTCAAATCAAAATTTCGCTCAAAAAAATATTATGACAGAACAATCAATCCTAAAAATTTTTAAGCAGGAGACTATGTTTTCTTGTTATCCGGTGCTAAACCTGGAAAATTCGGAAACCATTATACTGATCCTCATAAAATACTCGAAGTTATAAACAAAAATAACGTGAAAATACAAATATGTAAATCCAATAAAATTGTCCACGCAAACAGATTGAGAATTTCACACATTAATAAAGAACTTCCATTAAAAAAGAAAAAACAAAAAAACTAACAGTCAGAATTCTAACCCCCTCACTAATCATACTCTTTAATCTGTTACAGAATCAACGACAAGCAAAAAAATATATATACAAACTTTTATCATGTTTAACACCCAAGGTATCTGCTCACTCTTTTCTTTACTCCCTGTAGTCATGTGTATAATTGGGTATGATTGTGGTTCTCGCCACATGAACGTGACCACCGTCTCTCTGCTCAACGTGGGAGAATGCAACATCCCGCAAGAAACCATCAACATCACCAAGGAGTATATTCAATTATTACAAGTAGTCGAATATTCGGAAACAACCGTCTACCAATGTAAGGTAGAAATCCACCGTACAGCTATCTATTGCGGAACATGGTCATGAAACTACCACGTACAAAACGGGGAGATAGAATTCATCCACGAGATCAGCGAATCTGCGTGTATGAGTGCCCATGTCACCGGAATCTTCAATTATGGAAATAAAGTCATCCAAGGATTACGAATTAACAACACCGCAGTCTACCCCGCTACCTTTGCTGGTTCCATAAAATCTGATGGAGAATGTAGTAGAACGTCCTACAGTGACCCTTACGGCTCCTGGGACTACGTATTCGTCCAAGGCACCATCAAAATTACATTGAGTAGCCATCAAGCACGGGTGAATCTAGACTCCGATAAAATTCACCTCAATTCAGGCACTGTGTGCTCCCTATCGTCCACGGCTTGTATAGACTCCGTTGGAGGACATACCTTTTGGAAACCAATCCCCGTTGATAGTTGTAATTTCAATAAATATAACATCCTCTATGAAGGATTCGCCAACAAAATGAAGGATATGCATCAGGACCATGTGCAAACTATATATTCTCTTACTACAAACGATATCACATTCGCGTTGTCAGCCAAAGGACGCGAATCCGTTTGCGGCTATACGATAATTCGCACTGAACATCCAAAAATAGTAGTTTTCGAAACGACTAAAGGCGGCAGTTTCGCTACGGCAAAACGGATACCCGTCTCTAACCTCGATATCTTTGCCTATGTAAATTCAAAATTCGTGTATGTAGAAAAGAACATCCGTTCGCAGATGAAAGCCCTGTACCGCGATGTAGTTTTCCAAAGCTGTAAACTCGAACAGGAAACATTAAAAAATTCTCTGACAATAGCCACACAAACTCCGGATGAGTTTGCGTATAACATTATGAAAGGTCCCGGTTATATGGCAGTGACGGCTGGTGAAGTAGTTCATATTATTAAATGTATCCCAGTTGAGATTGTAGTCTAACATGGAGAAAATTGTTATGCCGAACTCGAAGTATCCAAGCTGAATCGCACCTATTTTATGATACCCAGAATACACATACTAAAAGAAAAGGGGACTTTGATAGAATGTAATGCCTTAGTATCTTCTTATTACTTCTTAGGTAACGGCTGGTATAAAATTATGCCACGACCTATCGAAGCATACGCACCAACTATCCTGAAACCACTAACCAGACCTACATGGAGCTACATTAATCCTTCGGATTTAACTACTAGTGGGATCTATACGGAAAAAGATCTAGCCCAATTACGAGACAGAATAATGTTCCCTGTAGAACGTCCTTCCATCCTTAAAGACGTAGTAAGGGAAATTACTGAACAAACTGTCACCGACACTGAAGGCACTCTCTCCAAGCTGTTAAATGAAGATGCTGTCAGAAGAATCTCAGAAACAGCATGGGATCGACTATGGTCCAAATTTATAACTTTTGGAACCTTCAGTGCTGGAATAATCACTATCATAATGATTATCCAAATCATCAAAACCGTAATCGATATCTTTATACGTGGTTACACCCTTCATTCACTTTTTTGTTGGTCTACAAAGCTATTAGCAGCATTATGGGGCTTCTTAGCCCACCTGTTAATTAGTCTAGGATCAAGTCCTGCGACTATTCCGAAATCAGACGTCGAAATGGGATCATTAGAGGATGCCATACCTGCAGTACCCAAGCCAGCTACCAAATCAAAGCCCAGCGATACCAAGGAAGAAACACAAGAGTTCTTAGAATTGCATAGTTAATAATGACGTCTGTGACCGATTACAACCTTGTTTAACTACTCAAAAGCTCACTTCTATACAAATCAACACTTTTTCTATCTGTCACTATACCATTATGACCGAGACCAACGGTTACTTTCGTCAATTCTATCCTCAACTAACCGCTTTACGGTGGGGGTGTGACGTCCGCTGATACTAAGCACGTGGTAGAAATAAAATTTAGTTTTTATGAGGTCATCGCCCTCTATAGTTTATATCTATTTTCCGGCGTCACATGTTTACTGTGACTGTTTATAATTTCTGAGCGTGAGAAAGGACTAAATAGAACCACTTGCTTATGAAAAGTCTCACGGAAAAACCATACCCTCCGATGAGCAAGTTAGTTTTCTCCGAAAACTAATAAAACGGACCCTCTTGATGATATGCCATGGTCTCGCGCTAACGAAATTTCCCAGACGCCTAGAGTCGTAAAAATGATCTTTCCGGCTGCGACTAAAATCACGCAACGCATATTGATGCCACATCCGCTAGACATTTGTATAAACTAATAATATTAATAATAGTCACTACTGTTTATCAACATTGTAAACCATCGTTATATTTGTAATAGCCATAAACTAAATCTCCTAAAGTCCATAGACAAAACAAGAAATTACGACTAAACAAGCCAACATTTGTTATAGTCTCGCTACTATTTTTATAATAAACTTAAGCCAATAAATTGTAAACAATGGATATCTCTCTCTCCTGTCAAATTCGCCCGTTAAACTATTAATATTTTCTCCAAACGATACTGTACGCGACATCTCTCAAAAGAAGAATGTACCGTTTTTCTATCCACCCACGCAAGGTTCTTCCAATTAGACTAACGAAGGAAATTATCTTTTCCCTCATTGGCCTATTCGGAAAAGGGCCCGCCTCAAAGGGATCCGGAAAACACTAAGAGTAGGGCAGCGCGACGAGGGCTATAAAATGGCCCGCACGCAGTATTACAGACAGTTCGAATCCAGCCTCAAAATTAAATCCAACTCTGACTTGTAAGGGAGAGAGATCATCTAAAAAGTTGTAAGTCAACCAATAAATATCATACTTTGAACTCAGTCTATTTCTTCTCTATCGCTTTGTAGTAACATAATTAGATTTTCCATCGAATGCAGATCGGGTGCTTGTCAAACCGAGTACTATCTACATTCAAAATAATTCTTGTTTATCAAATCCTGGCTAAGGTCTGTCTGGCGTGCGCCTATTATAGTGCAGTACGAGAGAATCGCCTTACCATTCTTTTCATTCCATAACCTATCCCGAGTAGGATAAATTACGTAACTAGACAAATTGATTTCCCGGTTATTAGAGGTAAAACTCTACGACCAAAAATACACTCTTTAATAAATCTAGTCTGTAATATCCATTGGACGTTACAATTAACATAAAAGAAAATGGAAATACAAATTAACCCAACAATCAAGAAAATTAAATGAATAAAATAAAAGATAAAGGCAAACTACGGCGATGGTTGAACAATAATGGACGTCGCCAGACTCAGGCTGTACAGCCAGGAGGACCGAGCGAGGTTCAACAATAACGAATAAATAAAGAAAATAATTTAAAAAAATAATCGGCTCACTCACCAGCTGTGTAGATTTCATTTCCAAAAAAAGAAAAATAATTGAACTTTGGCACAAGCACTCAAATCTGTAACCAAACCTCAAACAAAACAAACACTCTCACGGCTCAATTCTGACTGAGCCAGTGAATGTGCCCTACCTCCTACTCTCCTCTTCGCACCGCAAATTCGCGACAAATTTTCCGAGGTCAGCGACCTCGGAATGTTGAGCAGCTAATCGGCGAATAATATGGCCAACGGACTCCGGCCAACCACCAGGAGTTCCGTTGCAAACTAATTGTGAACAACGAACTAATAATTTTAGCTAAATTGCCTTAGTTCCAAGAATAGTCGCTTGGATCGTCCTAGTAGAATTCGGTGTACAGCAAAACATACTTTTAGCGATCTGCCTATTAATCTCTAGTTATTACTATCTGATCTGATATAGGTGCAGGATCAGCATACTTGGTAAAGTTTCACATAAAAGCTAATAATCATTACATGAACTGATTTTTAAAAAAAGGCATAGGCGAAGTGTGGATAATAAACATTTTTTGTAATTTCCCTTGTTTATTTACTTTAATCAATTCGTACGGTATACACTTTTGAATAAAGTTTATGTAGATGCTGTTTTAAGTGTACCCGGCAGTACTTGTTTTTATTCTTTTATACGTACGATTACAGCTTTTGTGTTCTTTGATTAGTGTGCTTCTTCCATAATCGGTTACTGTATGGACAAAAGAATAAGGAAGGGGCGATTCGGCACGATTCGAAAAAACGAATTCAGTTTTTAATGCCCTATTTCGTCTGATTTATTTGCGTTAGATTTTATACAGAAGTCGTCATACTAGAAATTATCCTCTAGGAGCAGGAAAATTTGCACTGATTGAAGTAACAGTGACCCTAGAAAAAGAAGTTCATTTCTTCAGACGATTGTACGTCTGAAGAAATGATCGTTAAGGTTACGTTCTTCAAGACTATCGTGTGCTCAATGAGAATCTAATAGATTTTAGCCTCCCTCTAGGGACCAGAGAATTACGATGGGGATTGCTAAATGAAGTATCTTATTCAGGTCATATAGAGGGAGCATGTAAAAATACGTGATATGTGTCCTTTTTATCATACAAATCGTATATTTCTGTACGAAGATCATCAATTGTTCGGAACATCGTATTTTGTTATTTTGTCCTTTTCCACCAGGGTTCAAGGGTTATAAATTACTTATTTAAAGGGTGCATTTGACAATTAAAAGAAATATGTTAGTTTTTTCACTACTTTTAATATTTTTAGGCTAGGGTTTCTCTTCGTGCCATTAGAATTGAAAACTTGAGTTTTCGATTTTGTATATCTCGAACTTTAATTTTTCAAAATTTGAATTTTTCAGTTAAAGAAATTCCGAAATTTTTGTATCGATTGAATTAATTTTAAAAACAAAGAATATGCTAAATCTATATATTCAGGTGATCAGAGAACGGGCTGCTAACTATCATAAGTCATCAAGATACTTGGAAATGTACGGCTCGAACTCTGGTCCAAGTAGGGCATCCATCAATCGGTTGAACGTAGCGCCTGCGTTCATCAAGCCGAAGGTCATCCTCTTGAATTCCCATAATCCATAATCAGGAACAGGGAAAGTCGTATATTTCTTACTCGACTCTGCCATACCAATTTGTAGGTAGTCACTACTTAAGTCGATTTTCGAAATATACACGGTTCCTCGTAGTTTGCCGATAATACTGTCCTCACTCGGTGATGGATACGCGTCGACTCTCGTGACTTTATTCAGTTCACGAAAGTCGGTACAAAACTTGTTTGATTCGTCTTGTTTACGGACCACTACAGGTGCGGTACTCCAACTACTCTTGGAGGGTTTAACCAAGTCTTTCTCCCATCATTGCTTAACTTCTTTCCATGAAGCTAAGTATGGGCTGAGAGTACCGGCGAGGCGCTGCTTTCTTAGGGCGCTCATCCATAACCTCTATCACGGGCTCTATTAAGCTCATGAAAGCCGGTGACTTTTTTAAAATTATCCTCTCCCTCCACCAATCGACTTATTTGGTCTTTTTCATTATTTTTCAATAATAACAATCCAGCAATCTCCGTCGTTAATGCTGGCCGCTTGTGGCTAGTTTCACAAGGGAATTACATACTATCGCGTCTCCTTTCTATGAACACATGCCAATTGGCAAGATCTCCCATACGCTAAATGTGGTTGCCACAATCTATAACCAAATCATACCCGTCATAAAAATCAGTACTCAAATAAATCTCGTAGACGAGATCTTCGAGTGCTGCACACGCCTCACCACCCCATCGATTTTAAAAATCAATTTGAGGTTGCCAGCCGTCCTCATCATGCCATTCGAAGCATTTGTAAGAGGCACAGTGCATGGCGAGAAGCTTTGAACGTATTTCTCAACAATTCTCCTGCCCACGACGATCATCTGCGTACCTTGGTCCAGCAAAGCCGAATATGGTTTGCTTCCAATGCTTACCACCAACAGGCGCCGATTTCTCATTACAGAAACGTTCACAGTCTCCGACCACTCCAAGGCTGACGACGCAATCGCGACCGTCAAGCGTTTAACCAATCCATTTATGGAATCAGTGGGTTCGAGCGACTCGAAGTCCACTATGGTTACGTGCCAGAAATCCTCCACTCTTGAGTGAGGAGTTAATTACTTGGTACGTGGATGTTCTATGGTCAAGTGCTCCACAAGTGAAGCAGCTGTCCAAAAATGGCACCGCCGACTGACCTTGCCCAATGCCATGATAGACTTGTGGATGAAGCGACGGAGTAGCATTTGGAGGATTGACTAATGTCGCCCTGGGGCTATTATTGGGCTGTTTAGCCAATATGTTGGTCCTGCTGAACGTTATTTACCGCTGGGGGTGTTTTACTGCCACTTGTAGCGACAGCCGATGCCTCACCGCTGCTACCATGTGAAGATCCGGACTTTCTCCTTCTTATGGATGTCCTCTTTTTTCCTGAGGACCTTTTGATCTTAGGGGACCTTTCCCTCGCCGCAGGTGCAACTATTGCTGCAATACTTTTTGGTTGGGCCTTGGGAGCTAAATAAGCTGCACCAGGCACCAACATTTTATCTTTGGGCAAGGAAAGTACATACCCTAACTCCCTTTCACATCTACGCTCGAACTTTTCCCCATAATACTTGAGGTCAGCGAAATCTCGTATGGATTTGCCATCTAAAAACCTCCAGTACTTCGAGTACAGGTTAGTGGTTATCCTCGTTCCTTGCGTTCTCTCCCAGAGCGGCCTCCTATAACGCCTGAAGATACATCTACAAGCTGTTATATAATTATTAAGGCGCTCGCCCTCGCCTTGCATTCGACGGATCAATTCTCGACCCAAATCGACGTCAGAGAATCGCCGACAAAAGTGGGAGTGAAAATCATTTATGAAATCGCTCATAAATTCCCAGTTTAGTTCATTATTTTCGAACCAAATGGCGGTTCCACCATTATGGTGCGTGTGATATAAAGCCGTGGATAAAGCAGCAAGCATCTCCGAGTCAGGAATGTCGCAAAATTTCTGACACTTCCAGACTCGCTCCAGAAAACTTTCGGAGCTGAAGCCACCTTTCCTTGTGAACTACAGGCGGAAGGCTGGGAGGGCACTGACGTCATCGTACGCCACACTGTATGTAATTTGGGGTTTGTGTCTTCTCCTATGCTTCAAGTGTTTATCCTGGTTTCTAGAGGCTGCATCGTTACCTCCCTGCGACAGCGGCCTTCGTCTGGCAGACTCACCACTCGAGCTCGTTTGCGAGCTCTCCGAACAAGACTCTTCTAAGTTTGAAAAGGATACGTCGCGGACCAATGACGTTGTTTTACACCTGCTGGCCTCGCAACTCTTACAGGTGTCCTTCTGGGGTATCCTAGTAGCAGCCACGCTCGCGTAAGTCCTGAGCCCCTCTCTAACCACGCACGCTTTTACCCCATTACTACTCACTAACGTACCCTGAGGTATCGCACCCCTATGAGAATCCTCTTCTCATGATATGCATATTTTTTGTCCGCAAGTGCCTTCGCGCATGCGCATCCATACTCTGAGGTGGTTCTAGCACCATCCGAGCGGTAAAAGTATATGCCGTGGATACGGCCATATACTTCTGCACACTCTTTCTTCGGGGGAAGGTGCCTGCGCTCTCCCCGAAGAGCACCATCGCCTCAAGGTCTTCTCTAGACCGAAGCGACAATTGCGCACGCGTCTGAACATGGGCAGGTAGCGGCATGAAGATGGGGGCCATTCTCTTGACCACCCATTGGTTGTGGACCTCTACCACAACAGTCTGGTGCTGAGACATCGTCTCACAAGTTGACGACGCCTCCTCGCAGGTCAGGTGGGGCCTCTCACCCGGCGTTAATACCCCACAGTCCTGTAATCCACGTGCCTCCGAGACGCGTGACCTTGCTGTCGCTAGGGATAGATCCAGCGCGATAGTTGTGGCGCGCTGAAGCCCCTGAACCTCCGCAGGCTGGCTCACGAGATCTTGAACGCTCTCATACTCAGCTCACGATTACACGATAATAAAGCGTTAAAACCTAAAAGTATTTAATTCCATGGAAATTTTGCATAATTGCCGTCAGTGTCCGTACCATTTAGATTTCAAAGGTAAGAGTTTAAGTATCGCGACCGGTTTGAGAATAACGAACTAACCAAGGACGTAAACGACCAGTGACTGAATAAGCAAGACTCCCATATCGATGATGCTCAATGATCTTACCTCAATGGTACAAAAGAGCCATGGAGTTAATCTTCTCGCTATCTCACGCACCCCCTCCTATTGGGTCGTGATACCATAATTGACCCAAATGACGGTCACTAACCAAATCACTGACCGACCAAATACTCGTTAGCCACAACACCGCCAGCGGCCCCCATAAGGTTCGAGAGAGAGAAGGAGACAAAGTACAAACTTTAAATTTGCACACACTGAGAAAGAAGAAATCTTTCAGAAATGCCATGAAATCAAATACTTTTCGATTTGTTATTTAACAAATAGCTTTTGGCAAATAGATTTTGGCAATTGAATATAGTTCTCTTGGTACTAGCACTGCTGCTTTGATCAGAGGCTTGAGAGATAACCAATAGGAGATTGAAAACAGTTTGTTGTACCGTTTATTGAGGATATTTTATGTAAAACATTTGAAGAGCACTTACATCATTCGCATGCTCTTTATTTGAGTTATCGAAAGGATAATTATACTCTTAAATTTTCAAAATTTCAACAAAACGAAATAGTATTCTTGACCATATTATATCTGCTAGTGAAATTAAAGTTGATTAATCGTTTAAAATGAAGTAAAGTATAGAAATGGCTATCTGAGCATCAGATAGCCATTTCTAATTATTTATTTATACAATTATACTTAAGTATCTTGAGTCAAGAAAGCCGTATGTGTTAACTGTATATGCTAGCCACTATACTGTTGTTCCTGCTTTATCTCAGGTTAATGGGGAAGAAGAAAAAGAGCTTATAACCTTTATATCTAGAACACTTAAGGGATCAGAATTAAATTATTTCACCAGAAAAAAAAAAGCTGTTAGCGATTGCTTCATGAAGCTCGAAATTAGAGACGTATCTAAGAGAAGCAAAAGAAACAATGATTCGTACGGACCATGAAGCATTAACATTTCTGAAACCCTGCAAATTTACAAACACCTGATTAGTTAGATGGAGTTTATTTTTATAGGATTTCAACATTACTTATATTTACTTGCCTGTGGCTATAAAACAGTAAATTTTCTTTCTAGATATTTGGATAATAACAATGAAGATAATAAATTAGTCGTATCTTTACTAAATCATCCATCCGAAGAATTAATTACCTCATTTAGAAAATTGAAAAAACTACAGTAATCGGATGACTTTTGTAGGAAGGTAACTAAATTAGATACATTTCGAATAGGATTCATAACGAATAATGGAATAATTTTAAAAAAAATTCTGTACGATCATTTGAAAATTATATTACCCGAAGGTATAGGAATAATTCAGATAAAAAATTACATTAATTTATTTATGATTATATCGCTTCTACTAAATTGCTAAAGATTTTTAAAAGAGGATTTTACCTTCCCAAGCTTAAAAAGAAAGTTTAGAAAATAACTCATGTTTATAAAGTATGCTAGGAGACGAAATAATATACAAGCAAGATTAATATATTAGGAACCAATTTTAATGGATAGCTCTCATGATTTGCTCTTCGTAAACTTTTACAAACATATACCAACCCCCAGGAGACAATTGAAATATATCTTAACCACCATAGATATTTTTAGTAAATCTGTAGTATTATACCTATTGAAAAAGCAACTACAAGCATCACAATATCTAAAATTGTCAATAATTACATTTTTAGATATGGAAAAATGAAAGAAAAATTCAAATGTGAACATATCAAATTAATCTTCTCTAGTACACCGCATCCTCAAAGGAACATTGTATAGGGTAACGCAGGTTTCTGAGAACGTATGTAAGCGAGAATTTCCAAAAATGAGCGATAATCATACCACGTATACAAAAATCATAAACAGCGTTTATCATGAAACTATCAAATTTACTCTCATAGAATTTTACCTAAATATCAAGCTAAAACGTGTTTGGCCTCGTTGGTATCCTTTGAGAAACGAGCTATTAATTAACTAAACAGAAAAATTAATTAATATTACAAACAAAAGGCAAAAGAAACTCATACAAAGAGATAATAAACATAACACCTCTACAGATCACAAATAGTATGAAGTTCAACAACTAGTTTTACTTAATAGCTATAATCCTTCGAATAAGGAGAAAATGCAATAGAACCTTTTTTCAATCTATATGAGGCCTATATAAAATAAAAACAATCAAGGGTTTAGACATTTATCTTATTGCTGATTTAAATGGTCGTGAAAAAGGAACATATCACACAAATCATCTTAAGCCGTACTATTATTGATCACTAGAGGGAAAATATGTGAAATTTCGTCTCTTTACCAAGAAAAGTAAATATCATATAATGTATTTAGAGCCGATCAAATAGTAAGCAACAGAAATACAAATTTTTGTGCAGCATTGATACGAAGACTCAGATAGTTCACAAAAACGCGTCTAACCTAAGAATCTATATTCTATTCAAAAGGGCAAACCTTACTTTCCATCACAAAATGTTCTGCATAAGCAGAATAACAAAAAGATTCAAACCCCTTCTCATTTTTTCCAAAAAAAGGCTCTGGTAAGAGGGAGAAACTTACTCCCTCTATCGTTTCTGGCAAAAATGTAAAAAAAAAGAGAAAAGACGAATAAAAAAAGAGGACGATTGAAAAAAAAGAGAGAAACAGAAGATAAAGAAGAGAATGGACAGAATGAATAAAATTGAGAAGCCACCAACCCCTGGAGCAGGGTGGATATAAAAAAAATATTTTAACAGATCACAATTTTAGAGTGTGAGAAAAATCCCCCACACTCTAAAAGGGGAGTTATGTGACGATGGATTAGTATTTGCGTCTATCCATATGCAACCTAAATCAAAACAGTATCATAGACAATTGAAATGACACTTATTTATTTAAACATACAAAACACGTAATGGTATTTTTCATTATCATATTAGGAAAGCTACGTCATCATCCTATATATCTCCTCCAGCTATTGAGTCCACTTTTGAGCTTATTCCTCAAAAGCTCAAAGTAGCAAACAGTTACCCATTTCCTCTAGAAAATTATTCAATAGTACAAATTGGGAGCCCATTCCCCGCAAAATAGGTACATAGAATATTTTTTCCTTTCCAATTTTTCTGGAGTTCAACTCTTGAAGCCGATCCCTTCAAGAGCTAAAGGAGACACAGATTCTTTCTACCCATCCCTAAATTACCTACCAATATCACGTTACACATACTCAAACTACGATTTACTAAAGGATTGTACAAAATATACATATAGAACAGAAAATAAATTAGTTTTAAGGCAAATCGGAGCAAGGTCTTCCATTTTTTTTTATATCTGGGACATCGAATTCCTATATAGAGGTAATTACTTATGTCTAGTTTGACACTAAAATATTAATTAATTAAAAAGTTATAAACAATTTTTTTTCAACTGTTATAAATCAAAACTATTTATTGGATCTGGATAATTTTTGTTTAAATACCCGGAAATAATTGAAAATCATGGTTTCTAATAGGGGCTAGATAATGACATTCCAAAAAAACGTTGCCTGTGGCACTAAGCTGGAAGATCGAACTGATAAAAACCTTCCCACTTCCCCGAAATTTTATCAGGTAGTTTAGTTCTATAAGTCAATACCATAGACTATATATAATGTAATCGGGATGATATCACTATAAGCAATATTTTATTTACTTAGATATAAACAATTTAATCTCAATTAGATGGAGTGTAAAATTTCATATTATTTTAGTAAATATTCGTATTTACAAGAAATCTATTTTCCCAGTATAGTTAAAAATAGACAGTCTAGTTTATTTCTAACTATAACATGTTACATTACTCAATAGATATTAGGACAATGTAACTGAAATAGTAAATTATATAATAATATTTTGTTATTCAATTATTTAATTTTATATATATATATATATACATATATTTCATAATGTAAGAATCATTAAAATTATTTTACTATATCTTATACAGGTGTTCATAAATTAATTATACAAATTTAATATCAAATTTTAATAAATACAATTGTTATAATTTATAACAAATTACGCTGAAGTATTCAAGTACATTTATTTTGTGGTCTTTTAATGTTATAATCTGTAGAATAGAAAGTTCTTTTCACCGTTAATTCCTTGCTGCTTTTATTTAGAGAAATAAATGCGTCATAACTTAAGGTACCATCGACACGTAATGCTGTCTTTAATAATTATTAGAATTCAATGTATTATGCGATGGTACAGTAAGCAACTATTATACCAGGTATAGTTTTATGTGCCCATTGATATAAGTCGTCAACTGAAGAAATGCTTACTTCTGAATTTAGGGCTAATCTTTTCACTGTTGCGCCAAGTCCATTAAATGCGCTTTTTCCATGACAAATTGTAAAAAAGTGCCATGCAGCTTCAATTCCGTATGTGTCATAATGAGAAAGAACAATTAAAAAATTTAATTTATTCTTATATTTTCTTGCAGCATTAAATCAGGTATTTCAATATCTATTGAATTTATTTCTCCGATTTAAAAAAAATCGAGCAATTGATTTAAGCGATCCAATATTATTTTTCTACGTTCATTTTCGTCGATTGAAAATTCTTCATCACATTATACGTGGCTGATATCTTGATCTTCATTAGCATTGGAGCCGAAACTGACCTCATTTTTCTGATTAATAGAATCTTCACAACTTCCAGTTTCTTCATTTGTATGTCCTAAACGTTTGTCGCTGTAGTCAGAAATTTCCTTTGGATCTTTGATATGGCAGTATCTCAAACATTGCACATAATCGATCGTTTTCTTTCACTAAAGGAAACCACTTATCACGAATTTCTGTGGGACCTTGAAGCAAAGATTCTCGACGACGTTCATATTTACGCACTTTAAATGGATTGGAACACTCTGGTTATGATTATATAATTATATAATTTTCTTTAAAACTGAATTGAAGTAATAACAAAATCTATCGTACAATAAGAAATTTTACTTTGACGTTGATGTCCGTCCTCTTTGGCCATTGAACTATAGATAGCCCGACTGAGCAAAAAGATTCTATATTTATATTATTTTCGAAGTAAGACTAACTTTAGTATACCTAATTTTAAAATACTACTTAATAAACTAAAATATTAGAAAAAAAGATAAAAAAAATAAACATTTTTGAACTCCTTAACATAATTATTGCTCGCACTAATTTGCTTAAATCAGCCTATTTTCTTTTAATTATTATTGTCATAAATGTTAGTTCTACGTAATACTATCAAAATAAAGAAAGTTTAGCCAATAAACATACTGATTTATAGAACTGAACTATCTAGAAAAGTCTCGAGGGAGTGGGACGCATCTATCGGTCCAATTTTCCAGCTGAGTGCTGCAGGAAGCGCTTCTTTTGAAAAGACATTACCTAACCCTTATTAAAAATCACGATAGTTTTATTACAGATTCTTATACAAAATTGTCCAAGGAATCAATTGCAACAACAATTTTTCAAATAAAAGTTGCCCTTTTATATCTCTATTAAACAAAATCTATTGAACAAAAAAATCTATTAAACATCTATTAAACAAAAATTGCTACAATTTATATTAATTGTTTATAATTTTTTTATTAACAAATATATTATGAACTATATGTATATATATATATATATTCTCAAAATACAATTATTTCCGGGTATTTAAAAAAAATTATCCAGATCTAATAAATAGTTTTGATTTATAACAGTTGAAAAAAAAATCAAATTAAAAAAAACTTATTTATAACTTTTTAATTAATTCATATTTTAGCGTCAAACTTGACAGAAGTGATTACCTTTATATAGGCATTTGATGTGCAAAATTAACAAAAAAATCGAAGAATTTGCTCCGATTTGCCCTAAAACTAATTTATTTTCTGTCATAGTATTAACTTATGACGTGTATAAGTAGTTCAAACTCATTGAGTACGTAATAATATGAATTTTGCAAACATGTAAGATCATACGAATTCAGTCTTTTAAAAATGTTCTATTCTCATGACAATAAATGCTTTTTAAGCATATTAAATTAGATGTTATTATTTATACTAGTTGAAAAGGCAATTCCATGCATCATGAAACACAATCGATACTGGAAAAATCTGTACTTAAAATGTAAACAATCGACAGTGGAACAAAATAATAAATCCGTTATGTCATGATTAAATATGAGTATGTTTATTTATTTTGTACGTAATTACTTTTATATTTGTATATATAACTATATTCCACAGATATGAAAATATCTACACCATATTTATATTATTAATATTATCATTATTATTATTATTATCATCGTATTTTCTACACATTCTTTTACAGCATCGATTCCTATTGTCTTGAAGCACGCTGACAATATTACCAGGCATGATTCGTGTTCAAATAAATAGATTACTTTTATCAAAGCTTAGATTCGATTTGCTCGGCATTGTTAAAATGTAGGAAAAAGTAAAATCTAACATATCACAGTGTATCACTGATCCCTTCTTTGTTTAGCGTGCTATGCCTGCTTGCGCTACCACACGGGAACCCCTATTTTAGAATTCCACGAACTGAGATACGTTCAGCCAGCGTGACGGATGGGTGTTCACCCATCTATCAATCGTCTCGATAGTGGTGGTAAGGCTATCCTCGGTGGGGTGCGAGACCAATCTAAATATCTGGCGAATATGCAAGTTACCGTCCGAGTTCAGGTCTGCAACTCATATGTCGCACCGCTAAGACTGGTTCTGAAAATTGGTGGTGCACGGTACACAAGGTCTTCTTCACCAGCCCCTCAGCGCCAACTCACGACAGGGGCTTTCAACCACTGCCACTATGAGTTCAACTACACTCGACTGGGCCGAACCCGCTAATCAAGCCCGTGGCTCCATCCCCATAGTACCGTTTATACGCTAGTATGGCTCCCGTATTGGGCACTTACCTGCTCGGTAATAAGTCCCTTTCAAATGCCATTAAGCTGCCCTATATTCACCCTGTATAAGCACTCCGAAGTTACCCTACTCGTACACTCACTCATTCTACTTCACGCATACGCTCACTCACATAGCCAATCGCGCCAACACACTTGCACGCATTGCATAGGCCCGAGACACGAAGCGCCCAAGTCTCGTAATGCTATAAGACCTCTCCGACGTCCCACGCATTGCTCATCCCCATGCAAACGCCCACGAGATCTAGGTCACGGAAGGCCTGGTACAAGTCGCATTCAACAAAGACATACAACCCTCCACACACATAGTCAGACGTTTCATTTAAACGTCTCCTGTAAAGGAATTCGTTCAATCTATCGTGACCCGTGAGGACGTAGGTAACTTATTGACGAGGGTCAAAGCATTCGCTTATTCAACCTATCTAGCAACATTCTCTCATACAGCCTTCCCAGACCGCAAATAGTATGTAGGATCTGAGATCACTGTTGCTCTTATCGCCACCCTTATAGTGGGTGACAATTCAAGCCTACTTCCACACCCCAGAGAACATCCCTTCATTCGAAAACGACTCATATATGCTGTGTATATATGCCGGTATGCTCAGCCATGTACGCTTCACCATTTCGTAGGTGATTCCGTCGACCCCCAAGTACTGCCCATCCGCATCCTGGAAACTGAATAAACGAGCTCCGACCTACTGATGCTGCTCGCATCACCAGCCGGCGCGCCCCCAGAATGTCTGGCTGTGGTTACATCGATCACGAGGACCATACACCGAGCATTACCAATATACCCACACTCCCTACTTTTCAGGGAGTGGGCTTAGAAAAATTAAGTGCCTGCTGGACGTGGTAGACCTATCCCATGCGATTGCTCGCATGAATTGGGACTACGGCAGGGGAGTGGCTTTCGCTACATCCGGCCGGGGAGCTATCATGCTTCCTCTCGGCCGAATGTACCCATGGGGAACCACGTGGAGACGCAACTCCTACGTACCCACCTGTACCTACACTACCCCTGTGAATCTAGAAGGTGATTAAATTTTTCTACTCGCGCTCGCATTCTTATTTTTTGCTCTTCGTTTTGATCCTCGCCACATTTTCGCGTTTTTACCGAGGCGCGTCGTGCATAATTCGGTGTTGTTTCACCGGGAGGAAATGCTGTATGTTGTCGAGACCGCCACATTCGCAGGTCTCGCTTTCCGCACGGCCAAAAGACATCAGTTTTTGCCCGAAGTCTTCGTGGTCGCACAGGACCTGCGTTGTATAGTAGCTGGCCACGATCCAGTTCATGCCCAGTCGTCCACATACGCTTTCGAAGAATGCGCATTCATCGTGCGTGGCTCTACCCTTCTGGAATGCCTCCGAGCGCTCTTGCCAGAAATCGAGAAGTGCGTTTTCGATGTCCTTTTTCACCGCCGCGTTCGGTACTATCGCGCCTAGGCTATCTCGCTGTGTCGACGCTATGTCTACTCGACCGATTTCGGTGTTCCTTCCTAATTTTTCGTTATGCAAAGGCGATCGCTATTTGAGCTGGTTATCGAAAGGCATATCTCTAGCTATCATGTATAGGGCGTCGAACGATGTTGTCCTATATGCCCTGGTAACCGCAATCAAAGCTAGTCTGTGTGCGGATCTAAGTGCCCCATGTCCTTCTTGTTTGCTAAGTCTTCCTCACACTCCGGCCGCGTCTGCGATCGTTTGAGTGAACACCCTCCGGTGGAGCTTGAGGAGGATACTGAAATAAACCACGTAAACCACGCCTACTAAGTGCTAAGCTCCCATTTGAACAGGACTTATTTCTAACCTACGTCGGCTATACTAACAAATTAATAAAGCAACTTGACTTGTTATCCAAAATGAAATGTAAACAATTACAAATCACTAAATAAAAATTATATTATAACAAAAGAGCGAAATCCAAAGATTTAGAGTAGAACACGTTATATTATATATGGCTAATTCCAGACTAATACGATCAGTCAAACAGGGGTAGGTAACCGATTTTTATGAAACTTGGTACAAATATTGCTTATATAGTCGTGAACTTCTGTATAAATTTTTAGAGCATTATTACTGCCGGATAAAAAGTTATAAACAATATTAAAATTTTATTAAAAATTTTTCAAAAATTTATATCTCTGTAACCGTAAGAGTTATAAAAACGAAATTTTTTTTAAAATACATGTAAAAATATACACTTTTAAATTAATAAATCAAAAGTCATTGTTAACAATTTTTCAAAAAATTATTAACTTTTGTTTTAAACAAATGACGATATCTTAAAAAGCGTTATTTTTATTTTCGAAATTTTTTTTAATTGCATTCCTACACTATTTATCTATAATAATAAACAATAAAATTCATAGAGCGGATTTATTGATGGTTCAGGGAATAATTATAAACATCGTCCTCTTGAGCCGCCGCGCCGCCATAACCTTACGTTTTAAATAAAAGACTGTAGCTCAAAAAGTATTATTTTTATTTTCGAAATTCTTTTTATGTTGGACTATTTGACTATTTATTTATAATAATAAATAATAAAATTCATAGAACGTATTTTAGTAATGGTTCAGGGAGTAATTATAAACAACGTCCTCTTGAGCTGTGCGAGTCGGCTCGTCAAGTTCCACACGCAATAACGTTTTCTTTTAAATAAATGACTGTATCTCAAAAAGTATTACCTTTATTTGCGAAATTCTTTTTTAATGGATTCCTTGACTTTTGATCTATAATAATCAGCAATAAAATTCATAGAGCGGACATCGGAAATAACTCAGGGTGTCATTATAGTTACTTCCTAAATCATTACTAATATTCACTTTGAATTTTACTAATAATGAATATTCACATGAATTTTATTGCTGATTGTTATAGGTCAAAAGTCAAGGAATCCAACAAAGAAAGAATTTCGAAAATAAAATTAATACTTTTTAAGATACAGTCATTTTTTTAAAACAAAACGTTATTGCGTGTGGAAGCTTGTCAGCCGCCATGTGCAGCTCAAGAGGACGCTGTAATAATTACTCCCTGAACCATTATTAATATCCGCTCTATGAATTTTATTGCTGATTATTATAGATATATAGTCAAGGAATGCAAAAAATAAAAAATTTCGAAAATAAAAGTAATACTTTTTGGAATATAGTTATTTATTTCAAACAAAGGGTTGAGGAATCGCGGTTCAAGAGGACGATTTTTATAGTGACTCCTTGAATCATTACTTATATCCGCTCTATGAATTTTATTGCTGATTATTATAGATAAATAGTCAAAGAATCCAATAAACAAAAAATTTCGAAAATAAAAGTAATACTTTTTGAGATATAGTCTTTTATTTAAAACGTAAAATTATGGCGACGCGGCGGCTTAAGAGGACGATGTTTATAATTATTCCCTGAACCATTATTAATATCCGCTCTATGAATTTTATTGCTGATTATTATAGATATATAGTCAAGGAATGCAAAAAATAAAAAATTTCGAAAATAAAAGTAATACTTTTTGGAATATAGTTATTTATTTCAAACAAAGGGTTGAGGAATCGCGGTTCAAGAGGACGATTTTTATAGTGACTCCTTGAATCATTACTTATATCCGCTCTATGAATTTTATTGTTTATTATTATAGATAAATAATGTAGGAATGCAATTCAAAAAAATTTCGAAAATAAAAATAACACTTTTCGAGATATCGTCATTTGTTTAAAACAAAAGTTAATAATTTTTCGAAAAATTGGTAACAATTACTTTTGATTTATTAATTTAAAAGTTTATATTTTTACATGTATGTTTAAAAAAATCTCGTTTTTATAACTCTTAGGTTTACAGAGATATAAATTTTTGAAAAATTTTTAATAAAATTTTAATATTGTTTATAACTTTTAATCCGGTAGTAATAATGATCTAAAAATTTATACAGAAGTTTACTACTTCATAAGCAATATTTGCACCAAGTTTCATAAAAATTGGTTACCTACCCCTGTTTGGCTGATCGTATTAGTCTGGAATTGGCCATATATCCACAGACCTTGTCTAGTTAATACGAGCGCCACCTTAACATCTATCAAAGACTATGTCGTGTATGTGCGCAAGCTTAAAATAGCAGCAAACGCCTTGTTGCACACACAAGGAGAGAAGCGTATAAAATGTAAAGGTTTTAGTTTTTATTTCTTTGGTTCGCGTCCAATTTTTAGAAGACTGGTATACGAGGGGGTTACATTTCTGGGGATTTATTTTTCTGGGATTCCTTCATTATACGCTTCTCTAGTAAATACAGCAAATTGGATAATACCTTATTTCATATTATCTATATTTTCAAGAGGGGTATTGTATTGATGTCTGTTGTCAATGTACTATTTATATCACTGGTCCGTTGTTTTAGAGAATATTTCTGATCACGTTACTCTCATGTGATGTGTAATTATAAACGATTTGTGATCTCAGGTTAAATCGATGCTTGTAGTTGTTTTAAAATGAATGTGGTTAATAACTTTAATAATGGCTCAATTAATTAAGTCTGGTAACCTTTTTAGATTTTAAGCCCAGTAAATTGGTTCGCCAGTTGAAATTAAAGTAAAATTATTACTACGCATTGTTTTGTATAACTCTATACCTTTTGGTATGACAATATATGAGCTGTTACGTGGAATTACCGTTATCGAGCTGTCCCTGGCGATCACTCTCCCCGGCGCTTATGCTGAACTGAGCATATGTGCATAAACTAATATTCGGCCCTTCTTTCTTTTGTAAAGATGCATGTAAAGAAAGGAAGAATGTATGAAAAGCAGAGAGAGTGAGAGAGAGAGAGAGCTTCAAGAAGACGTACGCGTACGGAACTTCCCTCACAACATATATTTTTGACATATATTTTAGCATATTTGTCAAATAAGAATCTTGTACTAAATTTGTTTCACTTACCTTCGTTTTTTTAGTTAATTTACAAAAACAAAATTTGTATTTGAAAGGGAATTTTTTAATGTAATTTGTACTATAGAATTTGAATCTGGTGTCAAATTTGCCTGAAAATGCACACGTTTTTAAAAATTACGTAGAATAAGTGGATGCCGAACATATCTGTATAGTATATTGTTCTTACTACACAGATGTCCTTGGTTTAATTAACAAATTAAAATCGAAAGTTTATAAGCCGGATGAATGTAGACTATAATTAGGCTCATTAAGATAAAGCGTCGAGATGATACTAGTACACAATGGAAATTAATATTATAACATTTCCATTTCTTAATCTATATTTCTAAAATTATAAAAATTTAAAATAAGTTCTACAGAAAATCATATTTTCAAATAATATCAATTATTTTGGGACAACAGTCACTACATGCAAAGTTTTCCTGCTTCTTCTTCTTCTTATGGAAGCAAACGCAACCGGAAGAATTATTACAATAAAAAGTGACGAATATGAAACATAGAATCCAGAAAATATAACTTTTTTCAGTAACCTTTAGCACGCTCACATAACACGCTTAACACATTGCACAGTTTACTTGACTATTGAAAAGAGTTTCTATTACGCTCACTAGGCGTGGAATTTTTCAATGCTTATATGACTTAAAGATTTTACCTTTTTTAAGACTTTGAAAAAGGAAGAATTATTATAATATTAACTCGAAAAGTATTGAACACGAAAGTAGTGAATAAATAATACGGCAACGATCAGTCCTGAAATGAATTAAATACATTATTTCTACAGAATCCTTGGTATTGTTAGATGAATCAATACAGATGACATACACTAAGGTATAATATATTTAGATTTACATGCACGTTTTAATATATCAATTTAGAAAAATATTTTTTTATACATTTTCTTTTACAACGAATATTACTAATAACTATTTGTTAAATGAATACTATAATTTCTAAAAATTACAACATTTTTTATATTTATAAAACTTTTAGCACTTTTGATTTTGAACGCTATGACTGATACCTAAAGCAATTGAAGCAAACATGCTGATTTTCATTTTCATACCTGGAAACATAAAAGATCAAATTTTAAATAATGTTACTATATTTTAATATATAAACATATACTATATAATGCATGTTTTCTATGAAATAAGTGTAAAGGATTAATATGTAATTCATATAGGATCAATCATTTGAATATAACATTTAAAACGAACTTATATAGTAAACTAAAATTTTATAAAAACTTAATATTGTTAGGAGTTGAGGGTCCTTGAATTTAATTCGCTTAAATGTCCAAAGACTTAAACTTCAATAGTCGAACAGAGAGGATAAGTGTGAATATGGTTCTATGGGTAAAAATGATAAAACCTGCTTCGAATTACTGAAATAGTGCAAAATTTGCAATGTATCAAGTATGCTTATTAATTCAAAATTAGTCTACTATATATGTTTAACACCTATTAACCATGAAAATGATCATCTGTTCAAAGCTATCTCGACATCAATACTATAAATATCTTTTAACAATATTGTTACATTTACGTTCATAACTCCGTAACCAGCGGCCTGTAAATGCGTACATACCTATAAATTAAGATAGCCTGAATAAATTCGATCACTCGACATAGAAAATACGATGAACTAGTCATAGTAAATAATAAAATTATAACTAATACAAAATCAAAATAAATAACAACACATCAACTCTGGTGCTAATGAAACGTATAAAAATAAACATTTGTTATTTGGATAAAGTAATCGGGTTATGAGCACTTTTATTTGTAAGCCAAATTCATAATTCTGTTATAGTATCGCTATCGAGATAGCTTTGAACAGGTGATAATTTCGATGGTAAATAAGCATGGTCGCTATATCGTAGATTTTCACTATTTCAGTAATTGAATGCTGGTTTTGGCATACTGGTTGGTGATAACTTCGTACTATACTTGTTATCTGCTATGCTAATTTCTTTACTTGTTTAAAGGGACTATATTTGAAATCTATTAATCATTTTGTTGAGTATATTATGATATCCGTTAAGATTACAGTGTTTAAATTGTACCTGAGTATATTTTTCATCAGCATTTCTGTGACTACGATGAATTTTCAACTAGTCTCTCTATTTAATTTATTTTTAAAATCATTCCCGAGTGGTTTTTGCCTTTTTTTATATTCCGAGAAACGGAGTTAACCGATATTTTTCGAGCGGTATAATTTAGACATTTTGAATGTTAATAAGAGTAACTATAAAATACATATATACTATATTGTAAATTATCGCAGCATATACTCATAAGGTGTCCGACCGCTAGCAATTATTTTTATATCAATATGAAATTAATGTCGAATAAGATATCATAGTCATCCCTATGTAAACGTATGGACATACGTACGTATACATGAGTAGGTAAATGTTGTTTAGTAGGATACAAAATAAGACAAAAAACGCATTTCCTGATTGTCGGGTAGATTTAAGCTTATATAAATATAATAAAATGTTATTAATATTAATATTATTCGTTCTTACGACTCGATGCGCTCTTGAACTTCGATAAGTCGCCAGAGGTGGAAGATAGGAACGAGTCTACCTTACTACAATACCTATAAATATGTGAGCCCATAAGGGACGACGGTTCAGTCGGATTGACACTAATATCGTGTAAAGCCATCTCTCAGGAGCTTTGTCTACTTGGAATAAAGATTTAATAGCAATACTTGTTTTATTATTTCATCAGCCTACTCCGACGCCAGGATTCCAACAAATACCCGTGCGCGTATTAAACCTCGACTATAGCTACCGTGACGCACAAAACTTGTAGAAATGATAAGTCTCATCAAGCAATATATGACAATTAAGATGTAAAACATGATCAATCTTAACGTTGTAGAAGTCTTTGATAGAAAATTACACTGACTTGAGACAGACACTGACTCGAACGTTAACTTAGCTTATTCAGTAATTTTTGTGAGAAGCAAAAAATAGTTTAAAAGAATTGTTTCAAATATGGTGTAAAGTTTAAAACACGAATGAATAATTATTATAATTATTCATCTAATGAAAACATTATTCACTTCTAATTAGACAGGCATCATGTTTACCTAATTTATTAAATTATGAAAGCAAGTGAATGCAGAAAAGGTTGCAGAACGAGTTGTAGAGTGTTAGTGTATTGATACTATATTAAGAATTTCCATGTTTCAAACAAAATTCAACAAATCAAATTCTATCGTTTACACCTTTTAACGAAATAAAAATGTGTTTTCTGGGTGTAAAAAATCAAGATCTCGCAGAAAAGGGTAATATAGTAGACACGCATTAATACGATGAAGAAAAGAGAACCAGAGAAAATCTAAATGGTATTTTGAGTCAATTGAAATAAATATTTGTGCCTTATTTGTATCTGACGGAAATGCTTATTTTGCAAATTGCATAATATTGGCTTATTTTATTACAACATTCTATAGTTTTCCCGAAATTCCGTTTTATAATGTATCAAACTAGTCAATTGCTACAGAATGATAATAAATAAATAATCCAAATAATTTTAATTTTCTCCTTGGTAAAGAATAATAAGAAAAATATTCGAACTCTAAAGATATATCCACATAACGTGCTCAATCATTTCATAGGACGGAAAATAATTCGCGATAAACTTTTGACGCATCATGTTAATCATCTTCTGGCAATATAGAGAACAAAAAAGATTTAGTTTTAGTTCTTTGTTATATTTTAATATGATATGTATTAGACAATCAATAAATTTATTTTTCTTACATTGATATTTCACTTCATATAGTCTTTCGGGGAAATATTCCTTCAGAGAAGTTGTCAGTGTGTTCCTTTAAACCACTACTCGCTCAATTACGAATATTAAGAGCTGTTAGTTTTACGAATTTCATAAAAAATAGAAATTTATTATTAGAATCTGTAATAATATGGAACCGAATTAACCCTAAGCATAATTTTCAATCGACAGAAATCTACAATGGGCATCTCTACAAAATAGATGTAATAGAAATAATACTTTTAAAATGAAAGGCGATTCGGATCCCCTGAAAGATATCTGAAAAGAAAAATATTTATGATAACTATGCGACAAATCGTCTTGCGATAGTTATTGGTAGTAACTGAACCAGGTTGCGTGCAAACTGAAAATGTATAATAAGAAGGAACCACATTTTCAAATGTAGGAATACACCAACAATGTCTATTAGAACACCGTGTTAACTTAGAAGAACCTATAAAAGTGTTCGATCAACTTAATATTCAAGAGGCTGGAATCAATTCTATCAAAGATGCAAACCACTTACGTCGATGAACTGAATTGTGTTGAAAGCAGCGTAGGATTAATAACATAAAAAAATTTCAATATTATAGAATTGTATGAGTGATGCAGAATATTTTTCCGGTGAAGATATTCGTTTTAATCTTGGAGCCGTTTATAACATTGAACAATACTTGAGCTTACAGAGAAATAAGAGCTACTGTTGAATGAACAATCTGCGATGACTAAAACTACTTCAATTACATCAAATTTAAGAAAATCTATTTTAACAAAAATCCGATCAATTATTAATAAACAAAGGCTAAAAATCGCAGATTTCAGAAAAATGAAATTTCAAAAAAGACAAATTAAGGATATAAAGCATCATGATTGCTCGTAGCAGAAAAATTATAAAATTAAATAATGAAAATAAAAGTCGTACTATTAATAATATTTTACATGATAAATATCTTTCTGAAATTGCGGAAATTATGATTAACGTGCTATTTAAATAGGACAAATTTAAATATAACGAAGACGAAAAAAATCTAATATAATGTATTGTCATTCTGCATCATGTCATAGTCGATTACGCAAGTTAACCTGCGGTTGGTTATGAAATTAACGGTTAAAGTCTTGGTCTCAAAATACAATTGTTCAGGCAGTTTGGCAAAGTTTTTGGAAAAATCGTAAAATGGTATAAACTTTATAGGAAAACATGAGGTAGGTTACTGAACGAGAATTTGGGTCATTCTGAAAAAAGTCTGCTTGTATAAACAATCTGCAAAAAAGTGGTTCTAAAATCATATTCTTGTAATGAACTTTTGTTTTTGAGATAAAAAATATATGACCCTTATTCGGCGCTAAACACACTAACTAAATGATATGTACAGGTTTGAGGTTGTGGATATTAACCCACCGAGGGATGAACTCCAAGTAATAAAACATTGAATTCCATGAACTGTTTTGTTGGAATATATGAACTTGAGTTTATTTTTTTTAATTCCTGGTCTATAAATAAGAATTTGTTGGCAGACCCTGGTTGGATTTACTCATGTAAATCCACAATTCTACTGCAAATTATGAAAATTTACTTATTAGTTGCGGAGAAAATGATTTACTCTATTTCAGTTTGAAACCATGCAAGGAAATTTTTCTCGAGCACTGTTTCACTTCTTTTTACCCACCACTTGTCCATGCTGGCTGGCAACGAACACAAATTTATTATCTTATTTAACACTGAATACATAGAACTTGTTACAGCTTAATGTAAGATACGATAATTTCATCCCTTTATGTAATAATTGAACGAATAGTAGAGAAAAAAATTATTTCGGGTCCTATTATATTTAGATACTCAATTTTTTTTTAATTTATACAAAAATATTATTTTTACGATAGTGGTATATTAAAAAAAATCTTGTTTACAACGGAAGATATAAAATCTGTCTATTTAAAATTTCACAACGTCAACTTCACAATAATTTGTAACATTCAACAGATATTAAACAAGTAATTATTTTAAGAGGGTATTTTTGATCATAGTATTATCTCTAATAATCGAAAAAATCGTATAGTTTATTTTTATTTATTTATCCTACTTAGGATAATTTGTAGAAAGAAATTTATATGTGTTATAAGTGATAGATAGAAAATAAAATAAGTTTTAGAGTTAGAGTATTTAATTGTTTCACTTACTATTTTTCTGGACGATCTCTCTCCTCTTACTAGTTAGATCTGATTTAAATTTTAAAGCTGGATTCGAACTAAGTGCACTTCTACGTGCATGCCATTTTATAATCCCCGTCGCGCTTCTCTACTCTTAAAGTTTTTCGGATCCCCTTTGAATCGAGCTCTTTATCGATTAGGCCAATGAAGAAAAAGAAGATTTCCTTTGTTAGCCTAGTTAGAGGAAACTTAGCCTGAGCGTATGGAAAAACGATACATTTTTCTTTTAAGAGATGTCACATATGGTATCGTTTTATGAAATTATTAATCAAAGCTAATTATTTAATTAATTAGTTGAATAATGTTAGCATATGGATCAGATGTAGAAAGAGCTGCGTCTAATTGTTTACATTTGGTGGTTTAATTAGGTGGTTTAATTATAATTTTATAAGTAATAACAATATTAGCGTCGCAAAAAGTATTAATTTTGTTTAGACGTGATTGTTTGTTTTGTGTCAGTAAATTTTATAAAACAAATTATGGTTATTTACGTACTTGAAAAACTTCGTCAACGGACCATAACACATCATTAAAAGTGTCTGTTTTATGACTTTTTGGAAAAGACTAACTCACTTATGGGTGGGTACGGCTTATCCATGAAATTTTTCGTGAGTTAAGTGGTTCGGTTTGAACTTTTTTCACATATGGGAATCGTAAACAGTTATCGAAAGCAGATGACGTTGGAGAATAGGCACAAGCGATAGTGATACATGACCTCATAAAAATCTTAATTTGTTTATATGCTTGGTAGTGACGAATTTTACAAATTTTTAAATAGTTTATGTGAAAAAATTAATTAGATGAGTAAAAAACAGATTATAGCAACTAAATGTATGAAATGTTGTTTATATATGTGCAGTCATTCTTTTTTGCTCAGTAGCCCACTTTACATCTTCCCTTAAAAGCTTATAACATCTTACAATTTTTTCAGCTTTTACATTTATATGTTTTAAAGACTATATCACTTCCAGTATTCCTGAGGTTAGCATTGGCGGATAAATTTTGTTGATCATTGTATGTAAATTAGGGAAACAAATTCGCATTGACGGCTCTAGACGTTGGTATCTCTCTTGAGCTTACCTTTTTAATCTTTGTTGTTACTGCAAATTGTTACCAACCCATTCCCAGACCTCTTGTACAAATTTTTGGTAATTGATCTAATCCTTATTATTGTTCAGGTACTACGTTTGAGTTGCTCTTGTGACCACATCTGGTAATTCCAATAACACTTTCAGATAAACCTACTGCAACCCTTTAAACTTGTAGAATTTAACTTTCCATCAGCGAATTGTTTTTCTGACATACCTCGTCGAAAATGAACTCATTTACTTATTTTCACAACTATGATAAAAGGAATGCAGAGCGCGTAAAATTGGTTAATTTGTCCAATTGCTGTGTTCACGTTCGGAGTAGACTTTGACTGATGTTCAATTTCGTCAATGTCATTTTCCAGTAAATCTACGCAATACTCTGTTCTATCTAGTTTAGCTGACATAGTCGTTATAGTTGTGCTTATCAAGTATGACATTCCGACACCGTCAGTGTTTGTTGCTTGTTTGCAACTACTATCTTTGCCATGTTTTGGAGCTCGCTCATCAAATTATTCCATTAGATTTTTTAGAAAAAATAAAACAGAATATGTCTGCAAAAGTAAAAAAAAGAACCACCCGTTTTTTAAATAATGGGCAAAAATTCAAAGATAAATCAATATAAACGCCGATTTTTCGTACAATATTACCATGCATTATCTCGATCACAGATTCGGTACACTTTTAACAATTATCTTTTGATTACCTTTAAGAAGTACATAAAAGACATATCAATACGGTTAATTAAAGACCGTGCCCTAGCAGAATAGTTCACAAAATTTTCTAAATTCCAAATGATTATGGTAAATAAACATGGTGAATATAGATTTTTTGTTTTTGAATCAAATTACTTGATTTTAAATGAGTTTAAAAAATAAGCAATATTCTAATGAGAGTGGAGACACGAAATCTAAAATTGTACGGTTATTTTGAAAACTAGAAATTTGTCGAACTTTTGATAAATTGATGCCTAACATTTTTTTTTACAAATTATCTTAAAACAAATACATGCTTTTTTATTTTTCATAAATAAAGAATAAGAATTATTATCATTTTTTTGTTTTTATTTTAAGAAATAATACTATATTAAATGGAATAAAAAATAGACGCATATAACAAGAGTAATATAAAAAAAAACAACAATTTTCAAATTTACTTGTAAATATTTATCAAAAGATACGTAATAGATAGAATATGTTTCTGTAACAATGTACAATACATTTTAGCAGAGAAAAGAAAAGTTTACAAATCATTGAAAGATTCATTGATTAATTGGTATCGAGACTTTGTACGTATAAAAACATACATGTTAAACTTCAATACTTCGATATATTTTGTTTTAATCTTTTAGAAATTAAAATAATTTTCTTTCTTTATAAATAATACTTATGAAGAAAATTATATATTAATTTTAATAAAAACATACTTACACTGCTAATGAACAGTTTTGACAAAATGCTTTATTACAATCTGCACATTGTACTAAGCACAGATGGCACATTATCTGATCACAATAGTAACATTTTGAAAGCTCATCTTTATTTACAACACGGCAACATCCACATAGATCTAGACTAGGCTGTAAAAGAAAAAGGGATTATTATTACATTAATCTGCTCATTTTCTAGGAGTAGTAAACTTCAAATTTCGATATTGTACAAATAAATGATAATTTACAATAACATATATTTTATCTAAATTGTAAGAGAATACGTTAACGAATAATATATACTGTTGAAGTCATAACTTTTTCTAATATTATTGTTAATAAACCTCATGTGTTATAATCGAATTGACCACCATACATTCAACATATATTTGTAATACCTTTCTCAAATAATATGTCTACTTATTTGAATTTATATTGTATAATACTATAACTAAATTTAAAGCGCAGTTTCACAGGAATACATTGTAATGAGTCTATTGTTACTTAGCAAATAAAGACGTAGTATCGCATACAATGAATGCGTAAATTAATAAAATTTAATTTTTAAGCAAAAATATATCAAATCTAATGGGTTGTGGAATTTCAGAAACTTATTTTCCTATTTTCTGGCTTCAATAAAACAACTTGACTATATGGTTCTACCATATTTGCAAATAAAACTAATAAATGCATATCTTCATAGGAAGTCAAAGATATAAATTTATGCAAAAGTATTCGGCCAAAGGTAATTTTATGATTAAGTAGCTTTCAAATTCATTTAATCTAGTCTTTCTATGTTTACTTTATCGATCATGTAGGTTTGGAATCATTGAGAGCTTCATTTCTTATATAATTGTACAATTAGTATCACTCAATCCAGATGCTGATACGCACATCTTTAAATATGCATAAAGTAGTCATGAAGCTGAATGAGGAAGGAAAACTTCACGCAGAATAGCGACAACTTTGCTTATAGAAAAACTGACAATTCACGATATATTTAGTAAATGCAAGATTACAGATATTGTTCTGGAAGACCTAGAAAAACATCTAATTGTATAAAATGATTAAGAAAAAAGTCTTCATAGATATAATAAAGAACAGGGTTAGCATTACATGCAAATCATGCAAAAAAAATTATCTGATTATAGTTAAAGTACTCTTCTATGCAAGATGATAGAAGAGTATCGTTTAAAAAAAAAATAAGTTGACCAGATTAGAATTTGCATAATATTCCTGAACTGAATTACTAAAGATCGGAAGAAAGTATTGTTTTAAGACAGAATTAAATTAATTTTTTTATATGTGATAGAAAAAAGTACATTCAACCATTAAACGGTATTATAAAAAATTGTCAATACCAAATACCAACTAGGTATCTGGTAACACTACGCGGGTGGATGAATAAGTAACTGTGCTTAAAGATAGATGATATTACTAAGAATAGCATAGTATAGTATAGTTTTATTTACAAGATATTTTACAGTATAGGCACACAATGCCCTTGCAGAAATGTCAAAAATAGATGCGAATATATCACGTTTAAATTTAATAAATATATGTAGAAATAAAGAAAAGAAAAAAATTATAAGCGTTATAACATTTTCTTACATCAAATATTAATGTAAATTTCTGGAAAAAAATCTGCTATAATTTGAATAATGTTTTTGTCCATTATCTAGAGTGTAAACTATAACAGATATTACACGGTTAATTTATATAAGAGTATCCTTTTGGTCATAAAGTTTTACCTCTAACAACCGGGAAATCAACCTATTTATTTTAAATTATCCTGCTTAGGATAGATTGTGGAGGGAAGGAAATGACAAGACAATTCTCTTGCACAGCTCTATAAAAAGGCACACGTCAGAGACGTTATCTAGGATTGGAATTAAAAGGATTATTTGAGGGTCGATCGTACTCGCTTTCATAAGCATCTAGTCAACGTTGGATGGACTTATTTAAATATATGTTCTATAAATAATAGGAGAAAATAGTATTAAAGAATAGAGTCTGAAATTAGATTACTGTTATTACACTTACTTGTTCCTTAAGCAATATTCCTCTCTCTCTCTCTCTCTCTTTCAATCAGCTAGTTTATATTTTATTCTAAGAACTGAATTCGAACCCTTTTCGGATTAAGGCAACAAGGAAAAATGGATTTCCTTCGTTAACGTAATTGGAAGAAATCGAGCATGGGTAGAAATAATAGTGTATTTTTCCTTTATGGTTTTATAAAAAATCAAAATTAATCAATTAATTAGTTAATTCGATAAATGTAACAAATGAGTCAGATATGGAGAGAGATATCCTTAATTGTTTACATTTGATGACAAAACTATAAGTTTTAACAATATTGGCGTCGCAAAGGTTTTAGCATTGTTTAGGCGAAATTGTCAGATTTATAGGCGTAACATTATATAACAGATTATGACTATTACAAATTAGGAACTAGTTTACATGTGGTGTTGATTAAACAATAAGAGAGTACCAAACAATGACGGCTTTAACGAACAATATTGTTAGTTGAATTATTGTATAGAGATGACTTTCGGATTTTTTACATTAATATACGTTGCGTGATCTTGGCTGAAAAGATAACTTTTACAACTTTACACATCTGAAAAATTGGATCTGTTCACGTCCATAACTCTAATTTTAGAAATGATTTTATTTGTTATGTCTTGTTCTGAACATTCTAATGAAACTATCTTAATATAGTACTCAGCTAAACTTAATGCAGTTTCTCCTTTCTCGAGTTTTTCAATGGCCTGTTTTTTCCCCGATGGAAATATTCACTTGAGGTTTTCCGGTCAACGGGTGATCATTCAGAGCCGAGTTATCATTTGAAGTCAACCTATTGATGGTTGTTGTAGATACCTTATATTCTTTAGCAAGACATGATAATATCTGGTTTTCAGACAGTTTGCGCTTAATGTCAGCGACTTGGGAAGAGGTTAACGATTGATTATTCATCTTCGGCATCGCGATCAGAATTTAAAACTATAAGCGTGTAGGTGATACCTTGTGTTACCTTGTAATACTTGCAAACAAGCTTGCTAATTGTAGTACCTCTGTCTTTATATCTTTTTCCAGATATACTCCGCTTATAATTACAATTCGAATTAATTAAAGTACTTTTTTAATGATCTCTTTCCAGTCCAACAATTTAAATTAATTAAAGTACTTCTTCCATAAGTGCCCGCTAATGAGGACACTAATCTCAGATCAGAATTTATGAATGATGAAAAAGGACAGGTACCTCAATTACAATAAATGTGTCAGGGTGAATGATGTAGGCATTAGCAGGGTTTGCTATTCTATAGTTTTAATTCATAAAATTATTAAAAATAAAATAAAGAAAATGAGAAACATATATACAGCATTCATTATATATGTGTGACGTCGGGAGATAATCACTATTTTTAATTTATGCTTTTTAGCCTAAGACTTTCGTCTTCTTGACTGGGACGCATAAGTGTCTTTTGTGAAAACTTCGTTGACTCGATTGTTTTATCCCTAAGTGAATTTTTAGGTTGCACTGATCCATTGACAGTGCAACATTCACTCTACTTTCCCAACACTCGTGGGAAAGCGGCTAAATAATTTTAAGGCTAACTGAGATTGACACACAAGGGCAGACTCTGTAGCCTGGAATTAGGAATTGGATTTCGGTAAGGTCGCGAGCTAAGAGGAACAATATGTTTAATTTAGTATTTATTATTTAAACTTACTCATTTTACAAGAGGTAGACTCGCTCGCTTGCTGGCTTCAAAGTGGCTTGTGGCAGATACTACTTGCGTAGGTAGTACTATTGACTCCAAGACTAATTTGTAGCCTTTATATACACCCCGCGAACTATGGTTATCATAGGTCACGAGTAAGATTCGGCGAAAAATAATCTTAAGCGCGTGCTTCTTTGTTCTGATAAGTTTTTCCATTTCGTCATGTGGAAAACTTATCGTACGATTTTCTTATGTTTGTTTTATGACTGATTACCGTGTTGAGAGAGTTACCTGTACAATACACATGCTTTAATTTTGAGGGATACTACGGGAAGCTTATCATAATCAGATTGCATTCTAACCGGGGTCATTGTTTTACATGTGTAGCCGAGATTTCTAATCTCAACACGTTAAACAGGTGTTCTAAATTTTTCTTATTATTAAGGTTTCAATAGATATATAATAATTTTTTTTTTATTCTTATTTATATGTTATGTCTCTTCTGTCGTCCCATATGTGTACTTACTATTTACATATCGAGATTCCGTTGCAGCACACTTATTGTTTACACGGTTTTTATAAATGTAAGCATATAATACAATTTTTAAATGGCAAAACGAACAAAAACAATTGAAAAATGCATTTTGTAGAAAAAGTAACAACTAATAACTAAATACGTATGACACAGTACAGAACTGTTGACAGCACCATAAGGGAGATTCCAGGTAAACAAGCGACAGCGTAGGGCCCTACCCGTAGTGTAGTGTAGCAGGTCAGCCTGCATACAGTGTAGCAAGTTACGCTATAATTATCATCTTTCTTACTCTCTCATCTGTACTACATAGCTTAACAATATATTGTAGCTTTTATATCAGACTTTAGGCAAACCAGAAGAGTCTTGATTAACCCTTTGCGGCACGGTGGTATCTCTTAGAAACCACATATTTTCGTATAGTTTTTTGCAATTTCAGAGTAGTTTTTTTTGGATACAGCTTACGTTTTTTTATAATTTCTTAATCACAGAATGATAAAAACTTGAAATTTATGCTTAAAGGTTGTAAAATTATTAATTATTTGTTAATATTTATAAACAAAGTCTAAAAAAGAGCCTGTTTTGTACAAAAAAATGTATTTATGACGGAACTTTTAGACATATCCTTATGAAGATGGATATACAGGGGTTTTTGGGCTCGGTGATCTTGAATCTGAATTACATATAGCAAATGTTTCGAATATTTACATATCAAAAAATACAGGGAATTTATCTAAAGCCTGTAATAAAAAAATTCATCGAACAGAGATAATATATAAATTATCATAACCTGTCTTACACGAAATGGAAATCGCTAATATTCCTAGCGATACGGAATCTGTCGATGGACTAGCTGATTCAGATCAAGACGAGGTTAACATGAATATGGAAATAGAAGATGAATTTGAAGAGAATGAAAGTGATAATGATTCAGATGAAGAGGAAGGAGAATGTTCTAGCGGTGAAATATGGAAGGAAAAAGAAAAAAAGAGTAATAGTCCATTCACTGCTGATTTTGGGCCAAATATTCCCGATAACGTACAATCGCCATTAGAAATCTTTTTACGTCTTTTTCCTGAAGATATATTGTTCAGCAAACAAATAAATACATACAAGAGAAATATAAAATAGTTCGAAAGTCCAAAAAGTGGTGACACAGACTATTTTGATATTTCATTGATTTGACTATTACGAATTCATTTATTATACTTTCAAAAATAAACACTATTAATCCTGAGACATTGAAAAAGTTCAGACTACTTTTAGTGGATTAATTAGTTTCTCGTAAAATTCCAGCTAAGAAAGAGAGAATACGTCAACATTTCCTTGTCAATCTTCCTGTTGAAAAGAGACACTCTCAGTCTGCTTATATGCCAATGCCCATTGATAGTGGTAGACGATGCGCACTTTGCAGTACAAAAAACAATGCTATACGAAATAAATGGTTATGCAACACATTCAATGTACCATTATGGTTGCAATTAGGTAAAAATTGTTTCTTAAAGTATCATTCATAAAATATATAAAAACAAAGTGAAGAAATGAACAAATTACACTAATACCCATCTTCAGAAACATATTCATAGATATTTAAGATTTTGACCGTCATTTTGGAGCCGCCATTTTGAATTTTCAAAATCTGAGTTCAGATTTTCAATCAGTGACCCCAAAAACCCCTGTATATCCATCTTCATAAGAATATGCCTAAAAGTTACGTCATAAATGCATTTTTTTACAAAACAGGCTCTTATTTAGACTTTGTTTATAAATTTAAAACAAAAGGCTACGGCGGCGCAGCGGACGCTGTTTATAATGACTCCCTGAATCAATACTAATATCCGCTCTATGAATTTTATTGTTGATTATTATAGAAAAAAGGACAAAAAAATTTCGAAAATAAAAATAACACTTTTCGAGATATCATAATTTGTTTAAAACAAAAGTTAATAACTTTTCGAAAAATTGTTACAAATAACTTGGTTTATTAATTTCATAGTTTATATTTTTATCCGTATCTAAAAAAAACATTCGTTTTGATAACTTTTACGGTTACAGAGATATCACTTTTTGAACAATTTTCAACAAAATTTTTATATTGTTTATAACTTTTAATCCAGCAGTAATAATGATCTAAAAATAAATAAATTTTGTGCAGAAGTTCACTACTATATAGGCAATATTTATACCAAGTTTCATAAAAATCAGAAATTTACGCTGTGTGTCGAAGCAGGTATACAGGACCGGAATATGTGGTTTAGGTCTTTTGTATCTTGATTGCATTAACAGGGGTTGGAATTTATTGTCTATGCAGACTGTTGACAAGGTTGTAATGGTTGCTTCTCATTCTTGTTCTTGTGCTGGTCTCTGTCCTTAACAGGAGTAATTTGTAGAACAAAGGTTTTGAGGAGTTTTGATAGAAGTAGGCAAATTATTGTACACCTTTATCTTTATCAACGTCAGTGAGGAATCTGTAAAATTTCTTTTTGCTTACGTCGTTGACTTACTATAGAAAATCGATACATGAGAAGAGATGCCGTGGTTTCGTTTCGACTCCTGAGACCTTTTTCACGAAGGCGCTTTTGACATCTAAGTATGCAATTACGATGTAGATTCCTTTAGAAAAGTTGATATAGGTTTTAAAGGTGAGAATAATCAGATTGTCTGTACAGAATCTCGATTTTCTGAAGCCATATTGGGTGAGTGGTAGCTTTAAGTCGTGTTCTAGCCACCAAGTGAGCCTTGTTAATATCATTTTTTCGAATATCTTTAGGGAGATTTGGGCGAGGAAGATCGGTCTCAATTTGTTATATCCTGCCTTAGGAATAAAGAACATCAGACATTCGTTCCATAGTTTAGGGAATGTGCCTGTGCGATAGATGACGTTAAAAATATCTAGTGTTTCTTGTATGATGTTATTTGGTAGATAGTGTCTTGTCTTGTCCTAGAGCGGAATTGAGTCTTTTTTACAGAAATATAAATTTCTTAGGATGTAAAATATGGCGAGGTTGTTACGAAAGCTGTAAAGGTGGATAGAAAATTCTGCAGGGTACAAGAGGGCGGACATATAGCGTCATTCATAGTTTTTTGGGCGGTAATGTTTTTGGGGTTGTTTTTGGCGCATTGGGCTCCTAATGTTTCTTGTATGATGTTATTTCGTAGATTATGACCTATGACGCAAACTTTTAATAGTTTTAAAGATGTTCGATATCGGGGTGGAGGGGCTGATTTCATTGCTTATGCTTCTTATCTGGACAAGTATTCATACTTATGCGTCAAAAAGTTTGTACTTATATAGATAATGTAAACATAAATCCCTATTCATACAGGTTTTGGATTTTATCCAATAACATTATCAATAATTTATTTTGGTAGATTATTTCGATATACATTTAATAAGCAACGTTTAATTCAACTATATATTATATTTTTAACCTATCTTTTTTATATATGTAACTTAGAGTACATGCTGTAAGAAAACACATTGCTAAAGTACAAGTCTGGCAATGTGAAGGTCTTGAATTCAAGTCATAGTCAGGTGTTACTTATTCATATTTTTAATTTTTTAAAAATAGTTTATATTGGATTAAAGTTTTTAATTTATGTATATATATATATATTATTTATTTTCTTAGTCACAAAAACACGATTATTGAGGGGACAATGTATGTAAATTTCAAATAAAAATTTGTTTTTAGTAGGCAAATAATATTGACAAACATGAGAATTGATTAGATCATATGGAAATTTGTAAATGTATTTTTTTTTTTTTTTCTTATGTAAAAATGTATTTCTTAAATAAAATGTATTAAACGAAAATAACCTGCTCAATGCTTTTAAAAAAAAATACCCATTAAATAAAATATATCCAAGATGGACAAGACTAACATCCTCCCTCTTGTAGATAAGATTCATGTAATCAATGTTTCTTAGAAGAATCAAAATCTCCCTAACATTAAAATACTAAAATAATTAAAGTGTTTACTTATTAAGTATAAATTTTGACCATGTAATTCGATTACATGAGTGCTAATTTTATTAAAAATTACAGAACACTTGATGTATTTAAGTGAACAAAATTATTAAACACCTTTACACATTATACATTCATAACTAAATAATATAAATTGTGTATTACTTTTGATGTATATGTGTTTTTAATCAAAATCTTCACTTAATAAAAAAGGTAACCATTATTTTTATTTTCACATAATAATTTGAATAAATTGAACTACCTAGTGTAGATAATTTTGAAAACAATAATAACTGTAGCTAAGGGTAACTTATTTCTGAAGTTAATAGAATAGATATAATAATACATCAAAATAACACTATTATTATATTATAGTATTATTCATTCCAGTTATTAACTACATAATAAATTAGTTTTAACTAATAAATTTTAATACCTAGTCATATAGTTTTTTCCTTAATTAATTTATATAAAATGTCTGTTTTTATTCATGACATTGAAAATATTCCAACCAAAAGAAATGAAAATAACAACTTAATAATGTACACTATACAACTTCATATATATTATAATAAAAATACAAGATTTAATCAATGTTTTTTTCATATTATGTAATTAAATGCAAAAATTAAATATCTAATACTTCATAAATAAAGGTTTATATTGTAATTTGATCAAAATATTGTTTTATATAAAAACATACGTGTTCAGGGCTTTTTACTGTGAATGTTGATGATTTAGATCCAGCTTTGAGTGCTTTAAGTGTTTTTTCTGTTAAAAAAATAGGTCACTTAGTAAATATGAATTTTCGTTAATTACACAAAACATGAGTAAATGTACCATATATTCGAAGCATATTATTTTTATCGGCTCCATTAGCTACCTCTTTTTCTCCTACATGGATTTTCATTTGACGACATAAATCATTTTCATTTTCATTAAATGGATATAATCTTTTAGACATATTTCAAAAGTAGTAAAAGAATGAGAAATAATTTGAAAATTTCTAAAACCTGAATTTATGAACAGCGCATACCAAATCAACGATACACCAAACAATTTTGAATTCTTATTTTTAAACTATTGCTTGTGCTTAGATTTTCTTTACGTAGTTTACATATGTTTTGAAAAATGTATCATTGACCTTGCAATCAATAATTCTGAAAAATTAAAAAAAATATCGTCGAAATTTGTCAATGCACGTTTCATTCAATCACTGGAAAAATGTCCCCCTGAAATAATTTACTAAATATTAAATAATAATGTAATTGCAGATTGAAATATTGAAAAAACCATTTTCAGAACAAACTATTCGAACATTCAAGTTTCAGTAATAGGCGCTGTAAAAATAAGCTATATCTTATCACGTAATACATAGTATGTATGCATACATACATACATTACGGTTTTTACTATAGAACCTACCTTATGCCAGCCTACAAATATTATGTATATAAATGAATGAAAATATTGACTTATTTATTATTAATTGCACATTACAAAAACATTTTTTTTATAATTGAACCCTTGTAGTTTTTCAATAAAAAATAAGGAAACATGTAGGTCATGTATGCTAAAAAAAGTATTTCTCGGCAAATATAGAGTTAATTATAATTCTATCTTAAAAAATTAAATCCTCGCTATTTTAATTTGAGCCATCTTTAAATATTAGAAAAAATTATCAATTTTTGAAAAAAAGCTAGAAACTAGGTGTGTACGTATACACAACGCGGACGTGATGAACATGCGCAAGCTACTCCGCTTGCTAAATTCATAATGTAATTCGACGTGTATCGAATAAAAGCATGTCATTCAACGATAAAAAAAAATAATTGGTAACTCGTATTCAAAATAAATTTTCAATTTCATCTATTCTATTCTATTTCAAGTCCTAAAGCAGTATATACTTTTTTTCTAAGAACATTTGTTCAAATTTACTTATGCATTACCATTTTTTAATTGAACGATTTTACTTCATGCAGTTTTTCATTCATAAGTTGCTAATCATTATATTTTCAATCATTGAATGACAAGCTTTTGTTCGATACAGGTCGAATTATATTTTGAATTTAGCAAGCGGAGTAGCTTGTGCATGCTCATCACGGCCACGTCGTGTATACGTACATCTAATTTCTCAATAGTAGTTTATAGCTTTTTTTCAAAAATTGATAGTTTTTTCTAATATTTAAAGATGGCTCAAATTAAAATAGCGAGGATTTAATTTTTTAAGTAAGATAGAATAATGATTAACTTTATATTTGCCGAGAAATACTTTTTTTTAGCATACATAACCTACGTGTTTCCTTATTTTTTATTGAAAAACTACAAGGGTTCAATTATAAAAAAATTGTTTTTGTAATGTGCAATTAATAATATATAAGTCAATATTTTTATTCATTTATATACATAATATTTGTAGTCTGGCATAAGGTCGGTTACTATAGAGGGAACTTAATGTGCAATCCGCGAAATTCAAAATTGAATTTCATCTTCATCGATTGAGCATCGCAGGCACGAATCTAGGTTACGTATATTTTTTTTGGGTACGATTTTTGTTCGTCAGTTGTATGGTTAAGACTTGAAGTTGGAACTGTTCTAATGGTTTTGATTTGGTGATGCAAGTAAATAACTTTTCTAAGCGAACATAAATATTGATGCAAAGTATTTAATAAACACATTAAATTAACATTAACCGAAATGCACAGATTGTATAGCCTCATCAACTGAAACTGTCATATAACTTATTCTCAATTATTTGTTGGTTAATTATTCTTATACTGATATAAGTCATTTAAATTGCATGTTATTTATTTTTAGATCAAGACTCTGAATGTTAAGTATATGATTCTAATATAGTAACTGAATTTATAGAAGCATTAACAAAAAATAATAATTCAATAAGTTTGTACAGTTAAAATCAATATGTACACTCAACGGAACTTAATTCGCGACCCCCGAGATTCAAAATGGCGTTTCATCTCCGTCGATTGAGCATCACTGTCACGAATCGAGCTTAGATATAAGTTTCTTTCTCGCGAGTTGTTTGGTTAATGCTTGATGCAAGCGCTGTCCCAATTGTATTTAGTTGGCAATGCAATTGAATAGAAAATACAAGGATCATGCACCTTCATCACCTCGTACTGTCAGATAAGTTAATTTCAATTATTTCTTGCTCAATTATTCTTTTACTATAAGCATTTACTTTGTGTTTCATTTATTTTTAGATCAGGGCTCCTGACTAATAAACTTATTACGAATAGTTTATTTATACTCAGACGATTTTGTGTGTATAAGTTGCAGTCAAAAGCAAGATAAAATTTTTTGTGCAGGTAATTCATGATAAGTTTATAATTTAGTATAACAATCTATTTTATTTTATTCTATAAATTTGTATTTAGGAATCGATTAAATGGATGCTATGAAATCTTTATATGGCTGATGAATCTGATGTTGCTAAAAAATGCAAAGCATTAGAAAAATACATTAGAAAAATACATTAAACGTATGAATCTTGATAACGTTTAATGTATTTTTCTGATGCTTTGCATTTTTTAGCAACATCAGATTCATCAGCCATATAAAAGTTTATTAGTGAGGAGCCCTAATCTAAAAATAAATGAAACACAAAGTAAATGCTTATAGTAAAAGAATAATTGAGCAAGAAATAATTGAAATTAACTTATCTGACAGTACGAGGTGATGAAGGTGCATGATCCTTGTATTTTCTATTCAATTGCATTGCCAAATAAATACAATTGGGACAGCGCTTGCATCAAGCATTAACCAAACAACTCACGAGAAAGAAACTTATATCTAAGCTCGATTCGTGACAGTGATGCTCAATCGACGGAGATGAAACGCCATTTTGAATCTCGGGGGTCGCGAATTAAGTTTCGTTGAGTGTACATAATAAACTTAATCACCTATTAGAATATTTTCATCGAATAGATAAAAAATATTGAATTGCAAAAGTCTTATTCGAAACAAATTTTCTATTAAAACAAGATATACTGTTTTTATGGTTTTAGATGAAATAAAAATCTTTTTAATAATATGTTCTAATTGGAAAGTATTCATATATATAAATGTATCTATTAATTTTTATATATATAAATATATATTTATTCGATGAAAATACCCCAATAGGGGGGTTGGTTGCGGAAAAGAGAGTTTTGCTCAGATTGGGGACGATTAACTAAACAGTCACTTCTGTTACTGATGCTAGCCCGGCAACTGTGTTTGTTCCGCCTTCGCTGACTAACTTTTAACAGCAAAGGAGTTGTTTCTAACGGTTAACATGAACTGACTCCAAAGGGCAGCTCAGGTAACAACCCAGAATTAGTATTAGTGAGAGGAAAGGTTCACAAACTAACAAGGGGAATCCATTTACTATGTTTCTATTTAAATTCTACTTACAAACATTGTCTTGATCCCTGGCTCTACACTAGGTTCTTTCAGGGTTTCTTGCACTTCACTTGATAGCACAATCGACTAACCGCGTTTCTCGAGAGAAACAGACCATGATTTTCTGAAGGCCTTATTATCGACCGAGCCTCCCAAAATCCTTCCAAGCCTAGAGAACACCCCAACTTCATAAAAATTTTAGGAGGCCCAGCGTAGGTGTGCCTCTCCAGAGAAACGCGTTTTCCTTTTCGATACCCCATGTAGACCCATTACAAAAAGTACTAAAATTATATCTTTTGCCAAATTTATGTTTAGTTGTAAAAAAAGGAAGAAGTACAAAAGAAAAGAAAACGTGAAATGTTGAAAATTATTTTCCCTTTTCCCTTCTTTTGACTTCTGCGACTGACTTTTGTTTCGTTATATTTTTTTTTATAGATTGTCCGCGAGTTCGGCCTTGTGTCGTAATTTTTTATAGATTGAAAGGCGAGAATTTTCGGTGACAACTTTCAATAAAATTCTAAACAAAAATCATTTGTTTATAACGACAACACAGGCCAATAAAATTTTACAAAAGTTAAGAAACAGAAACCAGACATAGTGCATTCAATAGATTTTCGTGCGCTGATTCCGAATCTTGGCGCAAAATTGCTCTATCACAATTATTTTTTCAGATAACTTAACCTAAATGCGCCAAAAACAAGCTTTTTTGCTATATTTGACCATCGGTAACATTACGAAGGATTTTTTGTGTGTAATTCTGACCACAGGTTCTAAAGAACAACGGTTGGGCTACAAAAAGCACTAGTCGAAATATTTTTTATGATTTTTTTGACGAAGATAGGGTAGTTAGAAAAATATTCGATCAGAACATTTCACAACAGATTGATAATAATAAGAAACTTAATATTCACTTCATATGCCTAGAGATGGACTCGCGCAATAGCATCAAACATATGTACGAGAGTTCAGACAAAGCAGAGACTTTAGTCTGCTGAGATTCCATAACCTAAAAATCAACATTTCCGAGGTCAGTAGAAATTAACATGTCAGTTTTTGAGTATTCTCAAACCAGAATATTTCACGGAATCACAAGAAGTACTCGATCAGTCGGGAATGCTTGTTAGATATCAGGAGCACGGTAGCATTATAACCGCAAACGAAACACCATCGAACCCCGACCCCTGGGACTCTCTTATCAACCCCTTGTAGAATGTTCGAATCGAACATTTTTCAAACTATCCTCTCTCCGTATAAAAGAATCATTAAAAATTTTTTATTAGTGCTTTTTGTAGCCCAAACGTTGCTTTCTTAGAATCTGTTGTCAGAATTACTCGCAAAAAAATTCCTCGTAATATTATAGGTGGTCTAACATAGAAAAAAAAAGTTTTTACGCTTTTTGGTTCAGATATCTGGAAACCGAAGGGTGATCGAGTAACTCTAAGTCCAGATTCGGAATTAGCGCATGAAAATTCATCGAGTACACTATGGTTGGTCTTTGGTTCTTAAAATTGTTAGTCTGTGTAATTAAAGAATTATTTATATAAAAACAGTATTTTTAATCTTATTAACAAAACTAAAGAATTTAGACTACGCATTACCATTACAAAATTTTTGATCCAAATTATTAATAATCCCAAATTAATAAACAAAGGTTTGAATTAGAATTTCTCTAGGAAAGCAAATTGAGCATGCGACAAAATTATATTAAATATATAGCTAACGTTAAAATCTAATCGATACTCTTGTTTATTTTTCTTTAAGGCCTTTAAATTAGCTAAAAATAATATTATTGTATTCCCTTTAAATCTTGACTATATCTATATACGACGACGTAGTTTTCCAAATATGACAAAAAAAATAACGATTGGATTTTTTGTATGTCGAAGTAAATAAGTGATTTCAAATATCTGTTATTGTTTTGATTTGTGTTAGAATGTGTGCTGCAGGTTACATATAGGTAGGTACGAATACTAAATGATCACCACAACCCTCGAATTATTGTGCAATTGTTTTAGCCCAAATTATTGTGCACTTGTTTTAACCGTTACATTATTACTTAAAAATTCCCGTATCTCTATTAAAATAAAAATGACGGTACATCACACTCTTATTGAAATTGATCTTTTTGCAAATTTTAAAAGGAGTAGAACGCTTGTATCTTTATATTTCTTATTAAAAAGTTGTAGCAGTTTAAAGATTAGAATCGTTTGCCATCACACGTTTTCATTAGTTAAACTATAATATCTTAGCTGCTAACCGATATTTTTTCAGTTTTGGAAATACCATTAATTATTCATTATGAAACTCTTAATCATAAAAGGAAAAGGTTATTCATTATGAAATTGGCAATCGGTTTCATTACTACAGGTTGCTAAAAATTATGCAACAAACGGTCTTTGCCTCGGAAAGATCCCTAGTCGCTTGACTAGTGTACGGGTGCAATTATTTGTACGTACTATCGTCTTTTTTATTGTATGTACAGTATCCAGTTCAATTCTTCTTTTCAATCACGTCCCTTTAAGTATAAAAAAGTGTTTCCAACCAAATACGTTTTCAATATTTTATTGATTTTAAATACAAGTCATTATAAGTAATAAAACATTATAAAGTAACAGTGATAGCGATGATCTCAAAATGCATTGCAGAGCACAAAAAGTTGTGTTTCATAATAAATAATTTGCAGATCTCAGTAATATACTTTCTACGTACGAAGGTATATTTAACATGATTTAATTAAATGATTATTTATACATTAGAAGAAAATAATATTATGAATATGAAATAATAATAAAAAAATGTATTTTTTATAAATTCGAAATATTTCTTTACTTTATTTTAAAATATTTGTTTCAATAATGATAAATTTCCATTCTTTACATCACTCAGGCGTTCGGTGGCGGCTAACCTTTTCCTTGTGAAGAAGCTAATGCTGAACCAAAAAAACTAGTAATGTAGTTCAAATGGCAAATAAAAACTTATCGAATTATATTTTTAGTATATAATTTGCATCAATTAGGTAGGCTGAACGGTGCAATCTGGTTTTCACCATAATTTCAACTTTTTAAGATACAGCTCGCTCAACGTCCAGCGTACACTAGAATCTATTTGCACATGCGCCGTAGGTCATTCCTATAGATTAAGTAGTTTTTCTTTTAATATTACAAAATATCGATGATATGTGAACCAGTTACCAGTTTATACTGCCTCATATAATTCAAATAAGCGCGATCATTTGGTTCGTATAAATTTGTAAAAGAAGTAGTAGTTTGCAAGAAATACATTTTCCAAATGTCTCAGCACAAATTCTTTTTTTTCAAATTAAATCGTAAATTAAAAGAAGTAGTATTGTTTTGAATAACAGATTCATTATTAACAAATTATGCGATATCTTTTATTATTTTAAGACGCCACTTTAGTGTGCTAGGGTTACGCAGTCACAGATATTTCAAGACATCATTTGCAAATCGATTATAAGGTAATAAAATTTATAACTTACATTTCTGTTTGAAAATCCAACAAAATCATTTTGAATTAGATTATTATTCGGGTTCTCTGATTGCAAGAGTATTTGATTTATTTTTTAAAACTTGAAATATTGAAATAGCTTTAGATTGCCAGGTTATCTACATCCAAAGTTTTATTTTAATCATAATCAACATTCAATCAACATTAACCAAGCAAAATAATATTTAATATCAAACTATTTTTACCATTATTCATACTTAATAAACAAATACATTTAGCATTGTCATGATGATTATATTTATAAGCTGCTGTACGTATGTCATGAAATTTTACAAAATATTATAGTTCGATGTATAGTTGATTTGTAATTTATTTTATATTATTTCATGTTATCAAACTTCAGTTTGTAACACTAGATAGTCATTTTCAAACAGTCATAATAAAACTGTCACAATATATAAAACTAATTAAAATTTCATACTTTTATTTGATTTAAATTTAAAAATTCAATGAAAGTTCTCTTCTAATAATTGAGATTTGTTGTTATAATATTTCTATATATATATTACAACACATGCACACAAAAATAACAAAGTATGATATACTTTTGTATGTAGAATAACAAAAATAATCTATAAACATAGTTTATTGTCAAGCGTTATTTTTTCTAATAATCATATTTATTGTATGCTTCAGCTTTATTAGTTCCATTTTTGAGATATTTTTTATTATAATAATTTATATAAATATTCTTACAGATTAGTATACTATTCAAACTTTAGAATTGAAAAATAGCTAGCATGATGAGAGAAAAAAATATTGGTGATTCGGACTCAGATGATTCAGATTTTATAATTTCTTCAGAAAACTTATCCAATGAATCCTCGATCTCAGAAAATGAAAGTACAACTATGGAATTTAATGAACTTTCTACTTCCATTATAAAATCAAAATCAAAAGTAAAGAAAAAAGGAAAGAAAAAAAAGTCTTTATCGAGGGAAACTGAAATTAATATTCCAGAGTTTATAAATACAAGTGAAAATGCTATAGAAGTAACTCATGAAAAAGAAAGAGAAAGAACAGATTCGTTATGGAATGATTTTTTACAAAGCACAGGTACATCTTTCGAATGATAATTAAATAAAAGCAAATATTTTTATTTTTTTGTACTGTGTATAACATTTTCTTCATTGCCGATTTTTATTTCAAATATTATAATCCCAAAAGAGAATGTCTTATATTGTCGTATGAATTTTCTTAGTAATATAATTTGGAAGATGAGTTATCATGCTTAAATAAACCTGAAATTCAATAGGATACAGCTAAAAGGCAATAGGATACTAATTTAATTAAAAATTGTTTACATGAGAGATAATATATTACAGTGATATTATAAAAATTTGCTAACTTATAAGTTTCTCAAATTTTAAATTTTTATGTCAATGGTTACCTTTAGACTTTTTGTGAATATAGTTATAACTTTTCATCATGAGTACAATATTTTGATCTTGAATAAGAATAAAGTATAAAACATTATTAACTTTAATATAGTTGAAAGTTTCACAGAGTTACTTATTTATATTTTCCCAGATACCCTTGATACTGATAAAGTGATGTAAATTAGTATTATCAAATTTTAGGTACACAATCTAAAAATTGGGAGATTAACTCACATGAATTAGGACATAGTTCCCAGAAATCAATAGAAAAAACGCCAAAGCAAGATATTAATATAGAAATAAACAAAAACCAGGATGCAAATTCTACAAAAACAAATAAATTGAAACAAATAAAAACATGTATATTTAATAGTGATGCAAAATCTCAAATTTTTACACAGCAGCGTAAAGATTTAAAAAGAAAAGGTCTTTCAAATATTTTGGGCAATATTTCTAAAAAATCTAAATTAAATACTTTAGAAAAATCAAAGCAAGATTGGAATCGATTTAAAGAAGAACACAACCTTAATGAAGAAATAACTAATTTTAATCGAGGTAAAAATGGATATTTAGAACGACAAGATTTCTTGCAAAGAACTGATTCAAGACAATTTGAAATTGAAAAAGAATTACGAAATTCTGGAAGAAGAAAAGCAAGATAATTTCTTAATTTAAATCATTACAATTAACTTTTATTTAAATACTCAAACAGAAGCTGCTATTTTTTAATTATATTCCATTCCATTAAAATATGAAATATCGACTTCTATTTACAATTAGCTATTATAAATATCTGACAAAGAAAATTTGGAGAAGTTTTCCTGTTATTTCAAATTATATTTAGTGACTGATTCATTAAATTTGTAATAATTGGTATCACAATTTTATTATTTTGATGCAATTAAAAGTATTAGTAATATAATAAAATTAACTAAAACAAATTTCATCATTTAAATTAGTTTTTTTCTAAAAACTATTATATCCTTAAAATACTGGTAATGGTTCAATTTCTATATAAATAAATGTAATCTAATGTATTAAATGTTATTTTTTGTATATGCTTGAAAAATGCCTGATCATCAGCGTATTCATTTTAGATTAAATTTGATATTGTCTTTAGACACAAAGATTATAGCCAAAAATGTGTTTCTTCTAATAATATAAATTTATATTTTCACAATTATATAACTTTAAGGTTAATAACAGAATCAATAGCTAGTATTTTTATTTAACTACTATTTTAATTTATATTCAATATTTAAATAAATTAAGATAATAGTTTGTATGGTGTACAATATATGATGCAATAATAAAAGTTGGATAAGGCTAAAAGTCCACTGGGCGGGTCGTATCTCACAACGCAAAAATCCGCTTCTATACAAGACTAAAACAAATTAGTTTTAGGGTAAATCGGAGCAAGGTCTTCGATTTTTTTATATCTGGCACATCGAATGCCTATATGGAGGCAATCATTTGTGCCAAGATTTACGCTAAAATATTCATTAATTAAAACGTCATAAACGATTAAAGATAACATTTGAATTTTTTTTCTCTTATAAATTTGAAACTATCTAAAGGACCTGGATAATTTTTTTTTAAATACCCGGAAATAATTGTATTTTAGGAATATATATATTTGTTAAAAAAAATTATTAACAATTCAAATAAATTTTTGCCATTTTTATTAAAAAGGGTAAATTTTATTTGAAAAATTTGTTGCAATCGATTCCTTGGACAATTTTGTATAATAATCCGTAATAAAACGATCATGATATTTAATAGGAGCTAGGTAATGACCTTCCAAAAAGCGCTACCTACCGTACTCAGCTGAAAGAACGGACCGATAGAAGCGTCCCACTGCTCCGAAACTTTTCCAGGTAGATCAGTTCTATAAGTCAGTACCATCGACTATATATTATGTAATCGGGATGATATTAGTCTAAACAATATTTTATTTACTTATCATAAACAATTTAATCGGAATTAGATGGAGTGTAATATTTCATACCATTTTAGAAAATATTCGTAGTTTACAAAAAATCTGTGTAGTTAGAAATAAACAGTCTAGTTATAACATGTTACATACATTAGTCAATAGATATTAGGAAAATGAAATTAATATAGTCAATTATTTAATAATGTAGATATATATAAATAATGTAACAATCATTAAAATTATTTTACTACATCTTATAAAGGTGTTTATAAATTAATTATACAAATTTAATGTAAAATTTTAATAAATCAAATAATTATAGTTTATAACAAATAACACTGAAGTATTCAAGTACATTTATTTTGTGTTCTTGTAATGTTATAATTTGTTGAATAGGAAATTCTTTGCACCATTAATTTCTTGCTGCTTTTATTTAGAGGAATTAATGCCTGATAACTTAAGGTACATACTATAGACGCGCAATGCTGTTTTTAATGATGATGATGATAAATTTTGTTCAATTTCTCTATTCTGTGACGATACAGTAAGCAATTGTTATACCAGGTATAGCTTTTTGTGCCCAATGATATAATTCCTCAGTTGAAGAAATGCTTACGCCTGAATTTCGCAAACTAGCGTTCCAGGGTAATCTTGTCACTGTTCCACCAAGTCCATCACATGCGATTTTTCCACGAAAACTTGCGAAAAAGTGCCATTCAGCTTCAATTCCGTATGTTTCATAATGAGAGACAAGAGTTTAAAAATTTGATCTATTCTTATATTGACTTACAACTCCATCAGATACATAAATCACTTTTTTAACCTTGTTCTCTTATCTATTTTTTATATAATTAATTAATTTTTGGCGAAACAATATCACAGTATTTACGTCATATTTCGTAATTTCCTAAATTACGACGAAGCTGTTTTCTTCAGTTCTTTCCTTCCCTTTCATATACATTGCAAATGGATGAATAGTTGCCTGTTTGCCGTTCCAATGAATTGCTTGTACCAGGTCTTGATATGCAATCGTATAATTTCGAGTGAACTCTCCTATAACCATTATTTCAGATTCATTAAAATTATGCCGACGAGTTTTTATATAATCATTTTGACTTTTGGTAATAAAATCATGTTCTAATAATTTATATTTAAACTGTACCTCCAGGTGGTTAAGATAGTCTTTAATATTGTATGTATGCTTTAGAAGATCGCACTTTTGGTTTACAGTTTCCCATTGTTTGCAATGAATGAAATCTATAGGATTTTTTAAAAAATTATTCTCGAACACTTGCCAATCCAGGATATTTTTAACATTTATTAAAAAAACGATCTTCACCAGGTCTTTGAAATGTCATTTTAATTAAAATATCTTTTGCTATTTGAGGTAACTTTTTATCATAATAGATCTTCAAATTTTTCATTGTAATTTACAGCCTTCTACTAGTAATTTTGGATTTTTGTGGTGAATACGAATGCAAACATTGCATTCTGAATACCTTTAATCATTAACTAAAATACACTGATCAGGTCGCAATGTACAAAAATATATAAACCCAAGATGAAAACTTGAGTCCAATTTCAGTCTTTTTCAAACATGTTGTAGACTTCTTTTAAATTGAACATAAGTAAAGGCCTTTGAATTTTAATTTTCTTTTCATTATCTTTTCGTACATCTTGTATCATCTTGTAAATAAAATGAGACAGCAGCACTTTTTATTTCTTCACTTATAATGATTCTTGAGAGTGTATACGATAACATTCTTTTCTGTTCATGAAGTTAGCTGTTTATGCAAAATAAAACGAACAATTAATTTCTATTTCTATTTCACAGACGCCTGTAGACAGTGGAATCGCAGTTAGTATATGTATCTTTTCTAAATTAGTAGTTACTTTTTCATATACTGCTTTCAGGTCTATATAGAATACACTTTTTTGTATAAATTCTTCTCGATTACTGTCTACACAGTTATATTTTCTCACAAGTTTTCTACGTTCATTTCCATCGATCGAAAGTTCTTCATCACATTGTACGAGGCAGGTACCTTGACCTTCATTAGCACTTGAGTCGAAACTAGCCTCATTGTTCTGATTAATAGAATCTTCATAACTACCACTTTCTTCATTTGTATTTCCTAAACGTATATCACTGTAGTCACAAACTTCTTTCGGATCTTTGACATAGCAGTATCTCAAACATGTTGCACATAATCGATCGTTTACTTTCACTAAAGGAAACCATTTATCCTAAATTTCTGTGGGAACATAAAGCGAAGATTCTCGACGAAGTCCATGTTTACGCACTTTGAATGGATTGGAACACTCTGGTAATGGCATGGTTATATAATTTTCTTTAAAACTGAATTGAAGTAATTTTACAAAATCTATCGCATAATAAGAAATTTCACTGTTACGTTCGTTGAGGTCCGTTCACTTTGACCATTGAACTTAAAATAGCCCGACTGAGCAAAAAGTTTCTGTATTTATACGATTTTCGAAGCAAAACTAATTTCAGAATACCTAATTTTAAAATACTACTTAACAAACTAAAATATTAAGTAAAACGATCAAAGAAAATAAACATTTTTGAATTCCTTAATATAATTATTGCTCGTACTAATTTGCTTAATGTCAGCTTATTTTCGTTAATTATTTTTGTGATAAATGTTAGTCCTACCAACCACTATTTAAATAAAGAAAGTTTAGCAAATAAATGTACTGATTTCTAGAATTGAACTACCTGGAAAAGTTTCGGGTGAGTGGGATGCTTTTATCGATCCGATCTTCCAGCTGAGCGCCGCAGGTAGTGCTTATTTGAAAGGTCGTTACTTAGCCTCTATTAAAAATATTGATCGTTTTATTACGGATTCTTATACAAAATTGTCTAAGGAATCGGTTACAACAACAATTTTTTAAATAAAATTTGCCCTTTTTAATAAAAATGGCAAAAATTTATTTGAATTGTTAATAATTTTTTTTATTAACAAATATATTATTACGAAATGTATATATATTCTCAAAATACAATTATTACCGGGTATTTAAAAAAAAATTATCCAGATCCGTTAAATAGTTTCAAATTTATAACAGAAAAAAAATTCAAATGTTATCTTTAATCGTTTATGACGTTTTAATTAATGAATATTTTAGCGTGAAACATAGCACAAATGATTACCTCCATATAGACATTCAATGTACCAAATATAAAAAAAATTGAAGACCTTGCTCCGATTTGTGTTAAAACTAATTTTTTTCTGTAACAATGGAATTCGATACGGCCCGTCCTTCCACCAGTAGACACATGGAACGAGGAACTACTTGTATTGTCAGTGCAAAAATATTACGAATTATATGATACTAGTGATAGTAACTATCATGATGAATTAAGAAATAATATTTGTACTGAAATAGGAAGTGTGATAAAAGAAACGTGTAAGTATTTTTTTAGTTTTATATTTACCTACATAAAAATTAGCTATACAATTAATTATTTTGTGTTATGAAATCCTCTTTTGACAATGTGAATTTGCCATGACAATGAACCAAACCACAGGGATTTGAATTTATCCCTGATTGTCAAAGCAATTTGAGAGGCATTTCCACCCATTTGTGGTAAATTTGACGAGTTAGTACGGATATCAGTTAAATTGTCATTAAAATCTTGTACCACAGAATCGAATGGGGTTTTAATTAAAAATCTATGTAAGAAATATGTGGCTGCCACTATAATGTTTACATGTTCTGGGGTTATAGATAAACGTCATTCGCATATGTTGAATCGTATACATAAGATACCAAAAGCATTTATCTAACATGGCGTGCTCTGCTTCGCTCATAACCAATATGCCACACACAAGTGACGATCAAGACCATACAATGTCTCGATCGTCTACATCTGGTTTACAAACCAGTCAGTGAATTGCTTCCACTACTATAAAAATAAAGAAAACTACAAAAAATACTCAAATACCTACGCCAACACAAAATCTTTTTAACTCATACATCGACAAAAATACCAGAACCTATCGACTGTTCGCGAATCTACTACTGTTGATTTTTTCACAAATTTAGGACTTTTCCTGAAAATATACAAATTTATGTTAAAAGCAGCATATTCAAAATTGTCAACGACGCTGAAAGTGAAGTGTTTCAAAGAAAAACAAGGGCACGAACTTCTAGTGTCCACCAGGTTAAAATTCCATCTACATCTTCGTATCTGCCTATTGCGTTGTCAAGTCAAGTACGAAGAACATCGCCTGTCTAGTCAATAATAATTGTAGACCAATCAAGCAATATCAAATGTTCCAACTACCTCAAATCAGGTTTTCTACAATTTGGAAAATTCTGAAACAAAAAAGACTTCGATGACATGAGTGAAGTTCAATCCGCAAATACATTGAATAAATACTTGTTATTTTCAAAACAAAATGAATCATTAGTATAATATGTAGATTTCGTTAATGATTGTATACTTAAGTACCTGCCTACCTACTTTAAAAGTCATAGATAATAGAAGTATAATTATAGTTATGTATCTTGTATTTATGTAATATCTACTAGAGTCTGCCCCCGTAGTTTATGGCTTTGTCCACAGGAATTTCAAAGCAACTCGACTGTATCTAATAATCAGTACTTACCTGAGGTACACAGAAAGTCATTCTATTGATTAAATTGGTCTTCTAAAGCGTGTAGTTTGTTTATATAGTTAACAGAATAAATATTATGTGATTCTTTAAAATTTTCTTAAGTCATGCGAAAATATTTAAAGAATTTCATCGGATCATTCTTCAAGTCAAACAATAACTGATGAAATTCACCACATTTTTTTATGCATATATCATGAACCCAGACTTTGTTTACGACGTTTATTATTTTTTTACTCCTCATCCAACAACATTAATAAAAATAATTCCTCATCGGAGCTATCCATTGTTGCACTATTATAAGCTCGCTTATCATACGTACGACTGTCTAGAAATCCGCCGATGCGGTGCGAACCACTCTCTATAGAGGATGCAGTAAGCACAAATGGTCGCCGTACTATTGCGGCCCGACCCGCCTTAAATAAGCGTTTAACTTCAGTCTCGCATTAGAAATTCCTACGCAAATGCATTAGAAATTCCTACGTAGGGAGAATGTATTAGGAATACGTAATTGTTATTGTTTTTATGTGAACCATATATTGAGATTAAAATGAAATTGAAAGATTTATTAGCTTAACTTATAATTCATTTTAATAATTATAATTTTGTACATTCTATCACGTCTTAAATAAATTCTTTTACAAAAAGGGAGAGAAAGAGACTTGCATAGTGTCTTGCTGTCGTAGCTGCCCCTTGAAAAAGGAAGCACTGCCACCGGCAGAAACAGAGTGGCTACTGTAGTGCTGACGTGCGCGTTTACAGCGCCTCATTTCGACAGTAATGTTGTGTGCTATTACCGATGGAGGACGGGGGTATCGCCATAAGTACTCCCTCTCTAGTCTAACGCCGAAAACTGGTTGCTTCGCCGGCATACTCTGCAGAACAAAGAACTCTTCAGGTAGCTGAAGGGTAATTCCGAAGAAATATTTGGTTGGAGAGGCCTCAGAATCCTCCTTGAAACAGAAGAGAAGACCCAGCAAAACTATTGACAGGCGTTTAGACATCGCATATGAGAGCTGATTTTAGCGTGCGATGGAAACATTCCACTAGTTCTTTGTACTGTGGATGGTACGGCATCTTGCAAATTCACTGTAAGCCGGTTACGTGAGTGAACTTGTTGAAGTGAGACAAATTGGGTGCTCTGATCCGTTGTTATTGAACACCCAAAGGAAACTATCTACTATTTACAGCTACTACTGTTTCTGTCGAAATATCCGCCAAGAGAACTACTATTGTCTATTTGTTGAAATGATCCATGATATATTTAGACAGTAGCGTAGGTTTCTAGCCTGTGGTAAAGTAATTCGCTCGATAAGTATGTGCTCGAAACGGTAACTTTTACCGAGTATAAGACCTGAAACAGCTGACTAAGGTACTGCAGGTGCTTCTCTTGACTCCTAGAGACGACGATGACATTGTCAAAGTACCAGTGCGTAAGGGCAAGTCTTGGAATGCTGAATTCAGAAATTGTTGAAAGGTTTACTTGATATTGCGCGAACTCAGAGGTATTACTACGAATTTATATAAACCGAAGGGAATAATTACGGTGGACTCGATTACCTTCTACTCCGACATTAAAACCTGGTAGAATATTTCTCTAGATCGATCACGGAGATGACTTCTACTTACTTTTTATCAATTATTTTTATATATACTTTTTTCTTTTGAAATCAATGCACCTTGTTAAGACAATTCCTTTTCATAATTATTTAGCTGCTTACTTTATTCACTTATTTTCATTTAATCCACTTTTAAACGCGTTTACCACTATTATAATAGTTCCGCATCCATTTTCACTTTCTTTGTCTATCTCTCTTTTCACCGATAATTCTTGTCAATTATACACACATTTTTCCTTTTCACTTCGTCACCAAAATGTAATGTATGTAAAAGGGTGCAATTACTATACACGAATGTTTACCTATAATCATTTTAATAACTCAAGAACTTAAGACAAATCTAGATGCACGTGAACGCTTGATCGCTTGTGCTTTGATCATGTTTCGACAACAATTGAATATGTTCACTGAAAAATATTTCAGTAAATTGATACGGTCACAATCAATGTCTACATAATAAACTTAACCACCTATTGGAATATTTTAATTGAATAAATAAAAACGATTAAAGTGCCAAACTCTAATTCGAAACAAATTTTGTATCAAAACAATATATACTATTTTTAGGAGTTAAGATGAAGTAGAAATTTTTTTTCAAACATGTTCTAATTGGAAAGTCTTTATCTATTCAAACGTATCTATTAAATTTATATCTATTTGATGAAAATACCCCAATAAGTAATTAAGTTTTATATGTAGACATTGGTCATGACTGTGTCAACTCACTGAAATATTATTTTTTGTTAATGCTTCTAAAAACCCAGTTATTCTATTAGAATGATATGTTCAACATCCAGAGTTCTTATCTGAAAACAAATAACATACAATGTAAATAACTTATTTCAGTACATGAAATATTGAGTAGTAAATAATCGAGAATAAGTTACCTGACAGTTTCAGTTGGTGAGGCTGAATGATCTGTATATATTTACTGTAAGTGAATGTAATGTGTTTATCAAATACTTTGCATCAATATTTATGTTCATCTACAAAAGTTATTTAATTCCATTGCCAACTGAAAACCATTACAACAGTTCCAACTTCAAGCATGAACTATACAACTCATGAACAAAAATCATACATGTAATCTCGATCCGTCGCAGTGATGTTCATTCTAAAGGTGAAATTAAATTTTTAATTTCGCTGTTCGCTTAATTATTTACAAGTCATAAATCATTTACATTGTTTTATCTTCAGATTAGAACTCTGGATATTAGATATGAGATTCTAAAAGAATAAGATTTTCAGGAGCATTATTGGTTAAAGTAGTATTTTCATTCAAATGTGATAATTTTAAAGTTAAATGTGAAAGATCTTTTTATTCAAAATAATTTAAAATGTTCACAACTGAGAAATTACTAATTACTATGCTTTTGACATCAATAATTAAATTATATATCTCTTATACAATACTCTTTAAGAATTTTAATATGTAAAATCCTAAAAATACAGGAAATTCTAATTACAGTAATTGCAATCATGGAGATTAGTTTGTCTATATGAATATTAATTATACAAAATATATAGTAAGTGACAAACATTGACTATTTTTTTAAATATATTATGTGGAATGGAAATAAAAAATTTAATATAAATTTTACTATTCTTAAAAATTAATTTAAGTGAAATTGCATTTGATCTGAAGTTGAATAACTATAAATAATTGGTGTTTCCGAAGCAGTTGCATCACCTGCAGTAGTAATAGTAAAAATTTGATCTTCGTAAACACCTGAAAGGTTTTGGTCGCTTTTGCTATCTTCATTGACACCAACCCCTGAATTTGTTGAAGGCGTATCTCCTTTTGTAGCTTCTCTATATTTTTGCAAGTATGCTTTTAAAGGTTCAACATAATTATCAAATCCCAAAGTTGTCATAGCAAATAAAATATCTTCACCATTTATAGTTTTTCTTTTTTCCATATGACAGCGATCGCTTGCTTCAGAAGTAATGAATGAAATAAATTCTGACACACATTCTTGTACGCATTCTCTAGCATCTTTGGCTATTTTACCAGCTTCCGGTATTGCTCTTTTCATAATTTTCGCCACATTTGCTATAGGTAAAAATCTGTCTTGTTCACGTAGGGGTCCACTTGTAGATCCAGTGTGAATTCCTTGTAAAGGATCACAATTTCCATGATTAGAATCATCGGTATTTTCAGGATCATCTATAAAGAGTAATTACATTTTAACATTGAAATATGAAATATTTGAATGACTTTTGCTTGAACTCAAGAAATATCGTTTAAAAAAGCTAATAAATGCAATAGACATTTTAACCTTCCAAATCATCTGATTGCATACTAATGTATGAACTAGCTATATTACTACCAGTAAGAAATGCCGTAGTACCCAATGATCCACTATCTTCACCACTTTCACCACTATTATCCATTAATTTTTAATATATATATGATCCGTGTAAATACGCGTGCATGCAAATGGATAAATAGAATAATCGATAATAGTCAGATAGTCTTCAATCTCCATGTTAGCGTTACATTTTTGAACAAGGAGTAAGACACAATGAAGTGCAACTTCGTATTTAAGAAGTAGAACGACTTTGCACCCCATTCCAACGCAACATGTCTAATTTATGTAAAATAAAAAAGAAATATATCATTCGATCGCTCTTTAATTGCCCAATTCAATTATGGTTTTTGTTGATTTGCCCAACTATAGGTTTTTTTTATAAAAAATGAATAAGGGCTGAGTTTTTATTTACGACTTCAAACGTCACTATGTATTTAATTAAGTAGTAATTCCAAGTTTTAGAAGCTGAAAAAAATTACCCGCAACATTATTTAATTTGCCCAAGTAATTATAATTGTAAATATAACACAGTTTCCTCCAAAAACATAAAAAACTATTAGTGCAATGCTCATGCGCATAGATAAACCTTCCATGTTCAGTCTGCCAATTATGTTGACGATATTCTCAATAATAGTGTTTAATTTTTTTCGAGGCAACGTTTTAATATTTACTAAGATTGAGGATAATTTTTTTCAGATTCTAAAATTTAAAATTATTGCTTAGTAAAATGAACATATACAAAACTGCCATTACTAATTTTTTTGTAAAAAATTCTATAGTTGGGCAAATCAATAAAAATCAATGGTTGAATTGAATAATTAAATAGCTATCGAATGGCATGTTTCTTTTTCATTTTACATAAATTATACAGACTGGCTCGGAATATTGCCGAGGCGAAGCGGGTCAACTTCTGCAAAGAAGATCGTCAGTTTCACTAGTTCTATTAGCTTGGTACGTGTAAGTTGAAAATATTTAAAAAGAATATATCAAGCCCTAGAAATTTAATTTCTCTTCGTGAATATTTTTGTAAAAAATTTTCTCTTCTTACTGTTAACGAGAAATTAAATGTAATATCACTTGCTGATGGCGCTATCAAATTATTTGTTGTCTCAACAAGGAATAATAAAATTCCCTGGTTACCGATCGAATGCTCATAATATTCTCTTTCGATTAGTAGAATTATTTTTTAATTATTTCTAAGCAAAGCATCTGAAATAGTTGATCAATATTTACATACATAATAAATGATGGTGCAATAAAATTGCAGATTTGTTCGCATGCACAAACTATAGTCGTTTCACGGGTAGCGGAGCTGTTCGAAGTGCATGGTTAATAGTTGAAGCAAAATTCAAAATGTGGATGTAAACAAAAGCTCCATTGCTAATTTATTTTAAAAAAGTTGAAAAATGAATGTCACTATAAATGTCTGAAATGTGGTTAAAGTTATAATATGTAGAAGTTGTACTTGCTGTGAATGCACGATATGGGATTATTTTCGTTTTCGTAATTAAAATATATATTATTAATTCTTGACCTAAACATTTTCCAAGAGAAAAAAAATTAAATCAATCTTTTCTACAAGATAGATACAGACTATTTAATCAAGCTCAGTTATTTAAAATAGACTAGAAAATGTTCCCGTTTAGAATGCAATCGAATAATAATTTAATCCTTAACTTTTTTTTCAAAACTTGGCTTATAACTTTGAAACTAATACTTTTACGTAAAAATATGACTGAAATTAATGTTTTCTCTATAAAATTAGCTATAATATGTAAGTAGACCTATAAGCGAAGTTACAAAATTATGCTTACAAATAGAGATAGCAAAATATGTAGGAATGAAGAAAACTCATTTTTGCTACCATTACTTTATCATAGTCTTTATTATATTTTGTATAAAATAAGTTAAAGTATTTGTAAATAAGCATGTTCTATCTCGATTTCGGTAAGGTCAATAGTTTTTGCAAAATTAAAATTTTAATTACGAATCGGCTCAAAATTTCGGCAATGATACATAACAATGACTACATGGAAAAATATCCTCTACTTTTTATGTATTCTGAAAATTGTCAGTAGAAATATCTTACATTAAATTTATAAAAAAAATAATTCATATAGCTTGAGGAATCTGAAAAAAATGACAATTTTTTAATAAATACTTTATTTAGCCACGACATTAAGGCCAGTATTTAAATTTTTTCTTGAGAATTTCGAAAAGAAATCAACTAAAAAAGCGACAAATGAGACTGTTGTTTCAGAATTATTGATATACAGAGTACGTACATAAGTGCGTTTTCTTTCATTTGTGAATTCTACCACAGCAAGCTGTCGAGCTGATTTTCTGTAACATATCAATGTTTCTTAACTTCATTTAGAGCATAGCAATAGGTCAAAGAAGCTTAGAAAAAGTACTAAATATTACTAAAACCAATTATTATTAAGAATATTTAGCTGTAAACTAAATGAAACATTTTAGTTGATAGATTTATTATGTATACCTTGGACCTAAAAATCTTATACATCTGTGTTACAACACTCGTAATTAAATTTATTAAAATTAAACTGTAACACTTGTAATAGCTGCATTACACAAACTTGCACCCTAAAGGAAAAGGGCAGAAAAAGACGAATAAATAGTACGATAAAAAACATCAGTTATAACGCAAACTATATTGGGAACTGTACATTCAACGGAACTTAATTCGCGACCCCGAGATTCAAAATGGCGTTTCATCTCCGTCGATTGAGCATCACTGTCACGAATCGAGCTTAGATACAAGTTTCTTTCTCGCGAGTTGTGTGGTTAGTGCTTGAAGCAAGCGCTGTCACAATTGTATTTAGTTGGCAATGCAATTATATAGAAAATACAAGGATCATGCACCTTCATCACCTCGTACTGTCAGATAAGTTAATTTCAATTATTTCTTGCTCAATTATCCTTTTACTATAAGTCATTTACTTTGTGTTTTATTTATTTTTAGATCAGGGCTCCTGACTAATGAACTTGTCTAGAATAGTTTATTTATATTTAGACAATGTTGTGTGTACAAGTTGCAAGTCTAAACCAAGGTAAATTTTTTGTGCAGGTAATTCATGATAAGTTTATAATGTAATATAACAATCTATTTTATTTTATTCTATAAATTTGTATGTAGGAACTGATTAAATGGATGCTATGAAACATATGTCTGATGAATATGATGTTGTTCAAGACAAATACATTACGTTTGACAAATACATTACAAATACATTACGTACCAAAACGTTATCAAGATTCATTTATTGCAATAGAAAAGGTATGTATCATAAAATATTAGATTTTACTCGTATAAATTACCAATTTAAGACTAAGATTCATCTTTCATTATACTTATGTGTGCTAAACCCGTAATAGCAGTTGTTCATGGAGCTTGCATAGGAGGAGCTGTAAATATGATTTATACGATTTTTGCTCGCTAGTTGTATGGTTCATGCTTGAAGTTGGATCTGTCGTGATGGTTTTGAGTTGGCAATGCAATTAAATAGTCGTTGGAAACAAAAAGAAATGTTGATGGATTGCATTTAAAGCCAATATGTATCAGTTCAGTATATAAGATCATGCAGCTTTATCACCTGAATTTAATACATTAGCATCAGCCTCGGCATTAGCCTTGCAGGATAAACCACCAATATTTTCAAAGCTGTGATAAAATCCTCAAGATCAAATTTTTGTTTTATATGTTAATAATTGTATTTATTTATTAATAAAATTACTCTTTGACACTTTTGTGAGGGGTGCATTTTTCTGTAGGTAACCTTACTATTTTTAATAAAAACACTTTCATTTTTATAAAAAGTCTTCAAATTTTTCTTTTACAAACACCCAACTACTTTTCGAAGTCAGAAAATTCGTAACAGAACCTTGTACAGCAAACTTATAAAGCTTCTTGTGCTAATATTTTTTGACCAGTGTAAACAAGTTCTCTAACTAAACTATGAGAACCAATAATTTTTGGTAATCTTTGCAAAGATCCCACATCAGCTGCCATGCCCTTATCAACTTCTTTTATTTGAAACCAAGCATTCGTTGAACAAATCATATCTACAGCTTCTCCTATGCAAGCTCCATCAATAGCTGCTATCACGGGTTTAGCACACTTAAGTATAGCCACTAATGAATCTTAGTCTTAAATTGGTAATTTATACGACTAAAATTTAATATTATATTATATATACCTTTTCTATTGCAATAAATAAATCTTTATAACGTTGAATGTACTTTTCTAATGCTTTGCATTTTTGAGCAACTTCAGATTCATCAGCCATATAAAAATTTCATAGCATCCATTTAATCGATTCCTACATAAAAATTTATAGAATAAAATAAAATAGATTGTTATACTAAATTATAAACTTATCATGAATTACCTGCACAAAAAATTTACCTTGGTTTTGACTTGCATCTTGTACACACAACATTGTCTAAATATAAATAAACTATTCTAGACAAGTTCATTAGTCAGGAGCCCTGATCTAAAAATAAATAAAACACAAAGTAAATGACTTATAGTAAAAGGATAATTGAGCAAGAAATAATTGAAATTAACTTATCTGACAGTATGAGGTGATGAAAGTGCATGATCCTTGTATTATCTATTTAATTGCATTGCCAACTAAATACAATCGTGACAGTGCTTGCTTCAAGCGTTAACCACACAACTCGCGAGAAAGAAACTTGTATCTAAGCTCGATTCGTGCCAGTGATGCTCAATCGACGGAGATGAAACACCATTTTGAATCTCGGGGTCGCGAATTAAGTTTCGTTGATTGTACGTTCCGTCTGGAATGTAAAATTGACGTCTCGAAAAAGTATAAATGTCTATTTGTATGCTCCAGTTTATTATTGCGCGGCACGAATTGGAACCTAAAATAAATATAACGGAACGTAAATTTTTAATTTTATGGACGATAACATAAATTTAAAAAATTACACATTTTTTAAATATTTTTTGTATTATATAATTATTTAAAATATTAATATATAATTATTTGAAATAGTCCAACACTTACAATAAAACCTGTGAACATGTACAATTTAAACAAATAAAGAACGTCATGGGTTTGACAACATTGGTAACTAATTCTTCGCTTGCTAAAATAAAATAAAAATATATTAAATTTTTCAACATTTTTAATTATCCAAAAGTATAGAAATAAAACTCACTCAACTTAAAAAATTCAATCTCCTCTTTCTCGCTGCTTTTAGGCCGCTGTACTCACCTTTTCAACTTCATCCTCGGAAGCATTATAAATCGCCGCAACCAGATCGGACCTGATAACATTTATTTAATAAAGTATAATTATTATTTAAAATTTACAACTAAAAGAAATTATTCTACCAATTATTATATGATAAATATGAAATTTTTTAATCTGGCCTTATTAAAGCCATCTCTATACCATTTATAGTTCTTTTGTTGCGCCTTTCCATGTTATAGTGCATGACACATGGATTTCAACACAAAATAATCCAGAAAGTTCAGTTTATTCCATATTTCCAAATAAGAACACAAATATTAGTACGTAAGATTATGCAAGTAATGTACGCATCTCATCATGTTATCTAAGCTTTTTTATTTAATTTTAGGAAATACTACTTCTAAAAGTAGCAAAGTATTAAATAGCATAAAAAGCTCATCCATTTTTAAATTTATAATAGTAAACATCTTTAAATTGTAATCATTTGTGGCTATTTACAGAAATAAAAATTTAAGATTACTAATCATGGATTTTTAGTTAATAAAAACTGTAAGAATATCTAATGTTTTCCATAATTTTAATATTAAAAATTGTAATAGTAATTTTTCCAATGATATCTAAATTTAAAAGATTCTTAATTGAAATTTCGATCCTTTTTTTTGGAAATCGATTCTAAGGTATCAATTCTTTTTTTTGGAAATCGATTCCGAGGTATCGATTCTTTTTTCGGGAATCGCCTATCTTTAGTATCACTATTATTGAAAAGAAAATGAGCTAGAATGGTTAGTAGGGGACTAATTAAATTTATAAATAATAAAATCATTCAGATTAGCTGAAATGTTCATAAATACAGTTAGAAAAAAAAACAATATTGCTATTTTTAACTGGAAATTGGAAATATACTGAGGAATACGTAATTAACAGTAAAATACAAATTATACCTATGGCTTTACAAATGACCTAGGAATGCTACGACTTTGGAAAAAAAGTAGGTGATTGGATTCACATCACTGACCACTCAGCGAGCCTGGTGATCTTCGTCTGCAAAATTGACTTAATTTTAACATGTGGAGTTGTGAACTTTCTTCTCTCTTAATCTGATGTTTATCAAAAAGCTGAAAAAACGAAATCGAAGTATAGCTTACATGATCTGTTGACATTAGACAAGTTAGTGTAAAAAGAAAAAAAAGATGAATAAATGTCATTGTTTACTTTTATAAGAAAATGAATGTTTGTTTTAGTTTCGTCTTTATAAAATATAAAGTGTAAACTGCTTATTGGTACCTATGCTTCATTAATGATTTATGGTACATATACGTCATAATTCCTTTATATTTAAAAAGAAAATGATTGATTTGGAGGAATGTATTGAGTGGATAAAATATAATGCATTCAAGAAGGTATGTATTGTGCTGTATTAGAATTTGTAATTGTCTGCTTTTAAATAGCTATTAATAATATTTAAAACAATTCACTTCTGTAGAAATCATAGGTAGTTTTATTTCACTTTATCATTTCAGTTTTTCAATAGAAATTATGGAATCTAGTCTATTTCTTTTTAGAGTTTCATGCTCCTGTAATTATATATTTTAGATAGATATTACAAAAGAATGTAATTTTTATTGTAATGAATGTGTATTCTAATAAATATTCATGTTGAAATATTTAGATTTATTTGGAAGAGTAATTCTAAATAAAAATTTGCAGTTTCAATTTTTGTGAATCTCAGAATTTGAATGATACACCTTACTAAAACACTATGATTTCTTTAATATTATAGAATACAATTGATATAAAATGTGATGTTGCTCATCCGAATGAATAACATATTTTTGTTAAATTTAATAGGTCATCTGTAATTTATATGGGTGTGTAATATCTTAACAATAAACTGAATTTAGTCAAGCTTTAGAGTACTTTTAAAATTACAAAATATGAATTTGTTAATAAAGTTATTAAGTTCTGATAGAAATCACAAGGCATCAAATATACTCCTTCAACAAAATTTTGTTGTTTCCAATGATATATAGCATCTTACATGGTATTATTTATTTTTATGAAACATGCTATAAACACTAAATTTATAGGAACGTAATAGAGATTTTGGAATGTGTAGTAATACAAATTAAAGTTAATTCTTGGTATTTTAATAACAATAAGCTTTCATGATAATATTTTTATTAGAACAATTTTTATAATATGATTAATTTAATAAAAAAGCCTAGTTATTACATATAACTTGACTGGGTAGCTTATTAAATTAGTACTTAATTATGAATTAAATTTAACTAATTTAAGTAATGATTTTACTTCTAAAAATTAAAAGAATTTTGTAATTTTAATTCCATGATGATGTCTCAATGGAATTCATGATGTGTAATCAAATTATTTCGGTTAAAGTATGCATTTGATTACAAAATATTAGATTCAAATAATTCTGTAAAATCTTCGCTAAAGATAGTTTGAATGTCTTTGTTATAGCACGACCATTCATTTATTTGATTTGTGTATGCTGTAATAACAATAAAGCTTACCTGATTATATCTTTCTTATACCTTCTATTTATTTTTTTCTATTTCTTTTTCCATATGAAAATGAGATTGTTGCATTGATCATCAAAAGTTCATTTCATCATTGATGTATCAAAAGTTATTAAAAATTTTAAATGTCTATACAATAATTATAAATCTCAATAGCTGCTTATATATAAAGTTTATATGTAAAGTATATACCTGCTTGTATGTAAAGTTTATGGAATTTATGAGTGATAAAATTATTCTTTATAATCTGCTCCATAATGTGTCTTAATTAGTTTGTTTTAATATAATATCAGTTGAAAATACAGGTGATTAAATCTAGCATTAAGTAATAGCATATTTTACACCTTTGGATTTGCTTCATTTCGTATATTCCTATATGATGCATCACAACTGAAAAAAGAAAAAGTATGAATTAAGATATTCAGTATCTATGTGGACATTTATCTCATCCAAACAAAATAGAAAATAATATAAGCAGCTGTAAGGAATATATATTTTGCTCTCAAGTTATGGTAGCCATGTCTGTGAGTTTATTAAATCTTATCATTAAATATAATGAATTTTTCTATTATCTTCTTTTTTTTTTATTTGTGTGAAACAGATGTTAAAACAGTAAATAATGTACATTTCATTCATACGAATAATTGCTATTGCTATCTATCTATCGTTAAAAAATTATTGTTTTAATTAGAAAAGATCTATCCGTTCAAATATTATGGAGTATGACTGTGATTTTTGCAAATTGTAAAAATATTTAACAAAAAATTTGTATCATCATAATCAATGATAAAGGACCTAGTCAAGTTATAACAAAATTTATTATCTTTATATGATATAATCATATGTTACTTACTTAGTTTCTAAAAAAGTTATATCAAAATACATTATTTAAAGCTTAAGTCACTTAATCAAATAAATGCACCATTACCAAAATATTTTTTATGAATTTATGAAACAAGTCATTCAGTAAGTTATTGTATAATATAATTTACACTTTTTCATTTAAAATTGTAACTTGTCATTTATGGAATATACGAAACAAAAAAGGTGCAAACGTGTATGATGGTTTTATTATCTAATGCTGACATTAGTCTGAAGTTTTTAAATCTTTAAATGGCACACTAAAAAGTTGCATAATTATTACATGGGATCTTTTCAATCTTAACTCATACAATTAGCAATAACTCTGAAAGCTTTAGCTGTTATTATCCGAATTTTTTTTACTTGTATTTCAATAATTTTTTTGTGTTATTTTTTCACAACTTTTTTAATTGTTGAAATATTTTATTAAAAATTTAGAAAAATTTAGAATCACATGTACGAAATTATGAAATTTCAAATAAAACTGGTAGTGACAAGAAATTCTTGATCAAAGAATGTTTTTTACATTTTAAACTCCACAATATATCATTTTAATAATAGAAAAGTAGTATATAGTTTCTATATAATGATTTTAAGTGATGATTTTATTAATATATCTTTTTGTTTTCAATCTCTACCGGTACATTCAATACACATGATGCACGATGAATATTGCATATCGGACTGCGGCAAGAAGGGCATAATTCTTTTGTTTTTCAGTCATTTTTAAAAGTACATAAGTCAGTTAGTTTTATAATATAGATAATGCCTTTCTTCATAAACTGTGAATTCTGGTAGTTGCAAAGTCATTCAATTATTAATCGCAAGTCAGCTCGAAGACTGGGTACACAGACCCTTTCTAGCAAAGTACATACCGAGATAATTTATGAAAACAATCAAATGCCGTGAGAGAATCATCTTGATTCGTATTGCGAATGAAACATTTAAATATAACATGACTGTTTACGGTTGTTTAATCTAGCATGCCTATAAAAAAAAGCGCATTGGCCGACGGTTTGTTCGTTTATCAAAACAGTCTCTCCCATCTTTTGTTTTATTATAATACAAAATGCCATTGGCTATTTGTTGTCGATTTAAGGTAAACGAAAGCTACAAGTAGAATCTTATTCTTTTTCGACATGAACGAAAGTACACTATTTCGTGAAGAACAAGAGCTTGTATGTCAAACGTTTTTCTATCCTAATTTCATCTGTGCTAGAGCTTCTACCTTATTTTTGCTAATTGTATCTATTACCGTTAAATAATACTTTAATAGAAAAATTTCAATAAGTGATCAATCAAAAGAATCGTCGTAAACCAATTATCACAGGTTACAGTGCAGCCACAGTCATGCATTGGTCAAGTAACTTATCTGAAAAAATATTCAGTATACTTTTCTTCCAAAAACATATCATTCAGCTTTATTTTTCCTAAGTACGGAATTGCAAAGATAAGAAAATAATTTGCAGCATTGTTCAAAGTAATCAATTTGATACCATATTAATCGGGATTTGATTTAATGTATACGTGGAAAACAAGCCGACTTCTAAAATCAACAATTATTCGTTGCTCGTTGTTTTTTTACTAGCGTTATATCAATTCATACAATTAGCAGTAAAAATAGTTTAAATTTCTCTAATAGCGTCCAGTCTATAATTTTTATTTCATATTTCCTTGTAATTAAAATAGAAGCATCTGCAAAGAAAAGTGAATTCCATTCGCGACATTATACATTGGTATACGTTGATGCAATGGTTTTTGTCCCACATTTTATCATCATCGACATTTGAATTTTTTCTCGAACCTATATAATAGATCAGTGCTTTGATTTCTACAATGCCAGTGAGATTGTGTGACGATTACATCAGTTGATCGCTAGACATCAATGAAGCACCATACTATTTGTCCCCAGCGAGAAGCGGTGGTGGGAAAAGATTGTCCCAGCTTTCTGTAGTGAAGAGAAAGTTGACAGCCGGACTTCAAAATCAAACATTGATGAAATATTTTTGTATCTATGCAATACGACTTAAAAAGACGATTTTTCTTAATTTGATATGACGTAACGAGAAAAATGAAATGATGGAATCTGTTTGTCTTTGACAGTATACATTTTCAATGTACTGAATAGGAATTTTTTATAATGATTTTATTAATAAGAAGAATATTTTAACAATGATATTGTAAGCCATTTGGAAACGTTAATTATAAGTTTTATTTAGGTACAACTTATAAGTGTATGATTGTTTTGATTATATTTTTTTGATTAAAAGTAAGTAGTTTACTAGGATTAAAAAAGCTTGAGTATAGTAAACCTACATTGAGACTATTTCTTCTATACTATTACTCCAATATGATAATGATAATTAATCATTTAGTATGGTGGATTGATAGAATTTCGATCGACGAACATGTAAGTAGAAAAATAGTATTGGATCGCTTAAATCCATTGCTTGATTTTGTTGAAATCGGAGAAATGAATTCAATAGATATTGAAATACCCCATTTAATAGAAAAAAATCAATTCATTGTCAAATAATTTGAAAAGTTTACTCGTGAAAAAATATAGCTGTGTAGAAAGTAATCGAAATGAATTTATACAAAAAAGTATATTTTATATAGACCTGAAAGCAGCGTATGAAAAATCAACTACTAATCCAGAAAAGATACATATATTAACTGCCATTCCACTGTCTATAAGTGTCTGTGAGATAGAAAGAGGAATTAATTGTTCGTTTTGTTTTGCACAAACAGCTAAAAAACTTCATAAACAGGAAGGAATGTTATCGTATCCATTCTCAAGAATTAGAACATATAATAAGAGAAGAAATAAAAAGCGCTGCTGTCTCAGTTTATTTACAAGATGATATAAGCTGACTGTGTTCAGTTGCTAACGATACAAATATAGTATGAAAGAACAATGAAAAGAAAGTTAAACTTCAAATGCCTTTATTTCTGCTCAACTTAAAAGAAGTCTACAGCATTTTTGAGAAACTGGACTCAAGTTTCGCCTGGGGTTTACATATATTTGTACATTGCGACCTGATCAGTGTATTTTAGATGAAATACAGAAATAAGTATTTCCTCAGCTGAGGAATTATATCAATGGTCGCGAAAAGTTATACCTGGGATAACATTTACGTAATGTATCATCGCAGAATACATAGAAATGGAACAAAATTTAGTGTCATTACAATCAGCATTGCGTTTTGATGGTACCTTAAGTTATGAGACATTTATTCATCTAAATAAAAGCATCAAGAAATTGATAGTGAAAAGAACTTCCTATTCTACAGATTATAATATTAAAAGAACACAAAATAAATGTACTTGAATATTTCAGTGAATTTGTTATAAATTATAACAATTTTATTTATTTAAATTTTATATTAAATATGTATATTTAATTTATTAACAACTTTATAAGATGTAGTAAAATAATAAATAATTGAATCGTTTGCACCATATGCACTCTTTATTTCGGAATAGGGTTATAATTGTAGCTCTAGAAACTAGGAGTCCGGCAATAATAACCCCATCACATGCCCATCTCGTAAATGACGAGTGAATGGAGATGACAAAGCGGTGAAAGTTGCAGGCACCAACGCGTTAGTACTCGAATGAATACCCACGTAAACGCGGTTGTGAGGGTCTGTGGGGCACGTGCGGTGAAAATCCGACTTGCGCGCGTTCGTGTCTGTTTGTGCGGCTGCGTGTGCGCATGTGCAGACTTGCACTTATTTAGTTCCTCAAGACGACCAATGGCGCCTTCCTGCGGAGCTAAGGACAGAGGTGCCTACTGCCTTATCAGAGGAAGCGCAGCTTCCTCTGGGGTGTCTGGGTTATCTGATTCCTCTGGGGTATTCTGCCTTTTCGTTGCATCACCGCAGCTAGGAATGTTAGCGAGGGCTGTCCTCGTTTGAACTACGTTCGCGCTATCAAGGCAGGGACACTTCTCTTTCTCTCTACATAACTTTCTATCGGTGGTATCATGCGTGCGTCAAGCTGATAAGCGAGCAACTCTATCTTATATTGAATGACCATTCATTCATTCCCACCGAAAACCTATATTTGTACAGGTTAAGCGAACCTTATCGACTTCACCGTGTTGCACTGTAATCCATTTATCTTGGTTTCTACATTGAGATTAATGTATCTATTCTTTTATATAACTTACTATGTTACGTATTGCATTCAAAAGGCTTTATTACGAATATTTTCTAAAATAATATGAAATATTACACTTCCTCTAATTGCGATTAAATTGGTTATGTTTAAGTAAATAAAATATTGTTTAATCTGATATCATTCCGATTACATAATATATAGTGTATGGTACTGACTTATAGAACTGGACTACCTAGAAAAGTTTCGGGGGAGTGGGACGCTTCTATTGATCCGATCTTCCAGCTGAGCGCGCAGGTAGCGGTTTTTGGATGATCATTATCTAGCCCCTATTAAAAATCATTATACTTTTATTATGGATTCTTAAACAAAATTGTCCAAGGGATCGATTGCAACAACAATTTTTCAAATAAAATTTCCCCTTTTTTATAAAAATGGCAAAAATTTATTTTAATTGTTTATAATTTTTTTATTAACAAATATATTATTATGAGATATATATATTCTCAAAATACAATTATTACCGGGTATTTAACAAAAATTATCCAGATCCGTTATATAGTTTTAAATTTATAACATAAAAAAAGATCAAATTTTATATTTAATTTGTTTTCTGTCATATATGTATACTTGTCTTAAAAAATGAATCGTTGCTCTATACTTAGTAATAAAAAAGTTTTGTATTTTTACTATTTTTCCTCACAATATGTAGAAATGTTTTTCCGTTTTGAAAGTATAATAAGACACGTTTAGAAAGTGCTACAATAACAGCGGCAAGAGTTATCTTTAATGGGTGTACTTTATGTATACATTCTTTGTTTGAAAGAAGGGTTGAGTATAACATTCGTAAAATTTACTCATTGCCAAATAAGTCAATCAACAAATCTCAAACTATAAATTTAGACAGCCACTTGCTCAAGCGAAGGTAAACATTAAATTATTTTAAATAGATGAACTTCCATTAACTTACCATACTTTTTTAGACATCTCAGATCCATCTCTGCTAGTCGATGTGGGATATCGTAAATGTTAACGACTATCTGCTAATTACATAATTACAACCATGGGTTCGTAAAAATTAGTGGGATTTCCCAGAAAAAACATTTATTTTTCGTTGAAAAGTGCAGATGATTGAATCTACCGCGTCATCTGTTCATAAAAACTTTGGAAAAGCCAGGGATTCCCCATAGTTAAAATTATCTCGATGAAAAGAAAGAGTTTGATTAACCATTTCTTTTACTCGATTATTTTATTAATATCTTGTCACTAAGCGAGAAGAGGAGGGTCGATGAACGCGGCCCCTCTCCTTCCTGCCTCCGTCCCTTCTCCACTCATCATATTAAGTAGTATCGAACTTTCCGCAACTTTCTAACTAAAAAACTGCCATTACAAACTTTTTATTTGATATTTTTAAATGTTACATTTGATTTAGTTTTTAATATTTATTATAAATATTTAACGATAATTAAGTTATACAATTTTTTCCAGATTTGTTTACAAATACCAGATGATTATCTGGATTATTCAGTGGAAATAGTTTTAAACTTACAAAAATACACAGATGCTTCTGTTTTTGTGGTCAGCGATACAGTTTATCAAAGTTGTTGTAATGACAAACTTAGTGCGAATCATATTATAGCAGATGCTTGCGTACATTTTGGACATGCTTGCTTAACTTGCTCTACTAATTTGCCTACATTTTATATCTTCTTAAAGAAAATTCTAGATATAAATAAATTTTGTGAAGCATTTTATAAACAATTTCCAGATCGAACAGTAAATATTTTACTATTTTATGATACTTCTTATGCTCATTGCATTGGTAAGTACTATTAATCGTACATTATATAATAAATTATTAAAACTTTTCTCATTATTAATGTAAAATGAATCATTTGAAGTTTAGCCAAACATGTCTACTATATATTTGGTACAGGTCTAATTTTATAAAATTTGCATCTTTTTCCACTTATTAGTTGCAATAATGGAAGTTAGAATTTACAAAGAATATTAGATACATTATCATATCTTAATGTTGACTAAAATTTTCTATAAACAAAAAGTAACCGACAGAACGATCTTGCCTCTGTATGATTGTCAATATTTTTTTCTTTACATTTTGTAGTTATTGGAAAAAAGTGCATAATTTCTATGTCTCAGTTATTCACGAAAGAAAAATTGATTTTAATATGGTTACACACTTAAACTAAAAATCACGTTTAGTTTTTTTAATTTCCTGTGTATAATTTATATAATATAGACATGAATGGGAGTCTGAACTGCTTGACATTTCTGGTCTTTATTCAGTCATCAACTAACATTAATTTCATACATTATCCAACATGTTCTTTATTTGTGTATAATGAAAAAAGTTTAATGGTGAATAATAATTACAATATTATTCGATATTTTTAAATAATTTATAACGATTGTTAGATAAAATAAAGAAAAAAAATTTATGTTAATATAAATTAATTTTTTTACAGAAAATATCTATACAAAATTGATAAAAGACTATCAATATTTGATTGTAAGTAAATTAGATTGCATTTCAAATGTGAAATTTACAACAGCAGTTTGTGACTATAATACTAAAATTCTCGGAAGATCTTATAATGTACCAGATAACTTTTTATCTACCAGTTATAATTCTATATTTTTGGGGCCAAATAATAAAGTTTTAATGTCATTGGCCTTGAGTATTCCAGCAGCTACTTGGTGTTACTTTGACAATTCAAAATTTTATAGTTATAAAATTCATGAGTCTATTTGGCTAAAAAAAAGAAATTTTTTAATTGAAAAGATAAAAGATGCAGATACATTCGGTATTGTTATTGGTTCATTAAATGTTACGCATTACTTGCAAATCACCAAAATGTTAAAATCAATTTTGACAATGATGAATAAAAAAACCTATGTGTTCAACATAAGACAATTGAGTCCCGCAAAACTAGCTAATTTTCAAGAGGTACGTGCACAATATATATTTCTTCCATTATGAAAATATCTAATAAAAACACTAATTTTATAGTCAGAGATAAATATATAGCATGTTGATGATTTGTTAACATTAACAAATCTATCAATTTTCTAAACAAATTCGTAAAAATTGAATAAGTGAATTATTGTATCAGATCCTATATCAGTCCGCATTCAATTTATTCATATAATAGTAATAATGTTATATTCGAGAATAAATTAATTAATTAATTGCCACGAACTCTTTCTTTTAAGCGAAACGGTATGATCTCTCGACAGATCATTACATCATCTATTTATCCACCCACGCACGACAAATTGGGATTAAAAGGAACTATAGATTATCATTTTCTCAAGATTGTGGTACTACCTGGATTTAACAATTCCACAGTAGGATCGTTAGAAAAAAAATTTAACACTTAAATGTTATCCTCCGAGAGCTTATAAATCCTTCTGGAGATCTAATTAACACGACTTGATTCAATTGATCAGGAGTTGATGATAATGTGCAGCGAATATCGCCCCCCCCCTGCTCTTTCTTTCATTGACGCTCTGAAACTATGGTCATTCTTTGTGCTCTATTTTCAATTTTCTGAAAGTAAGAAATTATGGGTAAAACCCCCACCATCTCGATGTCGAAGGTCAATTTTAAAGATAGAATTAGGACAATCTACTAACTCAATCCCACGATGGGAACTAACGGCAGCGCATAAGTAAATAAATAATTAGATTTCATATAGACTCAAGAAAGAATGTGATCTCATCTATTCATAACAACAGAGAAAAATATGTATATATAATCTTGTTTTTACATACATTCAATAATAGTCGCTCATTCCGTCATTTTTCCGCTAGTCAAATACTTACAGTACATACGTTGAGTAATTATTAATAATTTTTAGTTTTGCTATTAATTGCAACTACTATATATCGTCTTTCGATTTTTTTATATAGATTCAAATTTGTTATATGCTCATGGAGTAACCTATAAATATTCTATAAAGGTATTCTGCATTAATTTATAACGGAGCTCCTGACCCTTGAACGAAGCCCGTCGGCCATCTTGTCGAGTATCTAGCCGTATGCTAATGAGAGGTCGGTGACCTCGGAAAAATCGTCGTACAAATGAATTGAGAGGAGAGCGAGAGGTAAGGCGCGCTCACCGATTCAGTTGAGTTTAGATTTAAGAGGAAGAAAGTGTGATTGTTTTTGGTTTTGAGTTGAGTTTGGCAGTGATAGCTTTTTTTGTTTTCGAATAGTACTTTACTCCCTCTCTCCCTTACCCTCCATACTTTGTTGTTTTATTTCGTTTGTTATTATTATTGTTACCTGGGTCTCGCTTATTCTTTCGCCATAACCGTCGTCAATTTTGGTATAGTTGGGTTTTGCACTGCTGTTATTGTTGACTTTCTCAAGACGAGGTATTTTTTTTACTAGAGTGTTTTTCGTACTAAATAGCCTATATAACTTGTTGGATGGTTCTCCGAACAATTAGCACATTTCATCTGTTCAACTTTTTCTTTGCAGATGCAGTTACTTATTCTATGGTGTTTTACACATTTGACACATTTTGGAGTTTTATTATAATTGTTCATTGTGTGTTTTTCCTGGAAGTTCAAGCATTGCGGCATTTCATACTTTTTTTGTAATCGTTCAATTTTCACTACGAAGTTTAATAGTCTTTTTATATAAAATATGTTTTCGTTATTTTGAGCTACGGCTATTTTTAGTATAAAGAAAGGCATGGACAATTAATTTTTTTGTTCCCTATGTTAGATATGTTGTTTACTTTATAGTTTTTCTCCTCTATCGCAATTTTCAGTTCGTTTTTGCTCCGAAAGGATAAATCCCTCGCAACACAGTTTTGCATCCCCTTATCTTGATATGTATAGGATTGTTTTTATCTTTTTAAGTGCTTCAGCTATTGATAGGGATTTCTCGGATGCTTCTAATATCTATCTGTCATTTCATCTAGGACGTTCTTCAGTGGTTGTATGTTATTTATGTCGCTGACGAATAATATTCGATGATTGACACTCATTTGAAATCGTTGAGGTCAAATTCCATCAGTTGCGGTATGAATTGCTATTACATTCACCATACTCATCTGACATGGCTCCCTGCAGCTTTTTTCTTTTTCCCAACATAAGAGCGTGACTCACGGCAAAAAAAATCTACTTAAACAAGGGGTCATCGTTAAGACAGAAGTTTATTTTGAAGAATTTGATAAATCATATTTTTAGTTCGAAACGTCTTCTTCAATATCTCTTTTCAGAATTCGTGTCAACAGTTATAAAACGAACGTTTTCATTGTAAAGTCAAAACTTTTTCATGTCGAATAAAACTACTAAGAATTTGACCTTGTTAAGAGAATTTTTAGTATATACTTTCAACTTTTCAATATTTGGTATTTTCTTAAGGTTATCGTAGTAAGTGTTACTGTTTGCTCTGAAAACGAATAATACTCTTATATCGGCTACAGATTGTCGTTCGATTACGCTGTATATCTATTTTTAGAAGGTGATAGATGTAATAGATAATTATCACATCACGGAATACGACGTCTAGCTACTAAATAACGAGACAGCTTATGAAAGAGTTTTATTTAAAAAATTCTGCTACAATTGAACGCTCCGCTTTTATATACTTCTCTCTCCTCGCCACACACCGTTCCATTCGTTTTTCCATTAATCAAAGCAATGCTGGAAGTCATTTGTAAGAGCATTTAGGCGCTCATCGATTTTTCTTTCACCTCCATCGACTCGAACCGGGTTCCTTTTAAGGTAGACTTGATCTTCAGAAATAGAAAAAAGTTGCAGGATGCTAAATCAGGCGAGGTCGGCGCGTGTTCGAGCACTGGAGTACCTCTAGCGGCTAAATAACGCTTCACAGACAAGCATATAAGTCAGATGATGCTTACATTTTTCTTTTGAAATTTCTTGATGAAATAAGCAACTATTTCAACCATAGATCTATAGCAGCCGCGCCAATATAATTAGTTATGAACAGATACAGGTGTGAATTTGGGTGATTCTTAGCTATTTCAATGGCTCTACAGATGTTGCTCAATCGTTTTTTTCCCAAACATTGTATATTTATTACGCATGAGATGATAAACATTTTTTTTATTTTTCTCTTAAAATATTAATTAGGGTATGAGTTATTAAAAAAGAAGTGATGACATTTTTTCGAAACCCTATATCTCGAAAACTAGTAAAAATGTTATGGTATTTTTGTTAATACGCGCATAATATCCAACTACATATACAATAAAAGTATATTATTAAGTTATTAACATTTTTTTTTAACAATTGTAAGTATCTCAATCTCGGATTTTTTTTTCAATTTTTGCACCGGTGCATTTCTGTGGGATTTCGAACTTGTACAATAATTTCATCAATTTTTTTATGTAGTGAAAATGCACAAGTTATCGGATCTCGGTTATAATAAACTGCGTCAATTAAATCTTGGAATTTTCTCATATAATTTTCCGAAGTCAAGATTGGCCAGTTTCATTTTCATTTAAATTTGCTCTATGTCTCTTTGTATATTCAGTCGTGCTGGTTACAATATAAAAATGTACGCACACGAGCCTATGAAAAGTCCATATACAAATATATCTCTGGATTCTATTATATCGATAAATTTGAATCTAAAGTCCAAATGACATGCGTTAATGACGCCTTTTTTAAAGTTTGAATTTAATTCCAGTAATAGAATTCTCTGAGATAACTCAGCAATTTATTAGACATAAAAATGATCGTGTATCGGCATTTTTTAGTCATATCTGTACTCAATATTTGTTGAAAAATATCACATATTATTAGTAGGATAGGCACATCGTCTTTCATTTTTATTTTCGCCTCGTATATTCTTAACTTCATATTTTGAAAGTAAATACAGGCATAAACGTTTTATAACTCTTTTAAATCAGTTACTAAAATTCATTCTTTCAGAGGAAAATGAAAAAATGTAGCGAAACTAATTTTCACATTAGAAAACTGTTTCTTATAGAGAGCGTAAACTTCATTCAAATTGTGTAATAATAATCTAGTTTGCACTTTTACGCCCTCCATGTTTTCCCACGATTATAAAATCTTGCCAGCTGCGTTCATTTTTATGATTTATTGCGGAACAAATGTTTAGATGGACGTGAAAGCTACAGCTCTTAATCATTTTGACTTTAATATCAACTTTAAAGATTTCTCAATATATTTTTTTTCAAATAAAAATCCCTACTTTTGATTCCTGATTGGAAAAGCATGGAGAAATTTTATTATAAAAGCATCATCGTACTAACGAAACCATGATAAAAATATTGGTTCATAACAACAGTTAACTATGTATTACAAATAACCTTGAAAATTGATCGCAATGTTAGAACCAACATTATGGAAAAGTGGCTCCCCATTCCGATTGGTCGAAAATAACAAATTTGTGAAAATTCAATATGTAGGTTCTATTTTCATCAAGAATTAAAATCTATGATTAAATTTAATTTAAAAAGATAAATGAAAATAGAATTAATATAAATAATAAAAATGAGTTTATTATTATTTTCCATTGTATTCTTCGGAGTTTTTTTACATAAAAATCATCAACAAATCTACCAAACACCCAATAAATAACTTATATTGACGATAAAATAAAGCGGTATATAATTTAGTATTGCGCCTGCACAATATCACTAATTACACCCCACATCATACATCATTAAGTAGCATAAAATATTTAAAAAAAAAATTTATTTTTGTTACAGATCGACATTTTTGTCCTGGTCAGTTGTCCTGAAAGTAGTTTATTAGACATGCACGAATATTACAAACCAATTGTAATACCATATGAAATAGAATTAGCTTTTAATACTGCAAGAAAATTTTCCTTACTTTACTCGTTAGATTTCAAAGAACTTTTACCTGACGGAGTCAACCATACAGATTTTAAATCATCCAAAATATCAGATTTGTCACTCACATCTGGTAAAATAAGGAATTTTGAATCCACTCTTTTTTCTAATGAACACAGCGAAATAGCATCCAAATGTTTAGGATCTATAACAAGCACTCGAATTGGCACGCCATTTTTTCCAGCAAGAAGCTGGACTGGACTAGACCAAAAAATCGGCGAAAGTGAGGTGAAATCAGCAGTGTTAGGTCGTGATGGAATTCCCGTAAATTATACTAATGAAATCTTACATTAACAAAATATATATTTATTAACATTACTACAGAAATGCTACTAAAACAAAGGTTGGTTTTATAGAAATGTACGAGGGTCATTTAACAAGTACCTAGCCTACAAATGAAAACACCAAAATTTTGCAAAAAAATAACATTTATTTTTCAATGTAGTCTCGTTTTAGTTGAATACACTTGGTCCAGCGGTGTTCCAATTTTTTTAACCCCGTTGAAAAAAATGTTTTCTCTTGGTCTGCAAAATAGGCCTCCGTGGTGGTGATTATTTCGATGTTGGAGTGGAATCTTACCAGCGAGTGAAATTTTTAGGTTCGGAAATAAAAAAAAAGTCGCACGGAGCCAAATCTGGAGAATTCGGGGATGGGGCAGCAGTTTATAGCGTAATTCGACCAATTTAGCCGTGGCGACTACAGAGGTGTGCGCCGGTGCATTATCGTGGTGGAAAAGCACTTTCTTTTTAGACAAATGGGGCCGTTTTTTTTTAACACGGCGTCAAATCGGCTCAATAGTTCGGCGTAGTACTGCCCTGTGACCGTTTTGCCTATCTCCAGGTAGTCAATAAAAATCACACCTTGAGAATCACAGAAAATAGTGGCCATCACCTTTCCGGCCAACGGGATCGTCTTCGCCTTCTTTGGAGCAGGCTCACCGGGTAAGGTCCACTGTTTTGACTGCTCCTTGGTTTCTGGAGTGTACCAGTGAATCCATGTTTCGTCGACGGTCACATAACGACGCAAGAACTTTTTTGGATTGCAATTAAACAGCTCCAAACACTGCTCTGAACTGGTCACACGTTCAGAGTTGTTTGCAGTCAACAAACGCTGCACCCGCCTTGCTGACAGCTTCCTCATGCCCAAAATTTCATGTAGGATATGTCATGCGCGTTCTTCTGAGATGCCTACTATCGCAGCTATTTCGTGCACCTTTATTCGGCAATCTGACAAAACGATATCGTGTACTTTTGGCACTTTCTTCTCCGTAGTGGCTGTTTTCGGAGCACCTGCACCGACGTTCGACCACGTTGAAATTCATTATACCAATTTGTAACGGTCGCCATTGAAGGAGAAGCATCCCCATAAACTGCATCCAAACATTCTTTAATTTCACTGCGCGATTTCCCTTCCAAAAAGAAGAATCGAATCACCGTCCGATATTGTTATTTCTCCATTTTTCAAAAATCTACGGACACACTTGCTTTCACATGCTCTCAAAAATAAATTACAACTCCGATCCAGCTGAAATTTCGTCTGTAACCGTGTACAGGAAAATACTGCACTGTGGTGTATTTCTGCCGCGATAGTGGCACCATTTGGCGGTGAGGCTAGATACTTGTCAAATGACCCTCGTATGTTATAGATATAAATATATAGGTTGTAATAACTTATATCGTAAAAATTTTTAATGACATTTTATAAACTTCTTTTATTATAGCATTTAACCTTTTTGTCCTATAAATCTCAAGAAATCGAAACTTGTCCTCTTGTATCATAATCCAGTTATGATTATGGGTTCAAAGTTACGAATGTACTCAAATATTTAAAGAAAATAAAAAACAAAGAACTATCTATTCCATATTCCATTAAAATAAATGAAATTGTCTCTTTTCAAAATGTTATAATAAATTTCAAATGGTATTTTATAATTATCAATCATTATAGCCGTACTGTGTATATATCAATTGTTTTCATATTTATATTAACTGTCTTATAACAATATTTTGCATGACTCTTTCGGGCAATCAAAACGGACTCTACTCAGGAAGATATAAATATTTGTATCTTATATTTTATTCTTCTGTGTTTTCTTTATTTTTAATATAAACTTGCCTTCCTTGATCTTACCTACTTTTTTGATGATTAGGATTTCCTGTCGTACAAATATAATCTAGTGCTCATAACTTGTTGGATGGGATGTTGAGATAACAAAGGTAGAAAGATAGTTACTTCAGATAAAGGTAAATTTTATTATATAAATCAACAACGTAGGCTCAACTTAAAGTAATAAACGTTCGAAGAACATTGATGACGTACACGTATTGCAACCAATAACAGAAGCCAGATGATTATGCTCCTTATCAATATTAAATCCGATAAAAAAGAATATTTAAGGTTCTTTTTGCATTTCACCTGTAAAAATATTTTGTATTTCAAATTGATGCAACATAATCATACATAGTTTAATTTTGAATCTTACAGTAAAAATAAAAACATGTATTAAACTTCAAATGTGACATGTTATACTAACGTATAATGTTATGATATATTGTTTTTAACAGAAACATATTAAAAAATTTATCGAAGCATCTAATATTTCATATCTTGTATACTAAGCAATAATGGATTTTACAAAGATGCTACAATTTACCACTCATATTTATTTCAATCTAATCATATAATTCACTATACATATTTTTCTGTTACTTGAGAATTTTAATCTTTCGTACAACGATTAGTTTAATTTTAGTATTATATTAAGATTAGTACAAAAATTATTTGTATACTCCTATGATACAATTCCAAAAGTGTTTAAATTATAATCTAAGGTTATTTATATATTAAATTTAAATTATTTCCAAAATAAGATTACCAAGAATACATATTTGTATGGAGTCATATTAAACAACTGAAATTAAGACGACCATCATTATCGCGCATTATAAAAAAACAGATTGAAATGTTCGTAGTAGTTTATTAGACATACGCAGCAAACTATTTATTTAAAGAATATTAAAATTTTTTTTAGTTAAATTGATGTTCAAAATCTAAATATTTTGTAATGGAGAAAGATGTATATTATAATAAAAAAGATTTTGTTAAAAAAGTCAGTTGTATTCAATTTGTCATGTCAATATTTCACATATAGGCAATATAGAAATTGGCTTACTGATATGTACTAGTTCATTGTTGATTCGAAGAGGTCCAACATTTTCTTCATATCTTTTCTGAAACAAAATATGTAAAAATAACAAATGAATTTAATGATAAGATTATTGTATCATATCTTCTTATTTTGTATATTTAAATAAGATAACGAATAAAATAAGCACAAATGACCTTATTGTGACTAATTTGCGATCTAATAAATGTTTTATTACTAGGTCTGGCTATAAAATAACTAAACTGCATACACAGAAGCCGTCCTAGAAGGGCGGGAGGGGGGGGGGTGTAAATGCAGCGTTGGATAACTGGAAGCGTTTACTATTCCAGTACGAAAACACGTTTTATTGCTGTAGTAGTATTTTTTCTACAAAGGTTAGAAACGAACTTGTTTTTTTCTCGTACCGATAACAATGTGAAATTGCTCGTTAAAAGAAACTCCTTATGACTACGAGAGCATTTGTAAAAAACGTCTGGAGTCGTGGAAAAACAAGTTGAGGATATTGCATCAAGACAATGCACCAACCTATTACGCGCTGTCTATAAAACATTATTTAGCCGCTACAAGTACTTTAGTGCTCTAACATGCGCCGTACTTGCCTGAATTAGTACCCTGTGACTTTTTCCTATTTCCGAATATCAAGTCTGCCTTAAAAAGAATCTGGTTCAAGTCTATGGAAGAATTGAAGCGAAAATCGGCAGAACTCCTAAATGCTCTTACAAAAGAAGACTTTCAGCATTGCTTTGACAAATGGAAAAAACGAATGGAACGGTGTGTGGGGAAGAGAGGGAAGTATATTGAAGAGAAGCATTCAATTGTAGAAGAATTTTAAAAATAAAAATCTTTCATAAGCAGTCTCGTTATTTAATAGCCAGACCTCGTAGATTAAGTAAATTATTTCAGCTTTCCGAGTTTAACGCAACTCTAGATTCTAAAAAAATGAAGTATCTCCAGACACAAATGAAATAGGTCACGAAATTAAAAAAATACTATCCATAAACTATTCACTAATTCTAGATGTATTTAACGAAATAAACGAATTCAACGACTTTTTAAGTAATTGGAAAAAAGAATATCTTCACTTGATTGAACTATCCGACATCAGAAATTACAAACCATTAACTCTTTTATTCTGTACGTATAATTTCTTCAAAACAATAAGTCGGCATTCAACAATGTAAATTGTGAAATTCTTTGACAAACTTTACCGGATTATAACTAACAACAATTCCTGATGAAATTTTTTCTTAATGTATGAACGAAAAGTTCCTCAAGTAGAAGTACTAAGTCGACTATTATTTATTATTTATATAAGTTTGGTTATCAATGACCTACCTAAAAGCTCTGTGGTATCTAAATTTGCTCCTCATTGTTTATAGAAGATCAGAAAAATATGGCCTTTTAATGACGTGCGTTTCAGTATCGATATTAATTGTAGGTATAATAGAAATAGCTCTCAACGCTTATTATGAATAAGCAAAATATATTATTTTCGTTATAAAAATGTTATTCATTGAAATAAATGGTAAAATCACACATTTTAATTACATAACGTAAATACTTTATGATGATTTCATTGGGACTTTATTTTGCATCAGCTATATGTTACTAATCATAAAATTATTTTAGTTGAATAATTTTATGATCATTACGTAGTAATCAACTGTTCGCGCGACAAGAAACTAAACGCGCATACATAATCATGAATATTTGCGTGTACAAACACTTAAGCATTCACTCACTGAAGCAGCGCTATGGAGTGTTGCAGAAATCTATTGACACCGGCACCGGCTGTCGATATTTACGTGCAGAAAAATGGAGTACCATGGAGTTCACCCATATGGTATACAAGCGCTAAGTATACCATATAGGTATACAAGCGCTAAGTATACCATATAGGTATACTTAGCGCTATTTCTTTGGGCCACACTAGCAATCAAGCACCAAAGCCAATAAATAGGATAACGATAAAGATACCTATTACCGACCTGATACCATTATTTGTACAAAAAATAATTAATAGAGATAAATAGCGTATACGGATACGATTTCTATGAAAGAATAGTATCACAAACTTGCCAATAAGGTATACCATATAAGTATACCATATAGGTATACTTAGCGCTATTTCTTTGGGCCACACTAGCAATCAAGCACCAAAGCCAATAAATAGGATAACGATAAAGATACATATTACCGACCTGATACCATTATTTGTACGAAAAATAATTAATAGAGATAAATAGCGTATACGGATACGATTTCTATGAAAGAATAGTATCACAAACTTGCCAAGAAAATAAAGTACACAACACGTCAGTAAAAAAAGGTGATTGATGTCCGTAGTAATGTTGACCATTCTACGTACTAAATATCGTAGATGTATCATTCGTTTTCAAAGATATGCATACAACAATACAGTGTAGATTTCGTAGAATGCTCGTGGCGAAGTAATTAGATTCATAACACTATATACACATTCTTAAACCATTTCAAGCAAAAACAACATGTGAACTAAAATCTCTGTATTATATAAAAAAAATCAATAGGTAAAAGTAATACTCGATATTACAAGACAAGTGTCATTCCATATAATAAAACCATAAGTTAATCGTCGCAGTACAATAGCTCTATTGACATTGATCACTTTACCTGAATATTTATAAGTACTACAGAGCAGATATTTTTTTCCAGTTTTTCAATTTCAACTACAGGCTCATTCCAGACTAATACGATCACCTCCACGGGATAGGTAACCGATTTTTATGAAACTTGGTATAAACATTGCCTATATAGTAGTGAAATTCTGTACATATTTTGAGATCATTATTACTGCCGGATTAAACGTTATAAACAATATAAAAATGTTATTAAAATTTTTTCAAAAATGTATATCTGTAACCGTAAGAGTTATAAAAACGAATTTTTTTTAAATACGAGTAAAAAATATACACTTTAAAATTAATAAATCAAAATTCATTGTTAACAATTTTTCGAAAAGTTATTAACTTTTGTTTTAAACAAATGACGATATCTCAAAGAGTGTTATTTTTATTTTCGAAATTTTTTTTTATTGGATTTGTTGTCTATTTTTCTATAATAATCAGCAATAAAATTCATAGAGCGGACAATAGTAATGATTCAAGGAATCAATATAAACAGCGTCCTGCTGAGCTGCGCCGCCATACCCTTTTGCGTTAAATAAATGACTATATTTAAAAAGTATTGCTTTTATTTTCAAAATTCTTTTTCCATTGAATTCCTTGTTTATTTTTCAATAATGACTAGCAATAATTTCATAAAGCAGACATTACTAAATTTCTTAGAGCGAGCATTAGAAATGATTCAGGGAGTTTGTAGTGAACAATATAATACAGCATATAAGTAAGGAAAATAAGGAAGAAACAGTAACAACAACTTAATAGTTATCATTGATTAAGACAATTGTAATATTTATATCGTTTTTAATGTGCTGATAAGGAAATTATACTGGTATCAAATCCATTCGATCGCAGATAGAAAGTGCAATTGAGATATTTACAGGTCATCGTATATTACAAATTTTGGCAAGTTAATCAGTTGACTTTTTATTAGATATAAAAAAATATGTATACATTAAAAAAAAATGTATGAATTAAGGTGGAGTTATGGTGGAGAAACGGCTGAAGAGCCGACTCGCGCGACTCAGGAGGGCGCTGTTTACATTGATTCTTTGAATCATTACTATTGTCCGCTCTGAATTTTATTGCTGATTATTATAGAAATATAGACAACAAATCCAATAAAAAAAAATTTCGAAATTAAAAATAACACTTTTTGAGATATCGTCAGTTGTTTAAAACAAAAGTTAATAACTTTTCGAAAAATTGTTAGCTATAAATTTTGATTTATTAATTTCAAAGCGTATATTTTTACCCGTATTTAAAAAGAAAATTCGTTTTTATAACTCTTACGGTTACAGAGATATAAATTTTTCAAAAATTTTTTAGATTGTTTATAACTTATAATCTGACAGTAATAATGATTAAAAATTTGTACAGAAGTTCACTATTATATAGGTTATATTTATATCAAGTTTCATAAAAATCGGTTACCTACCCCTGTGGAGCTGATCATATTAGCCTGGAATGAGCCTTCTATATAATTTACTTGTTAGATTGTAGAATGCTTTTGAAACAAATTAGTTATCAGTGACCAAGATACTTTCTTCTATCACAAAATTCTCTCTAGAGAGCAATATTTGTTCTAGAATTCCTGAAAATATCAATAGTAGATTTATAGGTTTGTATGAAATAGCTTATTCCACTGCAACAATAATACAGACATAAGACTATCGAAAGAATGGATCTAGCCATATTAAAGGTGGTTCAAAGCATTGAAACATAAACTTTCATAAACTTTTTTGTATTTCTTACAAGTTTGAAAATATTCGCGACCGTATAAAATGATTTTTTTTATAAATAATAGCCTAACTTTAAAAAATAATACATTACCGACTTTTGCGACCTCTTATTTTAAAAATGAAGAGTATAGCTACAAAAATAAATTGGTTTCATATCGCTGTCATCATTACTAAAATTTGTGCATGAACTACGAGGGTAAAATATATTACATTTTTTCCGTATTATACCATTTTTATAAAATGCAATTTCTAGTTTTTTTTTTTCATATTGTTAGCTAAATTGAATATTATTTATTTAACATTTATTTTTGTCATCGATTTTTAGACTATTTGTAAATGCAACATTTAAATCTCCATTTAACATACAACCTTGATATAATTTAACTTACATTTTCTCAGACTTTGAATAAATGATTCTCATCGACTTTGATAATTCTTCACTCTTAGCCATTAATTGATACATTGATTTAATATTAAAATCAATTGAATCACATGTTTTGCACACTGCATCTTTATAAGTTTCTAAACAGCCAACTGTCAAAGCAGAAGCCTAAAAAAATGATATGTCTTAAATATTGAAAAATATTGATAGAATTATAACAGGAAATTGTAATCACACTATGCAAAATTGCTGATAAACTTTCAGTAATAGAATCTACTGATGTTGCAACTTTTCTGGCTTCGTTTTCTAACTCATTTAAAATATTTGGATCTAATGTATGCGATGTCTTTGTAAAAGGTGAATATTTATAAAGAGATGATACAATACTGTTTGTATCTGTAAAGTGTAAAGCATCTCCTTTTTGAGCAGTAGGACTAGATAGTTTGATTTTACTTTCTAAATCTTCTGCAACAAATAATACTAAATCACCATCTTTCATTACAGTTCCTTCAGACTGTAAATAATCAGCTGCTTTATAATACATTTTTGTATTATTACTAAGAATACTATGCATATCGTTGCTTTTTAAATCTAAATAGTCAGGTCTTCTACATGTATTATTAAATTTCTCATAATTTTTTTCTATATAAGCTTCATTGTTGAATTCAGGCGAACTAACAATTGATTTCAAACCTAAAGGAGGTGGTGAATCAAATGATATTTCTGAATAAGATCCAGTCATTTCCTGTAACTGATAAAAATAAATTTACTTGATTGAAAAAGAAGATAAATAATTGATATTTTTTAGCAAATTAGTGCTAAACATAATTATGAATATTTATTGATCATATATATATGATAAATTTTAGTTCAAGCTATTTCAACTGAGATTAACTTATATTTTAATTTATATACTAATGGTTTTCACACAAAAAAATTGTATAAAATATATATTTGCGAGAGACCATCTAATACATCATCCACACCTTTATATTGTTATTGATAAGATTATAATCTTAAATAAATCTTCTAGTATTATAGACATTATTATTTACATTAATTTATTAGGAATTTGATTGATTAACAAATACTAAATTATATTTAAAACAATAAAACAGCGATATAAAATCAAATAATGGATATTAAATATAATACTTTACTTTCTGATCCTCATAATCTACACCTTCTATTTTAGTACAAGTTGTTTCAAGAGAGTTTGGAATTTGTATGCCATGATCTTGATTCATATTATTTAATTTACATACGAAATGTATTAAGCCTTCAAATAAATTCATATAAATAATTCAGATGAAAATATATTTTTGATAGAGGATACGTAGTTGTGCATATTTACAATCGATTGGACAAATCCCCCACCACCTGGGATAGTCAACGATTTGGTATAAAATATTTAATAGAAATATAAATAAACAGAATTTATTTACTCAATCTCTCTATCTTATATTAAGACGCCCAGAATTTATTTCTTTTAAAAAAATTAATAATAACTGATATTTTTAATAGTCTATAAATTTAATAATTTATATCACTTATTAGACAATATTTTGTTATTCTCGAAATTTGAAAGAATTGCACCCAAGCTGATTTCTTTTGCTCGTTAAAAAATATTGAAAATATTTTATAGTTTATCTTCTGTAAATAATACAAAATCTATTATTGAGAATAGAAGCTTATCCTCAGGCCCTTGCAACAGGGTATGTATGTATGTATATACGACCTTGCAGTGGATTTAGAACGAAAAAAGAGCAAAAATAAGATGGGAAATTGCCAAAACTTAGTTATAAAATAAAAGCAAAGTCGACGCTGGCACGCCTTCTGGACAGTGTTGAAAGTAGATCCATAATAAGAGTAAAGATTGTGGAAAGCTTTTGGAGGAGAGAGAAAGCCCGATGAGAAGAAACAGGACCGTCGCACACAAACATTCACACACACTAAGCCAAACCTTAATTAACGATCAAGGGAATGAATATAATCTCGCCTGTTTCCCCAATTTTATAGTTTCCAACCGTAATTGTAAATAAAGTTCTCTTTAAATTTAATCTTAAGGGATTTACTTTCTCCAATAACCTACTTGTACCAAATAACCACATTGATAACCCCGCCGCGATCTCTTAAAATTAGATAAATAAAATGCACAAATTAACGTGTCATTTGTGTCATGTTAACATGTCAGCGCCATTATTGTATGATACGCACAAAGGACAAACGAGTATCAAAAATAACTTATAATAAAAATATAAAAATAATTCATATAAAAATTTACGCCGTCGTATGACGATCAACAGTATAAGTGAAAATACTCTTCAGCTGAAATCTGACTTGAACATGCCCACGAGAGCCAACGTAAACGTCGTTACAAGTGAAAAAATCAATATCCCACCATTTTAAATAACGAGCCAGACCTATGATTTAACCGTGTCGAAACCTTATTTATAACAAAACGCATTGTGGATCACAACACCACGTATTATCACCTGGTTAACAAAATGAACTAGGAGATACTAACAAAGATCAGAGACATAATTGAAACCCCACCAGAGCGAAGTATATATAATAACTTAAAGATTAAGTTAATGTTTACCAAATCTGAACAATGCAATATATATGCATGCCTATATTAATGCCCTTTAGTGTATGTGATCTGTGCTCTGAACGTCAAGCGATTACACATACGCACTATTACAAGGCAGCAATTCAAGCGCACATGACGATATGCCAAAGAATATTCAAATATTCCTGAGATTTTATGATTTTTTTTCAATGTTTCGAATCAGCTACTTTTTTATTTTTTATTGCTTAACACAGGAATAAATAAAATGTTTGATAAAATATTTTGAGATAAGAAAGATCGATTCCATTTAAAAAAAATTTTTGTTTTCAAAAATTGTATGTTTGATATTTTTCTACAAAAGTTTTCATTCAATTAAATTTAAATCTAGTATTATGTATATACAAAGCGATTATTTTAACATGGCCATACGGTTTTTTTTATATTTAAAAATTGTTAAAAATATTGACCTATGGTTAAATCATAAAATTGACGCTTCTATTCGACAAGGTAATCGTTAGTTAAGTAAGAATTATAGTTTTTGAGCATAAAAGATATTTTTTCTATAATATAACAAACATTCGATTTGTTATGCCTCTAAAAATAAATAATTTTCTATAAGGTAAATGTATAAACTTCATTAGAGAAATGAATTAAGAACAGTCTAGCAATTTCGTATTAAAAATGGAATTCAATTTTATGCTAGTGGCAAGATCAAGGCTAAATTGGGCAGAAAATGGCTATATGTTAAGATTATTTAAAATTTACAAAAAAAGTTGGTAAGTTTGAAATGTTTTCAATGTAAATGAGTGCATGTAATTTTCTATTTCGTTTTTGTTTGAATTATGAATAGAATAAATGTGTATCAAATAGTTCGACAAAAATGATTTATTATTCATCATTTGTATTATTATTAAATTATTTATTATGACTATTATGTATTATGACAACTATTATGAACAACACACACATGCGCACATACACATACGTATACACACGATTTTATTTAATTCACTTCAAGTGAATTAAATAAAATCTTGGGTTCTGTTGTTACTTTCCTGAGTTTCGGTAACTTATATTCAGTGCAATCTATTGCTTACTTTTACTGGGTTGCACCGTATTGTGATTATTGTATTGACGTTAGTCTACTTTGTCCGAGCTTGGGATAGTTAAGATTCATTTCCGGTTCTTGTTGTTAACAAAACTCTAGTTTTAGTTTTATTTGTTACGTGCCTAAATTCCAATTTTTTCTGTTTGAAGAGTATCCTTACTGATCACGTTCGTATTTTTATTTTCTTAATCAAACTAACTCATCAAATCAATTATAAATATTTGAAGATAAGCTAATTGATTTTGTTTACGCTTTTTAACATATTTAATTTTTTTAGTCTCAGAACGTAATAAACAATGAATCCGCTCTGTCTAAGCATTTTAACTGTACTTTATTTATTCTGTATAGTTTATATAGCTGTATACCACAGCGCACGATTTATTTTTTGAATCGATATTAATGTTTATAGATTTATTCACTTTTTGAAATTAAATAATGAGAAATACTTGGACAGTTTAGAAATTCGTGGAGATAGAACTACTTCACAAAATTTCAGATTAATTCATTTAATTATAAACAGTTATTTCATGATATTTAATTGAGTATATCAACATTATTTATTGAAACAGATGCTTAATTTGTGAAAATAGTAATAATTTATATAGAAATATAATTAATCATGAAAATCGTTTTTAGAAAAAAACGTTACTCAAGAAGTTGAACCTCATCTTCTTGCCATAGCTCAAAAATTATTGTAATCCAATAAATCTTCAAAAGTAGACATGTTTAGACGGGAGTTTGCAGCTTATAAGCCAGAACTATGAAAGCTAACTTATTAAAAAATAGTTATGACTACATACACACATACATATACGTTTACACCAACATGTATTAATACGTACTACCATAATAAGGAGTGCTCTAATCATGTACTGACAGCAATTTACTTAATAAAATAGACACTTCTATCTGTTGACATTGATTTATTTGGACTTTTCACCGATTTTTTAGGACTTTTCAATGATTTTTTCAATATTTTCCAAGGATTTGATAAATTTATTTTGACGATTTTTTAATGATTTTCGTAGCCTTTTTGACGATTTTCTTAAGGCTTTCTGAAAACTATAAGCGATTGTAAAGTTTATGTAATGTCCTTTATAAAGATATCATAACAAGGTCTAACCTAACAATAAAATTGTATATTTTTAAAAATTTGTTTGCCTAATTCTTGGATCGTACAGTAAATCCGATTCTCAGCATTTCTACGAAGTCTTCTTAATTAACTTAGTGTAACTGTAATAAATGCATCGCGAATTCGCTGCGCCATATTTTCCTAGAATGGTTGGTCTTTGGTTATATAATATATTATTAATATAACTTCCATATAGAAGTATCAAGGGGAGTCAAATCCAGTGAACAACCTGATCTATGGCTTACAAAGTCTATCACATACGATTCCAGTTCACACGATCACTTTCTAACAATCTGGACAATCAATCTGGTTTTAATACACGTCCATTCTGTTTCCTGCAAAACCAATGCCTCACATTTTGCTGGTTCATAACGTCTCTCTTCGTAAATATACTCTCATCGGTAAAACATACTGTATGCAAAAAATCTGTATCTCGATTGGGAGAATTCTATATTCGTCGATTTTTAAAATTAGGTTAAAAAATGCTTCTTCTGTCATGATCTTTCATGGAAAACAGGTCTGTTTCGCCACTTTACCAGGTTTCTTGATTAGTACCTGCAAGTATATAGACTGTGAAAATATATTTGATGGATATGCGTATATATGATTGTTAATAAGTTATGGCCTTATCGTTAGTTTAATCGGTTTGTATATAAGTGATATTATCATTAACAGAAATTAATCATCGTTGATGCTGCAGCAGAGACGACCCATTGGTAGATTGCTCTTTGGTTAAAGAGATTAGGAATATCGAGGTATGTAAATTAAGAGAAACGCATATTTTAGCTTTGTAATGCGAAATCAAAATACGGTAATTGATTCATTTCTTTAACGAAGTTTATATACTTAGTTTTTAGAAAATTATTTGTTTATAAAGGTATAATATTAGTTAAGTTATATATGTTCTAGTTCGTCAACCCTTGCCCGCCGCTGCAGATGGTCTACCCGTTCTACATGAGAAGGTTAGCCATATATCCCACCGCTATACACCGTAAGTGTGTACACCCACCGAATATTCCCAACCCAAATGATGCTTTACACATGCTTGGACCACAAATCACCTATGGAATGCAATCTCCTGCTAAGATTTTCACCATTGTCACCATTACAATTCTCATGAAATACCTTTTAGTATTTATTGTACTTATATGAAGGAATTGCATTGCCTACTAAGAAATCTTTATTAACTTTGTTTTAAATGAGATAGTCATTCAAGATAATGTGACTTTTACCCTGCTGCTAAAATCAATGTTATAAAAATAAAAGTTAATTATAGTAAAAAAATAATCTATCAGTTGTCAGCTAATTGCTCTTAGCTTTCTTGCTACATTTTTTTCTCTCAGTTATTTTACGTACACTCAACGGAGCTTAATTCGCGACCCCCGAATTCAAAATGGCGTTTCATCTCCGTCGATTGAGCATCACTGTCACGAATCGAGCTTAGATACAAGTTTCTTTCTCGCGAGTTGTGTGGTTAATGCTTGAAGCAAGCGCTGTCCCAATTGTATTTAGTTTGCAATGCAATTAAATAAAAAATACAAGGATCATGCACCTTCATCACCTCGTACTGTCAGATAAGTTAATTTCAATCATTTCTTGCTCAATTATTCTTTTACTATAAGCATTTACTTTGTGTTTCATTTATTTTTAAATCAGGGCTCCTGACTAATAAACTTATTACGAATAGTTTATTTATACTCAGACGATTTTGTGTGTATAAGTTGCAGTCAAAAGCAAGATAAAATTTGTTGTGCAGGTAATTCATGATAAGTTTATAATTTAGTATAACAATCTATTTTATTTCATTCTATAAATTTGTATTTAGGAATCGATTAAATGGATGCCATGAAATTTTTATATGGCTGATGAATCTGATGTTGCTCAAAAATGCAAAGTATTAGAAAAGTACATTAAACGTTATAAAGATTTATTTATTGCAATAGAAAAGGTATATATAATAAAATATTAAATTTTAGTCGTATAAATTACCAATTGAAGACTAAGATTCATTAGTGGTTATACTTAAGTGTGCTAAACCCGTGATAGCAGCTATTCATGGAGCATGCATAGGAGAAGCTGTAGATATGATTTGTTCAACGAATGGTTGGTTTCAAATAAAAGAAGTTGACATGGGCATGGCTGCTGATGTGGGATCTTTGCAAAGATTACCAAAAATTATTGGTTCTCATAGTCTAGTTAGAGAACTTGTTTACACTGGTCAAAAAATATTAGCACCAGAAGCTTTACAAGTTGGTTCTGTTACGAATTTTTTGACTTCGAAAAGTAGTTGGGTGTTTGTAAAAGAAAAATTTGAAGAGTTTTTATAAAAACGAAAGTTTTTTTATTAAAAATAGTAACGTTACCTACAGAAAAATGTACCCCTTACAAAAGTGTCAAAGAGTAATTTTATTAATAAATAAATACAATTATTAACATATAAAAAATTTCATCTTGAGGATTTTATCACAGCTTTGAAAATATTGGTGGTTTATCCTGCAATGCTAATGCTGATGCTGATGCTGATACTGATGCTAATGCATTAAATTCAGATGATAAAGCTGCCTGATCTTATATACTGATCTGATACATATTGGCTTTAAATGCAATCCATCAACATTTCTTTTTGTTTCCAACGACTATTTAATTGCATTGCCAACTCAAAACCATCACGACAGATCCAACTTCAAGCATGAACCATACAACTAGCGAGCAAAAATCGTATAAATCATATATACAGCTCCTCCTATGCAAGCTCCATGAACAACTGCTATTACGGGTTTAGCACACGTAAGTATAATGATAGATGAATCTTAGTCTTAAATTGGTAATTTATAGTAAAATCTAATATTTTATGATACATACCTTTTCTATTGCAATAAATGAATCTTGATAACGTTTTGGTACGTAATGTATTTGTAATGTATTTGTCAAACGTAATGTATTTGCCTTGAACAACATCAGATTCATCAGCCATATGTTTCATAGCATCCATTTAATCGGTTCCTACATACAAATTTATAGAATAAAATAAAATAGATTGTTATATTAAATTATAAACTTATCATGAATTATCTGCACAACAACAAAAATAAATAAAACACAAAGTAAATGACTTATAGTAAAAGGATAATTGAGCAAGAAATGATTGAAATTAACTTATCTGACAGTACGAGGTGATGAAGATGCATGATCCTTGTATTTTTTATTTAATTGCATTGCAAACTAAATACAATTGGGACAGCGTTTGCATCAAGCATTAACCACACAACTCGCGAGAAAGAAACTTGTATCTAAGCTCGATTCGTGACAGTGATACTCAATCGACGGAGATGAAACGCCATTTTGAATCTCGGGGTCGCGAATTAAGTTTCGTTGAGTGTACGTTCCGTCTGGAATGTAAAAATTGACGTCTCGAAAAAGTATAAATGTCTATTTGTATGCTCCAGTTTATTATTGCGCGGCACGAATTGGAACCTAAAATAAATATAACGGAACGTAAATTTTTAATTTTATTAAAACCATTCTGCTTCAAATAATTTGTAAATTATTAACAGCAACCTTTGCCTCTGTAAGTATTTATTTTTCTATCTCAATTTATAAGGTATTAATTATATTTATCCTGCATTTTAGGCAATAAGAGTAGTAGGTGAGGCTAATGCCGTTGGCCATGAGTTTCTATTAAGACTCCCATCAATCTACGACTTAAGTGATTTATTCTTTAATTAAACTATTTTTCGTTTTCTATTATATTAAAACTAATTAAACTAATTTGTAGTGTGAGTAAAAGTGTCAGGCAGCACTGTTCGAAGCTCCAAATTGACAGTACTTTTGAGATATGAAGATGAGAGTTAGAGCAATGCGGAAGTTGAAAAATGAGAAGCGATAGTAAAGAAAAAGGGAACAGGGTCAGCTAGTGGACCTGACTAATAGGCCAATTGAAAGTAACCAAGCAAGTAACCACTAATGCAGCGTATATGTCTATTCATATGGCTCCGCAACAACATTCTCAACAACCATAAAAACCAGAACAAATCAAACAACTTCAACAATTACCACAATAACACAAAATACAACAACCTCAATAGTCAATAAATCAAGTAATATCTATAATCATTTTTTAATATTTATTATTATACAAATTATACTAATAAAATAATTATTTTGTAAAATAATCTCAAAAAACGGATCTTGTTATGTATTAAAAATGAATGTATGATAATGACCCAAATACACTTCCATAGCATCATTATAAGACACAAAATATCACCTCAAGAGGAAAATCGCAGTACAACGAAGGAAATTTTTGGTACAAGTATTGAAAGACGTAAAAACAAACACCATTCCGAACATCCCTAAAAAAACGATTGAAGGTTAAGTAGTTAAGAAAAACGGTTGTAGAGGTCACCTTCAAGATCGTTTTTCCTTAACGATCAGTCGATATTCTATTGTATAGAGCAACACTAGTACTAAAGTAAATAAAAATGACTGCAGAGTATAACAGCAATAAAATTTTCTTCTGAATGAGAATGAGTCAATAAGGAAGAGATTCAGGTTTTAAGGGAGGGAAATGGCGAGGGTAACCCTAGTTCCCAATGTGACAGATTTTGAAATAAAAGCGAGGTTTCACCTCAGACAATTACAGTTATTCAGAATCAGCTTGAAACAGCAGTCTCGCCCTCATTCTCAACCCCTTCCAGTAGTCTTTCGTTGATCTAGCAGTACCTTTAGTTAAAGTGAGTTATTATTCTTACACATTTCCACTATTTTCTTACAATACGATATACAACTAATTGTCTTTTTCTTTGGGAAATAGATTTCTCAGAAATTAATAAAATTGCCTCATCGCTATTCTTAGCGAGGAAGACAATTGCTCAACTGGAGAAGAACCAAAAATACCCAGTCACCAATTTAAAATTCTACGAATTAGGTACGGGTTTAGTATTGTTATAACCGTCAATAGAGAATTTAATTCTTTTTTCAGGAATGGTTGATCACTGGAAAAACAACCGGAAACGCTCGATGGAATGAGCGAAAAATGCCCCAACGAAGAGCTTTTTATCCTTCATTATGAAGGAATCAATTTTGTATTTTAATAGAATAAGCATATTGTGATACTTTAAAGTCTATTATTTAGTGTGTTTATTTAATTATGAATAGTTTATTTCACCAACTGACTGATATTTCTTTTTGTGAGCGTTTATCCTTTCGAAAATTATCATATAATTGTCTTGATTTAAGGAGCTAATCAAATTAGAATCAGATTCCTTATGAAGAGAAGTTCCATTAAATCATATGTCTTACCAAATGCTTTATTATTGACTATCACATTATCAGTTTTATACTGAGCAGGGCAGTTACCAATCATGAATTTATTTTCTACCAAATGAGTATCGAATATCTTATTTAAATTTCTTTTATCTTTTTTATTATATACAAGTTTAACTTAATTTCCCGCAATGGGGTCCTTTAATAGTTCATTGAATAATGCCTTTTCCATGTAGATAGCTACATCCTCATTATTGATCAAATATCAGATTTAATCGTCATCATCAATAATAGATTCAAACATAGTTGGAAACGGCTGAAGTATTACATCAATCTCATTGGCAGTACTATTGAGATAGATGGAAATACTTAATGTTTTATTGTTATCGGCGGTAATAGGTGGTTTAAATATATTCCCAAATGTAATTCTAGTAATTTTATTTTTCTTTTGTTTTCCATTTGCATGCAAATTATAATTAGTATTATTTTTGTTAGATGATGCTATAATAAGCTTTTCAATAGCTTAACTATAAGTTTGAACGTTTGACTTCAAAATTCTTTTTAAATTAGGTTTCCTTTGATTCAGTAGTTAATACTAACGTCTAATTACATCACAACTTTCAGACAATTGCTGAAGAACCTTTTGATCCTGTTAAAAAACATGTTGTCGCTTGCAGTCACAAAAATGAAATAACCTGTACCTACTCACTACATGATATTTATAGCAAAAAAGTTGGAACTATTCCTATATCCCCCATGATATATTGGTCTGTCTATCAATAATGAAAAATACATGATTATCGTCTCTTCAATATTTTGAACAGATCTCTTTGCACTGCTCTGAACTCACATCAGAATTCTCACAATCAATATAGATGTGTCTAAAGTTTACATCATCTTATCTAAATAATACTAATAAATTCATATTGTCTGTAATAAGATGTTTAGAATGCGCGTATACAACTGACAAAAATAAGACAAAATATCCACTTTTTTATGTCTTCAAAGAATGATCTTACGTTATCTTGCTTCTTTGTGGCTATATTATTAAAAATTATAATAGCATTTGGTCGAGCATTATCGGGTGAAATGACTGATTCATGCTCACTATAGATATAATACTCAACCTCATCAATGGGCTCTAGTATATCTTTTAAAAATTTATATATAGGCTGATTAAACATGCCTTCAAATTGTAAAAATTCGAAGAAGGCTCGAAATGGATGTGTCCCTCTGCCCTCCTTACTCGCCCTCCCTCACAAAGCCATTACAAGAGATTTCTTAAACTATTTTCTTTTAAGTAACTTTTCGTTTTCTCTTATTTTTATGATTTCTAAATAAATCCATAAAAAGTGAAAACGAAAAGTCATGGAAAACAACGAAACAGAAAAAGAACATCTGGCTAAAAGTTAATTACTATTATTTCCTATACTTGTATTTCATGGGGTTTCTTGGGATGCTGTCTCGCCTTATTCGGATCTCGAAATGACTTCGGCTTAGTGTTTGAGGTTTTATAAAAATCAGAATTTTTGGATATACTTTTCCGACAGTTCTTCTTTCGATTTTTACTTTTTATGGTTTTTGGAAAAGTTGAAACACGAAATGTAACTTTTTACTAAGGGAGGGAAGACTTACCTTGTTTGTCAAGGGTAGTCGTCTCCAGTTGCGTTGAAAATAAAAAAAAAACAAACGATATCCACCTATTATTAATCAAAAGGGGAAGTAAGAGGCGTATTTACGGCCTAATATGTGTCAAGGTCGTGATGACCTTGAGAAGTTAAGGACATGTGAATAGGCAGGCGTTAGAATAAAGTCGCGAACAACTTAGTTTAATAAAAAATATATAACTTTATTCGCTGAGTAACAATCAAAAGAAATTAAATTCGTTCGCAAACGCAGCGTGAGAAAATTTAATACATACACGATAATGAAAAATATTGGTACCTATAAAGCGCAAACAAAATAAACAGCTTAAATTGTGTCGAAAACGCAGCGAAGAAAATAAAATAAAATTCAATAGTAAGCAATAGTAGTAACAACGCAAACAAAATAATTAATTCGGTTATACTAAAGCGCAGCGACGAAAATAAAATAATTCTACAATAATAAAACGGCTGTTGCAACAATGCGCAAACAAAATAAACGGCCTAAATTGTGTCGAAAACGCAGCAAAGATAATAAAATAAAATCAAATAGTAAGCGGCGAAGCAGATTCAAAATAATTATAACGGCTTTCGTAAGGCTCCGGCTCAATAGCCAGGAGTACCGAATGAGCCCCTGCGCATGCGGATAAACAATAAATAAAAGTACGAAAATAGGTAAGCTACGCACGAAGGGAGAGAGAGAAAACAAACAAAACGCATTCATCGAGAGAAGAGCCTGGCACCACATTCACAAGCACAAAAAAAAATCTCACAGCAATCATCCGCGAAAACAAAAACCAAAAAGAAAACAAATTATAGCAACGACTGCCCAGTTCAGAGGCTAAAGGCCAACTGACTTTCGGTAAGTGCTACATACCTCGCTCTCTCTCTCTCTCTCACTCATGTTATGCCATACACGGCAAACTGATTTTCCGAGGTCAACGACCTCGGAAACGTAAACAAGCCCTAATTGCGGGCTTGTTGTCATCGACGAGCTCCGGCCAACGGCCAGGAGCTCCGTCACAAAGTAATAAAAATATATCTCGCGCACTAGGCTACTTCGTCATTTTGAAAGAAAAAGAAAAAGGACCGACGGCTGTCGCGCACACGCGAGGCGTCCCATAAAAAGAAGGACGCACAAAAAAGAGGTCTCGCTCTATGGCGAATGATGCACGCATACAACTTCTCGCGTCTACATATGTGCCTTATTCAGACGTCACACTTCAAATAAAAAGTACGTCCTCAGTATAGTAGAGTCATTAACATTCAATTCAATACCAAACATTGACGTAGATGACACCAAATTTTATGTTTGTCAAAAGGAAATTTATTTACTTACGAGAAACCACGAGATAGAAGATATTGAAACTTTCCTCCAAGAGATGTTAGCTCTCAAAGGAATGTCATTTAGTTGAAAATTAAACAATACTACTTTACCCAGTATCATTCAGTGTAGTCGTAAAATTAATTTAAAACCAAATTATTTTATTGACTCAATTTTAGGTTTTACTAGAAGCGAGCTTGCTGCTAACGAGACATAGTCCTGATTTACCTGTATCAATATTCAAAGTCAACGCTCTATGCGTGGAGTATGAGATTATTACGGGTTGGTATATAAACGAAGGTAAAGTTAATACAATACATGCATTTTTTCCGGCAGTGTCACCAGGATATGTGATTATTGTAGCACCTTTCCAAATAATTTGCATTTCAGTCGTAATGAGAAACATTGATTATCTCTTAATGAGCAATGATCAAGACGAGAATTTGGTTGACTTTCGAGGAGAATTTATTACAACAAAAGTGCATTTAAGAACAATATTGCAATGAGTATTGTATACAACGTGAAAATTGACCGAGGCTATATTAGAAGATCAAAATGACAGCAAGCGATGGGTCAACCATGAGCCATTACAAGGCTCATATATTAGAATATTACATTTCTAAAAAGCTTAAAACTAAAACTTGTAGTTCATCCTCCTTTACATGGTGGAAAGTATCTTACATTTTAATTTGCTGCTCACAAGGAAATGGATGAAATCTTTAATTATTCTAATTTTTTGGGAATCATTGATACTGAAATATGTTATTGAATAAATTTAGTAAAACTCTTGTAGAATTCTGCCAATTTGACAACAATTTCACAAAAGATTTTATCTACTCCGGGCGCTGAATATATATTGATGTTGTCAATATGTGCTGTAGTTCTACATAAGAGAAAGGACTGTTAATACGTCGAATTCAGTATATAGGTTTTATTATCTGTTAGATTATATATATTGTTTATTGCGTTTGAGGTTATTTTCTTCGGAGTTCAGCAATACAGTCACACGTATCTTGTACCGTTTTTGTATTAACTGAGCTGTAATCGATTACTTTAAAACTGTTGTTAAATTTTGCAATAGTTTTCCAAAAATTATTAAATCTTGTTTTTGAGTTGACTTTTTTACAGAATAATTTGAAGGATTTTCGTTTTTCTTCATGCACGATTCTTATGTTTACTTCATATTTTCTGACTTTTATAAACCTTTGTATAGTATATTTATATTTAATAGATTTGAATGCAGTTTTTCTTTATCGTATTGCTTTTCCGTATGTTTTACCAAATACATTTGGATGTTTTTTTTGAGTAACTGGTGTATGACATTTGATGACATTTTCAATGTTTTGTACGAATTAAATTAAGAAGACAAAGAGTTGGTGATATATTCATTGATAAATACCAAGAGTAAGTTGTAGACGCAGTGTAGTTGGAAATTAGATATTAGTTACTATATTCTATGTTGTTCCGATAATTTTGAATTTATACTAATTTCTTTTAGTTTCTCTGAAAATTTTTCCCAGATGAATTTTGAGATAATAACGTAACTAACTTTGTGATGATATGTAGGTTTGGTATTAAATTTTATTAGTGTTGTGAAATGATCTAGTATTTTACATACCATTTACTCATGAGGGAGAGGTAAACAATAGTCAAAGTGAAGTGGATGGGATATGTATGGTTGAGTCGAATAATCTTGTCGTAATCCAGATTTTCTGCTATGATATTGACATTGGTACAACAATCAGTATTTCTCCATAATAGGTGGTAAATGGTACGTATGTGTTCAGAAGAGTCAATGGTTTCAAGTAACCTTCAACACCCCTTTATACGGGACCACATCCGGTACTCAAACGCTTAGACGACAAGCGCTACCTGATAGAGGTAGGTCAGCCTAAGGCAGTCAATATAGGCTGTCTTAAACTAGCTTACTTACTACTGGAATGACCAGTCAATACATTTACAGCTTATTCTACATGTTACACAGTGACGTTCTTCTTCCTAGAAAGTTAGACGAAGACTCAGAATTGCATCCTACAGTTGTTACGCGATCTATTTCTTCTTCATCGTTCTTTCCCATGGATGAGTCACTAGGGGAGGAGTAGATGTAGCGTAATCTCTGCTCTCGCCAAGCAGTTGCACCCCCTTAAGGATGTCACCAAATAATCTTGCAAGCAAGTACTAATCCCAAGAGATTATTCCTAGCTACCCATAACACTTAAGAATCTCAATCAATCTAATCATCTCAAAATCAACATTTTGGATTATCTCCTTCAATAATCCTTTCTAAATTGCTGTAAATTATGTTAACAAACCCGTTTGTCATTAAACTTCGCTGACAATAAAGTTATTCAACTCTGAACAGTTACTCTGAATCTCTGATCAAATCTCTGTATACTATACAATAAACATGTCAGTTAGTGAACCTCACTCCGGAGTTTAAAAACATATGTCATGTATACATCTGAAGCAACACCGCCAACTGTGAAACCACTATAGTTGGCTCATGCGATGTTTCATTTAATTTCTTATTAAGGGTAAGAAGAGCAAATTTTTTGTAATGGTATTCGTGAAGAGCAATACAAAATCTTGGGGTCGATTAATTTTTTTAAATATTTTCAATTATACTTTCTAATACAATGGATCCAAGGAAATGTGTAAAATATAAACATTCTAAATTCATTTATACATAAAAACTAATACAAATGAAATGTTTGAAGTGCCTTTCCTTGTGCATCTTCGTTTATGATTACGTTTTTAAGTATAGTACACAGCAATAAAATCCTAATAAAGTATTTATTTTGTATTAGAAGCTACATCAGCTAAAAATGTCTAATAGCTTCTGTGGTCCATTGTTTCATGACGGTTAAAAAATGTTTAGACAATTTAGAAAAATTTAATGTGAATTTCAATTTAAAAAAACAATCAAGTAAGTGTACTTTGGGATACTTTAATGTTATTATAGAAATGTGTATGGTGACAATGATTTTCAATAAAATTAATACTCTTGATTATCATGCTTTGTGAGTGGAGAGTATAAATTTGGTGAAATTTTATTTGATAACATAATATTATAATAATAAAATACATAATAATAATTATAAACACATAAAATACAATAATAATAATAATAATAGTACTAAATGACACCTGTTTCAATTATTAAATCCATTAATTAATAGCAAACTTTATTTTTCATAATTCAGATTAAAGATATATTGTAATTTTAAGTTTTTACAATTTTTCTTCTAATTAATGTATATTATTTTATTTATTATGTTGAGACATTATTGTTCACATGTGTTTTCTTAATGGTTGATAAATTTATAATGATATATATAAAAATTTATTATGTAGTGTTAAAAGGTAATAACAATGAAATTGAATCCAGACATTATTATTATTATTAATTGTTAGGGAGTTATTTTAATAAATGTATAGTATGTTTTATTAATATAAGTTTTTAGGAAGTATGTGAATGTTTGTTGGATAAGTTTTATTATTTCACTATTTATTTAAATAGTGAAATGGTCACTGGACCATTTACAACTATGGAAAACTACCCATAGAATATTTAATATTGTAGACAAAAACAAGATAGTAAATTGTTAAAAGTTTCGTATAGGGCTAATCTTTTTCCATCAGAGGTTAGTTATATTATGAATAAATATCATACGAAACCACTCTTATGAGCATATGCCTGTACTTGTAGAATATATATGCTCATATATACACCTGTTTACTTATTAGGCAAATATTTATTGCTGTGCAATGGTTTATCTGGTAAAACAATATAACATGAGTAAATGGATAATGTTTTGCTAATTGGATGCCCTTAGAAGCCATCTGTATGGGATTTAAACATGCTATATTTGGGTATTTTCCACATTATTTGCGTGTTACAACTTCTCAGATAAATCTTTAGAGTTGATTGGTGTTTTTTTGTATATAAACATAATATTATGATAAAAAATAAGTTTTGGCAATCAAATGACCCAGTAAACATCATATGAAGACTTTCTCACATGTGTGTTGGTATAAAAAAAAAATTATTCACTAATCCTATTACCCTGTCTCTAATAAATAATACAATATAACTTTAATGAACAGTAGAAACATTGATTTTTATATTTTTAATACATTTTATAGTTATCTTTATTTACATTAGAAGTTGAGTCTTCTACATTTTTATAACTAACTTTATAGAAATTGTTTTTTTGCAAAAAGTTATTATAAAAAAATATTCACACAGAAATCTTGTATATTTTCTCCAGCGTAGTACTTATTTTTCCAATATTGTGCTTGCTGAAACATATACTTATTTTTACACCTTTCTGCAAAAAGTTTCTAGCAAATAATATATTAATATTATATTAATAAATAAATATTTCATATTTTATAATACCATTGTGAAATAGTACTGCCTTAAGACATTCAGTAGAGGAATCTATATAAAACGCCAATCTTCTGGTCTATACACTTCTATTTAATAGAAATTAATTAGACCTGTGACATCATTACAAAACGCAACAGAATTCTCTTTAGAAAAAACTCTTTTTTTCTCTGTTCCTATTCGTAGTGATTTTAGTTGTAGGTAATAGCAGATTCTATTCTAACTCTTGAAACTAGTAATTATGCTTGACATTTGGGATAACATAGATCCTGGATGAATTCATCTAAATCAGCTTGATTGTGTGGTTGAGGATCTCCGTTTTGTGATACATTCACATATTCCTCTAGTTTAGTCTTCATTTTTAAGACTACATACGTCCTCACTGTCGTCGAAAAGATCACAGTAGTGCTAGGTACAGTAGGATAAGCGATAGTTTTTATATATCTTCTATTGTACCCTTCTATATTACATGCACAAAAATAACAGTCTGTAGTATGATTTTAAAGCTTACGTCAGATAACTGGCTCAATAATATCTGTCTTAATTTTTTTCCAGTTACTCAAATTCCATCAACAAGAATTACAAATAGATTTTGGAACCCACGACTTATCGAAGTTCAGCTTACTTTTGATATAACACTGAAAACTTTGATTAATAAAATCATCCAGGGGTCTCCGATATTTCTCGACCTCGAATTTCTCACAAAGAAACTAAAATTGATTTATTTTCTCAAGGCGAGGCGTACGGGAAGCCATCGTGATTTATTGTTAAAATAGAAGACAGGTGCAACTATCTTGAAAAGAACCGTCGGAGAGATACTCACCGATGGAGCGAATCGCCGCCTATCCTGAAAAAAATTGTCAGTGAAGCACTCACAGTATCTTATTATATTACAAAATTCTGATTTGGTGAAGCATGGCGCTGAAATTTCATGCATGTTGAGCTCTTGATAAAAACGTTATGGTTTTAATATCCTTTTTCAATGATTTATGGCCTATGGAGGCACTTAGATTGACCTGTCTGAGATATAGCACTCGCAGGATGTTATGCACTTATATCAATCTGTTGTGAGTGTAATGTTTGTAGATTACGTGTTTCTATGTTAAATGGCTCCGTATAGTTATTGAGGTGCTTACTGATATTTCCGCTTATAACCGTTGATTTTGCAGTTTTAGGTTAAGAAATTTCAAACATCAAGGTGATAAAACAATTTGATCAGATTGGGATTGGGGGATCCCGAAAATAGGGAAATATGTTACTTCCGCTTTCTGAAGAACATTTTTCTATGTTAGTCCATATTAAGATTTTAGAAAATAAATATTTTTCGCATTGAGATATAAATTCAAATATAGCATAAAAACGTGTTATTTGCACTTTTAGGTTAGGACATCTCGGAAATGAGGGTATTGGAGCAATTCTGATGCCGGATTTTGATTTTCTGCACTAAAAACTTCTAGATAAATGAGATCTGGATTTTGGGTATAAAAACTGTTACCTTGTGTAATATAAAGGAATAGAAGCCTTGGCGGGAAATTGTAGTGGAAACGATGTTTGGAAATATTTCATAGATAATGTATAAACAGTTCTTGTGTTATTGTCAAAAAACTCATAATTATAATAAAAAATGCGCGTATTACTCATTATTTGTCTCTAACTCTCTCTCTCTCTCTCTCTCTCTCTCTCTCAGAAAAAACATTTTTATTTATGAAATAACAAGTATTGTTATATTATTTAATTTTACAATAATTTGAGAAGATAAGCGTTTTTCTTGAACCAGCTATCGTTGGCGAACCACGATGGATAATTTAGTATAAACATATTTTACATTTATTTTCGATGTATTTATATCAGAGGGAGAGTGTGAGAGAGGAGTACAGCTTTCATATTTATTCATTAGCTAACAATCATAAAAACTTTCATACATGATCATCGTTGTCCCGTTACGCGATATACACATTTTGTAAACGTCATTTTATGAATACATTCAGAAACTCATGAGCCACCAATGCGTGCTCTATCACGAATGTGATTTTGTGCATACACTAGTCAGGAAATGTTTACACATTCATCGTTGTATTAAGAGTGGATATTTGAAATCAATCAGTGCACATTATTAAGTAGTGGAAGAAAAGTAATCAGGCGCTGCGAAAAAATGCCCTCACGATCTCGCTTTACTACCAATTGACATTTTGAACAAATATTGCATTTTATTAACAATTAATTTACAGAATATTATTTTAACGTATTTCAAAGAAATAACACACCTTTCATTGACTTACCTTAAAATATTAAGGTATTATCAATATTATTAATTATTTATTCTGAGATTATAAATATTATTTCCTAGATTTAATATATAATAATTCAAAATATTGCTGGGACCTCGATGAACTGTTCATTCACCATTATTTAGTAATTTATCTCGTAGAGTACCTTCTGTAGATTGATTTATTTTTTCTTTACACGTAGAAGGAATTTCATCACTTATGGCTTTTATAATGGTTATTATTACTATTATTAATATACAATTGTATAAAAAATAAAATATTCGTCAAAATGTTAATCACATTTCAGGTAACAAATATTACATAAAAAATAGTATTATGATCTGTTTTTAACATCTATTTTATTATTATTGGTTTCATCAATGCGGCAAAGGCAATTGTTGTATTATTATCTCATCATACTCTAAATACATTATTTCTTGATCCTATAAGAATAGGTGATCCGATTTCCTAATTCACAGGATTACATATAAATATTGGTTAAAGATACAATTTATTTTAACCTTTTTAATCTTTTTTTCACAAAATTTTGTTGGTTTAAAATGTATGTCTGATTGATATTCAGATTACCTCTGATATTCATATATTTATTTATGCTTTATCGTCAGTTAGATTAATTATTAGTTTAGTTAAGATTTTTTTTATTATATGAGGCAGATTTATTAAGAAACAATGTATAATTTTTTCTGATAGTACATAATTCATTAGAGTAATGATCAAGACGTTTAATTGACTAAATAGTAAAAGTTATATTTATTAAATCTTAATATGGCACATTAGTGCAATATTCGTATACCGGAAGAAAAAATATGCATAATGAATCCTTATAGATTAAGTATGGATGAAAAATGAGCTATAGAACTGTTTAAAATATTTATAGATCATTCACAAATTTCATTCAGAAAATCGAAAAATCAAAATGGAAAATAGATCATTTTCCGCATCAATTACTAAAAACGGTTACATCTCTGAAGCGTATGTAATGTATTACTTGAATAATGTCTAGGCTGAAAGAAGCATATAATCTGCTTTTACTATCTGAAGATATGGAAAGAATCCAATGTAATGCTTTTCAAACATTGAATATCCGTCAATATATTGCAAGAGCTGCAATCGTAAATGAAAATCGCGTTGCTTAAAGCATATCGTACAGATTATGAAGAAAAAGCATCTGCTCAAAAGCGATCTAAAAAAACACGACAGAAAAATAGCAGAAGATTATACAATTCTGTGCAGATTGTGTAAACGATGCAGAATGCTATACACACCTCTAAATTGCATGTTAATTTAGTGTCAAAGTAACTAATATCAATAAATTTTGAATTTATTTCAAAATTTATTTCAGAGAGAAAGCTAAACCATCTCCCGATTATGTATATATACGTATATTAACAAATTACACGTGAATTAATATAAGTATACAGTTTTTTTTGCGTTCGTTATTAATATATATATATATATTAAAATGCTAACCGGAATCTAATATTTTCTTAATTGCAGTACAGTAGAACCCCGTACACTGCACGGGAGTAGCTGCCCTTTCACACTGTATGCTGCGTGCTCTTTGGCGACAGCTATTTAGAATATAGCGCCAGGTACGTAGATAGTTGTATGCCACAGGGTTTTTTAGAGGCTTAGATGAAACATGAAAAGAAATTAACTTATAGCTAAATATAGTACAGTACAATACGACAATATAGTACAATATAGTACAATACGTTAATTCTTTATGGTTAAAAGAATTAACCATAGAAAACATAGCTTCTAGGGGCGTGCAATCAGCGAATCCATTTATAATATTATGTTTATACATCATAAAAAATAGTATTCGACTTTAAAAATGTGCTTAATAAGGAATTATTGACAAAAACGTATAAAATACACAAATTGAGTATGTTTCAATGTCATAAAGGTGGCTTGTAAGGCCGTCCAATCGGAATAACTTTTTCTACGTACTCAAGTTATGTTGTTTTACAATATAAACCACTATTGAACAAAAAAATTGCCTAATAAAAAGCAGCATATAAAAAACATCAAATTTCTATGAATACGAGCATATGCCCGTAAGAGTGGTTTCTAGGACTGTTTGTTCGCTAAATCTTTTTCATCACATTTGTACGTTATTTATTCGCAATGGAATTCACCTCTGATCGAAAAATATTAGAATATTCACAATTTACTGTCCTGTTTTTGTCTATAAAATTAAATATTCTATGGGCAGTTTTTCGGGGTTATAAATAGTCAACTGACTTCCATTGCATGATTGAAATAAATATTACGTTAGTTTGACTTATAAATTAAGTTATTTTTATTGGTTTAAATTGTCCATATTTTCGTTCAACCTGAAAGTTTCGAACTTCAATCTCATCTTCATCTATTATTTTGTTTCCATATACTTTATTGTAGTTCATAACATCTTATAATGGTTTGTAAATGATCTCAAAAGATATCTTAAGCTCTTGGAATATAAATCCAAATAAATATAATAGTTTCTTTTAATAGATTAACTTCTTCTTTTTGTTTGTAATATTAAATTAGATGATTAATCTAAATATAAAGGCACTGATAGCACACAAATTTTATTCCTGTTTTACCATAATATTATGATATAATTTGTTATACAAGATTTTTGAACATCTGCAAAAATTATAAATTATAAAGCATAATTTCGAAATTTAATCATGTCTTTCAAGAAATGTTCAATATTGTAAACAACAATTCCTAAAATAATAAATAATCAAAATATTGTCATGTATAAATCAAATTAATGTACATTTTTAAAATGGTAATTAAATAATTTCTATTTTGAATTATGATAAATAACTTACGTTCATAAATTAAATGCTTTGTCTTATAGTATATTTATTTATTCAAAATTATTCTTAGAAAAATGTTGGACATTATTTTGTCACTGACATTTAGTACTATAATTGAATGAACATCAATAAAGCATGGAAATTTGAAATGATTAAAAAATAATAATATGCAACGCTTTTATTTTTTTGATGAATTATTTAAATACTTTTAGTTGTAATATATCTAATTTAATTATAATTATTTTACAATAGGATGATTTCAACTTTCACATTGAACAAATGTTATTTATTTATTATCTTATAATAAAGTGATAGATGACAAATTGATGCATTATATTCTGACTATGATTGGGTGAACACGAAAATCGCACTATAATTTATAAAGATTTTAATTTTACAAAGGATTAAAATTTATAAAGTAAAATTATTTTAATTAGGGAGAAGAAAATAATATAATAAATATATATTTTAAAAAATTTTTCTAAATACTTTTCAAAGAAAAATAGCGAAGTTTAAACCTATATAATGAATTTTACTTTCATAAAAGCTTCATATTACTTATTATGGAAAGGGACAAAAAAACTGGAAAATCCGTGAGATTCACCTCACGCATTGTCAGCTTTCCCAAAACAACACGAATTAACAAAGAAAAAGTTAAAACATTTGCATAACATCTCAGATAAGTATTTACTCTAAACGACAAAATAATTATAGAACAGGATGAAAACCCATTGCTATAATGTCAACCTGATAACAACAATAAAATTAGAAAAATACTTTCTTCCATACTAATACTTATAGATATACACCTATGCTAGACAATCTTACGAGATCTGCCTGTGCAAGTGAGCCAGACACAGAGAGAGAGAGAGAGAGAGAGAGAGAGAGAGAAAGACAACTTAGCTCGAGAGCAGTATCATCGGAATTGTAGATTCGAGTTGATATTTTGGATTGCCAATCGACTCCCTTCTGTTTTTCGTTGGCTCTTCCCTTGTTTTCTTTTATTTCTTACCTGCTTTGGGTGCAAGTGCATGTTAGAATTCTAGCAGAGAAGACAGCGGTTAGTGAGATTGACCGCATCGAGTGACGCCAAGGTCAAGGGTATTAGCCGAGAAAACCCGTGACCGCTGTTATGCTGCGAGATCACTACGCTATAATTATTCAGCGCTCTGTACTAATCATCGCTTCTATTATTGTATTAAATTTTCTTTTGCCTTGTATATTGTTTTTTATTGACTTATAGCTACATAACCCCATCTACTCTCTGAATTTTTTAATATTATTTTGTACATACACGAAGAATGGCTTATATTAGCAAAAACCCCGTTATATAGTTAATGTTCTCAAAATTGAAGAATAGAGAAGAATTAGGAAAATACGTAACAGATAGAATTATTAAAGAGGTTCCCACCAAAGCAATTTGACACAACACAATTAGTATTCCTATATTAACATATTACTATATTAACAATACTATATTACTATATTATATTATATAAAAAATACTATATTAGCAATAATTAGCGCTTGTCTTTGAATATGTTACGTACTCTTACAATGGAAAATGCTTTAAATAATATTAAATCCAAAGCCTGATAAAGAGTACAGTTCGAGTTGTTGTGAGAGGCATGCGTATGTGTCAAGCGTTCTGACTGAAATATCGATTGTTCGAAAACACGCGTCATGGTTAGTCCTAATAAAGTTACATGTTCATCAAGGAAACCGTAAAATCTATCATATCTGAGTTATAGGGCTTCATTAACTATTATGATTGCCGATTATTATTAAATTTTATAAAAAGCTACTGTAGTTTGTGTACTTATAAATTCATTGTTCTTTCCAGGAATACTAATGATGTACTTGCAAAATAGAAGCATATAATGGCTCCGTTCCAAACTGTTGTGACCACTCGCCAAGAGAATGAAGATGGAGAACATAGCATGATTGATCTTCAAATTTTATCCGATCATGAAAATTGGGCAGAAAATACAACTGCTATTACTGGTAATACGTCCGAGAGATCAGATTCGATACAAGGTATTGATCAATGGCCACTCGATGAAAAATTTTCAAAAATAATATGGCTACGTTATTTCAACAAATTACTTTCTTTAATTATATTTGTTTCCGCCTGCGCTAGTCCATTTATCATGGTGATCTTACCTAAACTAGGGCTATTATCAGATAATGCAGCGATTTATACAGTTCAACAAAAACTAATGTATTCTTCGTGTAATGTAGAGTGTAAAGGATGCCTTCTCAGCATAGCCTTTAAAGTATCGTTATTAGGACTAGGATACTGGGTTATATTTTACAAACCAAGAGAAGCTGTGACACCTCGATTATCGCTATTCCGTAATGGAGTAATTTTTTTGACTTTCTTATGCATAAGTGCATACTGGTTATTCTACATTGTACAGGTAACATGTTTTCCTAGTATTACTGTATAGATTCTATTTTCTTTTCATATAACTTAGATCACAAAAATAATTTTATCCCAAATAATCAATGAACTTACAACGTGCGGTCAATTTCCAAGTTATGTCAATATTATATGTATATTTATATTTGTAACAATATTATGATTATTACTGTTTTACGAAAATTAAACGTGGAAGTTATTTAGAAGAAAGTGTAATATCGCTCCTACATTACCTTTAAACATACCAACATTTTATACGTATCTTTGATTCCCGTTATATAGTTAATTAACTATTTATAATAAAAATAAATCATAATTGAAAATTAATTGGCAGTTAACTTTCAAAAGAGAAAAAAATTTTCGAGATATTTTATTTCTTTAGACTCTAACAAGACAACGGTTTTTTAAATTTTGCTTGTATACTTTTTCTTATATTCTTTAACGGGTTCATTAATATAATTAAGGAGAATTGATTTATTTTTATTTACAATAAAAATTTAATGATCTAAGAGCAGACCATTATATGGTCAAGAAAAAGGGTTCGGTAATATTAGGTGAAATCGCAACCTCAAACTATACAAAATGAAATGTGAAAATGGTGTATATAGTGTATGTATTAACTTAAAAATATTAAATATGCAATGAGCTGAGAGACTTTAATAATTTGCTAAGTCATTCAAGTCTTCGAGAAAGAGAGGATAGGTAGGAACATGTAAGACTAAACATACGTTTACGCGCTACCATACAAATACCGCCGACTTACCTCAAATTATTACCATTCAAAAACGATTCTTGTCTAACAACATACAATACTGACCCAAAAATGTATAATAGGTAATAGGCAGTAGGACAAAACAATAAACAAAGTACTTTACCGTATAAGATTTTGTTTATGTTAATATCACTATATTTCATCATTTTCAACAGTCTGTAAAAACTAATTTCTACTGGCAAATGTTCCTAATACATACAAAAATTATGCGATACAGAAGAATATTAAGTACCAGAGGCATTAGTGTAAAAACGCATCAATTTCTATAACATAGTTTTAGAAAAAATTGTTCGTAAGAATATTTTACTCGATCAATTGCCAGATAAAATTTTTTCCACTCTTTATTCTTTTAAATCTATAAGTAGATGACATTATTCTTATTTCAATTTCTCTGTATTTCTATAGCAAAAATTATTGCAAAAGTTTCTCTTTCAGAAGTCATATAATTTTTTTCTGCTTTGTTCAAGATTAAATGTGTATGTAATAGGTTGTAATTGGTATTTCGATCGTTAGATAAAGCATATTAATTCTGTCATTGCTTCAGAAGAAAACTAGGACATTTCATTAAGAAGCAGTAATGATAATGAACTTTCTGAGGAAGCGTAATACGTTCAGAGAAAAATATTACTCTACTTTATTGGACTGATTCGATTTATTGAAAAAGATATGCCCTTATTTGACAAAGAAACAAGTGCTGTTTCATAACAACAATGCACCAGCTCACTCATTCAGAATCGTCTTACGAATTGCTGCTGCATCCATCATACTCATCTAATCTAGTTCCCTGCAAATTTTTTTTCCCTAACATGAAAATGTGGTTTGTAGGAAATTATTCAGCTCAAACGAGGGGTCATCGTCGAGACAGAAGCTTATCTTGAAGAGTTGAACAAATAATTTGTTAGAGGGTTTAAAAAACTGACCAGAACGTTGAGACAAATGTATCCATACACGTCTTCATTGAAAACATGAATACTTATTGATCCACCTTTGTATTACTTTTATTACAGTTACTTTTATCTGGCTATTTAAACCGATTACTTTTGTAAAGTGATTGAAGCGGAGACTGTTTGTGAACCAGCAGAATTTTTTATATTGATTAACTCTCCGAACCGGCTGAATCTACGTTATCGAATGCCCACTGGTCGCTGGTGAGCCAACAGTGTATTTTGTTCTGGTTGTTTTGCATTAAAACCTCGATATGTTAACTTATCACAATCATATCATTTATTGGAATATCTCTTATGCATGCTAATTTCTTCTTTTTTTTCATTCTAGTCGACTTATCGACATCGTGATAGGGCGTTTCTTAGCCACGAATAAATGAGTAAAATAAATATTAACGTAACCCCGAGCTAAATTGCCATCACTCTTAGATGAGAGACGCAAGATTTCGTAACAAGGTTCGTCATGTTCAATTTGTATTGAGAGTACTGTGTCGAAACAATCATTTGAAGCATCACACACCATTGTATTAATTAATCGAAAGCTTTATTTTGCTTTTTCTTCCAAAAAGATTTTATGTTTTTGAATAAAGGTATAGTTACATAATTGCATTGAAGCGTCTACCTATAATAATTGTAAAAATCAAGAGACTCTCTTATATTTTCGTAATTTTTGGTACAAAAATAGCATCTAACACTTTAATTTTTTTTGTTCATCATAATATCGAATTCGGTAATAACATGTCCCAAAAATAGTATTTCACCATCTTTGGCCTACCACATTTTTGTAGAATTACATTTTAAGCCAGCATCCTTTCACTTTTTCAGTTCTTTCATCAAAGCGATCATTGACTTCATCTATGAATCCTCTGAATACAATTATATCATTAACAAACACAACACAGAATATATCAATAGAATCTCCTAATACCCGAGTACGTACATATAAAAAGTTCTAAGTTAATGAACTAAGCTAAATAGTAATATGAGGAATCGACCCGATTCAATAGATCTATGCTAAAAGGTCATTTTTTAAATCCCGCATCATTTAAAATCGACTATGTGGTTATATTTTACTTTTTCTAACTGATGAAATGTTTCTATAATATTATATAGTAACATTATGTATTAAGTAATCTTATCTATTAGTACGGATTAACTACAGTTTTTCCGTGAAACTTTCTATAGTCAATCTCTAATCCTTATTTAGCTTATTCGTCTGTATACAATATGTACGTCGGGAAAATAAAAATAAAAGTTTTTAAAGTAGCTGTGTAATTGAAGAATTCATACTTCCACGCACTTTATAATCTTTACAATTTGTCAAGGATATTCCAAATCGAAATATTTAGATGTAAAAAACAAAAAATGCTTGTTTTAATTATGTTTTAATGCTTTAATCCTTGTTTTAACGTGGTCATCTATCAGAACTGTTTTAGTTTTAAAACCTTTATGAATTATCTTTTTAAAACACATTATCCGTAATTAATTTCGTTAATGATTTTTAATATAGCTTTTTGTTAAGAATCGAACATTTATGGTTAAAAATATGTCAAATCTGATATAGAAATAATGTAGGACAATCAGCAATAACATTGATTTTTCGTTTACCAAATATAAATGTCTGAAAGTCGTCATTATTTTTCGGCTGAAAAAACGTTATAGTAAACTTTACCTTAAAACTTCTGTAACTATAGAAATATATGTATCTGATAGAAAATATAAACCTAAAAGTAAAACTAAAAAAACGTTAATGTACTGGATTGCGACTAAGATAGAAGCCAGAGAATGAAAAAAAGTTCTAACAAATTTTTTTGCAGTTCATTTTGACGCAGATGTATCTTATGATCTAAAAATTGAGGAAAATGATTAATTTTTCTATGCTAATCGGTATCCAGTATTTCGTTTTGAATATTGCTAGGCGCCAAATTAACATATTCACTCGACTACGGTCTTTAAAGATACTTTTTCTAAAATATTTATTTTTCTACAGTAATTTCGAAGTTTAAAATCAATTGAACTTTTAGCCATCATAACAACGGTTTATTAATAAAATTTAATCGAGGATTGAATTTCCTCGAATAAATTTAAAAAACTGTTAATTCCGTTATTAAATATTTTTTCAAGCTTTGATTGGTTGATTATAGTTAACAGCTATAAATAAATTTTCGAATCCCCGAAAATATTTTGGAGCATGATATCGAGAAATGTTAATAAATGATTATTACTACATGAGTTGAATGATGTTTACGCCCTCTTTAAGAAACAGTTTCCTGATGTGAAAATTGGTTCCTCTACATTTTGTTATCTTCGTCCGAAAGAATGTATTCTAGTTACAGATTTAAAAGGGTTACATAACGTTTGCGCCTGTATTTATCATCAAAATATGAAACTAAGAATAAACGGGGCGAAAATGAAAATGAAAGATGATGCATTTATTCCACTAAAAATACATTATATTTTTCAACAAATGTTGTGTCCAGATATGACTAAAGAGTGCCGATACAATGCATGTTGGGATTGTCCTGGCTTCAGTTATATGGCCAATGAATTGTTGAATCACTTCATATAGAATTCTATTACTGATGATTTAACCCATCATTTGAAAGATTATTCGATTAAGGCTGAGTGGTATTTTTCAGTTTATCAAATTAAATATTTCAGTTTATGAAGTCGTATTTGATAGTATTTTCTATACTCCGTAAACCATTAAAATAGGAAATCTTTTCGCACAATCGTTAAAGTATATCTGTCAAATGACATTTCTCATCATACGATAGATTTTGTAAAAATCTTCATTTGAGCTCAATAAAAGTTGTTTTATCATACTATCGTCAGGATGTCCTAATTCATTCAAATTACGTAAACGCAGACATCGTCGAGAATTTTTAATTTCTGCAGAAATTCAAAATAAGCTGTTTCCTTTAGTGAAAGATAATGCTCAATTATGTACAAGATACTTAAAATACTGCTATGACAAAGATTCAAATGACGTTTCTGACTACATTATTATATTATTAAAAATTACGAGTGAAAAAATTAAGTAGGTTGGTGGATGTGCAGAATATATTAACCAGAATAATAAAACTAGTTTTGACGCAAGTGAATACAATTCTTAAGGCACAGTTTGACAATGATGTTAGAAAGATTTTTAACTAATTAATGTGATGAAGAATTTTTAATTCAAGAAAATGATCGTAGAAAAATAGTATTAGATCATTTAAATGTATTGTTTGATTCTTTTGAATTCAAGAAGTAAATTCTATACATATCAAAGTATCTCATATACGTCAGTATCTGATATCGTAGTTGACAGAAAAAGTGATTTATTATTAAATAATTTCAAAAGTTTACTTGTTAGAAAGTATCAGTATGTAGAAAGTAATTGAGGTGACTGTATAAATAAGTGCTTTATAAAAGGAGAGAAAAAGTGTACGTAAAAGTAATAACCAATTCAGAAAGAATAAATATATTAATTGCAATTCCATAGTATATAAATGGCTATGATATAGAAAGAATCGCTTCGTTTGGTATAAATAGCTAAAAAAAACTTCCTGAAAAAGAAAGAATGTTATCATACTCACTTCTAAGAATAAGAACATCTGTTATTCGTGGACAAATGAAAAGTGCTTCTGTATCAATGTTCTTGTCACATATATGTTACAATAAAACAAACAAACAAACAAACAAACAAACAAACAAACAAACAACAAATAATAATAAGCTACAATTGACTAGAGAAGTTCAGTTCTGCACTCCTTTCTCTTCAAGATAAAACTGAGATGTAAACAAACCATAAGTCATCTGTCTCCTGCCTTCTTATCTTTATTTTGCTCGAGCCGTTTTTGGAAAATGAAATATTTAAACAAGGTGTAGATACCAGTTTTTTATTACTAATTTAGATCTTATCGACTATTCAATCATAAACGATCAAATAATTATTAGCTTATATACATGAAAAAAGCAATATTTCATAACAATTTTTTTAAATGCATCGATTTAGTCAAATATTTCTGCATGTCGATATTTCAGTTTTCAAATAATCGTAATTATTTGAAAACTGGTACCATCGAAAAACAACGCTTGGTTTAGTTGTGATGATAATTTGTTTTTAATATGTACATTCTCTATTATAAGTCTTCATTTATATCATTGCTAAGTTGAAAAAACGCTTATATCATTAACAAACTTGAGGAGATAAAGTAGCTGATAGCGTTGCCTGATTGAGCGCCGCTAGGCGATGCTAGGCGACAGCTTGCGAGTTAAGGCTTCAAGAATTCGGCTGATTTGGCTTTCTATGCTATATAAATGATTCTATATTCTATGATAATACTATAGTCAGGCGTTTCGATATTCATCTTTGATATTAATTATCTCAAGAAGTATCGAAACTAAATGTATAATTACATTTCACATGCGAGGGCAGCTTGATAGATCAATGAATTTTATAATTTTTCCACGCAGTAAATTTAAATGTAAAACTGGCCCTGCCTACTACCATCTATCTATTTATGTGATAAGTTAGTCATGAGAAAGCTATCGGCTCGATAGATGCCGCGATTGCTTTGTTGTGGACAATAAGTGGTTACAGTTTTTGCCTTAGAAGTAATATTTGGACGTTTTTAAGCGAAATCCACATAAGTTTTTGCGTTGTGTAGTCACCATCGATGATATGTGGATTTATTAATTTACACTAGTGATCAAGCCACAATCAAAACAGAGTTCCAGGTGAATTTGCTTTCAAGAAGGACAAGAAAATCTTATTCAGCGGAAAGTTCACGGGTACGATTTTTTTATATTTAAAGGAAATAATCCTAATGGACTTTCTGAGAAAGTGTAGCATGATCACGGGGAAATATTACGGTTGTTTATTAGACTGATTCAATGATTAATTGAAAAAAATATGATCTCACTTGATAAAGAAAAAAGTGTTGTTTCATAACATCGTACCAGCTCACTCATCCGGAATTGACGTGCCCAATTGCATGAATTTTGTCGCATCCATCATAATTACCTAATCTAGCTCCCTGCAAATATTTTTTCCCTAATATAAAAATATGGTTCGCAGGAAAAAAATTAACTCTAACGAGGATTCCCTCGTTAGTAAATATTGAGTATCCTTGAGAGAGAAATTTATTTTGAATAGTTTGACAAATTATTTGTTAGAGAATTTTAAAAAACTAACTAGAACGTTGAGAAAAGTATATCCTTATAAAAAGAAATTATGATAAAAAATAAAAAAAGATTTGAGAATGACTTGCATTCTTATTGAAAACCTAGTTTCTTATTGATCCACTCTCGTATATATTGTTCTTAATAAACAAATATAATTATAATATTGACTTTATTTACAGATTACGGAATTCTCAAAGACTGTTACTTTAGGAAATTTGACTGACTACAAAAGTTTGGTGAATTATGCAGTCATATTTATAGATACTTTATTAGCCATTCATTTTATTGCTGTATTACTGTTAGAAATCCGTCATCTCAAAGCGGTATATCATGTAAAGGTATGTTTTTTACATAATTCTATATGAAATATTTGAAGTTTTGATTGCACGTAAGTAGTCAAAAAAAAGTATAGTACCATTTTCAGATATAACACTATTGTCGTTTACACAGTAATTGAATAGGTAGGGGGTAGTTGTTCTTGAAGGAACACTAGAGGTTTCACTTTATTTTATTGGCTGCAGTGGAATTTTATACGTAAGATTCTAGCACTAGATACTAGACACTGTCAAAAGCGGCATATGGCTGACGAGACGGCCAATCTGTTAGTAGAGATGATGATCCCATTCTCAACGAGCTGCCTGCTTCCTAGTTGCATCACTTTAGATGGCGATGATAAAGATTCGCGAAGTAGCACATTGAATGCCCTGACGAGATGCCTCCTTTAGGGCATCAGTCGTTCGTAGTATAACTGAGCCCTCAGATACTAGTGTGTGCTTGAGAGACATATATGCGAAGATCGTGGGTAGGCAGGGCGATTTGACAGAGTCAGCCACGTCAACTGGAGTTCCTTTATCAATAATCAAGAAGCGTTTCGACTGAAGACATTCCGATTTGTCTGCTGGTAAGAGGTCTACTAACTGAGAGAAGGTACCCGAGAGGTACTTCACCGATAAGAGTCTTACGAACGTCTAACGATATAAGTGTTTTGTATGAAGTCACTTTTTGTCGAAAGTCAATGACCTATACCAGATGATTAATCTGTGTAATGCCAAGACATTCAAAGTGAAATAAATCCGATGATTAATTTCGATCGTCCAAAGTTTTGACGCAGATATATGACTCATCGTGAGCTATTCTTTTGCGCTTTTGACTCAGGTGGCCGATGCCCTCAATGGAACATCCTAGTAGCCAACCGCTGAACTTTCGAACAATTAGTGAATATATGGTGTAACAAGTGTTTATTCATGTAAGAACAAAATTCTCCATTTCTAGATTTAACTTTCGGTTCAATATATATTTTGTTTTAGCTTTGATAGTACTCAGTATCACAAGCACCTAATATATGGCGATAAGATTACTAAGTATTTCTAATAAGCGATAAAAATTGAAAAAGGAGAAAAGAAAAGAGATCAAGATTTGTCTAAAATTGAGTTTTATTATACTCACTTATTTGATGTAAGGGTTCTCTCTACTTCTTTCCCAGATTGAAGTTTTCATTATAAAACTATGTCAGACTAGGCGAGATATGTTAGATCGTATACTGTTATACTGTTTTCATTCAAAATGTATTTTAGTTTGTCCTCGTTAATAAATTCATTAATTGAATGAACACATTGTTATTATTAATATTTTTATACGAATGCATTGAATATGTCAAGAGAGAGAGAAAGAGAGAGAGTGAGTGAGAGATTTTATTAATTACGGCAGACGATTTAGACTATATATATTTTAACGAAATTAACGTTGCAAACTGTTTTTAATATTGTTTAGATGAAATTTCTTCTACTATTGTAAATGCATATAACAAGCTATGGGTATTACGAATTAGGAATGATTATTCACACAATTTTGACTTTTAAAATTTAATATTTGTTTTTACTATGTGACGGAGCTCATGGCCGTTGGTCGGAGCTCGTTATTACTCACAGCCCGTGATTAGGGCTTGCTTATGTTTCCAAGGTCGCTGACCTTGGAAAAATTCGTTTAATTTATTCGGCGCGGAGAGAGGTGAGAGGGAGGTAGGTGACACTCACCGGCTCAGTATGCCTCGAGCCATAGAGAAAGAGAGAGAGCAACAGATTTTTTGTTTTGTTTTGGTTTATGAGAGTTTTGTTTTGACGGAATAAGTGACGTTCGCGAGTGCACTAAGTGCAAAGTTTTGATTATGCCTGTTTGCTGACCCGGTGATCCCCTTTATTATTATCTCTCTCTCCCTCCGTGCAATTTTTATTTTTGTTTATTTGCATGCGATGAGACTCGCTCGGACCTCCTGGTTAATTAGACGGAGCTTGGCGATGGCCGTTATTTGTTATTGTTGTTAGCGCGAATTACAACTGTTGCCGATCATTGCATTTGTTTTGCTTTTGTTCACGTATTTGTTCTTTTATCTTTTTATTTATTTGCGTAACGACCAATAAATTCTTTTTTTTTCATACGTGCGTCTTTTTTCTTAAGGCCTGCCTACTGTCTAACGTACTGTCTAACTGTCTACTACACTTGTCCTTGATCTTCCAAGGTCATTAGTTACCTGACGCGTGTTAGGCCATAATTGTGCTTCTTACCTTCTCCTTTTTAATTTTTTTTTTGCATTATCGTTCGCTATGTATAGCTTTCAATTTCAGCGCGATTGAGGGAGCCTTCCCCTGAAAAAAAGTTAAGTTTCGCTCTTTAGCGGAATTAGAGTTTTGCGTTGCAACTAAAACAATTTAAAAACAAATGACGATAGTTTTAAACAGGAAATATTATTGATAGAATTATTTGTAAAAATGACTATGTTTGATATTCGTTGTGTGGTCTCTGCTGTAGCTGGAAAGAGTCATTATTGTAACAAAAACATTTTCCATTTTTGTTAAAAAGGACAACCTTTATTTTAAAAATATTTGTTGCAATCGATTTCTTGGATAATTTTGTATAAGAATCCGTAACAAATCTATCATGATTTTTAATAAGGGCTAGGTAATGAACTTCCAAAAAAGCGCTACCTGCGGCGCACAGCTGGAAGATCGGACCGATAGAAGCGTCCCACTCCCCCCGAGTCTTTTCCAGGTAGTTCAGTTCTATAATTCCGTACTATAGACTATATTATGTAATCGGAATGATATCAATATAAACAATATTTTATTTACTTAAAAGACAAATTAAACGCAATGAGATGGAGTGTAATATTTCATATTATTTTAGAAAATATTCGTAGTTTACAAGAAATCTATTTGCCATGTATAGTTAGAAATAAACAGTATTAGGAAAATGAAATTATAATAGACAATTATTTATTTATATTTAAATTTAGAAGTAAGCATTTCTTACTTACTTCTGAATTTCGCAAACTGGCGTTCCAGGCTAATCTTTCCATTGTTCCTCCAAGTCCATCACATGCGCTTTTTCCATGACAAGTTGCGAAAAAGTGCGATTCAGCTTCAATTTCGTATGTCTCATAATGGGAAACAAGAGTAAAATTGATTCATTTTTATATTGACTTGCAGGTCCATCGGATACATAAATCACTTTTTTAACCTTATTCTTGTATCTATTTTTTATATAATTAATTAATTTCTAGCAAAACAATATCAGCAATTACGTCATGTTTCGTACTTTCCGACATTATGACGAAGCTGTCTTCTTTCCATTATCTTTTCGCACTATTTTTGTATCGTTAGCACCTGGACAGTCCTGCGCGCAGTAACTTGATCTCCTCGGGGAACGTGTGCCGTTGGACTTATTTGACGAGCGCACTCCGAGCGTTGTCGAGGTCCACCGTCGTGAGAAAATTCGGTTAGGAACTCTGTCCAGCCTTTTGCCGTGCACGTTGCAAGAACGGTCGCAAGCACGACGCGGTCACGCGTGTCAGTCGATGGAGCGTCCAGTATCGTGACAGAATTTCTGGCTCATTTGCTTCCGTCCGAACGTCAAGGTGCAACACCTGCACAGGTTGTGGCGAGCGAGGCCAAGTAGATGGGGAGGAAGTGAGCAAGGTGGGCCCACGCCATCATAGGTCAGACGATTTTAGTTCTGGGAAAGCCCTCGAGTTGCTAAGTCCATAAGGTTCTATTTTGTCGTGGACGTTTTCCAACGACATGGGTGTTTTTCAACCATGTAAGCACGATCTGACTGTCTGACCACAAGTGGATTGGTACATTTTGCAAAAACTTCAATTTTTGCAAATGTTGCACGAGTTTTATGAGTAAAGTAGCGCCGCACAGTTCGAGGTTGGGGATACTTAACGTTCTTACTAGCGAAACCTACGTCTTAGCGCTCATGAGTAATACACAATAACGGCCATCGCCTTGGTCGATGCGCAAATAAATGACCGCAACATAAGCGCGAGAAGATGCATCGGAAAATCAGTGGATTTTGCAAAATTGATTGGTCAATAATCCGAATGACCAATTTACTGACAATGTGGAGAGAGTTGAAAGCGACTGATAATAGATCTGCCATCGTTTACGCATCTCAATAGACAATGGCTCATCCCACTCCCATCTCTCGACCCACAGGTCTTGCAAGATTACGTTGGTAGTCACGATAATTAGCGCAAGCCAGCCCAACGAATAACCGCGCGATGTCCGAATAGATGGATCTTCTGGTTAATTTCCCTATCTTACCATCTAAATTCGGCGTATTTGATTTGAAATCGTCGGTAGACCGACTCCAATACACACCAAGGGTCTTTATCGCGATCAACTTCCTTAATCGCGCTTCTATTACTCAATCGCACGTGTGTAGGTACTAAATCCGAGTGGTTAACAGCCCACTTATCCAATTCGATGCCTGCTGATCGAAGAACGCCTGCTAGTTCATCCCGAATGCGCACTGCCATCGTAAAATCATCCACTCCAGTGATCGTGTCATCTACATAAGTGTTTGACTCTAGGTAAGCCATCCCGAAAGGGAATCGTATCTTTTCATCGCGGGCTAGCTGCAATAGGCTACAAATCGAGAGATAGGGAGCGGAAGCCGTGCCATACGCCACTGTTGTTAATCGGTAGTCAATAGGGGTTATACTTGGCGACGGAGACCATAGAATACGTTGTAGGTCCTGATCCCCGTTCACAACTCGTATCTGTCGGAACATTTTCACGATATTGATCGTGAACGCATAGATGTCTCTACGCCAATTTAAGAGAATACAGAAGAGGTGGGCCGGCCATGAAGAAGTTGTTAAGGCAATGCTTATCACGTGTTTTCCGGGAGGCATCGAATCTCCAGTTTGGGATCTGTACCTTAAATAAAAGCGTCGTGAGGCAATTACCACGCACGAGGACTGTTTAGTTCTGACGCTGGATCCGGTTCCATATGACTAAGCTGGCGATATATTTCCATAAACTCAATATATGCACTCGCGAGACTCGCTGTTGATGTTTGAGGGAGCCCAAAGCCATTCTTCGTGTCTCAAGCGCTACACTCGGTGGGTCAGTGGACAACGGGAGTAGCATCTTGATGCGTCCATGTCGGTCGTACGTATGTGTCTCGGCAAAGAGCCTTTCACAAGCTTCATCATCCGGTTTTCGTTGTTTATTCCTGATCGGTACCTCTTCCACTGTCCAAAATCGCTGAATCGCCGTGCTCAAGTCGTCGTTAATCGCCCATCGTAAGTCTTTGATTGACACATGTTTGCAATTTACCGCCCGCCATGGCCTGCGCCATTGGGATGGGCCAGAGACAATCCATCCTAGCATAGTATGTTGCACGACCAACAACCAAGTTGGGAAGGTTGCAAGAATTGACCTTAAATATCAGCACCTATCATAAGGGATACTCTGTCTGGCCGATTAAAGTCAGGATCGGCTGTAGTGAAACTCTCAAATAAATCGAGATCGATTTCAACGAGGTAGCGTGAAGGTATTTCCGACATAAATCACGGTAACACAAAGGGATTGACCTCGAGATTGAAATCTGAGTCGATGCGCGATTATAACTTGAAGCTGATAGCATGCTTGACTACGCCAGCCTCGCAGCCTCCAGTGCCTGTTACGGTTGTTCGTACGTGGTCCCTGCGTAGCCCGAGAAGTTGAACAAGAGACTCGGAGATAAATGTTGCCTCTGATCTTAGATCTAAGAGAGCTCGCCCGCGTGTTTGCTGTCCGCGAGGGCTTACAATGATGACTTGTGTGGTAGCTAGCAAGATTGAGCATTGACGCTCAGTGGAGCTTGTACTACATGCATTGACTAAAAGTCCAGGCCTGACGGCCATGTGTATAATATTCGAGCGCACTTGCGCTGGAGGAACCGCGCCTTTGGTTTGCGCCATTGTTTTTGTGGTCGCGCTCAAGGCCTTTGGTTTGAAGTCGCGGTGGAGCAGAGAGCGGTATCTCTCTGTGCAGTGCTTGCAAGCATACTTCGATCTGCAGTCTTTCGATTGGAGCCTGCCGAGGCAGTTAAAACACAGTTACGTAAATGACAGTACGGGAGCTTACAATCGCTATGTACGATATGTAATGATAATAATAACGATTAAATACATATAATCGGATGTACAAATATAACGTAATTGCTTTTTAATAGACCTCACACTACTGCCCTGTATCAATCTTTCACGTTATATTATATTACACACTTCTCACCCGGGGCACCATGTTTAGCTTAGATGCTAAGATTATGATAATTGAAGTGAATAAGCAAATTGATTGAAATAAGTCTCGCCTTAAAGTGCTGGAATTCGCTTAGAGGTAATTCAACCTTCTGAATGCAATGCGTTACATAGTAAGGTATATAAGAACAAATACATTAATCTTAATGCACAAAGCAAGGTAAATCGATTACAGTGCAACACGGTGAGGTCGATGAGGTTTGCTTAACCTGTACAAATATAGATATTCGGTAAGAATGAAAGAATGAATAGCCATTCAATATAAAATAGGGTTGCCTGCTTACCAGCTTGACGTACACATGATACCGATAGGAAGGTACGTGAAGAGGAAGAGAAGTGTTCCTGCCGTAATAACGTGAACGTAGCCCAAACGGGGACAGCCCTCGTTAACGTTCCTAGCTGCGGTGATCTAATGAAAAATCAAAAGACACCCCAGAAAAAGCAGCGCTTCCTAAGCAGGCAACAGGCACCCCTGTCCTTAGCTCTGCAGGAAGACGTCGTTGGTCGTTTTAAACAACTGAATAAGTGTACATCTGCACTTGCGCACACACAACCGCACAAATACACATCAACACGCGCTCATGCGATATAAGCAGATGGAACGCGTAAGTGACGTGAACACAGTCGCACACAACCAAAGCAGGAACAGAGCGAAGCACGTCTTGTCCAGCAGGGACGAAAACACAACCTCTCACCGTGGTCCAGAAGAGACGAATGATTGACATCAGGAGCCTGCCACGAACTATTCCTACACTTCCAACGTCGGTAACGGCCCAATCCGCTAAACGCGAGGGCGTAGCCATCCAGGGATCGCCGTACAGCCCGTATTTTCCCGGTTATTGCTACACGCGAAGAGCCTGCCGGACATGTGACGAGCTCATGTTGGGGTTTCATCACACGTGCCCCACAGACCCTCGGAATCGCGTTTACGTGGATATCCGTTCGAGTACTAACGCGTTGGGGCCCGCAACTTTCACCCTTTTGTTATTTTCTTTCACTCATCCTTTACGCGATAGGCATGTGTTGGATTTATTATTGCCGGACTCATAATTGCTAGAGCTACAATCATATTCTGAATAAGGAACGCAAATGGCGCGAACAAGTAGTTTGGTATATAACTAAAATTAGCTCAGAAATTATGTAACGAAATCAAATTTACTTTGTTCTTATTCATATGTCGAATAAAATAATATAGTCATTCCTTTTAAACGTATTTTTATATTATATGTTGTTAAAAGTAGTCCTACCGGTTCCCAAAGTACAATGATTTGCTATGCTCCGGTCCGATAAGACGTTGGTGGCTAAAGTAATAGAGACAAAACTTATTTTCTTGTAATATTAATAAATATGTGAGTCCATAAAGAATGACAATTCAATCGTATAGATAATTATATCGTAGATGAACATTTCTCAAAACCTCTGTCATTTTTTTCATAAACAGTTATTAAATATATCTTTATTTGATTTGCCTATTTCGACAGCAAGATTCGTGAAAGTACCCGTACGCATCTTAAACTCGACCATCAATACCACAACGCACAAAAGTTGCAATAACAAGTTTAATTTATTTCCGTTATATTGTCCATCAATTACATATCAATTACATAAGAATAGTGTGCATTATGATTCTGGACTGCCATCATTTAAAAGACGCTGTATAAAATAACAAAGTGAAAAATCCTTCCTATTATTATGACGACATTATTTAAAGATGACATAGCTATGCTGACATCACACTTGCATGCAATTGCTGAATTAACTACTCTACAAAAGAAATGACACTAGGCCACCAGTCACGTTAAATAATAACAATATTCCATGAAATAACCGTATAAAATATCTAGGTATGCACCTCGATAAACAGAGAACATCCAGAATTCAAATATTCATAACAAACTTTTAGGCTTAAAATGTAGTACAGGTTCATCGGAGGAAAATCTCAATTCACAACTGAAAACAAATGGTTGTTATATAAAACTATATTTAAACCAATCTGGACTTACGGCATTCGACGAAATTATCTTAAATTACCTTCAAGCACCTACAATCAAAGAAGAAATAAAAACTTTACATGAAAAATACAACAACAAATTATAAAATCATCCTAATCAGCTAATAAAAAGTGTATAGAAATCGATTATGAACACTAAATTGAAAATCATAGCATTGTAAAGGAATAAAGTAAATTATAACATTGTCATACATTTTTAAATTGTTTATTCATAAATTTCGTTAGAATACTCGTAGAAGTATTCCAAATATTTCATGCTTTATGCGTTACACATTTTAAATAGAATAAAGGGTAATAATTAAAAATAAAATCTTGCGGAAACAATCTTATAAAAAATCATATTGTGACAAAATTTCTTTTTTGAACAACTTTTTTCTATCTACATCATTTAAACTAAAGCTATTCTAACAAAGAGATTGCACTGTCGACTTTTGACCACTATGATAGAAACAATTATGTATAGTACATATAAGTGAACAAAAATATAAAGCTACTCACCTGCAACTCTTGATAATTATTTTTTTGCAGACTCAAGTTTATTTTATTTAAGATAATTGATTTAAATCGATTTTATTTTTTACGGTATACTCATTCTTAATACATACAATTATATTTTTATATTTCCTTTATATTTCAGGTAGTGAGGAGCCCTGATGGCATATCCCAATCGTTTTCTCTAGGTCAATTGACTGTTCAGCAAGCAGCTGTCAAAATTTTAGAAAAATACTATACAGAATTTCCAATATATAATCCATATTTAGAACGGCTTCCATTGTCAAAAACTCAAAAGAAAATACAACCAAACAATTTTAAACTTTACCGCGTAGATGATACTAATAATACTGAAGAATACGGTTCTCCAGGTGTTGAGAGTAATCAAGCTATTTTAGCGGCTCAGGCACGGCGAAGAGATTCAAGCCATAATGAACGATTTTATGAAGAACATGAATATGAAAGAAGAGTACGTAAGCGTAAAGCTCGATTGATCACTGCCGTAGAGGAAGCTTTTTCGCATGTACAAAGAGTACATACAGAATCCGTATCTATGTTAACTGCAAATTCTTTAGATCCATTGGAAGCTGCTCAGTCTATATTTCCTTCTATGGCTCGTGCTTTGCAAAAATACCTTAGAATAACGCGACAACAACCTCATCACACAGTCGAAAGTATTTTAAAGAGATTAGCAATGTGTCTTACTAATGATACATCCCCAAAAGTATTTTTGGAACCATATTTTAATCCTAAACCTGTACTTTTAAATGAAAAAGAAAGACTTCTTAATTTTCAACAGTGGGCTTTGATATGCGATGGTGAACTTCCATCACGACCTCTAAGAAGTGGATGTGAATTCCAGTTGAGACAAGGAGAAATAGCTCTGTTGTGTAGTTTTCATCAACTTCCTTGTTTTCATATATCAGAACAAATAGCTGTACCTAAATATGATAAATTTTTATTGAAATTAAATTCAGAAATAACTCCATGAAAGTGTATTTTATGTTAATCTAAAAAAATCTAATTATCAAAATACTATACTTCTTTTTGTAATAAAAATATAACGATAATTATTTCAAATTTTTGATATGAAAAAAAATTCTTGTACTCCTGATAATCTAAAACAACAGAGTGAACAATTCTACTCAAATGGAACTGATGGAAGTAATTTGTACATCATAAAATATTTCTAAATTTTACCTTTACAAATAAAACAGTTGCTGATAGTCAAACTTCATGTAAAAATGTAATATTATTATTAATATGAAGAGTATCAAATCCATTTTTTTTCATGAATAATAACGTATTACCGTGTTTGTACACCATGTTTCGTAAATTAATATATATCGTGTGACGAATTATGAATCAATAAAGGTGAAATTACTGACCCGTCTGTGTCAAATAATTATGGGAATAAAAATTAATTAATATTAATTTTTTATATAATGTAGTATTAACGAATAATGAAATTCTTGTTTTTGTCAATCACTGACCTTTATTTGCGAAGGTTGGGGAGTATCGGAAAATTTTTTAATTTTAGCATGTAGGTAAAAAATATAAAAGCATTACAATATCTGATGGATTTGTCATGCCACTTTTGTCATGTAAATTAATTGATATAAAGTCAACTCATCGAACTAGGAAAGGATTGTCAGATATCTATTATGAATCCAAATTAAATTGAAAAGCACAGACAAAGATATTTTGTTTAATTAAAATTATCAATTATATAAAATATTACGAACAAATTATTCAAAATGTAATTTTCATATTGAAAACAATAAATTAATAGAAGTTCTTTTCGAGTGAATATTTATTATTCAATAATTGATTAAACAAAAAATAACTGGAATCAATTTATATACTACCTATTCAAATATTTCTTGCTTCGTTTCTCTCTTTTTTCTCTTTTTAGTTAAGGCGCAGTGTTATGAAAAAAAAAAGAAACATACATTAACACTCCATGTATAAGTATTCGTTCGCATATACATACATTCATTTGCCTTTTATTCAATCAATTTAACGAGATTAATTGAATTTAATTAATTTAAGTAATTATTGACAATAGACATTTATTTATGATAGAAAACAAATTAGTTTTCACAATTATTAGACTAAGATTTCGGATTATTGTTTATATATCGTGCTTCAAAAGTCTATGTTAAGGTAATCACTTGTACCAAATTTTACACAAAAAATATAAATTAATTAAAACGTCATCAACAATTCAAGAAATGGGTACTTTTTTTAAATACTTGGTAAAGATTGTATTTTAAGAATATGTACACATCATAACAATAATATTGATAAAAAATACTACAAACATTAAAAGTACATTTTTACAGTTTTCGTTGAAAGAGTTTATTCAAAAAAATTTAATAACCATCGATTTCTTAAACAATTTTGTATAATAAATCGTATTGAGATATTTTATGTTTATTAGCGTGTGGGCTATGAGCATGCAAGGGAAGCACTTCATGCGTCGCTCGGCCAAATGACGTGACATAGAAGAGTTCTATGTCATCCCCAAAATATTCCTAAGTAGTTTCGATCTATAACATAGTACTGTGGGCTATATATTCTATAATGAGAATTGATATTAGTATAAATAGAATTCTTAAAATATATTAATAATTTAACTGAAATGATATGGAGTGTAATATTTAATATTATTTTACAAAATATTTGTGTTTCATAATAAATTGATTTTATAGTTGTAATTGTAGTAACAAAATGTCTAGTTAAAGTATTCGTGAAAATGATCAGTATAAAACCAAGCATTGTGTATCGATGGTGCCGTAAGTCATCACGCATTCATTTCTATAAATAGAAAAATATGAAAAGAACATCGTACTGTTCAGAATTCCTATTAAAAATTTATAAAAAGAATATATTTATATACATTTGAATGAAAATTCATGTAGTTTTTAAAAAGTTAAAAAAATTTATTACATTGCAGTAGAATAATTGTAACAATTATGAAATTATCAAATTTAATTTCATATTTATTTAGTAGTTGAATATTTTAACTTAATTTGTGTTACATTTTATGAAAAAATTAATATGCTTTAACTAGACCGTTCCTAGTCTAACTATAGCTAAAAAATGGATTTCTAGTATTCACGAATATATTCTTACATAATAGAAAATATTATACTCCATCTGATTTTAGTAAAATTTTAATATTTTGGTGAATAAGACGTTGTTTATATTAATATTAATTTTCATTACATAATATCCATAATATCTAATGTCCTATGTATAGCAAAATCGCAGACCTTGCTCCAATTTGACCTAAAACTAATTCGTTTTCTGTCATATCTAGCTCATTACCTTTTTTCTCGATCTTTTGTCTCACGTGCTACCATGTCATCTGCATTTTTCATCGACAGTAATGGTTACAATTATATCCTTGTTAACACATGTGTTCATGCCACTTTTATTATTTAAAGTGAAAATTCGCTTTGGCCTCGCACAGAGGATTCAAGAATGAAGAATGGTTAACGAACGAAAGTATTCATTAAATATAAAAAAACAATAGAGGCAAAAGAAAATTACATAAAAAAAGAACCCGGCAAGCAACGTACAAAAAAATAAACGAAAAATAACGGACAAAACTTTAAATTTAGCGACGGTTGCGTCCAAATTCCTTCAAAAAGTTCCGGTTATACAGCCTGGAGAAACTAACCAGACAATAATAATTATAAAAAAAGTAAATAAAATCTGAAGTACGAAGAGTAAGAAAGAGAGAGAGTAAGGCACTCATCGGCTCAGGAGCAATATTGTTAAAAAAAGAAACAAGAGGATGAACAAAACTCAATCACTGCCAGTAACTAAAATCAAATTAAATATACCTTCTTTTTAAATTTAAACTGAACTGAGTTGGTGCTTATGCTTTATCTCTCACTCGTCACCATTCGTCTCGCACGATGAGTTTCACGGGGTCACGGAGCTCATTGGCGTTTGGCTAGTTAGCCAATAAGATGATCGACGGGCTCCGGCCAAGAGCCGGGAGCCCTGTCACCAAAGTAAGTATCCATTACGTATGTATTTAAAATGTAATATTAAGTCATTAAAGTTAATTTAATGTATAAAAGCATTGTTTATTGCATTTATTTTTATTAAAAATTACACTTATCTCTGTATAAAATTTTTTATGTACTCTACCTTTCATTAAAACACATTTCATAGCCGCAATTACATCACTAATTAGATAATTGTCCACGATTCTAACGAAAGTAAGCCTGCATATCGACTTGCCAAATTTTATCGTGAACGTCATACTTGTATTTTGAATAATTACATATTATAGACAATTATATTTAAATCGCGAAAATTTCATACATTCAGTGACATCAGTCGTGTTCGCGCCTTATGCGTTCCTTATGTAGAATGGAGTCGATTTATAGCCCGACAATAATGGACCATTACATGTCCAGCATGCTCTTCGCGTGTACCCATAAACGGACAATACAGGTTGCACGGTGGACCCTAAATGACTACACTTTTACGTTCACGGATTGGGCCATTACCGATTGTCCAAAGGGTAAGGAGAGTATGTTGCGGGCTGCTGCTGTCGATCATTCGTCTCCACGACAGAATCTCTTCGTGGCCACGGTGAGGTATTGTGTGCGACTGCGTCCGCTACTTTTACGCGCTTCCTAATCCCTCTATCGCGAGTGTGAGTGTGTGTGTTGTGTGTGCGCGCTTGTGCAGACGTGCACGACATCAGTTGCTCGCCACGACCAGCGGCGCCTTGGAGCTGAGCTAAGGACAGGAGTGCCTGCTACCTTAGCAGAGGAAGCGCCGCATCCTCTGGGGCGTCTTCTGCCTTTCCTTTTTGGATCACCGCAGCTAGGAACGTTAGCGAGGGCTGTCCTCGTTTGAGCTACATCCGCGTTATTCTCTTTTGGATCACCGCAGCTAGAAACGTTAGCGAGGGCTGTCCCCGTTTGAGCTACGTTCGCGCTATCAAGGCAGAGACACTTCTCACCGCTCTCCTCACACCTACTCATCGGTGGTATCTTGCGTGCGTCCAGCTGGTAAGCGAGCAACTTTATTCATCTATCCGTTCCTTCTGTCCCACCGAAACCTAGATTTGTACAGGTTAAGCGGACCTAATCGGCCTCACCGTGTGGCGCTGTAATTGTTTATCTGGCTTCGTGTATTGCGATTAATGTACTGTCTTTTATACTCATTTACTCTGTAATGCATTGCATTTAGAAGGCTTTTTCCCCACTCAGGTCTGGGGTTTTTATGCCGGATGAATAGCATATGCAATAAATACTTATCTTTCAACTAATTTGGTGTTCTTGTTTGTACTGTACCACACCCTACTCACTCGTATCGTATTATTTTTAAACGAACTCTTTATTTGAGACTTATTTACATCATCAAATTCTCTTATACTCATAACCTTAGCAACAAGCTAAACAAGTCGTACATTTTATTTCCATCTGAATGAGTCATAAGAATATCCAATTAATAACATCGATAGTTTGACTACCATCCGATTACCATCCGATGTGAATTTAAAGTCGACATTAGGGGAATCTCGACGATAACCATCAGTTCAATCACCTTCAAGTCTACGTTGGAATTCGTGAATATTCATCATGACAATGATTACAAGCAAATCAATTTGAAAAACCACGCTGTATTGCTAACGAGTTCTAGCCTTTCAAACTAATAACTTAGTATCAGTCGAGTCAATCGTTGTAACATCACTAATGTAAAACTTTATCTTTATCTTGACATTGACGAAAGAAACACCAATATTCGTTTTTGTACGATATATATACCACTTTTCAAAATGCATACTATAGTAGAACATTTGAACTACTGTTATAAATAAGAGACCGTATAAATTATGGCCACTCATAGTTATTGTTGTTAATAAAAAAAGGCATTGAAGAAACATTTTACATGATACATGATTACATTATTTAGTATAATCCAATATTTGAAGATAATGAGGATGTGTCTATTAAGAAAACATGATCTCTCTTTCGCGACTGAACATTCGGCTCTTGATCAGAGTGTATTAATGATGTCTTCTATCTAGCTACGCTGCTCGGTTAGGTGTGCCATTCGTTGCAAAAGAAAGAAATATATTTAGATTGTTAATAAACTAAAGCACGTAGTGAATATATGAAGATACATAGCATATGTGTGAGAGAGGAGAGCATAGCAAGAGAGAGAGAGAGAGAGAAAAAGCAAGATCTTTGACATGGTACTTATTAGTGTAAACAATGTTTTATTTACTCATGTATAAACAATTTAATCGAAATCAGATCGAGTGTAATATTTCATATTATTCTAGAAAATATTCGTGATATACACGAAATCGGTTTTTTATGTGTAGTTAGAAATAAACAGTCAAGAAAACGTAATTAAAATATGCAATTATTTAACAAGCATATATTATTTCACAATGTTATAATCATTAAAATTATTTTACTACATCTTATAAACGTGTTTATAAATTAATTATAAAAATGTAATACAAAAGTTAGAGAAATAAAAGTTTTAAAAGTTATACGAAATTACACTAAAATATTTATTTACATTTATTTTGTAGAGTTTTAACATCTGTAGTCTGTAGAATATAAAGTTCTTTTAACAATAAATTTCTTATTGATCTTGTTTATTTGAATGAATGTGTCATAACTTAAAACCAGAAAAAGGAACATGAAAAATAGGTATTTTTCGAAAATTTTTCTAGAGAGGATAAAATAATCGAATCATTTCGAATTTTGACATCAGTTTATTATAACATCCAAGTTGACAAAAAAAATTATTTTTTTTTTGAGATCACAAAAAAATGGCGACGTTGTTAAAAGTCTTCGGGCGCCTGTTTTCCGCAACATTGAAAACTGCTACAGTTATTACTCTTTTACTGTTGGTCTAAAAAAGATTGATAAGCGCTATTCGTTTACTAACATATTGAAGAGTAGAAAAGAGAAAAATTATGTAAAGGTACAAAATTGAAAATTTGTTACCCTTTTTACTCTACAGTTCGTATTTCCGACCATTTTTTCGACATATTCAACCTAAAAAAAATTATTTATTTACACGCTACCTTTCAAAATTTATGTATATCCTACCGATAATATTACTGAGAGTAACTTCCGAAAATATCATCGAAATCGGTCGATAACTTTTTGAGCTACACCACGAGCAGTTTTTGAAAATGTAGTTTCGAGATAATCACGGTTAAAGTTTCAACATATGAAAACTATTAATTGTAGCGACTTACTGCTTAACCAGTGAGTTCAGGCGCGTACAGCAGATCTTCGACATGCTTGAAAAACTAATCCTTGTTCCAGTCTAGTCTTCATTGCTCCGCCAAGTCCATTACATGCACTTTTTTCATAGCAACTTAGCTTCAATTCCGTATGTATCATAATAAGAAACCAAAGTTAAACAATTTGATTTATTCTTATATTTGCTTGCAACGCTAACAGAAACATATATAACATTTTTAACATTGTTCTCGTATTTATCTTTCATGTAATCGATTAATTTCTGACGAAACAATATACAGCATTCACGTCATGTCTTGTGCAACTTCACGAAATTACGACGAAGTTATCTTCCCTTTCATATAAATTATAAATTGATGAATGGTTACCTGCTTGCCGTTCCAATGATTTGCTTGTACTTGATCTTGATATACGATTGTATAATTTTTAGCGAAATCTCGTAACTAATCCATTCAAATTATATCGACGAGTTTTTATATAAGTATACGTAATAAAGTCATGTTGTAATAATTTATATCTAAATTGTACCTCCAAATGATTAAGATAGTTTTTAATATTGTACGTATTATTTACAAGATCACACTTTTGATTTACAGTTCCCATTGTTTGCAATGAATGAAATTTATGACATTTTCTTATAAACAATTCTCGATTGTAAACGAACCACTTGGCAATCCAGGATATTTCAAGCATTTATTAAAAAAGCAAGCTTCACTAGGTCTTTTACTCGTCATTTCAATTAGAATATCTTGTGCTGTTTGAGGTAAGGCTTCATCATACTTAATCTTCTGGTTCTTCGTTATCCTTTTACAGACATCTAGTAATTTTGGATTTTGATGGTGGATACAAATGCAAACATTGTGAACACCTTTAGATTCATTATCTAAAATACATTGATCAAGTCGCAATGTACAAAAACATGCAAACCCCAGGCGAAACTTAAGTCCAATTTCAGCACAATGTTTTTCAAATATGCTGTAGACTATTTTTAAATTGAACATAAGTAAATACCTTTGAAGTTTCACTGTCTTCATTACACAGACCCAAAAAAATAGTAAAATTCGATGTACATCGATAAAGTCACAGTATTCCCATGTATTTTATTTGCTGAATCCGAATCCGATGTCCGTTTCATTTCAGCATCTTAGCTTCATAGGCATTTAAAAGTCACTTTATGTTGTTACATAGAAATTTCATGTCACAATTTCAAATTACAAAAATGTGACTTCGTAGGAACTAGACTACTACATTAATATATTTTCAGGATCACTGAATTTGAATTCTTGGTCAGTTTGATGATATTGAATCGGGTTCAAGAGTATTTGAAGATTAAATTGCGAAAGAAATGCGTCAGTAGGAGATTTTTTATTTCGTAATTAGAAAATATTTTAACCAGGAGATTAGGAGACTGTATACCTTGACAGCCAAGATTGTAGAGAGCTGATGGTCATAATGTCAATCATCATAAAACGCATGATTTTCTGCTTTTCTTTACTCTCAATATTCGCTTTTTAAAATCCAACAGAAGTCCGCCATCATAATTGTGTCCTATCAACCCTGGTATTGACGTTCCATTTCTTTTATATTTTGATGAAATCGTGCCCCTTTTTTCTTCACTATAATCACTAAAATTCTGTGAAAAATAGTCTAAGTGTGGATAGCGAAAATGTAGTGTTAAATTCATTAGCCACTTAATTGTTTGTAATTTTGAAGTAAGTTACCAATTAATTCTTTGTAGTTCTCGCTCTTGTGATTACGTAAAAAGTTTTCCACTACATTCTTGAAGCTAATAGATGCTGCTTTTTTTATATTGTTCAATATCAACAAATACTTTATCTTTCAACAATAAACGAATTTGAGGTCCGTCAAATATACCTTCTTTTAATTTAGCATCAGATGTTTCTGAAAATTTCGTTTCAAAGTACGAGAAACATTCACCTTCATTATTCAATGCTTTAACGGGTTGTTTTATTAAACCAAGTTTAATATGGAGAGAAGAAAGAAGAAACTTTGATTGCTCTACTAATGGCTTATTAATGATCCTATTGGGTTCAAAAATGTATCTAACAAGCCAGTCAGCTTTTTATAATGATTCTTACGATCTCTGCTATTCCATATGCATAGAAAACATGGAACCTTTGTGAAGCCTGATTGCTGCTCTAAAATTATGGTAAGGATTTTGAGATCTCCACAGATTAGCTAGTTGTGATTCTTGTACTGTATCTTTTTTAGAGCCATCTCGAGATTTTTGTATTCTTCTTTTAGGGTTACCGAATGTGCTATGGTTATTAGTGAATATTTATTTTTGTTATCCTTCTTCTGTTCATCTATCAAACCTCAGCATGATGATAATATACGAGATCAGTGTTTGCAGAAAAATATTTCCTGAAGGCTTTATCGCTACTTTAGCAGTAAGAAATTTTTGCACCTTTCGTCAGTAAATTCTTTTACTTCAACCTTGAAGCAAGTAACTCAGCTCCTTCTTTTGGTAGTCCTTACTCTCTTACTAGATCATTCAGTTGTTTCTGATCATATTCTCCTTTCTTCTTAGTTTTTAGCCCTGCTGACTCATATTCATCATTGCTTTCATTTGCTTCTTCACTTTTACTTTCGACCTCAACAATTCTATCAATCTCTGGTTCGCTAAAATGCGAAGAAATTTCTTGACCATCGTCTATTCCTTCCGTTAGAGACACAAATGTTTTTTCACACTAGAAACACTTGCATACATAATATTATGGATATTTGATCAGCGAATCCTCTGCATTTTCTGGCTGACTCTAAACCATAGGCCTTACGAATTTTAATGACATCTTGTCATATTTGTGTTGTACGAATGCCAGTCTGTAACCATTTTATATCAATTGTGATAGCCAATACTGCTTACATTCAATGACTCTATAATCGAAATTTTCATCATACACTAATTTCAAATCGTCAGTGAATTTTTAGAGATTTACTTTGATTGGTATTTCCTACAAATATAAAAGATGGAATTCGATTTTATATTACACTTATGAGAAGTATGTGTTCTTGTAGTATTATACCAATCTATATTTGCAGTCCCTTGATAATGGCGATTGTGGGCCTGCTTGCTCGCCCTAACCAACTGCCGACTGGACATCTGAAATTCTGAATCGTACTCTTTTGCGTACCGGTCGTGACGGCATCATGCCTTCACTCCCAGGATTTTTCCGGAAAACGAAAAGCAAAAAAAAACACCGTTTTCCACCGTCATCACACACAAAAATTAGGTATGATAAAAAATTTAATAATTTCTGTTACGTTTATTGAGAATTTAAACTTCCAAAATACAATACGAATGTCACTTTGGAATGACCTTGAGATTGAACAAGTGGTGTTAAGTGGACCTCGAATTTCAATTCAGTAATCCCAAAGATATACAAGATTCATATTTTGAATCGATTTTTGCTATTTCCTCTGATTTGATATTCAAATGCCCTTGACCCTGGGCTGCTCAGATGAAGCCAACACCGGATTCGGATTGAGCGGAAAAAAATACATAAGAATACTGTGATTTTATCGATGGATATCAAATTTAACTTATTTTGTGGGCCTATGTTATCTTTTCGCACTATTTTTGTATTGTTAGCACCTGGATATGGTAAGTTTATATCATCTTGCAAATAAAATTATATGACAGCACTTTTTATTTCTCAACTTATTACAGATGTTCTGGTCCTTGAGAGTGAATATGATAATATTCTTTCCTGTTCATGAAGTTTTTTTAGCTATTTGTACAAAGTGAAATGAACAATTTATTTATCTTAGTATTTCACAGACACTATTAGATAGTGAAATGGCTGTTAATATATGTATCATTTCTAAATTGGTAGGTCATTTTTCATACACTGTTTTCAGATCATTATAAAATTCCTTTTTTTTTATAAATTCATCTGGATTACTGCCTACATAGCTATATTTTCTTACAAGTAAACAATTTTATTATTTTATTATATTAAATCAGGTATTTCAATATTTATTGAATTCATTTCTCTGATTTCAAAAAAATCAAGCAATATATTCAAGCGATCCAGTACTATTTTTCTACTCATTTTTGTCGATCAAAAATTCTCCATCACATTTTCCGCGGCAGATATCTTCATCTTCATTGTCACTTGTGTCGAAACTGATTTGATGATTCTAATTAATAGAATCGACATAACCATTATTTTATTTATTGCGATCTTTGATATAGCAGTATCTCAAATATGTTGGATATAAGGTATCGTTTTCTTTTACTGAAGGAAACCACTTATCCTGAATCTCTGTGGGAACATGTAGTAAAGATTCTCGACGACGTCCATGTTTACATACTGTGAATGGATTGGAACATTCTGAAGTCATGATTATATAATTTTCATTAAATTTCCAGATAAGCACCGTAGGTAGCGCTTTTTGAAACGCCATTACCTAGTCCCTATTAAAAATCATTAATGGTTAATACAGATTCTTATACAAAATTGTCCAAGGAATTAATTGCAACAACATTTTTCAAATAAAGGTTGTCCTTTGTAACAAAAACTTATTTTAATTGTTTATAATTTTTTTATTAACAAATATATGATTATAACATGTACATATTCTTAAAATACAATCATTTCAGGGTATTTAAAAAAAATTATCCAGATCCGACAAATAGTTTTCGATTTATAGTAGTTAAAGAAAAAAACCATTTTTTTTTAAATTGTTTGTAACTTTTTAATTAATTTATATTTTAGCGTCAAACTTGGCATATGTGATTACATCCATATAGTTATTCGGTGTAACAAATATAAAAAAATTGGAGATCTTGCTTCGATTCGTTCCGATTCGAAACCACTTTGTTTTATGTATATTACTAGTTCGTGGCGGTTTGGACCGTTTCAATTTTGAAATATGGGCCATCGCCAATTGCCTGCCGTCACCAATCTCCAAAGTATGAGCTTCTGAGGGGAGAACTTGTACGGCCCCGCGTACTTCAGATCTAGTTTGCTAATTCGGCCAGAGGCTACATTCAAGAGCGAATGTACTTTTCGCAAAACCAGATAATTTACAGCAAACCACACATCTCAACGGCATCAATCATAATATCGCTTACGATGGACCCGCAATACCTCCATAGAATTTAGGATGTCTATATTAAATATAATTACTATAATTAATTATGATTAATATTCTCTCTATTCTTGTGGCAACTCTTCTTTCTTCTTCCGCAGGCGACCACAACAGTAAAGTACGCGGCATAACTTTCCCACTTCACTGCAATTAGTATTCTTTTAAATTGTTATAAATAATACACAAAGAACAATGAATATTAGGTTGAGGTACAGGACATTAATCTTCTCATTCCGCTAACTCATAATTCTCAACAGTTGTATGATTAATAGCCTAAATCCAGTTTTGTGAACATTTACGAGTATGAATATTCGATAGTATGTATAATACAGCAATAATATTACATAGCAATATGAAAACAGAAGGAAAACGTATAAGAAAGCTTAATTATTAGATATAAACCAAACTAATAAACAATGTAATATATAGGTGATTCTTGGCTATTTCAATGGCTCTAGAGACGTTGGTCAATCGATTTTTTCCAAACTTTGCATACTTATTACATATAAGGAGGTAAATATTTTTCAAAATTGTGACGTCCGCTAATACTAAGCACGTGGTAGAAATAAAATTTAGTTTTTATGAGGTCATAGACCTCTATCGTTTATGTCTATTTTCCGGCGTCACATGTCTACTGTGACTGTTTATAATTTCTGAGCGTGAGAAAAGTCTAAATAGAACCACTCGCTTATGAAAAGTCTCACGGAAAAACCATACCCTCCGATAAGCAAGTTAGTTTTCTCCGAAAACTAATAAAAGGGACCCTCTTGATGATACGCCATGGTCCCGCGCTAACGAAATTTCCCAGACGCATAGAGTCGTAAAAATTATCTTTCCAGCTGCGACTAAAATCACACAACGCATATTGATGCCACATCCACTAGACATTTGTATGAATTAATAATATTTATAATAGTCACTATTGTTTATTAACATTGTAAACCATCGTTATATTTGTAATAGCCATAAACTAAATCTCTTAAAGTCCATAGACAAAATAAGAAATCACGACTAAACAAGCCAACATTTGTAATAGTCTCGCTACTATTTTTATAATAAACTTAAGTCGACAGATTGTAAACAATAGATATCTCTCTCTCCTGTTAAATTCGCCCGTTAGAATTATTCAATTAATTAGTTAAACTATTAATATTTTCTCCAAACGATACTGTACGCGACATCTCTTAAAAGAAGAATGTACCAGTTTTCTATCCGCCCCAGCCAAGTTTCTTCCAATTAGGCTAACGAAGGAAATCATCTTTTCCCTCATTGGTCTAATCGGAAAAGGGCCCGCCTCAAAGGGAACGGGAAAACACTAAGAGTAGGGCAGTGCGACGAGGGTTATAAAATGGCCCGCGCGCAGTTGTACAGACAGCTCAAATCCAGCCTCAAAATTAAATCCAACTCTGACTTGTAAGGGAGAGAGATCATCTAAAAAGTAGTAAGTCAAAACAATAAAATATCACACTTTGAACTCATTCTATTTCTTCTCTATCGCTTTGTAGTAACATAATTAGATTTTCCATCGAATGTAGATCGGGTGATTGTCAAACCAAGTAATATCTACATTCAAAATAATTCCTGTTGATCCAATCCTGGCTAAGGTCTCTCTGGCGTGCGCCTATTATAGTGCAGTACGAGAGAATCGCCTTACCATTTCTTTCTATCCATAACCTATCCCGAGTAGGATAATTTACGTAACTAGACAAATTGATTTCCCGGTTATTAGAGGTAAAACTCTACGACCAAAAATACACTCTTTAATAAAACTAGTCTGTAATATCCATTAAACGTTACAAAATTTTTATGTAAAAATATTAATTAGGACAAAAATTATTAACAAAAAAAAAACCGCAATGAAATTTTTTTGTAAATTGATATCTCAAAAACTAGTAAAAATGTGGGGGAACAAGTTTTTGTTAAATACACAAAAAATCTTGTACTATAAAAATATGCAATAATAAAAACAATAAATTTTTGTTATTTCTAAATATTATTCACATTATATCTCAAAACCGGTATTTGTTTATTCTTGCACCGACGCATTTTTTAGAATTTATCCTTTAAAAATCATTAATAAAATTTAATTGCCTGCCATTAGGCTATTAGTAGCAGTAAAAAAAAATAGGACGCTACGCTCGGCAGCAAGTGCACGTCGCTGCTGATGACCAAGCGGCGTGCCTAATTTCTCTTTAGTTATCTTCAAACTTCTGAATGCTGTTTTTTTATTACGAGAAGTAGAATTTGAAGAAATTAAAGTGCTCATTTTTAATTTTTTAACTGATTTTGATGTGTCGTGATTTCCACTCACATATAGCACAATTAAATTTTAGTGAACACGTTTTTCAAATGAATGATTTGCAATTGAATCGTTAATCCGTTAAAAATTTGACTAAAGTGTATTACTATAAATCACAACTAAAATCTTTGTGAAACTGGTTTACAATTTGCGTTCTAAACTCTTCAGAAGTTTGAAGACGATTAAAGAGAAATTAGACAAATTTAGTGTACAAGGTGGTATGAATAATACAAACCGAAAGTATCGATTGACCATTCGAAATTGTATTGAGTATGCTAAAACTATATTATCTAACGTACAAAGTCATTATACAAGTTTGTGACAATATAGCGTTATAGTTATGTCGACCCTGTAAGCCGAACCTAGGCACGCCGCTTGGTCTCTAGCAGCGATATGCGTTTGCCACTGAGCGTAGAGTCCTATTTTTTTCAATGCTACCAATTTTCTAATGGCAGACAATTAAATTTTAAGTGTAACAAAAACCCTAAAAAATGCGTCAGTGCAAGAATTAAAAAAAAACATATTTTTATAGTACACGATTTTTTGTGTATTTAACAAAAAATAGACCCCCGCACTTTTACTAGTTTTTGAAATATGAATTAAAAAAAAAATTCATTGATGTTTTTTTAATTAATAACTTTTGTCCTAATTGATATTTTAACATATAAATTTAAAAAATGTTTACCTCCTCATATGTAATAAGTATGCAAAGTTTGGAAAAAATTGATTGACCATCGTCTCTAAAGCCATTAAAATAGCCAAAAATTACCCATACGTAGGATATGAGTAGTTGACAATTATTTATGACCTGATTGTTCATACATTGAAAGTACGGCTAAATATATATGTGTGTGTGTGTGTGTGTGTGACAGAGTAATTTTGGAATTCAAATAATTAATAAAATCGCTTCAAATTGAGATTATTATTTAAATTTTACCGAGGAAAAGAGCTTTCAGAATAGTCACCGTCATTTATGAGAATTATCCTCAACTATTTACTAAAATAAGATTCCCGTTCATATATATATATAAATAAGATCTAAACATAAATATCAAATTATTTTTTTATTTCTAATTATGAATATAATTATTTATGCATTCTACCGCATTGTTACATATGTGCAGTGTGTGATGTACGCATATGAATTATTATGATTCGGGAATCTCGATAATGACTTTTTTGTTTTCCGAAAGAACTATTAGATATTTTGAACATAGGCAACGGATTTTTTTTGTATAGAAGCTAATTCTGGGAAAATTAATCTAGTAATATAGATGAATTTAGCAAATAAAAATCTATTGATTTATGCTTCAATTATACTGATTTGAGAAGAGAACATCTAGCATGCGCATTGGTTTGGTCAATAATTTAACTATAGACTACAAACATTTTAACATTTTGTATTTTCATTGTGTAAATAAGATACAAATTTTTATTTTTTATTACGTAAGTAATCAATAACACATTTTTATTTCATGTCTCGATTTTACATACGTGACGACTTATTAATATATTTCCTTAAAGAATTTTTAATCAATTTTAAAAATAAAATGTACGAATTGACTATGATCCCAGCATTCAAAGCTTTTTACAATTTTGTAAAATTATTTAGTGATGAATGAATCAATTGACGAAGCCTTTAATTGTGTAATTGCTTTTTAGTTATCTAAAAAATTGATTTTATATGCTAACTTCTAAGGTTCATACAAAAGAATGTCCACTGTTCATTATTAAAAATTATTTAATTGAATTATTTACAAGTATTCACTATTTATTATTTAAGAGTAATTCACTGTTCATAGGTAATTAGTCTTCTTGTTCTTGTCCCGTTCATTAGTATATGAACGGGAATTCATAACTATTTGTTTTCACACTATGATAATAATATCGTGTAGATTATGTGATATTTATTCATTTTAATATTAAGAGAGTTTAGCTGAAACTTAACAATTTTTAATACTATTATTGAAGTATACATAATATAAAAACTTCAGTATATAACTTATTGTGATATCAAAGTTCAACTTTATTTCTTTGTGCACAAAATTGATTTTGATGACATTTCAACAATAGAAAATTTTGAAACATTTTTAATTAAATATTATAATGTTATGATTTGTATTCCTTTGACATAAATTCTTTTACATTCTATATAACTACACAATCAATAAGAAATAAGTTATTTTCTGTAATTTCAAGCAATTACCAGTTACTTAAAAAAATCAATGCTTTGTACATTACTAATAAATTCTATGGATTGATTTATACATGTATAATTAAAGCGTATACACTAATTTTAATAAAAATAATCCATAATCTTAAAATGTACATTGTCCATACAAAACATTGTTTATTTTATATAAAGCAAAATAATTAATGTTTAAATAACAGTAACACTACTTAATAATAATTTTTTCTACAATAATTGATAAAGATAATTTTAATTATTTATGTTGATTACTTGAATTAATATATATAAGTACAATACAGTTTCTTTATATAGTTTATGTTATAGAATGATATTATTATAAAGAACTATGTCTATCATTTGTCTAGTTTTTTAATAAATAATTGTAATAAGTTTTATTCCATAAAATAGCTTTGTATAATACATATATTTAATTACAGAATGAATAAAAAAAAACAATTCAATAAAAGGTTTGTGTATAATATCAAGGAAGTCAGGTTCTGAATTGTTTTTTTAACCATTGCTGCTCTAGTTGTCTATTTAAAAATAATATTTTCTTTCAGGAATCAAGTATTTTATCAATTAATCTATTTTATTTGCTATTTTTTAATTTTGCAGTAGAAATAGCAATTAGTAAACATCTTGAATATTTACTTTTTTACAACAAAATTATTTCAGTGTACATATTAATACTTTGTAATTAGTTAATGTCTCAGACTCTTATTATTTAAAAAAATTAAGTAGTATAGTTATTTAATTGAAACTAATTTATTTCAACAAATTTGAGAATAATTTTTAGACTTTCATTTGAAATTTGCAACTAATTTCATTTGTAAGTCCTTATAAATATGTTTGGATAAGTTCTTATGGTAATTTAATTGTCATATATTGAATATGAAATTCACACTCCTGTAGATAAAATATAACTTTGATTTTACATTATACACAAAATTCATAAATCTTTATTCAAGGCTCCTATCAACATTATTTCCAAGTCAATGAATTTTGATTTGGCTTCAGTACAGCATACATTTATATTAGATAATAATTAGATATTTGTATTTAATATACAATCTAAAGGGATTAATATTCTTGACGATAATTTTCAGATGTCAGTTTTACCCCAGTATATTTTCTCAATGATTCCTGTAATAATTTCAATTTGAACTGAAAAAAACATCAATTATAATGATGAACCAGTTTTTATTTAAAAACGATTTGGTCAATTTACTTTCTATTAAAAACTTGCAATATCATGGAGACTGTGTACAGATGATGGAATATAATGCTGCATTTAAGTTGTCTATACGAATATTCTTCAGTTTCAGAAGATGGATATAGTTCAGTACCACTATGCAGAAAGAGAAAAGAATTCCTGAAAATAATTTTCTGATAGTTACTTTATAATTCATAATATCGTCAATTCATTATCAGAAAATTCTATTTCAACAAATATTACAATCATTATCATGACACTATTATAATGTTGTATAATAATTCAATAACAATACATTGTCGCTTAAAATAGTTTTTTTATAATCTAATCTAATTATTTTATTATAATGTTACATTTTGACTTAACCTGACATTTTTGGTACAAAACTATTTACAATTACATTTTAATTCATCAGAAACTGTTTATTTTTAATTCTACTTCATTAGCGTTGACCTCTTAGATTATCTCTTGCTTTTTTCTGTCAGCTATTTACTATAAGTTATGACATAAAAATGATACCATTCTCCAGTTATGATTACGGGAAGATATATTATTTAGTTTCAGCAAACGGATAAAGCTTTTTAACCGAACAAAACAGTTGTGAGAGAAATATTTGTTAGTTTGAACAGTGAATCAACTAGTTTGTGAAATAGTATTTAATTTTTATAACTTCGTTTGTCCATTGACAATACTGACAAGATAATATCGAATTATTGTGATACAACATTGGTAAGTCATCTATAGAATGGAATCAAAGAAAATGAAAGTAAAGTGTATATTTACAATTTGTCTGAAAAAAAAATTATTTTTCAGTTTATTAATAATTTCAGACATCAGATGATTGCGCACGTAACTGTTTCTTATATGGTTAATTCCAGACTAATACGATCAGCCAAACAGGGGTAAGTAACCGATTTTTATGAAACTTGGTATAAATATTGCTTATATAGTAGTGAACTTCTGTACAAATTTTTAGATCATTATTACTGCCGGATCAAAAGTTATAAACAATATTAAAATTTTATTAAAAATTTTTCAAAAATTTATATCTCTGTAACCGTAAGAGTTATAAAAACGAAATTTTTTAAAAATACATGTAAAAATATAAACTATTAAATTAATAAATCAAAAGTCATTGTTAACAATTTTTCGAAAAATTATTAACTTTTGTTTTAAACAAATGACGATATTTCAAAAAGTGTTATTTTTATTTTCGAAATTTTTTTTAATTGCATTACATGACTATTCATCTATAATAATAAACAATAAAATTCATAGAGCGGATTTTAGTAATGGTTCAGAGAATAATTATAAACATCGTCCTCTTGAGCCGCCGCGCCGCCATAACTTTACGTTTTAAATAAAAGACAATATCTCAAAAAGTATTACTTTTATTTTCGAAATTCTTTTTTTAATGGATTCCTTGACTTTTGATCTATAATAATCAGCAATAAAATTCATAGAGCGGACATCGGAAATGACTCAGGGTGTTATTATAGTTATTTCCTAAACCATTACTAATATTCGCTCTATGAATTTTATTGCTGATTATTATATATAGTCAAAGAATCCAATAAACAAAAAATTTCAAAAATAAAAGTTATAATTTTTGAGATATAGTCTGTTATTTAAAACGTAAAGTTATGGCGGCGCGGCGGCTCAAGAGGACGATGTTTATAATTATTCCCTGAACCATCACTAAAATCCGCTCTATGAATTTTATTGTTTATTATTATAGATAAATAGTCAAGGAATGCATTTAAAAAAAATTTCGAAAATAAAAATAATACTTTTTGAGATATCGTCATTTGTTTAAAACAAAAGTTAATAATTTTTCAAAAAATTGTTAACAATGACTTTTGATTTATGAATTTAGAAGTTTATATTTTTACATGTATTTTAAAAAAAAATTCGTTTTTTAACTCTTACGGTTAGAGATATACATTTTTGAAAAATTTTTAATAAAATTTTAATATTGTTTATAACTTTTGATCCGGCAGTAATAATGATCTAAAATCTAAATTCATAAAAATCGGTTACCTACCCCTGTTTGGCTGATAGTATTAGTCTGGAATTAGCCATATACGTAATTGGTGAATTGTTGAATGATGGACGGGCTCAACGTACAATCAAGGTGACAGCTGTTTTCAAGTACTATAGTACAAGAAGTAAAGGTGATATTCATATTGCGTTAACTGGGTAAGCAAGTATAATCGTTCAAAAATGTTGCTCTAAAAATTATCCCTTAGAAGAGAAAATCAACCGATATTTGCAGCAATAATTAAGCAATGAAGATTTAACACGGCACCTCTCCTATGTCGAATAAAATATCATATACGCTCTCATGTAAACATATTGACAAGCATACGTATACATGGGCAGATAAACATTGTCTAGTAGGTTAGTTGTCTCACGTATAAGATAAAAACATACGCATTTCCTGATTGTCGGGTAGACCTAAGCTCCTATAAATATAGCTAAGTATTGTTAATATTAATGATGCGTTCCCATGACTCGATACGCGTCTGATCTTCGATAAGACATCAAAGGTGGAAATGATAGGGACAAACTTATCTACACAGAACACTTATAAATATGTGAGCCCGTAAGGGACAGCGATTCACTTCGATACACATCGCCACAGTACGAAGACATCTCTCAGGAGCTCTGTCAATTCAAAATAAAGATCGAAGTAAAAGTGACTTGTATTACTTTTATTAAGCCTATTCCGACGCCAGGATTCCTATAGGTACCCGCGCGCATATTAAAAATTCGACCATCGCTGCTGTAACGTGCAAAACTTATGAAATTTATAAACTTCATCGAAATAATCGATAACACCTAGAAGACTGCAAAATTGTCAATTTGATTATTGTAATTTTTGCTTTTCATACATAGAAGACGCGTCTGGTGAATTCGTTAAGAAACAATTAATAAGCTTGGAATTGTTAGGTATGTTATGAAAAATGAAAATTCGTCTAAAATGTGTTCCGGATTTAGTTATGGCTAAAGCCCGTCCCCATCAAAATTATATTCCACGTTTATTATGAAATTCAATCGATTAAATAGACTCTGAAAACTCCATCGACGTTAAGTTGCTAATAAAAGAGCATCATTAACGCCACATAGGCAAGAAGAACGCTCGTCATCGCCTGCACTTCCGACTAATCTTCTTATAGTGCGATATACATCCGTACGGTTACATGTTTATACGGGGATGCTCAAGCAAGAAGACCATCAATTCATTCGAGAGTTACTGGCGGAAATAAGAGAATATGATGGATCGACTGACGTATCTGTATTTATGGATCAAATAATAAGGACAAGCAGACGTGGTCCAATTTAGTCTTTTCTATTGTTCTTCTATAAAGGATGTAGAGATTGAACAACCATGTATCATGAATTTCATGAATTATCCAACGGGTCTTTCCTCACTAACGATGACTATAGATTCGAGGTAACGCACGACGTACGTACCTTTACAGAGCTATCGATTAGATAGACTCTGAAAACTCCATCGAAGTTAATGCTGCTTCATTTACCGCGAAATATATAATAACACATAGATATAGAGCAAACATGCCAATTTCGTATGAAAGAAATACTTTATAAATTTGAGTGAGACAGGTTACCAAACTTGAAATGTATTATCGACAAGTTAAATAATAAATAGAACTTAAATTTTTTACAAAAAATACAGTAATGAATTTTCATATTATGAATTCTGTAATAATTAAGAGTAAAGATGTAATTATCAAGTCTAGATTAATTTTCCAGATAATTGCCATAGCAGAAAAAGTATATTTATAGAAATATTGTACACATTAGTTAGCATCGTATATGCTCTCTATATTTTTTAGTAACTTAATGAGAAAAACTCAAAAGTCTAAATTCTACAATACTTTTAAGACGCTAGAAAATATTCCAATTCATACTGATTGTTGTTGTTGATATATTGTTGATAGTGGTTTTTTATACAAAGTTGTTTGGCCGTAGGATGAGATATTTGATAATGTATTGGGCTATTACGTTCATTATACAAAACTTCATTATTCATTAGATAATATTATCCTTTTTGATGGTTATCCCGAAAATGTTTTCAAATCCACAAAAAAAAAATGCATAACGGCAACGTAGGCAAATAAAAAAAATTGTTTTGAAATAATTTTTAATCTGTGTATGGTAGTATCTCTAGTTCAAGAACAATTTCTTTCCAAAGACTGAAATAAAAGATCAGTTATTCAATCACTGCGCATTAAATTACTCGAAGATGAATTTGAAACTGTTCAAGCTATAGAAGATACAGATTATTTACTAGTTGAAACTGCAATTTTCATTGCAGTTACTGACGAACCTGCTGCTATTGTCACTTAAAATAACGATGTATTAGTTATTTTATGTAAATATTTACAAAAATTAAAAAAGGATATGTTTTAATTAAATCGAGTCATAGTAACATGATCGAAAAAATCTATGACAGAGATTCTTTTTTGCATCCAAGCATCAAGTATTTAACGCTATAATTTACGCGTTTACTAGCTTCGATTATACTTCAGCCTTTTCCATCAAAAGTAAAATTAAAGTTATCAAATTATTATTAGATAATCCCACATTAGCTTTAGAGGTAGCTAAATTTTCTAATAAGAATGTTTCTCAAGAAGAAATAGACGAGGTTAGAAAAAAATCTGATTATTGATTTGTATGTGGAAAAAAGAAATTTATATATCGAGCTTAATAGTTTACATTATTTATTGTTCGAGAGGGAATCTAGAAAAACAAATTTCAATTTAACATTGTTAATTTCCATTGATGCCGCAACTAATTTTCATTGTATGCGTATTTATTACCAAGTCCAGCAAGGGTGAGGTAATAAAATGTCTTACTTAGTTTAATTGTTTATATTGCTCTAATCTCAGATTCTTTATCTATTTCAGTAGAATTTCGTTTGCTAGTTTATTTGGAGAGGTTTGTAGCTTGACTTTCTATTTATTATAGTTGTATTCTATTTCCTTATTAACTGTCGATATTTGAAAATATTTTCTAACAATTTTCAGTATATACTATCGTCATTGATGATTTATTGTATTATGCAGAACAGATGATGTATGACAGCCAAAAATGCAATAAATTCTCCTAATATGTGATTAATTACCATTTAATTTTTTTAATAGTTAATTTTTTTAATAGTGTTTTTACCTGAATACTTCTGAAATGTTTTCAGAATGTCGATATCTGAATTTGGAACGGTAGCCTAATGTTAGATGCCATAATTCCATACTGGTTAATTTATTATTTTAGAGACATGTAATTTATTATCCAATGATAGCTGAGTTTTTTACGCAGTAAAAGGTTACGTAGTAAACATTTTTCATATTTCTAATAATTTGCTTAATTAGAAATATTATTAATTCTAATAATATTTCTAATATTTTCCAACTGGTTTATTTTTATCGTTTATTTTTTGGAGTGCTACTTTAGAGATGACATGTCTACTTATTTGATATAAAGTTTTAGTTGCATCGTTCAATGCGCATATAGTAAGATCGACAGTTTTATCAATACTATGCTCTATTGTCGTCTATTCATCTTGATGAAACTTATTGTTGTTACAAGTTTCACGCGTTACAATAGCGATAGTGGAGTTTAACCTTTTGCGGCACGGTAATATCTCTCAGAGACCACTTACTTTCGTAGTTTTTTGCAATTTCAGAGTAGTTTTTTGAATATAGCTTACGTTTTTTTATAATTTCTTGATCACAAAATGATACGAAATTGAAATTTATGCTTAAAGGTTGTAAAATTTTTAGTAATTTGTTAATATTTATGAACAAAGTCTATAAAAGAATCTGTTTTGTAAATAAAATGCATTTATGACAGAACCTTCAAACATATCCTTATGAAGATGAATATACAAGGGTTTCTGGGGTCGCTGATTGAGAATCTGAACTTAGATTTTGAAAATTTAAAATAGCGGCTTCAAGGTGGCAGCGAAAATTTAAAATTTTTAGAATGTTGTTTTTAAAAACGGGTATTGGTGAAATTTGTTCAACTCTTCACTTTATTTCTATTGTGATGGAGCTCCTGGCCGTCGGCCAGAGCTCGTCAATAACAACAGCTCACGATTAGGGCATGTTTACGTTTCCGAGGTCGTTGGCCTCGGGAAATCAGTTTGCCTTGTTTGGCATTGCAAGAGAGAGAGAGAGAGCGAGAGAGAGAGAGAGAGAGAGAGAGAGAGGTAAGTGACACTCACCGACAGTACGTATTTAGCTTTAGAGGAGAGCAATTTAGTTTGTGTAGCAATCTAAAAAAAATAACTTCACTTTCCACACTTCAAAAATCCAAAAACAATTCCAAAACAAACTCGTCACACAACGGCTAAATTTCAACTAAACCGATGAGCGCGCCTTACCTTTCGCTCCCCTCCACTTACCCGAAAATTCTAACGAATTTTCCGAGATCGTTGACCTCACACTAACGAGCGGCTAATCGACCGACAAGATGGCCGACGAACTCCAGCCAAGAGTCAGGAGCTCCATCTCAAATGGTCTAAGGTTAAATTTAATATAAAGGTTGTTTTGAAGTAGATGAGCCTTTAGCTTTTTTAGGCCCGAAAATCAATAGCTTGGCTCATCAATGAATAATTATGATGTTGTGGCTTAAAGGTTCGATAGTTGGTATTTGGGGCTTTCGCAGTGTTTTATGTCATATTTTATTATTATGACTTTCTTTAGATGAATTATTAACATCAGTAGTGTGGCTAACATAGTAGGTATTGTTCTTACTTGCAAATCTGTCTATAATATTTGTATTAATGATATGTGGGATAATAGTGTTTAACCTAACTGCATTACAGGTATTAGTTTTAGTTCTTTATGCATATAAGATATTTGTTTTTATGGAGTATTTTGTGATTTGTTGTTTAGGCACTTGATACATGTGGATGCTTTATATCAATAATTTATTGTATACTTAAATTTTTTTAAATTGTCGGCAATGATGTATTTTCCTTTTTTTAGAGGGGCTCGACCTTATAACGGAATTGATAAGTCTATTTAAATTAACTATGTATTTGTTATTTGTACTCATTGCTATTTCGACAGCAAAGAGTGGCATGGGCTCGGTTTTAGTTTTGTCATTTTGCATATTTGAAATGCTAATGACTTGTGATTTTTATTCTATTACCTGTGCAGGTTGATTTAATTCTCCGTCGGGTACATATCTCAAAGTACCACTAAATATCCCTTATCTTGCTTGCATTAGTATGTATAGAACTCAATATATTTCATTTTCAATTCCTTCACTGTGGATAGATATATTTCAGTGAATCCTAATTAAATTGTTATTGCTTTACTGTTTAGCATCTTGATTGAGAAATTATTTCTAGTGATAACTTCAAATAATTTCGATAGAAGTTGAATATTTTTTGTACTATTATAAAAATTGGAGACAATCGTTGTGATTTGTTTTGGCACTTGTTTTTTCTTGAATTGACAGACTTGGTAATTTTTAGAATTTGTTATTTATATCTATTGGTTTATTCAGCCGGTTGATCAAGATCTTGTTTTGATAGTAACTTTTTTTGTATTTTTTATTCTGATTCATATCTTCGTAACTTATCTAACATCCGTAAAAAACGGCTTTCTTTTTAATGTAATCTTTGTGATTCAATAAATAGCTCATGTGTAGTTATATTACAGCTAATGTGGTCAAAAATATATATTAAATTTATATTGGTTTTAATGAGTTTTTTTAGATCCAAAAGCTTTTTTACTGATTCTAATGGCATGTTTATTAAGTAAAAATTCTGTCCGATTGAAGTATTTAGTTAAATGTTCTGTTTTTACATTTGTTATATGGTTCCAATGTTTATTTGCCTTTAAATTTATATTTTAACGTTTGTATTGTAATTTAAATAATTCTAAAATGTTATTTGTAATTTTAAATAAATATAAAAGACAATTTATATTATTCGATTCGTAATAAAAATATGGGTCATTAAAATTATTCATATTAATTAATTTGATCATTTAAACTAAAAAACGCTTTAAAACAATTAAAAACTTAATTTATATTGAACAGTTTTTTGTATTTATCTTTGGAATCACTTATTTGTTTGGAAGTCTCAAAAATGTTAGAGAAAGTTGTTTCTTAACGAAATGGTTCAAGAAAGGGCATACGACCGTTTTTGTTTGTATACAGAAAAGTGACTCTCATTCATAACTGACAGATGTAAATATATATAAATATATATATATATATATATATGTATATAAAGAAATTTATTTTTTCAGATCAGTTCATATCTATAAAATGCAGCACCAATACTGGATAACTAAACAAACTATTTGTCAAAAATTTGGTCGGAAAGAAGATGAATGCATTATTGCATCAGATGCTGAATTAGATACTAAATTAGAATTACTTCGAAACATACAAACATCTTGTACATTGATACAAAGGATAATCGAGAAATATCAAGAATCTGTTTGTTGTAAGTTATTGAGGTTTTATAGTTTAGGCAATGTAAGAAAACATCGATAGAAATTGCAAAAGGTATAAGCCTTATACTTTATTTGGAAAATCATGCAGTTGTCGAAATCTACTTATATTTTTCGCTGAGAGTTGTAGTGTGATTGAGGTTTTGTTGGCCTGATAATTTTTTATATTAAACATCTATTACCGCGCGACGACAATAAACTTGATTCTTGAATTCCATCTCGGGGTCATGGGACAGCTGCTCAATTAATACTGTTGACTTTTTGCCGTACAGTACGTTACATGTATATCGTTTAATCCTGTAATCACTAAATATATTGGAAGCCCCCTCTCTTAGCTTCTCTCACGTATAGTCTTGAGACAAAGACTAGGGTTTCGTGACCATTTAATTCCCTCTGAAATACGAAAATTTTGAAATGTATTTTGGCCTGCTGAATCCGTATCTTGAAGATGTTAAAACAGTATACGTTTTTTTGTATTAGACTTTTGCAAATTCTAATAATAAAAATTACGGTCAATTTTATAAACGAATAGATAACATTATCAAAATTGAAAAAATATTGATTAGATATTACAGTTTGAATAATGATAACTCATGACGTCGGGCAATGTTACTGTTTAAATAGTTACAACTATTTATTAATAAAGTTACAGAAAGCACTGAACAACGAAATGGTTTGTTATTTTGTAAGAAATTTACTGCTTGTGTAGATCATAGAAATATTAATTACTGTGAGACATATTGCAAAGTAACTATAGAAACGTAACATTTAAATGAATAAATCTAAATGTTTAATGGATCTACTTTAATTAGACGCGCAAAAAAGGCTATCTTCGCGAATTTCTTTGATGGGTTTAAATTATAAATATTGATAATAAAGTGTTAGACCTAATAAATATACTTTTAAAATAACAAAAAAAATTTTGATATTTATTTTCGTCAGTTTGTAGAGAACAGCGAGGGTCTGGGGGGGGGGGGGGGTAAAAAAAAAGGTTTGTGCTATTGATGAAATCTCTGGAATGGATGATCTGAAAAAAATGGTTTTAGATTCAATAGGTTAATAGCTGTAGCGCATATTGTACGAGTTTTGTATTTTTTCAAAAATGATCAAATAGCGGCCAATTTTCGAAAAACTATGGAAACATGTTTTTTTCGTCGTTTTTTCCAAAATAAATATTTAACTCTAAATTTAAAAAATCGTATGATATGCGCTATAGCTATAGTCATGAAGAATATGTGGTAAAATTTTCGTAAGTATCGTTTCAATAGTTTCGGAGATTTTATGGACATGCCATCCAAAAACGTAATTTTGAGAAAAACGCGTTTAAAGTTTTCTTTACCGAAAAATGGTGAAAAAACCTTACTTACGTCTAATCAGCGATGCTTGCACTGTACATTATGCTTTAAGTTTCTTCATAATGCTCATTTTCATTCAAAATAGCCCATCTTTGTTTCGTTCTGGCTTCCTTAGAGGTATCACTGCTATGGGGTTTCGTAACTCGTATGCGTATTCTGTGACAGTTAGCGCCGAACTGTACGGTGGTCGGGCCGATTTTGACGCCCGTTACTTCCAAGATTTTTAATATTGGCTGTAATTCCTCATTAAAAATACAAGCAGCTGTTGGACACGCTATTTCAACAATTTTTTTACGCTAAAAATGTGTTTGGAAGCTAGACCAGACGCAGTTGTTAAAAGAATCGTTATTATTCCATGTGTTTTTGCCGAGGCATTTTTCAAGTAGTTCTTGTTTTGTCAAATCATCGTCGATCGGTTTTAGAACTTCTTGAACATCTTCAGCCAGCGCAGGAGGATGTTTGAACTTTTCAACGGTATTATTTTTTACAGCTTTCTTATACTTACCCAAGGAATTAGAGCAGTAAGAATGCTGCGGATTTTTAACTAAACTAAGTAAACAGGAACCTTTTTTTCAACGATTTTGTTTTTTTTTCCCGACAACTTTTTTGCTGTACTTTTTTTCTTGTTTTTTTTCAATTTTTGTTGCCTATACAAAAAGTTTTTTATCTTCACTAGCATGCTCCTAAATTCTTTTTGCGACGTGTAAGACGCACTCTAACATTTTTACAATAAATTTCTCGCCACACGGTAGTGTATGAGCAGCAGTTTGAAAGTCTTTGAGTCACCATCTCCAATGTATAAAACCATAACGCACAAAAAATATTTCAAGAGATTGCCAAATCATTTCACATATACCGTCAACTCCCATTTTTCCGGCGCTACCTTAGTGATTAGCAATACAGTATGTTTTATGCAATTCGTACCACGTTGCATATTCAATCGTTTTTTATTGTATTTATATATCAAAGAAATTATGCCAATAAGAGAAGAAAATCCTCTTTTTTGACAGAAACCGTCTCCTGAAACGGTTAAAATATCTTAGGATTCTCCGTGGTAAGCATTCAAGAGTTTTTTTCTCCAAGAGTTTTGAGCGTCACTACATCGAACTCACTTTTTACAGCGATAAAGATCGAATCGATAATATGATAATAAACAGAGGAGCTCATTCCAGGTCGCAGTTCCATGTGACTATAAAAATGTGTTGATACCACTCAATCCAATACCAAACACATAACATACACTACACGACCATTGATTTCGTATCCAGTCGCTATTACTGGATACAAATTGATGTATTTTTCTTCACACTAGTTATCCATACATAATAAATGAAACTTATTATTACTCACTTTACATTTAAAAAACTGTTGTAATGTAGAAAATAATCAGAAAAAACTATATAATACTTTACTCTGACGTTTGATCTATGTGTACGTCGAAGCTTGTATCTTTCGGCGGTTTTAACTTCGCCGCAGATATACTAGCATGACTTATATTCGCCTCATGGGCATGTGAAAGCGCTCCATGAAATATTCGCTTTTTCGGCTTCGAACCTACATGTCTCCAATTGTTAGTTTGATGTACAGTCTTCTTTTCCAATTGGGAAATCACGAGCACAGATGTTAGGGGTTGAAAATTTCAAAAATTAATGTAGAGAGAAAGAAGTTGTAACTTGGATTTCAGTTACTTCTTACTCTAAAAATTCTAATGTAAAGATATCCTTCGAAGAATAAGCGATCTATCCATACAAACTATCCATACAAACTAAATACATTTTTGTATGGATAGTATATTTACAAAAGGTAGCAGCTGCTCATGTACATAAAGGCATGTAGGCGGTACCGCTCCGAGCCGTACGTATTAGCGCGTTCAGATAGCTAAGTAAACGTCACTCAAAAGTACACATAGACTGCCCCAAATCTTTATAAAATTTCAGTATAATACTTTTAAATATGTATACTTTCGAAAAGGCAATAAAAACATATCGATATTTTGAAGATTTAAATTAGGGTAGACGCTTTAAATTACCGTCATTTTTTTAAGCTCTAATGTTAATGTTACGACGTACATTACAAGGAATAAGAAATTTTGTCGCTATGGATTAGATTTCTGATTATCATAGTCTAGCAGAAATTCTTTTAAAAATCCAAAAGAATTTTATTTACTTATATAATCTACTTATTTATATTTTTTATTTTACCCGATAAGATTGTTATTGGACATATTTTTATATAGATTGTAAATGGTAAAAGAAATTTTTTTAATACTATGTAAAAAGTATATATGGTTCGGCCTTTATTCCAATGCTCTTTTGAATCGAAAAATATAATAATGAATATCTTTGATTTTAAGTATTATTCAATTATGTGAATTTCATGGCTACTACAGAGTCATTTATATCTTAATATTGAATTTGAATTCATGATTAAGAAAAGTTAATTGTTTTGAGTGTATCGTATTACTGCCTCTTTTCTCTTAATGCTAGAAAAAATTGTCCTCCAATTGTTTAAGGATTGGACATTATTTATAACTTACAGTGTGATTTTCTCGTCAATTGTTGTATCTTTTATTTTTTCCTTGATTAGGCATTCTTTTATTCTCTGATTTTCTGTGCATTCGACACATATCGAATCTTTGAAACAGTCATTTATCGTAGCCCCATATTCTTTACAGTTTTAACATTGTGGGATGTATTTTTTAACCGTTGTTGGCACAAATTTAATTACCGTATTCACGATTTACTTTGTAAATATTTTGATTGTCATATTTGTGTTCTATCTCGATAGTAAATGAAGACGTTTAATACTTTGTTTCCATTTTTTTCTAGAGCCTTTTTATTATTAATCTGTTTCAATCGATGGATGCATGCTTCTTAGTATTACCTTTAACTTTTATTTTCTTTTATTGATATGTATAGAATTCTGTTTCTCTCTCGTTCATTGGGTTGACAATCAGTAGATACTTTTTCGAGTTATTTAATTATATTTTTATTTTGTTTTCGCTCAATACTTTGATAGAGTAACTATTGTCGCCTATTTTATTTAGAAAACTTCAAGCGAACTCACATTTTTACATTGTTAACGAAGATCCATAGATATTTCACTGTTATGGACTCCTCTTTGTTTGTATCGTGTTCATTTTTATTTGTTTCAACATGAAGGGTTTTTAATCTATTACATACAGATGCATTTGCGCTTAAATACCTAGTTTTTTCTCTTTTACTGGTCAGTTTTGAAGCGAAGTGAGCGAAATATTCAATGTTATAGCGGTATAAATAGCAACAATATTATTTTGTTATTTATTTCCTATGTGTTTCTTTTGCTTAATATGTTTCTTTGTATCTTTTCACTTTTTTTAAATGCTGTGATTAGGATATTTTGAATAAAAGACATTTTTCATACTTTTCATCTTTTAAGTCCAGCTTTTTTTCCATATTTTTATTCCTAGCAAATAATAATTTACCAAATAATCCTTAAGAATCCACATTCTTAGATCCTTCAAAATGAACGTTTGTTTCAGTGATGGCCCCTTCATTCGATTCAAATTTCTTATTACTGAATCATTTCTTCAAATTTAGAAATAGCAAATAGTTGCAAAGGACGAAATCTAGAGAATATGTTAGATATTCTCCAACATATTCTCTTTAACTCATATTATATTAATAGCTCAGCTAGTCTTTAGCTCAATTTATGGATCATTTCTATGGTGACTATATACGTGTGCACTTGTACATTGCCTTATAGAACGATATTTTTTCTTTGCCAAATACAATTATTTTTGCTTCAAATCAATATCGAATCCATACAAAAGCTCTGAATAATATACGCCGATGATTATTTTACCTTTTTCAAAGCAATTGATGTGAACGATATCAGGTACATACTAACGAACTATGGCCATTACATTGTTGATCGACAGACCCAGCTTGACCTTCTTTCGCGCACATTCCCCCATAAAAAAACACTATTTTGACTGTTCCTTGGTTTGTGATGTATTGTGAGGGACCAATATTTCGTCCATGCTTATGAAACGGCGTAATACTTCATTCAGATTGCTACTGAACATTACCAAATACTCCTCTGAAACGGTCATACTATTGTGCTTCTGATTTACTGTAAGCCATTAGACGAATAACTTTTTCATATCGAAATATTCATGTAAATGATGACGTACCGGCTCAGTTAGAAAGACCACATCCATAATGAACCGACACATTGTCTTTGTGAAGAATCTAGAGTCCGTATTTCCACAATTCGGATCATTTCTTCCGGCTTCCACGAAAGAAAGCAAAGGTAGTAACGTTGATTAATAGTTTAAAATTTAGGCATCCAGTGAATATACTTAATACCATTGTTAAAAAAAAACAACATTAATTTTTTTGATATCACCAGTAATCCTCCATGAGTTTACCGACATCTTGAAAACGTTTAAATCATTCAAGAACTTATAAAAACAATAAATTTCATTTCCATATTCTTTTTTCAATAAATTTTAAGCTTTAGTAGCAGTTTTTTCAATTTTATTTACAATTTTACAACTTTTTGTTTCTCTAACCATTAATTATATTATGCCCAAACTGCAGATTGCAAGTTATAATATAAACGGAAGGAGGTTTGAAAAGATATTAAGGTACTGTAGTTTGATGAAATACATTATTTTATTATAAAAAGGAATTCTGGAAGTAATATTTAAAAAATTACCTAGGAATAATTAGTCACTAATTATCGAAGAAATATGCAAAATTAAGACACTGAGTTGTAACAGTAACAGTTACGGACAAAATGTGTAGAATTAGAATAGAATTAAAACAATGAGCATAAATTCCTAAAGAATAACAAGTGTATATTTAAAAAAAATCACATTATTGTAATAATTAATTATATTCTTGAGCTCAGAAATATAAACAGAGTATTGAGAAATGAATTGGAATATACCATAAAACTAAAGAATCATAAAAAATTATTTTTTAAGCTTTTTCTTTTTTTTATCTTAAATCCCCATTTCTTAAATATATAGTTTTTCGTAGTTTTAATAGCTCTAATCTCGTAAATAAGCACGTTCGCACTATTAGGCAATATTTTCTTTCAAACCTTTCGAGTTTTTTCGAGAAAATGAATATATTTCTCTTTAACTTACATAATTTATGTTATTCCGATTTATACGAGGGCGGTCCGATAAGTACTTCGCCTCACAGCCCGATGGCGCAAATATCGCAAGGGAAATTTACCATCGTGTAGTACATTCTCGTAGATGGCTACTTTCGAAATTTCAGTCGAATCGGACTCGTAGTTTTGTTTTGACCGCGTGTGGAAGCGGGCGAGTTCGTGGATTTTAGAAAAATAGAAAAGAGCAATATCGGTCGGTGATTCGATTCTTGTTTTTGGAAGGGAAATCGTGCAGCGAAATCAAAGATCGCTTGGATGCTGTGTACAGTGATTCTTCTCTTTCGATGGTGACCGTTAAAAATTGGTTTAATGAGTTTCAACGTGATCGTGGATTTTGACGAGTCACGCCCAGGTGACCCGAAAACGGCTACCACGGAAAATAACATAACAAAAATCCACGATCTCATATTATCAGACCGTCGATTGAAGGTGCACGAAATAGGTGAGATAGTAGGCATCTCAAAAGATCGCGAGGGTCATATCCTACATAGAATTTTGAGCATGAGAAAACTGTCGGCGCGATGGGTGCCGCGTTTGCTCATTGATAACAAGCGCAACCGTGAGACCATTTCGAAACAGTGTTTTACGCTGTTTAAGCGTAATCCGAAGGAGTTTCTGCGTTATTTCGTGACCATTGATGAAACATGGATTACTGGTACAAACCAGAGACCAAGGAACAGTCAAAATAGTTGGCTTCACCCGGCGAATGTGCTCCGAAGAAGACGAAGTCTGTCCTTACGACCGGAAAGGTGATGGCCCCTGGTTTCTAGGATTCACAAAGTGTGGTCTACATCGACTATCTGGAGAAGGGTCACAAGGCTATACCATGACGAATTATTGGGCTTATTCAATGCCGAATTGCAGAAATAACGGCCCCATTTGGCGAAGAAAAAAGTGTTCTTCCACCATGATAACGCGCTGGCTCACACGTCCGCCCTCGCCATGGCCAAATTGGTCGAATTAGACTACGAACTACAGCCCCATCCACCGTATTCTCCAGATTTGGCTCCGTGCGACTTTGTTTTGTTTGCGAACTTGAAAAAGTCACTGGCCGGGTAGAAATTTGAGTCGAATGAGGAGGTGATCGTCGCCACAAAGACCTACTTTATAGATTTTTTAACAACGTATTTTTCAGAGGGGCTAAAGAAGGTGGAGCATCGCAGGGTCAAGAGTATCGAACTAGGAGACAATATTGAAAAATAAATCGTCGGCTTTCCAAAATTTTCGTTTTTCTTTTATAGACTAAGTACTTATCGGACCACCTTCTTATGTTACTAAAAACCAGAGAATATTTATTCATATATTCATCACCACGACATATGACAATTTGATTTATGATTTTGTCTATTTAGCCAGAAACATATTTTTAAAATGTTAAATTGCAACACAGTTATTTTATTTTATAGAAAAGCTTATTTTTCCCTTACATCGATTCCTCTATCATCGATCAATATTTTATTAAAAATATCTTTAGCTTATTGTTTATTTGAAAAAAAATGTTCCAAAATTTTTATGAATATTATTACATTTTTAGATTTATCTCAAGAAATGAACTCGATGGGCAGATTTCTTAAAGAAAATAGTAATGAGGATAAAACTTCAGCAGCTAAGATTATGCTGTCAATTGGCAAAAGTCTTACATTTTGCGCACAACAACAGTTAGCCGTGCATGATCCTTTACTAAGATTTCATCAAGAACTTGAAACGTTCCGCCAGCGAGCCATTGGAGATACTTTAAAAAATATTTTAGCAATGGAGAAAGCCAGAACAGAGTATAGAGCAGCATTATCATGGATGAAAAATGTATCACGACAATTGGATCCGGATACATCCAAACAATTAGAAAGATTTAAAAAAGTTCAGAATCAAGTTCGAAGGTATTTACATACATATCCAACTCTAAAGGGAACTAGTTCGTAAGTCATAGTAGTAAGCAATGAGAGCGCTAGCATGAAATATTATTGATCCACAATATAGGGGCTCTTTCGAAATTGGGTACGAGATATAAATAAGCATTAGGATAAAATATACCCAATTATTAATAATCGTTATGTCCATAGTTTACAAGTAGCGGCATATTAGCAAGGGCGTATGTTGGTTGTGGAAAAAAAGAGACAGAATTTTCCTCCGATTAAGGAAAATAGATATCTTTTTCATGCAGCAACTATATCTATTATCATCTTTCCGAGAAGGGAAACGATTTTCCCATCAAGTAAAATTAATTAATAACAAAAAACGAAAAAAAGGTAAAACGGAAAATTCATCATTAACGAGCCCAATTTTCAAGTATAAACGCGTTTCCTTTCTTGGTACCCCTTGTAGATCCATTACATAAAATACTAAAATTACGTCTTTCGACGAATCTTAATTTCAGTTGTATAAAAAAAAGAAGTACAAAAGAAGTGAAAACGTGACATATTAAAAAGTGATTTCCCTTTTTTCTCTTTTTAATTTATGCGACTTTTGTTTCCATTTATAGATTTTTATAGGTTTTCCGTCAGTTCGGCCTTGTATCACAACTTCTTTTAGATTGAAAGATGGGAATTTCTCGGTTACAACTTTCCGAAAATTCCCTTCAGCGACATTTTTTTCTCTTATTTCTAGAAAAATAATAAAAAGTAAGAAGTAAAACGGACACCAGGCCGTTCTCTTGTCTCCAGAAAGAAACGGCAGTTATTCCGCGCACGCGTGTGGTCCCATAAAAAAAAATACAAAAGACGGTCGCTTCTACGCATATGGATAGTGTTGTGTTTGTTATTTAATATATATATTCCGACATTATATTAACTAGTCCTTGAATAAACTTTTTACCGTATTATTACGGTATATACTGTTTATTTGTAATTGTGGTCTTATTTCGTTAAAGTTAAGTTGAAAACATCATCACAAGTTTTGTAATATGTCTAATCCACTATCGTTATGATCGTTCCCACGGGTTGCGCCCGATAGAGATGCTAAATCCTCGTAGAATTTTCTGTCGTTATGTAACGTCATCAGAAATACCATCAGCCCAATTCACACTAAATCGTGATTTACATACCAAGGTTTATCCTGGTTTTAACTATTAGTTTTAATTATGTTCCATTATAAAAGTTTAATTGGTTATAATTAAATGTGGATATTAGTTATACATATCGATCTTATGTATGAAAAGATAGCGACTCTTAAGGATTTTTTTAAAACAGATTGTATTAAAATCGGCGTATTCTAGGCTGAGTAAAATTAATTAATAACAAAAAACGAAAATAAGGTAAAACGGGGAATTCATCATAAACGAGCCCAATTTTCAAGTATAAACATGATCACTCTGTACTTTACAAATCAAAAGGACAGAAAGTTTAATATAGAGCGGATCTTTATAATTCTTAGAACGAATTTCAGATGAAGACTGAAATGGTTTTCTGATTCCACAGGGTTATTACATTATTATTGTTATTACACCCAAAAACTAAACCATACTCGCTCAAAAATGTTTGGTTCGCAGAATCTAAATCAAGCGTCAGAATTGATCCTATCCCCTCGTTTCTGAGATATCCTAACCTAAAAGTGCAAAAAGCATGTTTTATGCTATATTTGACGTCATATCACAACGCGAGAACGTCTTTTTTCTAAAATTGAATAATGCCATTTAAAAATACCACTTTTACCTTTCAAAACTTGTTTTTCATATTTTAAAAATCTTCATTATTCGCGGAGATATGATTAAATAAAATTAAATAACGATATTTTAGCGCTTTCATAACAATAGGACTAAATTTGACAAAAGTTCTAAAAAACGCGGAAGTAATATATTTCTCTGTATTTTGGATCACCCAATTCCAATCGGATCTCCAATTTATCTTATCAACTTTATGTCTGAAACTGTCTAACCTAAAACTGCAAAATCAATGATTTTAGGTGGAAATGTACATAGAAACACATAATCTATAAACATTATACCCCCAATAGGTTAACCTTATTAATTTCTCTTTTTGAAGAACTTTTTTCAATGTTAGTCCTATTGTTATGAAAACGCTAAAGTATCAAACTTTATTTAATATCCCCGCGAATAATGAAGATTTTTAAAATCTGAAAAACAAGTTTTGAAAGGTAAAAGTGATATTTTTAAATGGCATTATTCGATTTTAGAAAAAAAAATTCTCGCTTTGCGATATACGGTCAAATATAGCATAAAACATGCTTTTTGCACTTTTAGGTTAGGATATCTCAGAAACGAGATAAATGTGAACATTTTGTCAGATGAGAAAAAGAAAAGGTTCAAAAAACCATACCTGATATAACATTTGTTTACTTTACGATGGCAAATGAAACAAAATTAGATATTGAAACAAAATTATCAGTTGTACTAAACTAAGCGTCTTGTACCGATGGTATTTTATGTTATCACACGTTCATTTCTCTAAATAAAAAATAACAGTAAGGAATTAAATGTAAAAAAATATCATATTTTTCAGTGTATACTATTAAAAAACTAAAAAATATTGTGAATGAATATTTAAGCAAAAATCCGTGTAATTTTAAAAAGTTTGCCATAAACATTGTTATGATTCGTATATATTCTAAAAGTACAATCTTTCTTACGTATTTTGAAAAAAAAAACATGCCGATCCGATGAATGATTTTCTAGTTATGACAATTTAAGAAAAATTTAAATTATTTTTCAATTGCTTATAACTTTTTAATGAATTAATATTTTAGCGTGGAATTCGGCATAAATAATAACCCTTAAATAGACATTTGATGTACCAAATATTTTAAAAGTCCGATATTTTTCTCTGATTCTATCTAAAACTAATTGGTTATATTCCATATACATCACTGCTACTAGTCTTTTAAATAGTATCTGACATATCAACACTCATTTTTCTAGTAATTTCGACGATATCAAGATTTAGTTTTCATTCAATATTTCAAATATTCTGTCTTCTATACTCTTTGCTCCCCTGTCATTTATAATATATTTATCAAACTTCAGTATTTCTTTTTATGTTTCTCTTATGCCAAGCCATAGGCAGTCTGCTATCCTTACCACAATGTCAAGCTGAGCGTAAGATAGGTAATGCTGTGTATTATCAATAGAACTGGTATATGAGATAAGGCACATCTAGGACACGTGCATATTTTGAAAATTCATTTCTTTTTTTTGATACAGAAAACCATTAAAAATAAATTAATATCCTGAAAATTTACTACTACATATGTAATTGTCCAATATATTTTTCTTCCGTTTTTATTAATGTCTTTATAGATCATTTATATATCAACATAGTGAAATTGTTCAATTGTGACAAAGAAAAATATGTACTCTAAGTTTTTTTATCTAATATTAATGTTCATTCAATTTACAAAGCAATTATCAGATCAAAAGTTATTAGCAAAAAATACGCAAGACAATAATACTTAACTTTCAGATAATCATAATAAATTTACATTTATGAGAATAGTAAAAACAATTCAAATTTTCATTCAAATCATTCATTTTCACAACATTTAAACATTAACTAAAACGATTTACAGATAAAGTCATATAATATAAATTTTTCAAGGATATAAAATTGAGATAAACTGGAATCGAACATTCAAGTCTCTCACTATGTATCACTAACATTTTGGCAAATGTCAACCGATTACATAGCATTCAATAAACAATAAGACGCCGTACACTCCATGAAGCAATACTCCAGAAGCTAATAGGAGCCGTATAAAATGCATACCAGCACACCCTGTATATAGTGTATCAAAGCAATGAAAAGTGTGCTGCATGCGATATCACAACCCCACTCGCATCGATAGTACGCCCAAATTTCTGCGATTACGTAACGAATTATTCTTAGCTTTAATTTACGATTTTTAATATATCATAATAAACAAAATTTTATAAAGAAAAGTAAATACATCTCATATTGAGTTTGACACTTGATTTTCTAGAAATCTACATGTCCATAAAATATAAAATTTATCATATACATATTTTATGTAAAAATGTAATTACATATTATACATCTCAGTCACATATTCGACCACTTATTTAGCATATAAATACTCTGCCAAAATTAATAAAAAGTAAGAAAAAAATTAATAAGAGTACATGATTAATGTAAAAAATTGAAAACAAATAGATTAAGAAGATTGTTCTATATTTCTAAATATTTTCGTTTATATAATATTTTATATAATTATATCTAGTCCTGCTTAAAGTATATTGTTCATTATTTCCAAATAAGATCGAAATCTTTGTTTTCAAAATTTAATTTTATTTCGGCATATCTTGTATAATATTCTTTATTATTTATTTGTATTAAGATAATTGTATTTTTATACAGCATGAATGAAATCTTAAACCTATATCTATCATCCAGATTTTTTCCCAATTCTTTTAAAACATAATATGTTGGTATTTCTTTAATTTAATATTCCCTGAAACATTGAAACTAATATTAAAGCATAAACCAATTCGATCTCTTCTTCGTTATCTTGTCCCAGTATACTTGTATGTGAGCTATCAAGTTGCAAATATACGCATGAGGATCCCCACGATGTTGAAACTTGATACATTAAAAGTAAAGTGAACTATATTTTATAACTGTAGTATATAGTAATAATCATTAGTTTATCCTACAAAGTATGAAATATTTATAAAATAATTCCAAAATATTTTATGAATGAAAATATCTACGAAATATGGAAATTTCCGCCACAAAAAGCGCTCCGAAAAATTTTACAAAATATTTCCGGGAAATTTTGCAATACTTGTTACAAATATTTTTATGAAATATTATTGAAATATGGGAATGTCCGGGACAAAAATCGCCCCGAAAGATTTCACAAAATGTTTCTAGTAAGTTTTGTAAAACTTATCATCCAGATTCGATAAATGTTCTTGGACTTTTCATATTGCCATGATTAGAAATATTTTTAAAATATTTCCAAAACATTCTCAAGAAAATTTTTCTAAAATATATTTATAACGTTTTACAGATAACGTTTTACAGATTGTACGAATAAAGTAGGTTCCTTGTGAATATTCCATAGAATATTTCTAAAATATAGTTGAAACGTACTGAGAAACATTTTTATACAATATGTTCAAATGTATTTTATATTTTGTACAAAATGTATTTTTATTTTGAATATGACAGAACCAAAAGCCATACATGTCATGAATGTTGTATTTCATCCTTATTAGTTACATCTACCATTTGATTATGAGATGATTATCTCATTCCATGAATAAATTGTTACTACTTTTCAATGAATCGTTCACTCTATTCGAATAAAAACATTTAGAGATATTTATTATTGACAAATTATAATAAATATTTAAAAAAATGTGATTAAGAAGAGAACAATTTTAATTTATAAGTTGTACCATACATTGGCTTTTGAAATTAATCTATATTTTCATAACATGCCCAAAATCATTCAGTAATGTTGCTGTAAAGGGTATAGACTGCTTAGAGAATATGTCTAAAGTTTTTACATAGGTTTCAAATGTTAATTAGGAAAAGCTTTTTAAAATTTATCTCATTAGAACCCAGTAATATTTTTAAAACTTTTCGCGAAAATTTTTATGAAAGCAAACTTAAAGCTACGATCGAAATATGTCTCTTCCAGAATTGTTTCAACGAAAGGTTATAGTAAATGTTTGGAAAATATGTAATTAAAATTCTTAGTCACAATCTTGCGTTCTGGAACTTTTTATAAAATATTGCACAAACGCACAATTTCAAATTTCTAGAAAGTAAAATTTAACTTATTATAATGCCGTGCGCTTTTTTAATACTATTTTGCTTAGTACTGTTGTACTATTAACGGGAATATATTCCTCGATATTGGAAAAGAAAGTTAAGCAAAAATGGAGAATTTCTAGCTTCAAAGCTAACTTACTCACAATCTTGGGTTCATCCTAGAAAAACAGAGAATTAATTCACAGGAACACGTAAATCACAGGAAATGTGAATCAATTACATAAAATTTGTCTGGATTCTTTTCTATTCCCATGCCCATAAAACAAACCTGAGAACCGTAACAGTAATCGTCGATACTGTTTAGTTATGCAATTTAATGTACGTTACCGGATGAATATGGATTCGTAGGTAATAACAAAAAAGATCGAAACTTACTAATACGATAAGTTACAAGAGAGATATTAGTGAATCCTGCTATACAAACAATCTATTAGGCAAGAATGATTACATACAACATTTCTTCCACCTATTTTGAAAAAATTTATGAACATTTTTATTTTAATTTAAAAATCATTAACATCCTATAAATGAAATGCTTCCATTGAAAAGTATTTTTTGATCAAGTTTTAAAAATATTAACAATATTTTTTCGCCATATTTAGGTATAAATCAAAAGAGTTCTTTGGGTTGAACTATAAGACTTATTTTTTCTTCATTTAATCATTGTTATACAAATAACCTTGGGCATTATTATTTTTCTAATTCTATATAATTATGTGACGTCGGATCGTCGTTATGACGATGTAAATTGTTAATTAAAACAATTTTATTTATCGTGCGCACGTTTTATGCCTAAAACCTTCGTCCTACTAGCAAGGGGCGTGCTTGTTGCGTTAGAGTGCTTTTCCTCCGATTTTTCAGAATTGCTAATTCTGAATGGATGCCTTTTGTCACTGACTCCTCGGCAGCGACGACATCCACCTCTCCTTCACTGACTATTAGCAGCAAAGGGGTTAGATTTACTAGGTTAGCAAGGAGTGACTCCAAAGCTCTGAGCGTTAGCTTCCTTTGGCACACTTCCTTGAGTGACTAACCCTGAACGCTAGCAAGTGAGGTCTTTTATAGGTTAGCTCCCACTTGGCGCTCTAGAGGCTGTCTTAACAATTATCTGGGACCTAATTGGTCCGGAGCCCCTCTCGAATAGTTACAACTTGGAATGAAACACCCCCAAGCTGTGAAAATTCGAGAGAGGCTGTAGACGGGTACGTCCCTCAGGAAATGTACCCCTCAAGCTCGCTTTTCCTCGTAGAGCCATTACAAAAATCCTTCAGCTATTAAATTTTGAGTGACTTTTCGTTTTCTCTTTTTTTTATGGTTTCTAGATAAATCCATAAAAAGTAAAAACGAAAAGTTACCGAGAACATTGAAACGGCAAAAAAAGGGGCACATCTGGCCGAAAGTTAACTACCATTCTTTTTTCTACTCCCGTGTTTTATGGGTTTTCCTGGGATGCTGTCTCGCTTTGAATTTCCAAAATGACTTTTTGGCCTAATGTTCTAAATTTAACAAAACTATATCTCGTGCATCAGGCCACTTTATCTTCTTGAATCAGAAGGTTTTTCGGCTGTGACATGTACGCATGGGGTCCCATAAAATAGGGACGCAAGCAAAAAAAGGTCTCGCATTCTGACCGATAGCGCACGCATACAAGATTTCTCTCTTTCAAGATTCCTATCCCGACGTTACAATTAACTTGACTAATGAAGATTAACATTAATTAAAGTTATTATTATTATTGTTTGTAATTATTTATTACATGATATCATTGTTAAAAGGCAGCTTTACTATTGTATCTTGACCTTTTCATAACTAATAATTAGATTTTATTAAAATTTATTTCTATTTTTCAGAGGTAAAGCAAATTTCGACAAATTATCTCTTGATTGTCTACAGAAAGTAGATTTACTTTCTGCTGCTCGCTGTAATATGCTTAATCAAGCATTGAGCTTATATCACAATAAATTACTTCAGTATTCTGAAAAAACTGCGGAAATATATGTAACGGTAGCAGAAACTCTTCTAGTCGAATCTTCAGAGAACGTTTTACTGGAAATCCAAACGCAAACTTTGCAAGCTCATAATAACCGAAATAATTCTACTGATAATATACTTCAAGAAGAGTAAGTATAAAGGTTGTTTACAAGTGACGACCTTTTTTTCTACAAATATACTCCACAAAAAATGCATTTATTAGCTGAACTTCAATATATACGTACTGAGCGCGATTCCAGTATGTTTTCTCGAAGAGAAAGTTGTACAATAGTGGGAATTAATGATTTCATACTTATAATTTTTCTGTATCTTTAATGTTGCTGATTACTACAGTAATATTTTTAGAAAATAGCCGGACCCCCCAAAAACGTATGTGCTTAGATTACACTGTGCACTCAAAATCTACAAAAAGTTACACTTCGGCGAGCAATGAAAATATGCATACTTATTCTGAATTTTGTATTTATAATTAAATAATCAATACATGAAGGCAATTTGTTAAGTCAGTGATTTTTAGAGTAAACAATTTTGTTCGATATATAAGCATTTTATCATTCAACATAATCTTATTTTAACTTAATACAGTTAGTCCAGCGTTGTTTCAATGTTTAATATTTCACATAATATTTTCTTAAGGCCCTCAAAATAGCCTTTTGATTTCTTGATAGACTAGTAGTCGTATCCCAATTTATGGATTTTTAATGTGGTAACTATCCACCTGTGCATCCGTGCATGATCTTGATGGAACAGTTTTTTTCTTAGTAAACAACCGTCAAATGCGTTTAATTTAGCTTCAAATTAATATCGAATCTGTTCAAAAGATCTGAATAATATTCATCGGTGATCGCTTTACCCTTTTCTAGGTGGTAATTCAAACGCAAACATTGCAAACTCATAATAACCGAAATAATTCTACTGGTAATATACTTCAAGAAGAATAAGTATAAAGGTTACTTTCTACTACATTTTACTACATTTAATTTATTAATACTACTATAAGTGTAATGTTGCTTTGATATTCATTGAGTTTAGAAAATGAAGGTAGTTAATATAAGAATACGTACAGAGACTCTGTGTTTTTTATTAGCTTGGATGGAATGGGCTCAAAAGATTGACTCAGCAGCTGGAGGAGGTTCGAGGAAATAATTCTATGTTACATTTAGCTTGGGAGGAATGGGCTCCTAATTTGAGCTCTAGAAAATTTCCAGTGAGATTCAGAAGAGTAGCAATTTTAAAAATCTAAGTCTGAATTAGAATAAAATGTGTTTATTCAAGATCAGAGTAGAGACCTGCTTTACGCTACAACTTCTAAATATTTGATTTTCGCAGCGAAAAGCTGGTCTATTTATACCAAAATTTAGGTAAGAAAGTTCGAAAAGAACTATTTTCCTATCGTTATATTACATTAGAGTCAGATGTACAATTTCTTTTCATTGTTATAACTCCTCATAGGGAGTTCGGTTTTGCTCAAATTTAGATTCAAACAACAGTAAATATTTCGAACTACAGAACTATCTATTTTAATTAGTTAAATATGCTTCCATTTCCAAAATATATGCAAATTAACTTAATTATCTTAATAATTATTAAACAAAGTGCTTAACTAAATTATAATATTATAGTTGCAAAAGTGATGAAATAAGTTTTAAGAAATAAGTTATAAATTACTTTTCTGATTATAAATTAAATTGATATGAATGATTAATCGATAATTTTAAATAAAAATGAATCTCTTATAACTTGTTTATTAACAGTCTTATAATGATTTTATTAAACGTGACAATATTTTAAGATTCAGTACTTACGATCAAAACAATAAAATTTGCATGAGACATTTATAATTTGTTTGCAACAATAATTAGAGGTCTTATTATAAAATTTTAGTTATTCTAAGTTGTGAAAATAACAATTGTTATGACCATCAAAGCATTGACAAATTAATGATAAATATTAAAATTATTTATCCTGATTTAATAATAAATTAAAGATTTTAATTACATAATAAAATTCAGTGAAAACATATACAAAAAATATTACACAAATGCTGAGTTATGTTTATGTTTATCTATTTCTCATGTTTATTTACCTTTTGGCTCTTTAAATGAAAAATAAAATATTTTTAAATTCCTGTCGTCTTTACGCTATATCTATATATGCTGTTGACGTATCGTTCGTCATATGGTCAAAAGAATGCTATTAAATGTGTAGATTTTAAGTCTAAATCTCTGTTAATTCTAATGTATATCTTATTTTTTCGATTTGTATTAAGAAATATCACTTGTAATCACGTTATGAGGGAAATTTATCACTTGAATTGGAGGTAAATTTTGCTGAAGCTAATATTTTGTTACTGCATCAATGCCCGGAGATGGGGAAAATGCTTAGTTCGACCCAGGAAGGGACTAACACTCGTATGCTCATTCTCAGAGAATCAAAAGGAATGGAAAAGGTGTTTTGGGATGGTTTCAGTTTGTAAAACTCAAAAGTGTCTGTGGTTGCAAAACGGGAGGTGAACGCTGCGTTCTACGTCAATCACCGGCATCTGCTACTACAATTCGGATGAATTCTTGCTCGATGAGAATTCGCTCGTACAATTAAGATCCTAATACCATGATTGCGATTGTTATAGTCCTAACTTTATAAAAACACTAAGGTTGTAAATCCATACTAGGAACAGGTGATATTTTTATTCTCGTGTACTAATGAATGTATACAAATTTAGGCTGACTCTATATGTCCTCTAATCTTCACATGAGTCTTATGCCTACTGACAAATAAAATTTTGAAACCTGGATTTGGTTTTATTTTATCATAGTACATTAAGAAAGTATTTATCATTTCAATTTGATAATGAAAGTAAAAAGAAAAAAAAGGTTCCGCCGTCACAATCGGTATAGAATACAGTTGATATATTTTTAGACTATTATTGTTGATTATAGGAATTCTGATCTCTGAACAAATATTGTTACAGGATAAACCATTATTAACAATTTTTTTATTTATAAGTCTGCTTTAATACAAAATTTTCAAATAAAGCAGAAGGTTCAAAAACAGTTAAGATAAGTTATTAACATTGTTTATCAACTATAATTCATTTTTCTTAACAACATATGCAAAATGCTCAATTATTTTATTGTTCTATACTTTTCTAATAGTATTTTAGATTGGTAAATTAGTGTCATGTTGAATTTGAAAGTATAGCGCAGTTTTGTTTACTACCCCATAAGAATATACTACAAATATATAATCTGCAACGCGAATAGCCCTAAAGTCTATTGCCTATTGAGGGAGGGAACTTACCTTATTTATTTAAGGGCAATCACCTCCGGTCGCGTTGAAATTTAAGTTAACGGATCAACTATCGCAAACCAAACCGAAAATAATAAAAGGGGAAGGTAAGAGGCGCGCTTACGGCCTAATGTACGCTAGGGTTGGAATGACCTTGAAAGGTCAAGGACAGGTGAGTAGGCAGACGTTTAAATGAACTGACAAACGGTTTAAATTGAAAAAAAAAGAAACGATTTATTAGGATACGGCGAACATAAGAAAATTAAATAAAATTGTATAAAAACGCGGCAAAAAGAATAAATAAAAAAAACAAATAGATTGGCGACGGCAAAAGGTGGAATCCACGCACGCAATTTAATTAATCGGCCGTCGTAAGGCTCCGGCTAATTAGCCAGGAAGTCCGAACGAGGCCCGGCGCACGCAAATTATAAACAAAAAAAAAATAAACAAGAAGAAAATTGCACGGAGGGAGAGAGAGAGATAACGGATAATGGCACTCACCGATTAGCAGAACCTGGTGCACACCTCACAAACAAAATCACCTCACTCACACACAAAACAAAAAAAAACCAAAAGAACAAAATTTAGTGCAAACGCTCAATTCAGAGGCTAAAGGCCAACTGAATATCGGCGAGTGTCACTCATCTTTCACCGTCTCTCTCTCTCTCTCTCTCTCTCTCACTTACCGTGCATGGCAAGTCGACTTTCCGAGGTTCACGACCTCGGAAAGTAAACAAGCCCCGTCGCTGGCTCACCGACATTGACGAACTCCGGCCAACGGCCAGGAGCTCCGTCACAAATCCATATTTGTACTCCAGTTATACTTTTCAAAGAACATTTGGAACTGTACTTTTAGATGTAGGGGAAAACAAGATTACACTGAAAAGGCACGCAGGTTGGATGTTGAATGTAGTAGCAGTAGGATACATATAAGATTCACTAATGTATCGGAAAAAAAATTGGTAATCTTATTGAAGTTGCTATCTTCTCTAACCCCAAGCATTGCAAGAAAGTAAATGATAGCAACTATTATCCGTCAATATAAAGACTAATGATAATATTGTCTTGTTATCACCAACTTACCCTAGAATAAGAGAAACAGTCACAGATAGTTTGAACGAGATTCTTGGTCGTTGGCCGAGTAGGGCGGCCATCTTGTCGGCTCTAGAATTTGCGCTGATGAAAAGATCAATAACTTTTCGGCTGGGGATGCGCGAGGAGAGTGAGAGAGATGGAGAGAGATAAGGTAAATAATGAGAACCGAGCAGTTAAGCAAGAGAACTGTAGAAGTAAACATAGGATTGTGTAAATTAAAAGTCTTGAGAAAAGTGAATTTGAGAGCGACTGTTTGCTTAGAATTGGAGATTTTATTTCTGTTTCTTTGCGGTAAACGAAGACTCCTGGTCATGTAAGTACTTTGACGTTTCTCTCTTTCTCTACTTCTGTGCCAGCATTGATTTATGTTCACCATAATGTTTTTCCACATGTAATTATCGTTTAAAGTTATAATTACGTTATTATGATCGGTTATCAAATCGTTGTTATTGTTTAATAAGCACTATTTCTTGTGCGACCTCTACTGTACATTGACTATTTTCCTAATATTTAATACGATTATGGCCATAAATTTCATTAGTCTTGTTAAAACGCGCTTAGTTTTTCCAAATAGTTGAGTTTATTGTAGCCTTATTATACGTTTAAACGCTGATGCAAGTTTAAGGCAGCTGAGGAGTTGGCCGGACCTTTCAGCTTTTATACTATATGAGTGATGGAGCATCTTATTACCATGAAAGTTTTGAGTCAGATGGCTTGATGATTTGGCCATTGCAAACTAACCAACAGACTAATATACATTAGGAATTCTTTTGTAAAATCCCGATTTGACCAGCAAATAACCTTGATAGTACGTGTCTTAGACTTTATGAAGGTTATGGTTGGATACTAAATGATTTTTGTCTGTAGCACTGTGCTGAAAAAAATGAAGATTTTTCAACTTTCTGCTGCATTCCAAAATTCGTCTTTAAATTACCTCTATGGTTGATTTTTATCTTATAATCGAAGGTAATTTGGACGTAAAATTTTCCACTCTTTCTGGACCTCGGATAGAAACTAGAGTTTCCATTGAAAAAAAAACAAAGTTGATCTACAAATCAGTTTGAATTTGAAGGGCAAGATCATTGTGAAGATAATGGCTAGATTAGTCTCTCCATACTTCACAGCTTTTACCTGAAATATGTTTTAAATGAACTGCAGCGTTTCATGCTATTCAGGTGTTTATGATAAAATTGTATTATACAGGGTGTCTGTTCAGGTAAGATGCGGGAAAATAATGGACGAGTTGAATTTGTCCTGTTGTTTTTTATTATTGTCGTTTGCTTTTCGTTGATACAAGTGATCGCTTGACAAGAACGACACGGGAGCTGACGTGCTTGGCTGAAGGCTGAAATTGATCTGCCGCTCGCCCGCGCTTACAATCTCGTTGTTCTTTTCATCCCTCCTCTGTCTCTTCTGGGCTCAGAGAGCGGCACTTTTCGTGGCGAGTTCCTGTTGTAGTCCTCCCTCCACCTTTTCTTCGCAACATGCTACAGGTCTCAATAGCGCCCGTATGGCACTTCGATCCGAAAGGGTATACTCCAGCCTTGAAAAACTGTATGTTTTTCATTCAGAGTGAGAATGAGAGGGAGGCAAAACACGTGCTTGCTCACGATTTCATTTTTTGTACATAGGTTTTTCATTTGGCCGACAGATTAGTCTCGAAGATCGCATATCATTTATACTCACGTGTGTTGATGCAGCAATAAAGTTCTATGCAAAGGAACAGAGCACTTTTCTCCCTGCGCGTCGAGAGAGGATTCATGATGAGCTCTCCAATTATTATCAGTTTTCATGTGATGGAATACCCGCATGTCAAAAGGCACCCTGATAACCGATCTCATCTCATGTGTTCGGAAAGATCACATGTTTAATGCTATCCTGAACAGTATCCTATTTGAAATTACCTAGCCGGGTTCTCAAAAGTGGTCGAGGATAGGGAAAAGTTAAGATACCGGGAACCATTGATTGCGTCATTAAAGAAATGTGGACAAAGTTATGTACCCATTAAAAATTCTGGCCCAAATATTAACACTTCAACGACGTTGATCGACAATTTTACGATGCCAATGAAATTTAAAAGTAGACTAATATAATGACTGCTATGTTTGTTGAGTCTACCGCCTTTTTTGAAGATAACTTTATCACTAAAACAAGTGTGCTAGAAAAAAGTTGGATCCTTATCCAATTGATTAAGAGTCTACTTGTTACGGATATAATTGTATTTAATAATATGAAATAAAAAATAGAAAAGAATGTCATGTTGCTTTGTGAATTTACTTTTGGTTCCGTTGTTAAAATCGTACTCACATCGGTAAAAATGTTAGTAGCGTACTGCGGTGATCACGAAAGATCATACGCGGGTACATTTTTTCTCCTTCGAATTACGCGAGTAATTATAATAGGAGCACGTAACAAATAAGTCGTCTGCTGCTATTTATTTGGGAAACGGTAAGCCAAAGAGTATTAGCGATCAGAATTCGAACGAAACTTGAATTCGCGAAGGTAACATGGCAACGATACAAAAAAGTTTACTACAAAAAGTGAGTCAAGTTCGTTATAATGCTAAGCAACGAAAAGGGAAGCATTGCGTAAACTCTCTCATTCAATAGTTCGCAATTGTCTAGTTAGCTTTCCTCTAGTTCGCATTTCTCCTATTCACTTTCTCTTGTACTCAATTCTCTCTTGTATACTTTAGTTTAAATAAAATAATTTATAAAAAAAAGTATTAAATTTGCTAATAACACTACCTGTAAAAGTCCATCATGAGTAGTCGATCATTTTGATTAAAATCTTAGTGCCGTATGATATGATATGAATGCTAACGCACCTACCGTAACATGCGATAAGCAATAAAGCGGAGAATTCTTAATTAGCATTGAATCGTTTTTGTATTCACGTGAGAATTCATATAAAACATTGTCAATATCGCTGTGAGTTTTGCATCTTTATTATTATTTATTTGTCTATGATTTAGGTGACGTTGGTTAAGAAAACGTTCAATATAAAGCTGAACAGTTTTCAGAATCTGGCTGGTCAATTTAAATTGAGATACTCTGTATATAATAAATTCTATGTAAAACATGGCATGATTCGAATCTGTCTCATCAAAATATCGAATATGGTACACGCCTTCGCTTGAGCGACAGTCGCGTAGTATTTGATACATAGTACTGAAAAAAATGGTGCTTATTCCCGTGCATAATTGATACCCTTTCTATGCCTATACAAGTTCGAAAACAAATTTATGGGTATAATTTCAGGCAAGATTTGATATTTTCGTTAGTAATTTTGTTTAAGTAGCCATAAATGATCAATTATTAATCTAATTGTTTGATAAATCATAACCGTTTTTTAGGTTGTTATTGACAACAGGAAATAAATTGATTCCTCATGCCGCTTCCGACATGGTCTTCTTACATTGTGAAGGTATAGTATTAGATATATAATAAATCTTTCAGGCAATTAGCGTATTGGGAAATGTCATGCTTAATGAATGTAATAGAATACTGTCAAGTAAACTGATGTAGATGAAGTAAATCAACAATCATACGTTGTTCAATTGGTATAAACTTGGTAAATAAAAATATCAATTAATATATTGGGATAGAGGAAATTTTTTTTAAATACTGATATTTTATGACAAAGATACGACTATCAATGATATTGACGAGTTTATTTTGAGACCAAGTAGTTCGTTAAAGTGTAAGGATTTTAGTAATACAATGCATCAATTGTTATATTTAATTTCGCGTGATTTAAAAACTTTCTTATTTATAAATCGGAATTTTATTTTATTCGCGAGGTTTCACCTTTTACACGACGTGCTTGCCTAAAAGATTTGACCAATTTTACTTTTTTCGATAGATGTATTAGGGGGACAGCGGGCAAAAGATGTCATACAGTATTTTACATGTCAAATATCTATTCATCATCAGTTGTACCAAGTTTGATGCTAAATTATAAATTAATTAAAAATTATTAAAAGTTGAGAAAAACTGAATATTTTAAAAACGTTTTTAAAATAATTTTTTGTTTAAAGCACATAGGAAAGATTGTATTTTAATAATATTTAATAATCACAACAATTAATTAATTTATAAACAAACTATAAACATTATAATACAATTTTCCTTGAAAGTGGCAATTAGAAAAAAAATAAGTTAGCGACAATCGATTATTTGGACAATTTTACATAATAATCATGAATAAATCTTTTTTTATGTTTAATAAAGGCTCGACAATACGAGTGTAAACAAGGTGTTACTTGTGGCGGTTAGCCGGGTAACGCAACCGATAAAAAACTAGACTCCATCTCGAAATGTTCGAAGATCGTTCGGTTTAATAAATTTATATATATATATATATATATATATATATATATATATATATATAAATTATAAATTATATATATATATATATATATATATATATATATATATATATATATATATATATATAACACTATAGATTTTGATATTTTATATTTTATTTTATAGATATATGTCCTAAACATTCTTTTAGGTATCAAATATATATCTACTGGGAATAATCTGCACTTTACGAAAATATTCCTGTACTTAAACAAATAGCTTCCTGAAATAATTTCTTAATTGAGCTACAACAAGCTTCAAATACTACTAAAAAATATTGATTTAAGAGTTTACGATGTTTACGTATCTTACATCCTAGTTTGGTAGATTTTTTCCATTTTTCAAAAATTATTTTTAAAAATTGCCATAGATTATATTCTTCGGAAATAATACTTGTAACACTTATGTTATCTGTTTGTGAGTAAACATACTTGTAAACGAAAATCTAATAATATTCCATGTAATTTCGATTAAAATGGTTAATTTCTCGGAAAATGAAAGATTTTTTATACTAATATCAATGGCTATTACTAATATCAATATCTAATATCAATAATATATAGCACACAATACTCAGTATAAAACCGCGCTACTTGCAAAACTTTTGGGATGGAATCGAATTATCTATCGGTCGCGTTACCCGTCGGACCGCCACAAGTAGCGACTTATAATCTTTATTCTTTGTTTTGCGCTTTTTAATTTTAGTTTATAATTTTTTGAACAATAAATTTATTCTTACATATTAGACTATTACCTATTATCAAAATATAATCTTTCTCATATATTTTAAACAAAAAATCATATAGATCCGATTAATTGATTCCGAGTTATTATAGTTTTTAAATTCACAATTTTTCTCTATTTTTCATAACTTATTCATTAATTAATATTTTAGTAATATATCAATTTATTACATGTCATGATCTTTATTTAATAATTGACAACACAAGACAAAGAAAATTTATGTTACCTTAACAACAAGAGTAAAAACAGAACATTAACTAACTTAAACTCGGATAGTGCGAGAAAACAAACGGTTAATTCAACCCGCCGAAAATATGGCTGGGTAGCCTAATAAAAAAAAGCAATAGGTTTGATTCTCTAATAATTACCCAAACCCAGTAATCAACAATAGAACTCATAACTCAAATGAACAAAAAGAAACAAAGTCACCGTCAATCTTTGTGTCTAGGCAGCATTCAACTGTTGTAATAAGTGCTTGATACAATCACAAATGAAAATTATACTTTAAAAGATTTGAACCGTAATGAAAGTAAATCCATTCTGGTTCATTTGAAAAATTTAATTTTACACATACCAACGAAAATAGGATAAGGGATACAAAATTATATTAGGTAGAGTTCATGTCACCTCTTTAATGTCCTCCATTCAGGGGATATTCAAGAGCTGTAAAATGAAATAGAAAACATGAATGAGTGATTATATCTGAAAAAAAAATTGAACAAGTAAATTTCGCTAACTTTTCAGAGAATCACCCAGAAAATTATAAGGGATGCCCAGCACGAAAAAAGTTGCAACATAAACTGTATCTAAATTTGGGCAAAAACAAAACAATCAAACAAAAAATCAATATAACAACAAATCTAGTTAAAAAATTTCATAACAGTAAAGTAGAACCAAAAAGAAATACAAAAAATAAACAAGAAACAAGAAGCAGAAAAAATCACACAATTGCAATGAGCTGGCAAATGACACCATCAACAAGCTAAAAAGCATAATGAAAACTTACGTCGAGAAAGAACCCATTGCTTAATTTATTTACCACCCTAATAATTAAGATAGCAAAATGAATTACCTTTAAAATTATAATATGTAATGCAAACGGGTTGAGTCAAACATAACTAGAACTAAACAATTTTTTAATTCTAGAAGACATTTCAGAATTTTAATTTCAGAAGCTCATTTCATTAATAAGCATATCATAGAATTTCAAATTATTCAATATATTTATGTAATAATTTGGAAAATAAAGCTCGAGGAGGAACTATCGTAACTATAAAATTAGATATAATTCATCATCTTAAAAATAGTTACTAGGCTTTGAAGCTTCAAGCCAACAGTATAACCTCAACAGGTTGATCTGGACCGATTGCGCTAATTTCAGTATACTACCCTCCAAACTACAGTATCAATAAAGAATCTTTCTCTCTATTTTTCAAAGCTCTTGGTAATTGATTTACTTATTTTAACACTAAACATCTACGGTAGGGGTCATGATCAAGTACCCAGACTACAAGAGGACAAGAATTATACTACGCGGTGAAAAATAATAACTGCTTACCAATATTGATATGAAAACCGACTTACTGGCCAACAGATCCTACAAAACTACTAGACTTAATTGACTTCGCTGTTCTAAAAAGTATCAACCTTTTTTATTTCGAAGCAAGTCTGCCTTAGATCTAGCATCGAGTAATTCACCAATTATATTAACTTTAAATGTTAAAATAACGAAAATAAAATTTTAAATAGAACTAATAAACTGGTTAAAATTCAAACGAATCATTGAACACAAGATTCTCAATAATATTCCACTAAAACAACAAATGATATAAAATACAGTATCAACAATTTTAATGAGCTAATAAATTAAAATCGTTTTATCTTTTCTAATTATTACATTTACTTATTTATTCATGTCATGATTACACACATTATAAAGCTTTTCTACATATTGCAAAATACTACAATTTTTATCAAAAATACTCTGTAAAATTATAATATTCTCTAAATAATTTTTGCACTTTTTACAAATATTCAACAAGAAATCTGCTATATCGTCTTCAATTATGGATAAATATTTTGTGTCAGTTTTCAAATGACTTAATATTAATTCGACCTCCAGATACAAATTCGTTAAAAATATTTTTTAAGTGATCTGCAATTTATTCCGCAATCAAATATTTCCTTGTTTTAAGACTATTGTATAGTACATGTAAACAAAAATTGAAATAAGTAGAAGTATTATCATTTCGTAGACCTCGAACACTACAATTATCTTATAAATTATCAAAACAGATTTTTACCTGCTGTTTATTTTGTTAACTACCCATTTTATGTCAATAAATTTGTCTCTACATATCTCTTAATTTTGGTAATTTATCATTCGATTAAACAAAAATATTCGGGCGACTTTGTTTTATCAACCTGCTATATTCTGCAATCGCATTGACATTCGCTTTAATAGACAAAGGATCAAAGTTGATAAAATACAACCTTTGTAAGATAGTGACTCGTAATAAAGTTACATATATTTAACCAGTTTTCAACGCGATTCCTTAACTAAAGGGGAGAAGAGGGCTCCCTCAACCGCGCTAAAATCTAACAAAAATCGCAACAAAATACAAAAAGAAGGGGAAGGTAGGAGGCGCAATACGACCTAACGTACACCAGGTAACTAATGACCTCGAAAAGTCAAGGAAATGTGAGTTGGCAGGGCGTCAAATAACAACGTAATTACCAACACGAAATTTAAGCAAAAAAAAAGAAAATAGAAAGGCGCAAACAAAATTAATATAAAAACAAAAGAAAGGCTAAATGTTGGTGAAAATTACAAAATAAAATTAAAGGGCCATCACCAAGCTCCGGCTATACTTCCAGGATATTCGAGCGTGGCCCGACATGCGCGCAACAAACAGTTGAAAATAAACAATAATCAAAATGCACGGAAGGGGGGACAAGGAAAAATTATATGGCACTCATCGGCTCAGCAGACAGCCACCTGGAACTCACAAAAAGAAAAATACCCACACACCAGCCACACATTTCCAAAAACAAGAGAAAAATCCAAACAACTCTAACAGCTCTGCGGCTCAAGACGTACTGAATCGGCAAGTGTCACTTACCACTCTCTTCCCTCTCCGTGCCGAATATTCGCAACGAATTTTTTAAGGTGACCGACCTCGGAATAATACACGCCTAATCCTCGATCACGAGCATCGACGGACTCCGGCTAACGCCCAGGAGCTCCGTCACAAGTTTCAAATATATTATTGTCGGAATTACGTAAATGTAACCCTTGACTTGTATGAATAGCTATGTCATAGCTGAGTGCAAAGGGAAATTGTTCTTTTATGATTCGTATATTATCTATCAAGACAAATTCATACTGAAATCTTTTAATATAATATTCACCTCCTTTTCGCAGTAGTTTTTATTTTTAAAGAATCAATTTTATCTTTTGTTTTGGAATTTAAATAATTGAACCAATACTGCATGACTCTCGAACTCGATCCATGAGCATTTGTAATAAATTGTAATCTCATCCTTGACAAAATGTTTGTTTAAAGTTAATCATGTTTTTTCGTCTCATATTAATGATAAAACCATGAAATTTAAATAAAGACCACAAATTATATGAGACCATAAAATATATAGAATTTTTCTATCATTTTTTTTAACATCATTGTCACTTACTAAAACAAAAACGAGAGATTCTTTAATTGAAAATAACTGATAATGTAATCATCAAAATAATATTATATTTTTTTCTTAACCAACCATATTCTTCATTTATACACTCAAATATTTCATGTAGATGTAAGTGAATTAATAATAATATTATATTCAATATCATAGATATTTCATCAGTAATAAATAAATTGACTTTTGATATTTCATGATTTACCCTTTTAAGAGTTTTAGGAAATAGTACCTTGTATATAGGTAGTTGGTTTTGGTTTATCTCCACAGGTAATTGGAAAAATTTATGAGCGGTGAACCTTCTAACATTGAAAGTTGCTATACTAGTTGGTGCAGGAACAACATTTACTCCGTTCAACATTGTTCCATAGTATCAATGTTACAATAAGATAACTTGCCAGACTCTCCTGGAGCCCTAATGAATTTTCGAATGATCTTTTTATTTGACGATAATGCAGTAGTAATATTTTTATATATTCTCAACTAGTCCGTGTTGTATTTCTCGATATATTCTTATATACTTGGTAAATTTTTAACAATATCTTCAATGATATATTGGAATTCATTAGCAAGTTAGTCATCTGTCGGAGCACTAGCCGCCATTGAATCTTCATTACATTGACTCAATTCAGTATTTTGTTCAATCTATTCAACAATTTTATTAGTATTATCCATGACACGTTAAATAACTCAATAAATTCAAACTTCATTTTCATAAATAATTCTATATAAGTAGTATCATCTTTGAAATGTTTATCAATACTATATCAAAGATTCAAATGAAATTTCTGACTACAGTGATAAATATTAACGACATACAAACAAAGATATTAAGAATGTTGGTAATTCTGTAGATTATATTAATCAGAATAATAAAGCCAGTTCCCAATCAAGTGATAAGTGAGATCAAGATATCTGTCACGTACATTGTGATGAAGAATTTTTCATCTGAGAAAAAGAATATAGCAAAATATTAATGATTGCATAAATCCGTTGATTGTTTTTTCAAAATCGCAAAACTGAATTCACTAGATATAGAAATACCAGATTTAATAAAAAAAATTAATTAATTATCAAATAATTTCAGAAGTTTACTTGTGAGAAAATATGGCTACGTAGACAGTAATCGCGATAAATTTATAAACAAGTGGATTTTATAAAGACCTGAAAGAAGCATATGAAAAAGCAATCACCAATTCAGAAAAGATACATGTATTAATTTCAATTTAACTGTCTATGAAATAGAAAGAGAAATTAATTGTTCGTTCTATTTTGTACAATTAACTAAAAAACTTCATGAACAAGATGGAATATTATCGTATCCATTCTCGAGGATAAAAAAGTCTATAATAAATTGTGACGGAGCTCCTGGCCGTTGGTCGGAGCTCATCGTTACTAACAGCCCGAGATTCGGGCTTGCTTATATTTCCGAGGTCGCTATCCTCGGAAAATTCATTTAATGTATTCGGCGCGGAGAGGGGAGAGAGAGAGGTAGGTGACACTCGCTAGTCCAGTATGCTTTGAGTCATAGAGAGAGGAATAGATTTTCGGTTTTATTTTGGGAGTTTTTTTTGAGGGAATAAGTGACGTTCGCGAGTGCAGTAAGTGCAAAGTTTTGATTGTGCCTATTTTTGAGCCGGTGAGTCCCCTTATTTATTATTTCTTTCTCTCCGTGCAAATGTTTTTATTTATTTATTTATTTGTTTGTGTGCGTTGGGCCTCATTCGGACTTCTTGGCTAATTAACCGGAGTTTGGCGACGGCCGTAATTTTTTTGTTTGCGCGAATTACAACTGTCGCCATTTCGTTTATTTTTCCTTTTGCATTTATGCGTACATACCGATCGTGTCTGGATGCTAAAGATACAAAAATAGTACGGAAAGATAATGAAAATAAGGTGAATTTCAAAGACATTTACTTATACTCAATTTTCAATGAAGTCTATTGCATGTTTGAATATAAAGCAGACTAAACGTAGGCGGACAGAAAAATGATGATTCTCTTTTGAGAAATGTCACACATTATACTGTTATCGGCTTTACGAAATTGTTAATTGTAATTGATATATAATTAATTGTCTTAACTGTTTAACAAATAAATCAGATACAGAGGAAGAGAGAGATACCTAATTGATTACATGAAGTGACTTACAACTGTATATTTGAACGATATTGACGTCGCACAGTATTTTTAATGTTGTTAGGAGAGGTTGTTTCTTTCACGATCGCGTGTTTATATAACAATTTTGGTTAAAACGGTAAACGATAAATAAATAACGAATTGTGATACGCGGTGTACAAGTCTCCACTCACTCTTGTACTCGTGTTGCATGACATTCGTTGTGAAAAAAAAGTGCGCGCTAGGATAGATAGGTTGAGATGGCGTGTGATAATCCTATAATTTGTTTTTATTTTATTTTGCCAATTATGTTGTGTGCGTGTTTATTTTTGCCAACGATTGCCTTTCAGTAAGCATAACCAGTAAATTCAAAGTTTGCGCTGTCTCTCTCTTTCAAGAGCCTTGTAAGGGCCGCTGGTGTTGGGGCTAACTAGCCCGACTAAAGATTCTGTTAACTGGATAAGGTATATGTCGTCGGGAGACAATCACAATTCAGATTTATGGTTTTTGGTCTAGGACTTTCGCCTTCTTGACCGGGACGCATAGACGCCTCTTGTGGAAAATACGGCGCGATTGACTCTTAGTCTTGTGAATTTGTGTGTTGTCGGGACCCTTTTGCAGTACAACATTTACCTTTTCTCAACCCTTGTCGGAGAGTGACTATATTTTTCAAGCAAAATCTAACTGAGACTGTCATATAAGGACAAAATCAGTAGCGTGGAATCGGGAGATAGTTAGCGGTTACGTCGCGAGCTAATAGGAGTTATTATTTTATATATTTTATCAACCCTTACTTTTTACAAAGGTCTGGCTCGCTGGCTTCATGGTTTATAGTGGTAGTAGTTAGTGGGTACTCCTCGGGTAAGTAGTATTGTCGTTAAGACTAATTCATATCCTTTATATACCTCGTGAACCGAGATTAACACGGATCACAATTTGTAAGATTCAGCGGAAAATAATCTTTTGCTCTGATAAGTTTACCACTTCGTCATTTAGAAAATTTATAGTACCGTTTTTTTATATTTTTTCTACGTCTAGCTATCGTATTGAGGAAATTGCTCAGTTAAATGACATGCTTCGATCAACAAATGAGACTGTCGGAAGCTAATTACGACTAGATTATTTCATTATATTCTAATGGAGGTCATCGCACTATATGCGTCTAACCGAGATTTCTAATCTCAAAACGTTAGGCAGGGGTACATATAATCATCATTCTTATTGTCAAGGCTATGTATCGTTATGTATTGATTTTTTTCTATGGATAGTTTTTTTTTAAATTTATTTCTATTTAGTCTCTTACATGGTTACATGTGTAAAAGTGAATTTACACTGAGACTGCTTTAATGGTTGGCCAACACCAAGTAGCGAGTAGGTATAAAGGCGGGTAGACACCGAGATCAGATTAAAAGTGGGTCTACGTCGATTAGGTAAATGTTTGTCTCTACCGAATCATAAATAGGTGTTAAGGTGGGCCGATACAGAACTGGAGAGAGAGAGGGGCCTCATTGGCTATTGAAGGCGTTGACATTAAGGGACATAGTTGACCCTTTACTATTAGCTGGCCGCTAAAAGGAAGCCGAGTTCTCGGACGGTCAGTAACGTAGTTAGTAATCATCATTACGGTCACTAGCATTACCACGATCTCCTTGAAGAAGGCGTGGGTGACGGTGGTCAATTTAGCGCCTGGGCCCTTCCATACAATTGATGTTAGCTCGTGGCGAGGTATTTACAACTCGGAATGTATGTGCTGGGAATTTAAGTATTTTTCAGGGTTGTAAACGTGAGTAGGCATAGTCGCGGTTGTGCGCATGCTCGAAAACGATATTAGTTGCGGCCGGTAGTTCACCTGCGTGTTGAAATTTTTAGAGGTAAATTTCTAACGATGCTAGAAGGTGAATTATATATTTTTTTCTTTATAATTAATTATTTAATTTGTGTTTGCTTATAGTTAAAAATAATGTCGTTGCTGTGCGACCAACAGCTGAGGTCACATATGCAATTCTTCTGGTGCGCTCTCGACCCTTACGCCCAACTGCTCCGCGAGATTGCGCTAACAGGTGGACCGTGTGTCATGATTGTGGGGTGAAGGGGTCCCACCCTAATCTCGAGGGGGTCACCCATCAAACAAACGTAGCAGAGATTCATGACCAGTGCGTGGTCAATGGCATGGTCCCCATATTGGTGCCGCCGCTTGCAATTTACAGGGGAGGGTGGCTTCAGTCTGGAAAACTTTCTGGAGCGAGTCAGGAAATGTCAGAAGTTTTATCACATTCCTGACGCAAAAATACTTACCGCTTTACCGGCGGCATTTGGTGGTGGAGCTGCAACCTGGTCTAAGAACAACGAACACCCCCAGCAGTAAATGCCATTCAGCAAGGCCAACATAGGGCTAAATAGCCCAATACTGGTCCCAGGGTGACTTTAACAAACCCTCCTAATACTGCTCTGTCGCTAATCCATCAGGCCCGCATGGGGATAAGGTCTGTCGAGTGTCCTATTTTCAGGCAACTGTTTCATTTTTCAAGCATCACTTGTTTCAAGTGTGGGTAGGCTGTCCATTACATTAACTGCGGGGCCAGGCCTAACGCTCAGGTCAAAAGCTGTCGGAAGTGTGACACTTCGAATTTCTCATTTTTTATTTGCTCAAACTACGCTGATCTGGTGGATTAGGGGGTAAAAGAGGGAGCAGAGACGATAACCGCCCTACGACCTCCGCAAGTGTGAATGCCATAGAGTGGGGTAAGTAGGTGGTACCGGAATTATCGACGGGTTACTACATGCTGAGCAATTTGCATCCCAAAAGTGGAGGATTTTTGGCGCGAAACTGTAAGAGGTTTTGAATCGCTAAAGCCCACGGTTGGATCTTCAAATGGAGTTGGTGAAGGCACAGCAGCTGTGACTCGGACGTAGCGGTTGTGATAACGAATTCTATGATTTTACTAAATCGAATTGGTAATAACGTGCCGTTGACAACTGCGTATACGCATGAGTCAATGACTTATGCTGACGTACAGTGCCATTGTCACGAAGACGTGATAGTTCTTGAGGCTAGTACAGAGTCCGAGGCTGTGAATTTCTCCGTGATGGGAAATTAGCGCCTGTTGATAGTTACATTTGGGGCAAATCAAATTTGGCTTTGCTGGACCAAGGAGCGCAGATGACCGTCGTGGCAGGAGGATCACTGAAGAGTACACTCCAAGGCTCTTACCATGCACCGTGCCTCTTACAAATACCTCAAATGACATAATAAGGACAGGTGGTAACCTTAAATTTATTTTTTAAATCGATGGGGTGGTGAGAGCCATTATGGCGACTGCTGTGCTTGAGGATCTTGCCTGAGATATTTATTTGGGCACTGATTTCTATTACGAGTGTGATTTATTTATAGACTGTGGCAACCACGTTTGGCATACGGATGACCGTGCTAATTGGCATGTATTTAAAGAGAGGATATATAATTGCATGTATTTCCCCTGCGAGATTCATCACAAGTGGTCAATGTTAACGTCAGATATTGCTGGATTGTCATTGTTAGAAACCAGTGAGAAAGAAGAAATTAACCAATTAGTTAAAAAGGTAATTCCAGAAAAGTCGCCGGCTTTCACAAATTTAAAAGAACACTTGATAACAGATTTCTATTAATATAAAGAAAATGTAGATATTCATAAAAATATGTTGATTTTAATAGGTGTAACTTTATTTATGTAATAACACCGTATGTTGAATGTTGTCATTTAATTTATGTAATATTACTATTAACATTACTAGGATTTATAATATATAATGAATATAAGCAGAGTAAATGATTAAAGATAACAATTGAGTGAAAAGATGTCCATCTAGATTATGATAAAGAAAAGAAATTGTTCTGTATTTCGATCATTTAACATAAATTATTGTTAAAAATTACATATAAAATACTGTTTTCAATTTATTTTTTAAACTACATAATTATGTTAGAAAAAAGTATTAATAACTAGTTTGATGCAATTCATTGAAATTAAACATTCAACATTATAAGATAATAAAAAACCTCTCATCAAATTCTCCAGATATTATAGCTGGTCACTGGTATACGGACACAAATAATTTTTGCCTTTAAATGAAAAACAGCTCTATCGTAGATCTTGTCAGCTTAAATAATCTTAAACTTGTCAGCTTCTCCATTTTTTGTTATCCTTTTGGAGGTTTCCATGGTACATTTACTATGTTTCTTAAAACTTATGACTGGAATATTTCCAGAATTTCTATATTTGAATTGGAAGTGGTTCATTATTTTCGAAGAAATAGTTGCGGAAATACTTTTCTAAGCTTATACCACGAAGAAAGTGACACTAATTCGATGTAATCGATGTCAAAATTTCAACAAGTCTTGTTGAAGTAATACTGAACCGAAGTTTTAATAGTTGTTTGGTGTGGTCCGAGTAATATAGTTATTTGGGCTGGGGAGGAGAGAAAGGGAAGGGGATAATTGGATTTCATACTAAAAAACTACGACTATAACTATTGCCATGACCATGTTTGTGATTGTAATCGTTATCATGCACAGGATCAAACAATTTCATTTCGCAGCTTCATTATTTATTTGAAAATTAACAATCGAATTTATTAACTAAGAAAATGGTTGCTTTAGTCAAATTCAAAATTCAAATCATGTTTATTATTTTTCGATATTATATAATGCTGTTTTAGTCCTTTTGTAATCATATAAATATATAGTTATAAATTGTAAACTAGATATTCACAGATTCTCTGTTCTATGACATACTAATTTCTATTTTGAATTTAATTTTATGGAACTTGTTAAGATACTATATCTGTTAAAATAAAAAATATTGAATTTTTATACAAACAATTTTCAACATTTAATTTAATACATAAACTAAACACCTTATTAAAAACAAATTTTCTATAAATTCATTTGTCTTTTTATGTAATAATGTAATTTTATTTTGTAGGAGTAAGAAATGAGTTTGAATACAATGAAACAAAACTAGAAAGGCAATCTTTATCAGGTGAATATTGCAATGCATCAGGGAATCAATCGTTTGCTGATTGTACAAATCATTTGAATAAAAATATGATGGACCAATCTGATCATGAAGTAGTATCGTCTATTAATTTTAACTTCGAAGATACAGACCATTTTTTGCCTTCATCATTACTGTTGGAAAGTTTAGATCTCTCAAATATCGCTCAAGAGTCTGAAACGCGAATCAAAACGATGTTAGAAGATAGAAATAATGTAAGTGATATTTTTAAGTCAAAAATGTAATAGAAAATTAGTAATAATATAGCATATTGTTGCTTAATTTATTTTATAATATGATAAGATTTTTTGCACTTAAATTTGACATATTCTTTTTGCTCAAATTCGTTCGAAGGTGAGAGAGAGAGAGAGAGAGAGAGAGAGAGAGAATTTAGCTATGCTGCTTTCAGTTTCTGCTAGATATTAGTCACGAATGGATATTTCGAACTCTCGTATGAAAACAAGCAAATTAAATATAGATTTCACTTAATCTAAAAAAAAATTATATACGTCAATTCCAGTTTTTCATAAGAATTTATATTACATTTTTAATGAAGAACTTATAAAGTTTCGTAACAATCTTCCATGTTTTAGTTTACTGACGCGAGACCTTAATAGCTTCAGTTAGAAGCCAATTAAGATTAATACTGATTTCAATGCAGAAACCTATTTTAAGGGATATGGGTATTTTTTGGCTATTTCAATGGCTCTAGAGACGTTGGTCAATTGATTTACTTCAAATTTTCCATACTTATTACTTATAAGGAGGTAAACACTTTACAAATTTTGTTGTTAAAATATTAATTAGGATAAAGGTTACCATGCTATACATAATTACCATACATTATATAATATTTTGCAATATTGTTAAAAAATATTTAGCAATATTTTTAAACTACCAAGCTGCAAATCAGAGAGCGACGGTCTCAAGCCCGTTGAAATGCAGAGAGGAAATATTGTTTGATCATTAGAAATCCTATTGAGTATGCGAACATGATATTACCTGAAACCCAATGAAAAAAAATATTTTTTTTAGATATTTGCATCCGTTTAAAAGAAATGTTAATAACCTTCAGAAAAAAAATATATTACTTTTTTTATTGCATATTTTTATAGTATAAAATTTTTCGCGTATTTAACCAAAAATAGACTCCAAATTTTTGCTAATTTTCGAGATATGAGTTTTTGAACAAATTTTATCACTGTTTATTTGTTAATAAACGTTGTCCTAATTAATGTTTTAACATCAAAATATAAAAAAATATAACTCCTCATATGTAATAAGCAAAAAAAGAAATCACCTATATTTTACATGTTCTGTAATGAACTTCTTATAGTTTTTCTGTTAATAGTTTTATGAATTTTTTTAATTACATAATTTTTTGTTTGAATTACTTTTACGATTACAACATCGATCAAATCTGACAGCCAGTTAGTTAGCTGCCCAGTAGATATTGGAATATAATTATTTATCTGTATATCTTCCTAAAGTACCCTGTCTGAATGAGCACAAGACGATGATTTTTATCCGATAGGTTTTTTCATTAAAATAACCTTATACTACAGATTAGTTTTTTTAAATGCTCGTCTGAAGATTCTTCATTCTTTATGGAGTGGAATTTGACATTTTAGATAATACAATTACTTAGTCTAGATAAATTATTGATATGCTAATGATGAGACAAGTCAATTAAGTATGACTATATGTTTTAGGAGGTGAAATGAGAAAATATTACAAACTAATTTTATTAAAGAGTGTATTTTTGGTCGTAGAGTTTTACCTCTAATAACCGGGAAATCAATTTGTCTAATTACGTGATTTATCCTACTCGGGATAGGTTGTGGATAGAAAGGAATGGTAAGGCGATTCTCTCATACTGCACTGTAATAGGCGCACGCCTGAGAGACCCTTAGCCAGGATTTGGTAAACAGGAATTATTTTGAATGTAGATAGTACTCGGTTAGTCAAGCACCCGATCTACATTCGATGGAAAATCTAATTATATTACTATAAAGCGATAGAGAAAAGAGACTAAGTTCATATTGTAATATTTATTGGTTTACTTACTACTTTTAGATGATCTTTCCCTCTTACTAGTCAGAGTTGGGATTAGATTTTGGAGTTGGATTTGAACTGTCTGTACAACTGCGCGCGGGACATTTTCTAGCCCTCGTCGCGCTGCCCTACTCTTAGAGTTTTCCGAGTCCCTTTGAGGCGGGCCCTTTTCCGATTAGGCCAATGAGGGAAAAGATGATTTCCTTCGTTAGCCCAATTGGAAGAACCTTGGCGTGGGCGGATAAAGAAATGATACATTCTTCTTTTAAGAGATGTTGCATGTAGTATCGTTTGGAGAAAATATTAATTGGATTTAATTGTTTAAATAATTAATTGAATAATTCTAGCAGGTGAATTTGACAGGAGAGAGAGAGATATCTATTGTTTACAATCTGTCGACATAAGTTTATTACAAAAATATTAACGAGACGATGATAAATATTAGTCTGTTTAGTCATGATTTCTTGTTTTGTTTATGGACCTTAAGAGATTTAGTTTATGGCTATTACAAATATAAAGGTGGTTTACAATATGTTGATAAACAATAAGCAATCGTAGTGACAATTATTAATATTATTGCTTTATACAAACGTCTAGCGGATGTGGCATCACTATGCTTTGTGTGATTTTAGTCGCAGCCGGAAAGATAATTTTTACGACTCTACGCGTCTGGGAAATTTCGTTAGCGCGGGACCATGGCGTATCATCAAGAGGGTCCGTTTTATGAGTTTTTGGAGAAAATTAACTTGTTTATCGGAGGGTATGGTTTTTCCGTGAGACTTTTCTCACGCTCATAAATTATAAACAGTCACTGTAAACATATGACGCCAAAAAATACGCGTAAGCGATAAAAGTCTATGACCTCATATAAAACTATTTTTATTTCTACCACGTGCTTAGCTGCAGCGGACGTCACAAAACTAATAAACAACTAAACTTAACAATATATTAGAGAAAACAAATTAGTTTTAGGGCAAATCGGACCAAAGTCTTGGACTTTTTTTATATTTGGCACATCGCATGCCCATATGGAGATAATCATTTATGCCTAGTTTGACGTCAAAATATCAATTAATTAAAAAGTTATAAACAATTAAAATAAATTGTTGCCATTTTTATTTAAAAAGACAACTTTTATTTAAAAATTGTTGTTGCAATCGATTCCTTCGACAAATTCGTATAAGAATCCATAATAAAACGATCATGATTTTTAATAGGGGGTAGGTTACCATTAACTGCGTTTCCACTGTCTATAAGTGTCTGTGAAATAGAAAGTGAAATTAATTGTTAGTTTTATTTTGTACAAATAACTAAAAAACTTCATGAACAAGAAGGAATGTTATCAAATCCACTGTCAAGAACTAGAAAATCTGATCAGTCTATTTTAGTGAATGAATCTAAAGGTGTTCACAATGTATTTGTATTCACCACCAAAATCCAAAACTATTAATAGAAGGCTGTTAGATGACAATAAAGAATTTGAAGATCAAATATGATGAAGAGTTACCTCAAACAGCAAAAGACATTTTAATTAAAATGACATGTGAAGATTGTTTTTTTAATAAATGCTCGAAATATCCTGGATTGGCCAGTGTTTTAGATATGTTCGAGAATTATTTGAAAAAAATGCTATAGATTTCATTCATTACAAACGATGGTAAACTGTAAACCAAAAGTGTGATCTTGTAAAGCATACATACAATATTAAAGACAGTGAAATGATTAGCTCGGAACGCCAGTTTGCAAAATTCAGACGTAAGCATTTCTTCAGCTGAAGAATTATATCAATGAGCGTAAAATGCTATACCTGGTATAACATTTCCTTACTGTACTATCGCATAACACGTAGAAATTGAACAAAATTTATCAAAACTATTAAAAACAGCATTACGTGTCGAGGGTACCTTAAGATAAAAGTCATTTATTCTTCTAAATAAAAGCAGTAAGAAATTTATGGTGAAAAGAACTTCCTAATCTGCATATTATAACATTAAAAGACCAAAGAATAAATGTACTTAAATACTTCAGTGTAATTTGTTATAAACTATAAAAATTTGATTTATTTAAATTTGATATTAAATTTGTATATTTAATTTATGAAATATTACACTCTATCTAATTGCCATTAAATTGTTTATATTTAATTAATAATATATTATTTACACTGATATCATTCCGATTACATAATATGTAACATATGATACTGATAGAAAAGTTTTGGAGGAGTGGAACACTTCTATCGATCCAGCTGAGCGCCGCAGGTAGCGCTTTTTTGGAAGGTCACTACCTACCCCCTATTAAAAATCTTGATCGTTATATTACGGATTCTTAAACAAATTTTTCCAAGGAATCGATTTCAACAACAATTTTTCAAATAAAAGTTGTCTTTTTCAATAAAAATGGCAACAATTTATTTTAATTGTTTATAACTTTTTAATTAATTAATATTTTGACGTCAAACTTTGCATAAATGATTACCTCCATATGGGCATGCGATGTGCCAAATATAAAAAAAGTCCAAGACCTTGGTCCGATTTGCTCTAAAACTAATTTCTTTCCTTCATATACAGAAAAAAGTAGTTGAATAGTTAATTGATATTTTCTAAAAACAACCTATAATCCATGGACCCCCTCTCAGTGTATGAATAATGAAAATTATAATTGAGAGTTTATTCAGGAATAAACTTTTAATAACTCGACTCTTAATGTTTTCCATATTTCTAAAGTTCTTGAATTGTATCACTTAATTGCAGTTAATTAATTCAAGAACTTCAAAAATATGGTAAACATTAATATTTGGAAAACAATAAAGTATCGAAAACATTAATAATATATATATATATATATTTTTTTTTTATAGATACAATCAATGAATAGCAATGGTAATTCAAAATCTTGGATAAAAATATTTGAAGAACTCGATCCATTATCAAACCAAATAGAAGATAAGTTAAGTGAAAATAAACATTCATGTTGACTAAATAATGTATTTTCGATATAAATGTATATATATAATTCAAAATAAATCTTGCAACTCTAAATGTATCAGGTTAATAAAAAAATTTACTTGCATTTATTTGATTATTTTTAAATAACTTTGCACAATCGATTATTCTTCTAATCTGACGTAATATTAATTATAATCATTTCCCGTATATGCTTTTTAAAGCTTTTTAAAGCTATTATTTATAAAGATGTCATGATCGAGTAAGAGGTAATTAGTTATTAATGTTCGTAATAACTTAGCTTTTAAGCTCATGTTGGTTTAGTTTTCGTCTTAGTACTCTCAAATCTACGTATTTCATCAGGCGACAGTCAGCCAGAAAATAATGGTCGTAAGATATGCTGGTATCTGGTGTAGTAAAGTTTATCATTGTCGATAGCTTTTTTGTTAGAATAGGATTCGTCGCGGAGCTGGATATCACAGTAGGGTATTCGTCAGATATCTCTTATGGCGCATGAAATATATGACATGCAACCCATGGTTTACGTCTCAAACCCTATTTGGCACGAGTAAAAATTTTATTACTGTTGAACAGGTGGACTGCTTGACGTTGAGGGTTAACCCGAAAAATTTATTAAACTCACGGAAGAGATTTTAAGTCCAGCCGACCTAATTGCAAATTTATGTAGATGGCTCATATTGACTAATTGACTGAAAAAGTAAATAAAGCCTTGCACTTTATTAAGGATTACATCGCGAGGATTCTTCATTGAAGTCAAGTATATACTATCATTTAACTGCATTCAGACTATTGCATGACCATATGACACAAAAAACAAACTGCAAGAAACTATGTATGCACATATGAAGCATCTTATTGTAAATATTGCATCACCTTTTGCAGGAAACGCTTGGATGGTTGAATGCGGGGTTGTGCAGATAACATTTCGCTGTTGCACTTATCTATAATTTTACGACAGCGGAAATCAATGTATCTAACTAATCTTTTTATATTGCATAAGTCTGTGCTCACTGAATGGGTTTAGAAAGGTAAACTGGAAGTTGCTATCATGTGCAAAAAAATTCACTTATTAATACTAAGTCTATGTATAAACTTAATCTACCAACAAAGCTATGAAAAGTATCTAGAAATCTAGATATTTTGTTTTCCGTAATAATCACAAGAGAGTCATCTACATATCTACAGTAAAAATGTGAATTAAATTTCAATTTATTTAAATAGTCTTGTTCGAAATTCGTCATAACATTATCAATCAATTTCATGGAATAAGATCCGCCCATAGATAATCCACACATTTTCTGATAATACTATCACGAAATTGAAAATGATTATTATTTATTAACATTTCAATAATAACGTTAAGTAAAATAAAATACTATTCTAATAAACTTGTATCTTTTATCAATGCTTTATTAATTGGTTTCAAATTTACATTAGTATATAAGGACGTCATATCAATGCTCAATAAAACATGAACTACAAGCACGACCAAATTATCAAGTTTAAAAACATGTAATTGATTTTTTTTATGGATTTTTATGTTCGTATTCAAACGTCTAAAAGAAAATTGAATGATAATCTTCATGGAGACAAGCTTATGGCTATTGTTTGGAGGATATCATGAATGAATTGATCGCCGGTAATTTTGTCGAGCGGCCATTTTACTTAGCAGCCACTTCAAAAAGAGAACAAATCTCAAGATGGCTGGTGGACACATTTGGACCGTTGGAGAAGACCAATGCGGGTACTAATCATAATGAGTTCAAATAGACTAGCGTAAAATTAAATACTTAAATTAGAAAATACAGTAATTTTGTAAAATTACTTCATTTTAGTTTTAATGAAAATTATATAATCATGCCATTACTAGAGTGTTCTAATATATTCAAAATAAGTAAACAAAGACGCCCTCAAGAATTTTTTCTTCATGTTTCCAAAGATATTTAGGATAAGTGATTTCCTTTCGTGAATGAAATCAATCAATTACGTGCAACATATCTGAGATACTGCTATATCAACGATCCAAATGAAGTTTCTGACAACAGTGTAAAACGTTTAGGAAATACAAATGAAGAAAATGGTAGTATTAAAGATTCTATTAATCAGAACAATGAAGTGAATTTCGACCCAAGAGCTAATAAAGATCAAGATATATGCCATATATAATGTGATGAAGAATTTTAGATCGATAAAAATAAACGTAGAAAAATAGTTTTGAGTCGCTTAAATCTATTGCTTGATTTTTTTAATCGAAAATTCAATAAATGTTGAAATACCTGATTTAATAGAAAAAAATCGATTCATTATCAAATAATTTGAAAAGTTGAATTTAAAAAAGAAATGGATTTTTAAAGACCTGATGATAAAGTAACTACTAATTTAGAAGAGATAAACTTATTAACTCCTATTCCACTGTCTATAAGTGTCTGAAAGAGAAATTAATTGTTAGTTTTATTTTGTACAAATAACTAAAAAACTTCATGAACAAGAAAGAATGTTATCAAATCTACTATCAAGAACTAGGAAATCTATAATAAATGAAGAAATAAAAAGTGCTGCTGTCTCATTTTATTTACAAGATAATAGAAGCCGGCCGTGTCCAGGTGCTAACGATACAAAAATAGTTATAGAGAAAAAAATCGTTATAGAGTAATAGAGAAATGATAATAACAAGAAAGTGAAACTTCAAAGCCATTTATTTATGTTCAATTCAAAAAATGTCTACAGCAAGCTTGAATAAAATTATGCTGAAATTGGACTCAATTTTCACCTGGGGTTTACATATTTTTGTACATTGCGATCTGATCAGTGAATTTTAAATAATGAACCTAAAGGTGCTCACAATGGTTATATTTATATTCACCGACAAAATACAAAATTACTATTCTACAGATTATAGTATTAAAATAACACAAAATATAAGTGTAATTTTTTATAGTTTTTAAGACTTTGATTTATTTAACTATTATATTAAATTTTTATAATGAATTCATGAAAACGTTTATAAGATGTAGTAGAATAATTTTAATGATTTTAACATTATGAAATGTTATATATATATTACATAATCGAATTATGAAATATTATTAAATAATTGACTATTTTCACTGCATTTGTCTAATATTTAATGAGTAATTTAATATGCTATAACTACACTGTTTATCTTTAACTATACATGGAAAATAGATTGCTTGTACGAATATTTTCTCAAATAATATGAAATATTACACTCCATGTAATTGCCATTAAATTGTTTATATTTAATTAATAATATATTATTTATACTGATATCATTCCGATTATATAATATGTAACATATGATACTGATAGAAAAGTTTTGGAGGAGTGGGACACTTCTATCGATCCGATCATTCAGCTAAGCACCACAAGTAGCGCTTTTTTGGGAAGTTGTTACTTACCCCCTATTAAAAATCATGATTTTATTACGGATTCTTGTCCAAGGAATTGATTGCAACAAAAATTGTTCAAATAAAAGTTGTCTTTTTCAATAAAAATGTCAACAATTTATTTTAATTTTTTAAAATTTTTTTATTAAAAAGTATATTATTATGATATATATATTCTCAAAATACAATTATTTACAGGTATTTAAAAGAAAAATTATCCAGATCCGATAAATAGTTTTTTATTTATAACAGTTGAAAAATAAACATATTTTAAATTGTTTATAACTTTTTAATTAATATTTTAGCGTCAAACTTGGTACAAGTGATTTCCTCCATGTTGGTATTTGATGTGCCAAATATAAACAAAAATGAAAACCTTGCTCCGATTTGCCCTAAAACTAATTTGTTTTTTGTCTCATATTTGTATACTTTCTGATTTTTTTCTTTTCTATAAATCGGTGGGGTAAATTCTTCTCCTCCTTCTTATGGAAGGAAGACTAATATCTATACCAAACTCTTGATTGTAACTTCACCTTTGTAAATCAAAATTACAGATTGTAGGAAATCTAATTTGTGGTACTACTACTATACTATACACAGTATACTGCGTATAGTATAGTATAGTATATGTCAAGTATGTGAAAAGTTCAATGGTCAAGAGTGAGCGTGTAATAAGAAGAAATAACCACTGGATAAGCAAATATCTAAATTTAATGGGTGTAAGAAACCTCCTCGAGATGAGGAGGAAAAGTCGTGAATGACAATGGTCGAACAAATACAAGTATATACTTATTTCTAACGCAAATATAGTAATTAGAGGTTAGGCTCGCATAGCCTGTACATATTAGAACGAATGGTCAATTCGTCTTTGCGGATTGAGAGTTCTCTTACCTGGATTCTACGACGCGCTGTTTAGATATGAATGCGCAGGAAGACATTGCCAGTTAAAAGCCGTGTGAACAGCTCCAATGTCTCGGAAACGAGATATGTCTCTCTGTTTTAACACCGAATGGGCTACAAGGAGCCGCAGGGTTTGGCAAACGCCCCTGAGAAGCGTATACGCCTCCTACTACGGGCTCTTTTTTGATACATGACGCGCGAAGGTCCAAATAGCTCGTTAAAGAAGCAGAAGAAAAAAATAGACAAAGCGTGTGAACTACGCAGGAGCGCAATGCCGCGAACATTTAGCCCGCCTTCGTCCTCCGAACGAACACTTATTTACATATTAACAACTTATAACTTAAATTAGCATTACCCTTGCTTGGCGGGATCTTCGTTATCTTCTATCTGATGTAAAGACAGTGGAGCCAGGCATGCGATGTGGCGTCGAAGTATGTTTGTAGCAGTCTTCACATTTACCACTCGTACTAGTCCATCCGGTCCGGGAAACGTCTCAAGTACGCGTCCTAGAGGCCATTTTGCTGTTGGGTACCGATCATCTTTTAACAAGATGAGTTGGCCTTCTTTGATATTAGCTGTAGGATTTTGACATTTCTTTCGCTCTTGCATTTGCAGGACATATTCGTTGGTCCATCGCTTCCAGAACTGATCCCATATACGTTGCATGAGCTGAAATTGGTCGAGTCGATTCTCTGGGATAGAAGACGTTGCTTCATATGGTATAATTCCGGAGGCAGTGCCGCTAAGAAAATGAGAAGGTGTAAGAGCCTGTAAGTCCTCTGGATCCGACGTTAATTGGAAAAGTGCTTCCCTTAAGCCTCCATAGTGTGGTGTGGTTAGGGGAATGAACGTCCACTCAGTATCGTCGTTGGCAAGAGTAGCTAAAGTGTCCTCATAGAATGTAGATGCAGCGTTGAACATAGCACGTAATTCGGCATCAGCTCCACGAAAGGTTGTAGCATTATCACTGTAAAGCTGCTTACAGATACCTCTTCTGCTCACAAAACGGCGAAACGCTGCGATGAATGTAGCCGTAGTCAAGTCACTCATAACTTCTAAGTGAATGGCTTTAGTGGCAAAGCAAACAAAAAGGGCTATATATCCTTTATATGCGCGTTGTCCGCTGCCTTTTGAAGTTCTAATTTGAAAAGGTCCGGCGTAGTCCAGGCCGGTCGTGGTGAATGGGCGAGCTGGAGTCACACGTGCCGCTGGTAGATTTCCCATGAGTTGGTGGGCCAAGCGAGGTTTGTGTCGCTGACAGATTACATATTTATATACTACGCTTTTTACTAACGAACATATACCTAAAATCCACGAGAATCGTAATAGAACACTAGTCGTGAGCGTAGGTCTACCATGCAAAGCCCTGCGGTGGGCGTATAAAACGTAGAGTCGGCTGAGCGCTGAGCGTCGCGGGAGCACCGGCGGGTGCTGGATGTCGCATGATAGAGTCGTATTACTTAGGCAGCATCCTACGCGTAAAATGCCGTCGCTACTAATAAATGGCTTAATATTGGTCAGAGAGCTGTGTTTTGGCAGTGGTTTGCCTGCCTTTAAGAAGGCGACCTCTTGTGAGAACGCGTGTGACTGGGCGAGCGTGATAAGCGAGATTCGAGCGTTATCGAGCTCTAACGATGTGAGAGTGGGAGGATATAAGTCCTGCCCAGCCTTTTTGCGGATCTGTTCCAGAAACGATCGCAGGCACCAAGCGGTCACTCGAGTCAATCATGACTCTGGCTCGGCGGTATATTTGTGAGTGTGCAAAGTTCGCACGGCTACTGGAGGCTGAGGTCAGTTTTGAGAAGCCGACGAGAACCAGGTGGGTCCCTGCCACCACAGGTTGGTCTGCGTTAACTCCGAGGGTGAATCACCGCGTGCCGTCAAATTGGCAGGGTTTTGTTTAGTGGATACGTGTGACCATGTGGCTGACGGCAACTCTGTCTGGATAAATGAAACACGGTTCGCGACGAAGGCTTTCCAGTTGCACGGGTGTTTTTTCAGTCATATGAGTACTATTTGACTATCTGACCACAGGTGTACTGGTGCATTTTTAAGGTACTCTAACCTTTGCAAATAACGGAAGAGGGTAACAAGAAGGGTTGCACCGCAGCGTTCGAGGTTTGGAATGCTTTTTGTTTTGATGGGAGTTGGTTTTGTTTTAGCGGCTAGCAGTGATACGTGGAACCTACCGTTTCCTTCGTCCACACGTAGATATACGGCGGCCGCGTAAGTGCGGGAAGAAGCGTCGATAAATCCATGTATTTGAATGGGTTTGCTGTCGGATATGTTCGAACAGCGATCAATTGTAAACGTCGGGAGGTCTAACAGCGATTGACAGTAATTTTACCAATGCTCGCGACTTTCAATTGGTAATGGTTCGTCCCAATCACACTTCATGATCCAAAGGTCTTACATGAGAATTTTTGCTACCACTGTAATCGGGACAAGTCATCTCAGGGGTCGAAAAGGCTCGCGATGTCTGAGTACACTGCTCTTTTTGTCAACCCACACCTGCTTCTCTTTGGAGTTACGGCAGTGAAATGAAATTTCTCTGAGATAGGATTCCAAGGAACGCCGAGAGTTTTGACGGAGCTATCGCAATCGATCTCTTTAATCGTCCCTTGTTTACTGAGGTTTACTGTGACGGGAAGTAAATCGATATGATTCGCGGCCTACTTACCCAATTCAATACCCGCGGTTTTAAGGTGTAACGTCCAGCAGACATTACAAACTAATTTTATTAAAGAGTGTATTTTTGGTCGTAGAGTTTTACCTCTAATAACCGGGAAATCAATTTGTCTAATTATGTGATTTATCCTACTCAGGATAGGTTGTAGATAGAAAGGAATGGTAAGGCGATTCTCTCATACTGCACTATAATAGGCGCATGCCAGAGAGACCTTAGATAGTACTCGGTCTGACAAGCACCCGATCTATATTCGATGGAAAATCTAATTATATTACTATACAGCGATAGAGAAAAGAGACTAAGTTCATATTGTAATATTTATTGGTTTACTTACTACTTTTAGATGATCTTTCCCTCTTACTAGTCAGAGTTGGGATTACATTTTGGAGTTGGATTCGAACTGTCTGTACAACTGCGCGCGGGACATTTTCTAGCCCTCGTCGCGCTGCCCTACTCTTAGAGTTTTCCGAGTCCCTTTGAGGCGGGCCCTTTTCCGATTAGGCCAATGAGGGAAAAGATGATTTCCTTCGTTAGCCCAGTTGGAAGAACCTTGGCGTGGGCGGATAAAGAAATGATACATTCTTCTTTTAAGAGATGTTGCATGTAGTATCGTTTGGAGAAAATATTAATTGGATTTAATTGTTTAAATAATTAATTGAATAATTCTAGCAGGTGAATTTGACAGGAGAGAGAGAGAGATATCTATTGTTTACAATCTGTCGACATAAGTTTATTACAAAAATATTAACGAGACGATGATAAATATTAGTCTGTTTAGTCATGATTTCTTGTTTTGTTTATGGACCTTAAGAGATTTAGTTTATGGCTATTACAAATATAAAGGTGGTTTACAATATGTTGATAAACAATAAGCAATCGTAGTGACAATTATTAATATTATTGTTTTATACAAACGTCTAGCGGATGTGGCATCACTATGCTTTGTGTGATTTTAGTCGCAGCCGGAAAGATAATTTTTACGACTCTACGCGTCTGGGAAATTTCTTTAGCGCGGGACCATGGCGTATCATCAAGAGGGTCCGTTTTATGAGTTTTCGGAGAAAATTAACTTGCTTATCGGAGGGTATGGTTTTTCCGTGAGACTTTTCACAAGCGAGTGGTTCTATTTAGACTTTTCTCACCCTCAGAAATTATAAACAGTCACAGTAAACATATGACGCCGGAAAATAGACACAAACGATAGAGGTCTATGACCTCATAAAAACTAAATTTTATTTCTACCACGTGCTTAGCTGTAGCGGACGTCACAAAGGATTCCGATTAATTCGTGTCTTTTTCTCGGCGCGACTGTTAGTTCGTCGGCGCCCACGAAAATGTCGTCTACGTATGTGTTCCCTTCTAGACACTGAACTCGGAGGAGAAACTGACTCCTTTCGTCTTTCACTAGCTGAAGCAAAGTCCGAATGGCAAGATACAAGCTGTGCCATATGTAACTGTTGCTAAGCGCCAATGTTTAGGGTCTTCTGGAGGCCATAATATACGGTGGAGGTCCTGTTCTTCCTAGGCAAGCCAAATCTGTCTAAACATTTTGACAATGTCAGCAGTAAACACGTAGCGACATCGACGCCAATTTAAAAGTATAAGCGCAAGGTCGCTTTGAAGGGCCGGCCCGGACATGAGAAAGTCGTTTAGGCAGTGGTGATAGCGCCTCCGTCGTGATGTATCAAACACAACTCGGATTTTCGGTTTACTCGCGTTTCAAGTTATAACCGCATGGTAAGGTAAATACCAAGATCGTGGATTGTTTATTTCCGAAGGTAGCACCGGTACCATATGGCCAAGTTGAATATAGTTTTACATAAAATCCGTGTACGCGTGTTTCAAATTGCCGTTGCGCGAGAATCGTTGCCCTTGATGCTTGAGAGATCCTAGGGTCATCCTACAAGTTTCTGCAGCTATGTTCGGTGATTCCGACGTTAATGGTGGGTGTACTACGAAACGGCCCCCTTTATCGCGTGTATATGTCTCGACAAATAGCCTTTCGCAAACTTCGTCATCGGGTTTAAAGCGAAGTGTGGTCTTTGGTATTTCCTCAATCTTCGAAAATCCCTCTATTGCGTCACTGAGATCGTCGTCAACGGTGCAGCGCGCGGGGTCAATGACCGCCTGGTAGATGGCAACCGCCCGCCGTGGGGCCTGCTTACGAGTCGGGCCTGCGAGTATCCAACCCAAAGCCGTATTTTGCACGACCAGCAAAGTAGCAGGAAAAATCTGAAGACCAGAACGAAGTAACTGGCCATAAAGGTCAGCACCTATCATCATATTTATTCGATCCGACGTATAGAAGTTCGGGTCAGCAAGCTGAAGGTCTCGGAAGGGTCCAATGTCATGTTCGATAAGGTCTTGAGCCGGCAGATGCTCCGTTAAGCGTGGGAGGATCAACGTTTGCACCTCGAGTTTGAAAGTGGAATCAAGACGCGAGCATAGCCTTACAGCCACCTACTCCCATTATGCTGGTTTGTGCGCGTTCTCTTTTTATTCCGAGCAGTTGGACGAGAGAATCGGAGACGAAAGTCGCTTCTGAACCTTGATCTAAAAGCGCACGGACGCGTGTGTGCTTGACGTGCGGGCTAATGATGATTACTTGGGCGGTCGCGAATAGAATAGGATGTTTGTTGGTAGCTGCAATGGTAGATTCGCATCCAGTCGATAGGTTCTGATATTTTTTCGATATATGTGTGACGGAGCTCCTGGCCGTTGGCCGGAGCTCGTCAATGACAACAAGCCTGCGATTAGGGCTTGTTTACGTTTCCGAGGTCGTTAACCTCGGAAAATCAGCTTGTCGTGTAAGAGAGAGAGAGAGAGAGAGGTACGTAGCACTCGCCTAAAATAAGTTGGCCTTTAGCCTCTGAACTGGGCACTCGTCATTGCCGAAATTGTATTTTTTTTTTAGTTTTCTTGGTTTCGTGGGTGAGAGTGAGGTTTGTGCCAGTGAGTGCGATACCAGGTCCAGCTGTTCGGTGAGTGTTTTATATTGTTCTCTTTCTCTCCCTCTGTGCATAGAGTTTTGCTTGTTTTTTTAATTTTTGTTATCTGCGTGCATAGAGCTTCGTTCGGCACTCCTGGCTATTGAGCCGGAGCCTTACGAAGGCTGTTGCAAATAAAAAAGATTTGTTTCGTCGCTTATGGTAAATTTAATTTTGTTTTCTGCGTTGCGCTTCTCTTAATGATCGGGATTATTCATTTTTTTTGCGCGCAATAGGTTTAACTATTTTGATTAATTGGATGTGACTAACCTTTAAATCGAATTTATTATATTCTGTGAATAAAGTTTTTTTTTATTGTTAAATCGAGTGTTCGTGGCTTTATTCAGCGCCTGCCTACTCACCTGTCCTTGACCTCTCAAGGTCATCGCGACCTTAACACGCATTAGGCCATCATTGCGCCTCTTACTTCTCCCCTTTAATATTAACAAGTTCATTTCGTTCGTCTGTTTTTTTTATTTATTTAAATTTTCAACGCAACCGGAGGTGACTATCCTTGACTAACAAGGTAAGTTTTCCTCCCCTAGCTAAAGGCTACAATTCGCGTTGCATATGAGTTAAACAGATTTTATGTTGGCGTAAGCGTTTAGTATTTCTTGTAGTTTTCTTTTTTGATAGTAGTAGAAGCACTTAGCTGACTGGTTTGTGAACCAGGCGTAGATGGTGGAGACATTGTATGGTCTTCATTGTCGCTTGTATGTGGCTTATTGCTTAACTGCTTGACTGCCCTTGGTTTTCCGAAGGCATTTGGCACGTCGAAAATCTTCTCGTTTTATCTTCCGTCACGGTTTACACTCTTCAGGTAAAAAAGTTTTATATGTTATACTTCTCCTCCTTCTTATGGAAGACTAATATCTATACCAAACTCTTGATTGTAACTTCACCTTTGTAAATCAAAATTACAGATTGTAGTAAATCTAATTTGTGGTACTAGTACTGTACTATACTGTGTATAGTATAGTATAGTAATATACTATACTATACGCCAACACAAAATCTGTTTAACTCATACATCGAAAAAATATCAGAACCTATCGACTGGTTGCGAATCTACCATTGTGGATTTTTTCACAAATTTGGGACTATTCCTGAAAATATACAAATTCGTGTTAAAAACAGCATATTCACAATTGTCAACGCCGCTGAGAGTGGAGTGTTTCAAAAGAAAACAATTGCACCAGCTTGTAAGTCAAAATGTTTTTATGTTTATATAAATTTTTAATTAAAGTTTCATTCACAAGGTGTAGGGAACATTACTACAAATAAACGTTTATTTATTGGTACCTAATTTGATATTCTACTGTTTCAGATATTTGGCTACGGGAAATTCGTCTCGGTCCATTACTTCTAGTTACTGCTTAAATAAAAAAACTAAGAACTATTATTTATGAGACACGTACTGCAATATGGAATAAAATGAAAATTAATGCACCACTGAAGGAGTTTGGAAAGGATATAGCCAGACAGTTTTTGAAAAAAATGGAATCTTTCAAATTGTGTTGGAGGTTTAAACAGAAAGCAGGTAGTCATTGAATGTCCAGTCCACAGTGGGTTCAATTACTTCCGTTACAAGAAAACCTTATCGATAGTTCTGTTAGCCCTGGTTGGCCCAGATTATAAATTTTTAATTCCCGATATAGGTGGCCTTGCGAAGAATTCTGATGGCAGTATATTTGCGAATTCAGAATTAAGAAAAGCATTACAGGGTAATAAATTACATTTACCCAGTAACAATCGTCTTCCCAGAAATATTGTACAGAAGTACCTAAGCCCTACGTTTTGGTAGGAATGCGGCTTTTCCCCTAAGAAAAAATTTTATGTGACCACCCTGTGCTACAAGATTTTAATGACGATTTAACAGATGCTCATACTAACTTGACAAATTTACCACAAATGGGTGGAAATGCCTCTCAGATTCCTTTGGTAATCAGAGATAAATTCAGATATATTTTATATTAGATTTCGGTTCATTGCCATTACAAACTCACGTTGTTTGAAGAGGAGTTCATAATAGAATTATTAATTGAAATACATACATCTGCTCACTGCAATGTTCTACTATAAATGGTGCGCTCCATGCGTCCATTGGTAGTGAGGCGGGTTGGGCCGGGTCGCATCGATAGAAAAATATACTCGCCGAGCGACGTACCGTCGGATTCCGTCGCAGTCCGGTCCGCCTCCTCTGTAATCGACGCATTTTCATACAAAATGTATAACAAGCGGATTTCTGCGTTACGCTTGGTGGACGCAGTACGTTATAATTCAGTGGTAAAGACAACTCAATGCACCTGATACTCTTATAATTACGCAACACCTATAATTGTATCGGTGAATTTTTATTTTTTATTGTCGTGACTTACTTTAACAGTCTTAATGAGCACCCTACCACTAAAAATTTATAAAATAAATTGTTTTGATCTGACTATTAGCGCCTTATTGACATTATGTCTCAATATCACATATTGACGCTAACCTGTTTCATGTACATTTTAGTTCAGTTATATCAAAGTCATCATTATCAGTATTACAATGTATTCGGGTTAGCATTAGTTAAGGGAAATTTACATATTATTTATTTAAAAAGCTATACTTGTTACTATTGTTACTATCTTTGGTGTCAAGGTTCAATGTGTCCTTTGGTCCGTTGGAACAAAGTGAGATAAAAATATTTGTTTTTGATGGAATTATTGACGATTCTACGATTTAGAAGTCCAGGATACACAATGTACAAAGAGCCTAAATATACAAATACATAACTATATTTAAATCCGCGTACGCTAGTATTAATTTATAGACGTGCTTGGTTGATATGTTTTAGTATTAACTCTATGTACTCTGGATATTTGTTAATTATTTTAAATTGCGATGGTTATGTGACCCTCGTGTGAAAATATATGAGGTTCCCGATAAAAATCAAATAAGGCTTTGATTAGTCGTTGAAAGGTTACTTAAGTGTTTATAAAGCCAAAACGAATAATATTTATATTAAGTGAGGGATAAAAATCTTTCCCGTCATTTTATGTAGGTCACGAAAATTAATGTAAACTTGAAACTATCATCTAGTTTTTATCATTACTTAATTCCTAGTTTTTATATTTTTTACATGCACTTTACATGCACCTAACTTTTTCAGTAGGAGTTCGAAGCGCTTTGTTAAGTCTTTCAATACTTTACCAAGGAATTTATGGATACATTTTTTTCAAATCGGTTTTACATGGCGGATCAGATTTTAACGTTTTTTCAGAAATTAATGAAATGCTAGTTTTAAATTTCATTTATTATTTCTCGACTTGTATCAAATTATCTTTGCATAACTTACTATTGATTGTCTGAATACAGCCTAGAATAATCGCTTAATTGGAATGACGACGCGCGCTTGTCAGAAAGTGACTGGAATAGCGCAGGCAAAGTGAATAGCGAAGCGATATGCTAAGATTTCTTCCTCGTAAAAAACGAAACTGATTACTCACATTCACACATAATATATTTTTTGTCGAATTGACAAACTGCAGCAGCATTGAGAAAACCGTCAGGGAAAAGGGAAGTAGAAAAATAATTATGTGAAAACCGTATAGGTAAACTAAATAGGATTTGTCGTGCACATCGCTTGGAAACTAAATTTTCATCAATGGCGGAAGATTAAAAAACCTTCTGTCCTTCTTAATGCACGTAGCAAATTGTCGATCAAGAGATGTCACATGTGAATGCGCGAATACAACATTTTTTCATCTTCCTCTGCCTCTCTCTCTCTATCTCTCTCTCTCTCTCACATTCTCTTCTAATATCTGATAGACTTTCGTTATTCCTCATTTATCTTTTCGTCCACTATAATGAAACAATATAAAAAGAATTATATAACTATAATTATAGTACATAATCAAAATGAAGTTGTGAGAAAGCTACATAACGTATGAAATCTCATTCGTTATAAATTATAATTGCGATAAAATAAGAAATTTATTGAACAAGAAATGAAATTTATGTAAAGCATAATCACAATATTTATAATAAAAATTACTTTTGCAATTATATGATTGCAATCAGTGCATCAAGCATACGTCAATACAGCATTATGGCACCTTCTGACTTCCCTTCTAAAGAATTGAATGGTTTTCGACGGATCTTTTGGTCGTATAATTCGCTCCACTTAAGTAAAATAATGTTGAAAAAATGTAGCCCTGCTGATACTGGTACTAACCTGAAAAAAAATTGATGACATATTATTTCTATTATCAGTAGAAATAATAATAAGGAAATTTTAACAATTTCTAGGATTATATAGTTGGTAGGAAATTTCAATTAACCCACTCAGACAAAAGTTACTGATCTGTAAAGAAAACGTATAACGGTGATCTTGTCTTTGCTTTGAAGATCGTTTTCACGACCATTTAACATTTTTTTTTGGTAAATAAGAATCCTTATATTTTATTTAAGATTTGAACATTCTACGTTCAAATAAATGTCAGTCAATTACGAGGTTATGAATCACACAGAAAAATGTTCTTTTCTACAATGTGATATTTTCCTTATAATTCATATCTATTTTGGAATTAACGATAATTCAAGGATGGTTTCTAATGTTCTGCCTTTCCAAGGTGACTCCTTGTCTTCTTTTTATTTTTAATGAATTTTTGATTTTTTTCATAATCGCAGTTGCATTTATATTGTAATGACCTCATCTACAGCGATTTATAGTTATAAATATTTTGCGTGGAGGTTTGGAACCATTGTTGTGAACGTTATCAAAATACATTTTTCCCTTCAATATTCCACTTTCATAAATAAGATTGAAAATATTAACGAGAGTAACAGATGTAAGGTACATTTTGATGTCATTAAAAGTAATTTTTAGTTAGAGTCGTAGGCTAAAGAAGGGGCTTGCCTGCGCGGTTATCATTTTCATTTGACTCCATATTAGAATGTTCTGAGATGCGAATAAGTTGAATTTTATTATTATTGTGAACTTTGTCAGTAAAACTCAGTACTATTCCTTTAGATTTGAAAAATGTAGTGTTTGATTTTAATGCTGAGTTTCATGTTTCTTATGAAAACTAGAGAAGTTGCTAGTGTAGTTAGTGTAGTTGCTAGTGAAACCAGTGTAGTTGCTAATAAGCTTCACCACTTGATTATTAGCTGGTCATTCAGCAGTAAAAATTAGTGCTTTTTTTGGAGTATGAGTTGGTTTACTACCATTGTCTATCCGTCTGTCGTCGAAAAGCGAGAAATCCTACGTCCAGATAAGCTATCAGATCTGGAATTCATGATCAAACATTAAAAAAATCAAAGTCTTCATAAATCACCTTAGTGAAATATTCATTCTTAACAAAATCATTTCTGAGCAAAAAGAAATCCGACAGCTACAATACCAACCAGACGAGAATAATCGGTCAATAAAATCAATAAAACACATTCTAAAATATTAAGTAGTTAATATTATAGAATAATAAATAACGGGAAAAACACTGTAAATTTATAATATTTCATGAAAAACGATTAAAAAGCTGTTCATAAATACTACCGGACATATCATGATAATAATTAACGTTTGCCTTCGACTATGCTACGTATCCATGTAATAAAAATTCGATCAAATTATATAATTCCTAAACCTAGTAAATATTAAAATAAACTGACGTCTTACAAACCTACAAACTTCTTTCCAATGCTTTCAAGAATATTTAAACTGTTCGCATAAGACTCCAGTAATAACAGAAAGAAAGCTGTTTTCAAATGATCAATTTGGTTTTTAGAAATCAATACTCTAGAATATAGTAGATTAATCATGTAACTGTTAAAATTAAAAAAAGGTGAAAGAGAAACAGCTTTGTATTGCTGCTTTTCTTGATATCAAAAAAGCTTATAACAAAATCTGGCATATAGAATTATTAAACAAATTATAAACGTAGCATCGATTAAATCTCTTTAAACGCTCTTAACGTAAATAATATAATATCTAAGGATCAAACTAAAAATTCAAAAGTTCCTTAAAAACATACAGTCGATAATAAAAGAATTGATCAATGTGAATGTCATTTACAATTTTTTATAGCTTTAAAAAATTATGTTTGTTGTAAAATATGCTATGATCAAGTACAATTTTTCGAAGAAAGTTTTTGATTAGTGGTTTTGGATTAGTGATTACGTGTACTGAATGCAGAAAAGAACATGTTATCCATACAAGTAATAAGTTATAAAACATAAAAGTGGGCACGATGTCAGCAGGTTTTACCAGCAATAGGTACATTTAGCCATGGACAAGCTGCCTCTAATCTGTTTAGTGGTATTATTGACTTACCTAAACATGTGGCTTATAATCGACATGACTCACTCAATATTCAGTTATTAAGAGCATATAATACAGATTTATTACAATTAATTATTATTATATATACAATACAGAGAAATGCTTTTGCCAAACTTGTACACTTTTTTTCTAACCTTACATTTACTTCGACAGTAGCATTTTGAAATACAGGTATTTTTTCTAACTTGGGTATTAGGAGCACAGTATGCCAAGTAAATATAAAGCACACTATATCATAAATATGAATGACGTTAGGAATATATAACACTACTATGTGACAAGGTATTTGACCTACCGGCCAAGTTCCTTGTCATTGCCCGTTGATTAAAACATACGACTAGTTAGTTGTCGTATTGGGTGTGTTCGCGCCTAATCAGGAGGGACGTTTGCTCCCCGATCCAAGAAAACATGTAACAAAAATAATGACCGGATACTCATCTAGCAAGGTGAGGACTCGAAGGTTATAATTGTAACAAACTGACATTATAACAGTTATATAAATCAAATTTTGTTAAACATACTCGAAAAAATTATTGAAAAGAAAGTTTTAATGTATCGCCTTTAACGGTTAAATATCGAGTTGTAATTCATGATGTAGATAATTAGAAATTCAAAATCTTACAAGCTTATTCATTACGCTGTTGATTAGCTAATGATATTATCAAACTGAAGCTGATGAAGTATAATTGTTTGAAAGGCGAGATTACCATCTGTAACTCTGGCGAGGTGGCATAGGTTCAGGTTCAAACAATCTTTCATAAAGAATCATTGCAATCTGTATGTCAAAATCATTATTTACACTACAACCTTGCGTTCCAAGAAGAGCGGACAATATTTTAGTCGACTGTTGCAGTTTTTGAATATTTAACTAAACAAGCCCTTAAATTGTTCTCTATTAAGGAGGCACAGCTATTTCTTCTTCAATAACTTCATCACCACCACCAAATAATACATAGGAATGCTCAGTATACAAATACGCCCATAGCTAAATAAATAAACTGATGGTTGTTTAAATACCTTGACTATCTCCTATATTTCAGTCTGGTTTTATAATGAAACATTTTTAAGTAAACAACCGAAGTTCGAAATCAATCAAATTGCATCATTTATTTGTCTTTTAACATTCGAATACAATCGTATACAAAATTATTTTCTATATGTAATAATAATATGAGCAAATGAAAGAGAAATTCTTTTATCTGGAAAGTAGAACTATTTATGAAATAGTGTTATTAATAATTTAACATACATTGTTAACTATTGATCATATGTACTAAAATGGTAAACATTCTAAATTTATCAATATAAAATCGCTTATCTACATGCAAATGTGCATAAACAAAAGTAGCGAGCGAGAAAGAGAAAGAGAGAGAGAGAGAGAGAGAGGGGGGGGGGGGGGAGCTGCTTGAAAATGAAAGAAACTCTGTCTCATTTTTTACATCACATTATAAGCACAATATAACACAACGAAATATTTTGAGTAGTTTATTAGGATAATTAGAGTCTAGTATCAAAATTCTGTTGTAACGAATCCAAGTGAAATCAATATCAAAGATATTAAACTTACCATAATGCTATAATGCCAGTTTCGATGATCTGTTGATTACTTTATCAATAGCAAACATTTTACCGTTAGAAAGATCACAATTTATAATACTTACTAAGAATAGCTAATTAGTGGTTTGTGAAAAGGTGTACGGCGCGCAAGGTACAGTAAGAATAGTCTCTCGTGAAAATTTGCGACCTTCGTGACAACGATGGGAAAGAAGAGAAAACGGCGGGCTCAAGACTGAGGAAAATTCGTTGACATCTCCTATGTTTACTTAATGGTACATGAAGATTGATTTACAACGTTGACATTCTTAAATCGCCACGCCGCCTTTCAGTCGTGCAACTTCATCGTATTGTTGCTTATTGATATTTGTGAATGAACATCTATATGATGCGTTCTACAAGCACATCAACTATTCATTTGCTTATGAATGTGTATGATTCAGAATTTTTATTTACATATTTATATTTTTTTATTGAGTTTCAATTTTATTATAATTACAAGTAAGTATAATGTACACGTGACTAATTAGACTTATTTTTAAATTTATATCAAAGGACATGCTAGTCAACCGAAACTAATGATTTTAGTTAAGAGCAATTACACTGATTCAGAACAATCAAATGATATTGAAATTAATAATTTTATACAAAAATATTAACAAAGTGAGTTTTAGAAGGGCCCTTTAAAATTCTAATTTTACCAAGTGTATAATACATTGATTTTTTTAAGATAAAGTTACAAATCAACTCCTTTTATGTTCAAAAATTACGCTTTGTACTTATATAATGATTACGCTATCGTAATACAAGCGTCAATTCTATTATTTAACCATACGCCAATTTATTTTTTAATAAATTTTAAATATTAAAAGAACGTATGGTCAGATTAAAATAGTCACTTTGTCTATATATACATATACAAGCACATCAATTATTCGCTTATGAATATGTGTATATATATATATATATATATAGATATATAGATATACAGATACAATAATCACATGATAATCATCGTTGAGGAAAATGCTTTTATTTTACTGCTCTATGAAAACAGAATGCTGTAAAGAAGTACCACTCTATGTTTATATAAATTCAAGAATATCTTATTTTTTGCTATAATTGATCTTTTTGAATATTGTAATACGTACTTACCAAAATGAAAAACCTAATTTAGTAACTCCTTCGCTTGTCCAATAATTATCTAAATCTTCACTTGGTAGTACGTTCTTATATAGTTGATTGTGAAATTCAACTGACCATGCTGTTATACTGATGGAACACAGTAGAGCTGAAAATTTGATGTCATATTTTAATTCTATTATAATAATTACCTGAAAAATAATTTTAGAAAACTAATCTATGCATAGAATAAAAATTTGAATTTTTCTACTTAATTTTGCGACAAAATTATGTGTATAGATTAGGAAACCTAGGAAAAATCAATTTTCTTTCATTGAACTCTATCTTTAGATAGAGTTGCTTTAGGAATTATATATATATATATGTATACACAATAAAATGCCGTTTTCACATATTTGTATTCGTTTCTAACGAAGTAATGGCATTTGTTGTTAAGTCTTACATAAATTTAACTCTAGCCTTTTTAATATTATTTAATTCAATATTTGCGCGTAAGAGGAGCCGAATATCGGCTTTCCACGATACCGATCAGCTAACTCGTCTACAATGTCCCATTAGGAGAAATTAAACAAACATACAGAAAATTACTCTTAAACATACCTAAGCTTTATTAGTAGTGAAACAATAAAACATATAAGATGTCGACTCATGAAAGGTATGCTTATTGCACCGCTCAGTTTGCTAGTTCAATCGACCTGGAAAATCAAATAAAAATGCCTCCAGCACCGGAAGTAGATAAATTATTTAATTAAGTCGGCATCAACGAAATGAAATTGTTCCAACAAGTCGATTCTTTTTACTACCTCTTTACTTTTCCGCTTCCAAAAAAATCTACTTACAAATCCAAATCTCTCAACAATTTTGTTGACATTGTTCACGACTATTTTTCTCAATAATTCAATAAGTTTTCTTGATTTCTATTCCCTTTGACTTACTACCATAGTTTCTTTGCAATAACCAACTATAGCTGCTCATTGACCAATTCTTACTGGGTCGATGATGTCGGTGTAGAATTGCAAGATTCCTCTCTAAGGCACGTGCTTTCTCTTTCTCATAAATATCTATATTCTATCTCTCTCTGCCTCTTTTTCTTACTTACTCTCACTATTTATTAGTCGAAACATACCGCCTCTCTTCCCCACCCATGTCATGTATCGTTTGGTCGCTCAGTAGTTTAAACAAAATAAAAAAAAGATGATGCATAAGAAAACATATGTAAATATTACTTTTTGTTGAACGTCGTCGATGGACTAACATAGAAATAAACATGCTCTAACTAACGTCCTAAAGTCTCGCCGAAAGTCTGATAGAAAAATGGTATGCACATTTCTATTATATCTTTTCCGATAGAATCGATTGCCGCTTTTAGTTTTCAAAAATTATTACTTTTTGAGTAATTTGTTTGAATAATTTTTTATAAACAATTGCAAATGGTAAAAGAAAAAACCCAGGTATTTTTTTTTCGTTTTGCCTATCATTGAAATAATTAGTTTGAAGCTATTTTATCCAGGTTTGGCATGGACATTACCATTAAGGGTTAAGAAAATTTTTTTATATATAATTAAAGAATGAGTAGCGCTTTTCCTTCCACAAGAAACCTTGGTTGAACACCGAAATGTTCAGCTTAGCAGCTCATACGCCTCGTTTAAACTGTGTTACCCAATATCTTACCATTGTCTAAAACTGTGACATAAAACTGTCCCTTCTGGAAAACGAAAGTATTAGGTTTCAACGTAAAATACAAATGTAAAATATAATTAATATGTGAGTAACAAGAACATCATATTCAGAAATAATTGTTAATGATAAAATTAACGCGACTTTTTTGACGAATGGTGACTAGATTGAATAATCTGACAGAAAAAGGAGCATACCCGCATATAAGTGATTTAGTCTTCTCTGAAAACTCATATTATTGCATTAATACATTTTATAATATGTATTGATTTTATACGTTTTGGCAAGATATTTATATTATTGCATTATTATGAATTGCCTGATTTTGGCCGCGGCCGAAAAAGATTCCGCATTGGGGAATGTCATTGACGCGGGACCATAGCGCATCGTTAAGAGGATTCGTTTTATGAGTTTTCGGAGAAGACTAACTCAAAGGAGAACCGGAAAAAATAAAGAGTCGGGAGTCGCGACTGTGGTTATGAGTTGACACAAATAAAATAGTAAGTTCAGTTCGAATGCAGCTCTTGAAATCAAACTTAAAAACTATCTAATAACAAGAGAGAGAGAGATCGCTTAAAAACTAGTATGTATAATAAAAACAACTTATATCTCTACTATTTTATTCTATTTTCTCGTACCGCTTATAAAAATTCTTAGTAAATCCATTGAACGTTGACTAAGTACTTGTTAAACCGAGTACTATCTACTCTTAAACATACCGTTTAATGCCAATTCAAGATAACATCTTTCTAGCATGCGCCGTCTTATAAAGCAGTATGAGAGAATTGTTTTATCGCTTTCTTGCTCCACCAATCATCCTTGATAAAATAACTTAAAAACAAATTGATTAATTTACCTGTTATTAAAAGTCAAACTCTAAGACCAAAAAGACACTCTTTATCAGATTAACCCATTAACGATCAGAAGGCCTGATTTTTGTTGATTTTCTACGCGATTTTTTCCGTAGTTATAGGCCTTAGAAAAATTTTGCAAACACGTGTTTCGACATAGAATTTAATTCCCTTTCAGAATCAAAAGTATAACTTAAAAAAGTTATAGCTAATTAAACAAAAAAACGTGAAAATTTTTGCAAAAAATCAAATTTGCGATTTTTTTTAGCAATGTTACCATGAAGGAATCATAATATAAATATGATCAGGGATGATCACGACTATCAAAGTATCTCAGAGAATTTTGGTGGAACTTTTGAACCACTCCTTCCAACAAAATAGCGACCAAATCGAAAAAAGATCATAAAAAACATAACTAATTTTTTTCATGGAAACTATTGAGTCTAGAGAAAAAGTTTATGTAACAAAAATATTTTAAAATTGATCATAGAATACCTTCAAATTTTTTCAGAATTTTTAGAGAAAATTTTTGAGTTTGGAAAACTTGGAAAATACAATCACCTTCAAACATTGTGAAAAAATTTGAGGGGGTTTTATGATCAATTCTAAGATATTTCTGTCTTATAAACTTTTTCTCTAAACTCAATAGTTTTCGAGAAAAAAATGTTTTGCCATGATCAGAGAAGTGTAATATTTTTCACACAGAATAAAGAACAGCTAACGATAGTATGCCAATGTTTTGTCTTTTTTTAGTGTGTTCAAGTACAATTTGTACAGCGTATAATAATAATATATATACATATCAAAAAGTGAATTTAGAAAATTTTACTTGCTAGTCTCGTATTACTTTGTGAACATACAATTTCGGTCGAATCAAAGTGACTGTTTTTCCTGTCTGAAGTCGAGATATTTCATGCGATCAGTCGATACGAGGTATTGATAGCCATAGTTATTGTTTTCATTACGTATTTTCATTATTTTATATTACAATGTCGGAAAACTTAAGAAACGTTCCATTCTCTCTCATGAAATGTACGAAATTGATGTATCAAAGAACACCTACGATGATATAGTTACCGTTCCAAATACTGATAATTCTGGTTCTGATGCATCAGATTTCAATACTAATTCGGATGATGAAATTACTAATATAACATACAAAGAAGCTTGTAAAACCTATACTGAAGCTCAAACTAAATTAGAAGGAGACCATGTTATCCATTGTGTGGAAAAAAAAAAATATATTGATGATATGGAAGAAAAAATTTTATCGAAAGACTCAGTAATAAAGAAAATACGAGAGAGTGAGCCTGTAGAACTGTTTGAAATATTGTTCTCTACGGAAATGAAGCAATATACTATAGACGCTTGTAAAGAAAATAATTTCGATTTAAATTTACAAGACTTCAATACATTTGTGGGAATAATCATTTTAACTTCATTCAATAAAAGGAAATCTCAGAAAGACTACTGATCAATAGATCCCTTTTTATTTTGTAACGTTGTTTCCTCTGCAACGCCACGTAATAAGTTTGAAGAGATCAAATCAAAATTAAAATATTCAAAAACAAAAGATAAAAATCCGACTAACTGTGGTTGGCGTGTCCGTTCACTACTAAACCTATTTCAAACTAATTTTTTGAAGTTCAGTATATGGAGAAGTGTTCTTTCCATCGATGAAATGATAGCTAAGTCTTATGTGTGACGTCCGCTGAAACTAAGCACGTGGTAGAAATAAAATTTTGTTTTTATGAGGTGATAGACCTCTATCGTTTATGTCTATTTTCCGGCGTCATATGTTTACTGTGACTGTTTATAATTTCTGAGCGTGAGAAAAGTCTAAATAGAACCACTCGCTTATGAAAAGTCTCACGGCAAAACCATACCCTCCGATAAGCAAGTTAGTTTTCTCTGAAAACTAATAAAACGGACCCTCTTGATGATACGCCATGGTCCCGCGCTAACGAAATTTCCCAGACGCATAGAGTCGTAAAAATTATCTTTTCAGCTGCGACTAAAATCACACAACGCATATTGATGCCACATCCGCTAGACATTTGTATGAACTAATAATATTAATAATAGTCACTACTGTTTATCAACATTGGAACCATCGTTATATTTGTAATAGTCATAAACTAAATATTTTAAAGTCCATAGACAAAACAAGAAATCACGACTAAACAAGCTAACATTTGTTATAGTCTCGCTACTATTTTTATAATAAACTTATGTCGACAGATTGTAAACAATAGATATCTCTCTCTCCTGTCAAATTCACCCGCTAGAATTATTCAATTAATTAGTTGAACAATTAAATACAATTAATATTTTCTCAAATGATACTATACGCGACATCTCTTAAAAGAAGAATGTACCATTTTTTTATCCGCCCACGCCAAGGTTCTTCCAATTAGTCAAACGAAGGAAATCATTTTTTCCCTCATTGGCCTAATCGGAAAACGGCCCGCCTCAAAGGGACCCGGAAAACACTAAGAGTAGGGCAGCGCGACGAGGACTATAAAATGGCCCGCGCGCAGTTGTACAGACATTTCGAATCCAGCCTCAAAATGTAATCCCAACTCTGACTTGTAAGAGAGAGAGAGATCATCTAAAAAGTAGTAAGTCAACCAATAAATATCATATTTTGAACTTAGTCTCTTTTCTCTATCGCTTCGTAGTAACATAATTACATTTTCCATCGAATGTAGATAGGGTGCTTGTCAAACCGAGTACTATCTACATTCAAAATAATTCCTGTTTATCCAATCCTGGCTAAGGTCTCTCTGGGGTGCGCCTATTATAGTGCAGTACGAGAGAATCGCCTTACCATTCCTTTCTATCCACAACCTATCCCGAGTAGGATAATTCACGTAATTAGACAAATTGATTTCCCGGTTATTAGAGGTAAAACTCTACGACCAAAAATACACTCTTTAATAAAACTAGTCTGTGATATCCATTGGACGTTACATATGCGAGGACGGCACTAAAACAATTTATTCGAGGAAAACCCATACGATTTGGTCTCAAATTCTGGGATCTTTGCACTTTCCATGTTAATAGTGTGTTCTTCCCTTTTTGTTTCGAGTTGAAAAAAAAGAGAGGTTTTTTTTTCGATACATTAAAATTTTTATTTAATAACTTCTATAGTTGCAGAATTAATTATTACTGTTATATTTTGGTGTAACTTAGAGAGAAGGTCTATATATTAAAATACCGGTAAATTTATTGGTATTAAATTCTTAATATTACGTTTTAGTAAATAATATTTATTTAATATTAATAATATTTATTTAATATTAATAATATTTATTTAATATTAATAATATTTATTTAATATTAATAATATTTATTTAATATTAATAATATTTACCGAAATATTAATTATTAATTGATTATAACATCCAGAAGATATTACGCAGTTAACCCATTAACGACCAAAAGGCCTGATTTTTGTTGACTTTCGACGCGATTTTTCCGTAGTTATAGGCCTTAGAAAAATTTTGCAAACACGTGTTTCGATATAAAATTTAATTCCTTTTCAGAATCTGGGGTCAGCGTTGTGATTGACTGCGTAATAAAAAAGTTATAGCTAATTAAATGCATAGTGTTACAACACTCTTCATAGTTAAATATGTAAGTAATTAAAATTAATCATTTGTAAAGAACACACGCCCCTATCGTCTGTATCCGTATAAACTATCTATTGTAAGAGAAAAAAATCTCTCGCCTAAGCAATCTTAAAAATAATCTGCGACATCAATATCGTTAAAATATATCTTTTTAAGTCATTTGTTGTAATCAATTAAATATCTTTCTCTCTCTCTCTTTCTGTGATCTATTTATTACTATCGTCAAATTAATTAAGTAATTCATTCATTACAACTAACATTTCCATAATGTTTAGTTTTCTCCGATTAGTAAACTGAGGAAATTTTCTTTTTTTCATTAGTCTAATTGGAAAGGGATCCCCAACCACAGGGACCAGGAAAAACTAGGACCCGTATGAATACAATAAAAAATAATCTAATTCCAATCTCTATTCTTTTCATCTATTTCTCTCTATTTTGAAAACACAACACACTATATATGTATGAAAAAGCATACAAAGAAAGAGTATTAACAAAAGGAGTTAGAGATGGATGATTATTTAAATTTAGTAATCGACAATTGATAAATTAAAATTTTTATTTAATAACTTCTCATAGAACTTTTTTTTTCTCACGGCGTGCAAAAAGTTTGTTTTCACGTACAAGTTTCTACTCGGAAAGTAGCCCAATAACAGTATGCATAAGGAAAGTGTCTCTGTAATATCATCTCGTTTTGACTTTCTATAATCATTTTCATTCGAAAAATACTCCTGTAACAATAGGTGAATATTATTTGTGTACTTTGTACTTTTTTTTTTAAAGGAGAATGACTTAAACATATTATTTCTATTTAACTATCTATTGGAAATTTCAAGTAAATCATAACATAGCTATTATATATCAAAATGATATTTCATATAACATACGAATTCGTAAGAAATACAATTTGATTGTAATTTATTGCTTTTTGTAAATATAATAATAGCAATATAAACGCTAATACATTAGTTTATAATATAAATTAAGTGTGCAATATAGTAATTATATGTCTAGAACTGTGAATTCAGAATAAAATAAGTAGATGAAGAAATGAACATACCTGAACATATGTTTGTAAAATAAATACTGGAAATTGTACAAATGGCTAACGGCGGTGTGATGAATAAGTTAACGATTGCTATGAAGGCCGCTAATCCCGAACACACAAGAGCTAAACAAATCGAAAATAACGTGGTAAACCATAAACTCCAGGACATCAACTTCTCATTTTTTTGAATCATATCAGCAACTGAAAATTTTCATTAATGCATACACACATACATATATATATATATATATATATATATATACATACACAATGTAATGTAACTTAAAATAAATGTAACATTCTAAAATAAGAATGGATGTTAATTTAGGCAATCTAAATTTTATATTCAAACAGCAATTTTTACCCCCCATAAATCATCATTTGTATTCTTTTAATATATTTTTGTGTTGGATGTTATGTATACAACGATGTAATGACATCCAATATTATCAGTAATATATCAGGCACACTATACGACATTTCTGATACATTTGATATAGGCATCTGATCGTCTTGTTAGAAAAGCAGGTCAACATCCTTGAAATCAATGCTGCTTTACACGCGTCATTTGATATATAATATCATTTTTAGAAGTTGAAAGTCATGTACACAAACTTGCTGTGCCTGTCTATTCGAAGTATGTGAAACAGATAGATTGATACTTATTTACACAAAGAGGTCATGGCTGATAACCTGGAAGAGTATACACTACAGCAACAAAATTAGTAGCTGTTTGGAGGATATAATGGAAATATGCCATGCTTTGATGCGAGTCAATCCGTACATTTACCATAGAAAACCAGTTTACGAGGAAACAAGCGACTACGAAACTGAGGAAAAAGTTCAATAAACCATACAGGAATAAACCATAATAGTAATGAATTGGGAAATAAGAATAATTAGGAAAAAGATACTTACCAAATGAAAAAGAAGTTTGAAAATCGTAATTCAAACGAACTATAGGGATTCAACTGTTTCTTAGTGAAGGTGCACAACGTCAGTACCATCGAAAAGTGTAGTTCTAGCTACGTACTTAGTTCTCTGTAAGCTAGACAAGATGATCATAGGGCTCACATAACAGCGATTTACTTATAGATTTCTCATGAAACATTAAAATTTAATGTAGTTAGTTCAATAAATATCTATTTATTTTTGTACACTACGCGGTCATCTTCTTACTATATGTCGTAATTCCGATGTGATCTAACTGAAATTTATATTTAATAATGTGGCCGCACGATAAATTGAATAGCTAATAATACACATTCTTGCATTTCGCTCAGACCAAATTGTTTTATTGACTTTGAAGTCCACATACCACAAATTATATCATTTTCTGGAAACGATGAATTATTACCGACATTACATTGTTAATGCCACAGAAATTCAGGTATCCCTTCAAAAAGTTCACTGCCAATGAGAGGAACTAAATGAACTATGATAGGGAACTGCCATAACAGTGCAAAAAGCATAAGTGTCCAATACTGCGTGAGTGACATCGTAACAGTTCAACGAGATATTAACGATGTTCCGATATTTCGTACGAGAGGCCTTAGATGCCAGATGTGGATTGCATAAAACTCTCCTACAACGCTGACAATGTACTTAAGCCTTCAATGTCATACCTGTTACGTCGTAAAGCTTATAGTAATTCTCAACTCTGTTAACACACGTGCATCTGGGGACGAGCCTCAGATTGATCGCACGTCGCAATAGCAACTTGCATTTCAGTTTCGATCACCCCCTTCTATTTTAGATAATCAGCAGTAGTAACAACAAAAATCCCGATCCAGGTAGCCTCCACAGACTAAAGAATAGCTGTAGTAAAACCCATATTGACCGTGTGCGGGTCAGAGATTTCAGGACACATAGTTTCAGATCTAAAACGCATATCATAAGTATGAACTGTCGAATGGTTCGTGCTGGAACTTGGAATTTTTGTGATGGTTTTCAGTTGACAGTGGTATCAAATAATGTCTCTAAGCGAACATAAATATCGATGCAAATTTTTTTATAAACACATCATATTAACATTTCGCGAAATACAAAGATCATGCATCTTTATCAACGGAAAATGTCAAATAACTTATTCTTAATTATTTGTTGCTTAATTATTCTTGTACCAAAATAAGTCATTTAGATTGTGTGTTATTTGTTTTCAGATCAGAACTCTGGATGTTAAGCATATGATTCTAATTGAATAACTGGGTTTTTAGAAACATTAATAAAAAAATAATATTTCAGTGAGTTGATACAATCATGACCAATTTCGACATATAGAACTTATTCACTTATTAGAGTACTTTCATCAAATAGATACAAATTTAATAGATACATTTGAATAAATAAAAACTTTCCAATCAGAATATGTTATTAGAAACAAATTCTCTACATCATTTTAAATCCTAAAAACAGTATATGTTGTTTTGATAGAAAATTTGTTTCGAATAAGCAGATTAATGATTTTTATCTTTTCGATGAAAATACCCCAATAAATGATCACTTTATTATGTAGTTATTGATTGTTACTCTATCAACTTTCTGAATTATTATTTTTTTTTAATGCTTTTAAAAACCCAGTTATTTTATTAGAATCATTGCTTAACGTCCAGAATTTTGATCTAAAAACTAATAACACACAATATAAATGACTTATTTTGGTACAAGAATAATTAAGCAACAAATAATTAAGAATAAGTTATTTGACATTTTCCGTTGATAAAGATGCATGATCTTTGTATTTCGTGTAATGTTAATGTGTTTATAAAAAACTTTGCATCGATATTTATATTCACTCAGAAAAGTTATTTAATTGCATTGCCAAGTCAGATCCATCACGACAGTTTCAACATTAAGCATGAACCATACAACTGGTGAGCAAAAGTCGTATACGCAACTTTGATTCGACAAAGATGATATTCAATTTTGAATTTTGCGGGACGTGAATTATATTCCGTCTAGTGCACATGATAAAATTTTATTTCTGATTATTATACAAAATTGTTGAAGAAATCGATTGCAACTAAAATTCGCATATTTGACGCTGAATGATCGTGAGATGACGGAGGAAGAACGTATGATTTAATCAATTAAGTACGTAAGAAGTAAAAAGCGGATATATATGTTACAAAAAGAGATAACACGAGCCTAATGTGCATGCATAAGCGGTGATGGACACACTGAATTATGTTGTATGAGTAAGTTGAGTTAGCGAAAGTTTATAGAAAGAAACCGTACTCAGCAATGTTAGATCAAGAAGCTCATGTGATAGTATTTCACAGGACCATTGAAAATTAATTTGCGTTATACTTGAAATCACCCATGTCGATCATAAAGAATTCGTCAGGAGGCTTATACCATCTTATAGAATCTATCATATGGTATATATTTGGGAGGAGACATTTATGGAAACTTCAGTCTCTCATTGGACAGTATCGATAATTTATGAAAATATCATGGACATATTTTCGCGCAGAAACTGAGAGCTAAAGTGTTCTTCTTATTTGACAAAGAAGCACAAACGTAATATGGTATTTGCCGAAATAGCGTGACTGTCGATACTAAAAAATTCAGAGAAAGAAAGGATCAACGCATAATCAGAAGGGATGTCAGATCGCATAGAACTCCGCTGCCCAAATCAATTGAATTCCATTCAAGAATAAGCGATAAGCTGCATGCATTAGAGAAAGTTAAGAGTTTGAGGAGAGACTAAACGGTGTAAAAGTGTCCGATATTCAGAATGTCTATAGTGAGTGGAAATTGACGAACCAGGGTGACCATGGGCAAAGTGTAGATTAACAAGAATAACTACAGCTGGGTGTCAATCAGAGACCTAAACCGTCACTCCACATAATTTTCTTTATTTCTCTTTAACATAATTTTTATGTTGATTATATGTTTTTCACAAGATGTTATATTTCTATTTAATTAAGAAACAATTAATAAATTAATTTATTCTTACCTGTTATTTCATAGGGTCTAAGGCCAACTGCAACATTCAATTCTTTCCGTCCATACAAAAGTCCAAAGTTGATATTTCCAAAACTTTGTGCAGGGTTTGGTTTTCTCCAAGGTTTTGATTCAACCCAATGATTAGTTACTAGAGACGTACATATTAAACTTCCACAAAATAGAGAGATGAAAAAAGTTCCAATTACTATACTTTTTTGAAAATTACTTATCATTTCTCAGATATTGCTCTGGAAACTAAAGATTAGCAAATGTTATGTTATGATGCTAATATTATGATAAGGTGATATGACTCACGAGTCGATTTTAATCTTGATGAATCAATCACAATGCAACGTGCGAATATTCGAAAATGTGATAAAATTGACTTCATTTTTTAAGTATTAATTAAATGTGGACAGTAATTTATGATTATTAAAGATACAAAATTTAAAAATTCTGTAAGAATTTCGATAAATACAAAAATAATTCTATCAAATAAATTTTTAAGAGTAGTGTCTTTCAATGAAGAAATCTTTGCTAAATTCGTGCTACAATTTTTATACTCAATACCCTTCGGTACTTCTTACATATGCATTAAATCATCATAAAATTCAAGCATAATCATTTATTAGAAATCTTCTTCAAAATTTATTTCTGGACTTTTAAACAAATCAATTCCGTACGTTCAATATTTAAAGAACGTCCGATATTACAAAAGATTTATGTATACACTCCTAATTTTTCTAACTTTTCTTAAAGTCAACAAACACATGAATGCCAGAGGAATAAACACCGGCCAGAAAATAAGACATCAAATTATTCATGCACTACATTGTTTTGTAATTATGAAAACTGAAAATTCTTTTTTTATTAATCGAGCAGTGATCATTGTTTAACATCTGGTAATTAACCATACTTAAGAATAAGAACTGAAATAAAAAAATCAACGTTACGCAATGTTTGTTATTTCTACTCATACTCAACTCTAATAAAACCAATGCATTTCGAGTTTTGACATAATTGATTTTTATTTCAGCTTAAGGTAAATTGTACTTTCTTTTTGTGTTGAGAGATTAATATGACTTCACGGATGTAATTATGTACTAATATGTGAATTTTCGCTTTTTCTGAATTCGGAATTACAAATGAGACTTCTGACAAACAAAAAAACTGTATGTAAAAAGACCTTGAGATGGCATTAAAAATGACCTTTAAAATTATAGCAATTGTAATATAACATATTTTTCTCCAATTCCAGTATATTTTTAGTACAAAAATGAGGCCCTAATCAAAGTTACCCAAGTGTAGACCGCAGTATATGTAAATCCTTATCTAAATTTGAGTCCAATTTCATCATAGTGTCTTTAAAACCTGCCGTAGAGTTTTTTCAAATTAAACATAAGTTATCTTTTCACACTATTTTAATTTTATTAGCAACTGGATACCGGAAGCTTATATTATTTAAAAAAAAATGACAAAATAGTATTTTAATTTCTTCACTTTGTTATAACAGAAGTTCTGCTCCTTGGAAGTAGGTACGACAACGTTCCTTCTATTCCTGAAGTTTATTAGTTATTTATATCAAATGAAACGAATATTTAATTTCTTTTTCTATATTATTCTATTTTATAGACACTAATAGATAGTAGAATCTTAATTATTATAGCGCTTTTTCATACGTTTTTCTCACTTCTTTACAGAATTCTTTTTTCTAAATAAACTTAACTCGATTATGTTCTATTCAGAGATGCCTTCTGACAATAAAACTTTTGAAATTATTTGATAATCAATCGTTTTTTTCTTTTTGAACTATATGAGGTAATTCAATTTCCTATGAATTTATTTCTTTGATTTATGAAAAATTAATTGATCTATATTTAATTTTCTACGTTCGTTTTCTTCGATAAAAAAAATCATCATTACATGGAAAGTGATAAATCTGTTGGTCATCATTTCCAAATTGTGTCTGAATATTTGTGTCTACACTTACGTAAACATCTGCCACTCTAGCACTATTTCAAGCATATTGAGTTAAGTAGGTAGTTCAGTTCTATAAGTCAGCAGATTTATTAGCTAAACTTTCTTTATTTGAATAGTGGGGAAAAATTGTATTTCGAGAACATATATATGTCATATTTAATATTTGTTAATAAAAAAATTATAAACAATTAAAATAAATTTTGCCATTTTTATTAAAAAGGACAACTTTTATTTGAAAAATCCGTAATAAACCTATTATTATTTTTAACAGGGGAAGGTAATGACCTTTCAAAATAGCGCTACATACGGTGCTCAGCTGGAAGATTGGACGGGTAGAAGCGTCCCACTTCCCTGAAACATTTCCAGGTAGTTCAGTTTTATAAGTCAGTACATTTGTTAGTTAAAATTTCTTTATTTAAATAGTGATATATAGGATTAACATATTTTATAATAGTGCGAGCAATAATTATGTTAATGATAATTTTCCAAATAACACTGCTACTTACTATCTAATTCTACACGATTGAATTGTTCAATATAATTCAATTAAAGGAGACGTTACAAAATTAGTATAAAAATAGATATAGATGTTTGAACGGAAAAAAGGTGACTGAAGATTTGAGGTTATATAGATTCATTTTCTATAGAGATTGCATCATTTTCACTATGACGTCTGTAAGATGTACTCCGAGCGTTCACACAGCTACCTTAAAACATGTTTGGTTTGTAGAAAAAGTAAGCATTTACTATGTTCCTCTACATGACGACTCAAAAAAAGGAGAAAGAGAGTGCACGAAATCAAGACGCATAGTGACATTATATAAGCAATATTGTTTGAAAAACATATACAAATAATGAATCATGTACTTGGACCTATTCTACAAAATCGTTGTAATACATATTTACTAGAAAAATATTTGAAAATCGAATGTAAAACTGCAATAAATCTTTTTTTTTTTCATTAAATATGACTTTATTTATTTCAATTATACTTTGAGTAAAGAATATTTTGCAGGTAATCTTTGCGCTCCGTAGTTGATATTGTTAGATCAAAACATTCAGAAGAATTTTTATTTAAGTATTATGGAGTTACAATAGCATATAAACCTTTTAACTGTATCGACTCCTTTTGATTGAGCTTGACTTTGTCTTTGTTGAATCCAAGTGTTCAATGTTTGTACATTTATCATAGCACGTACAAAATTCACTTAATGATTACAATGAAACATACAAGGTGTTTTAACTTGAAAAAGTACTTCGTTTAACGGCGGACATCACATATTGGTTTCAAGATCTATAATTTTTCTATAATTGAAAGAATATTCGTTTGAATACATACTTTTGCTATATGTAAAATAACTAAATTATTCAAAAAAGAAAAAGAACCTTCTTATTTAAGAGTATTTTTTTAAGCCACTCTCTTTTCTCTAATCCTTTTACATAAATATTTCAACAATCTTTTAAATGATTATGCAAGAGATTCGATAAATCTTTATACAGTACTATACCAGAACTCCATAATAATCCTAAAATAAAAATCATTTTTGAATAAATTATTTGAATAATGAAATATTCTATTCGCTCATTAAAAAAATAAATACCATGATAATGCAATTCAATCCAACTATTCACTCGTCGAAATTCGCTTGGAAGTTTAAGCCAATGATATGATGGTTCAAATAAAACAACAATTGAAAGGGAATCTTATTCTAACGGTAAATAAGCAAGCTCTTTACATATACAATGATTATTTGGACAATGAAAACCTTGAATATTTAAAACATAATCCATTTTTTTTTAAATTCGCGACTGAGAGAGCTCAAATGAAACGAACAGTCTCCAATCTCAGAACTGTAATGACAATCTATTAGTTGGTTTGATCTTTAAATACAAGAACTTCCCACTCCAATCACCTCAATCACCATTGAAAGAATACAAAAAATAGGAAGTTTAAAGATATAAACTGCCTTGTCTACGTAAGAGAGATAGATTGAGAAACGTAAAGTGAGTGTAAGAGAGATATACGTTTTGTTATCGACAGAGATGGAGACGCGCTCCCTCAGGCGAGATCATGTGGCGAACCATACATCCTCCTCCGCCGACGCGCTCGCTACGTAACACGTGGTGGACCATGGGGGGGGGGGGGGGGTTGAGTCCGAACATAGTAACTAATTAATATACTAATATACCATCTCATATATGAATACATATGGGGGTGGGTGGGTGGACCGCCCGTGGCGACGGGAGGGGGTGGTGAGCCAGAACATATATTGCTATACTACTTCAAATAATATCCAAGATTTGTCATTAAATATTTTCACACGTAAATTTGGAGCGTGTAGAATTTCACCTAAACTTTGTTATGGTCCTTTAGTATATGCACCTACCAATTTGCAATATCTAGCAAACTTTTTAGTACAAATCAAAATTATTGTTTTGATAATACAGACATTAGAAATTACACTTATTTACGCAGACATGCAAAACACCCAATCCTATTTTTTATTACCTTATTTAGAAAGCTACGTCATCATTACATATAGATATAATCAAGATTTAAAGGGAATACAACAATATTGTTTTCATCTAATTTAAAAGGTTTGAAGATAAATACACCAGAGAGTCATTTAAATTGTAATGCTAGTCATTAGTTGAATATAATTCCTTTATATGCTCCCGCTTACTTTTCTTGAAAAATGTTAATTCAAACATTTGTTTATTAATTTATACGTTATCAATAACTTTGGTGACCTATTTTATGACGACAATGCGTAGTCTAGATTCTATAGTTTTCATTTGTAAGATCACTAATATTAATTTCATTACTAGTTGAATAGCCTATTAATTATTGTTATAAAGAAACGAGAATTTTTTTATAGAAATGTTATTGTTTATACCTATAGAGGCAAACTTATAATGACAAATGCACTTATTAAAATCAAAATAAAATAACAAACTTATGATACATGAGCAAATATTATTGACCCAAAATTATTAGGTTTTTGCTTGTAAATAGTTTATTCTAAATCTTAAAATTATTTTATAACTTGTTTTACGTAGATCATTTAATTATCTATCCAGTAATACCAATTAATCTTCGCTGAAACTTAATTGTCATTAAATATTAAGATTTTCTAAGGAATTTGGAGTATCGAAATGTTTGATAAATGTCATGTTAACGTTATAACTTTATAGCATTCATAAAATCGCACTTCCGTTCGAATAGTGCCATAAGTTAAAAAACCAAATTATCGAGAAAAAGGCGTTTAAAATAGATTCTACTGAAATTGTTCACTTTCCAGATTTTAATTAAAATCACCATCTAAAATCGAATAGTTGGATGATATTTTATGACACTTCTTGAGCTAAAAATACAAAATATTCTCATGCAAATGGTATATTAAAAGTGATTTAATTTTTTTTAGGTGTGACGTTGAGCGACTATGCGAAATGTAATTTTGAAAATCTGAAATTCCAAAGAAAAGTTGTTGTAAATTAAAAAGTTTCTACACAGCTATCTAATGTAATAGAAGGAGATGAGAATATTCCTCCTCGAACATTTTTGCTAAAATTTGTATATACATATATTCGCTTTTCGCTGTAAAAATCAGACGTTTAGAAATTGTAACCCAACGCAGTTCTTTACTTTGGTCTTGAATAAATACATTTCACTTTAATTCGAACTTCGATTTTTAACTTGTTATTATTTTAACTCTCACTGGGAATAATCCAGAGTTCAAATTAGAAGCCCATTTTTCCCCAGCTAAAAGAAACAGAATTATTCTCTTTAACCTCCTCCATCTGCTGAGTCCAACTTTTAAGTTCATTCCTTGAAAGCTAAAAGTAACAAACAGCTGTCCATTTCCTCTAAAATAATCATTCTAGAATACAACTTGGGGGACCATTCCTTCCAAGATAAAAGACATAGGATATTTCCTCCGTCCCAAGATTCTCTGGAGTTCAATTTTTGAATACCATCATTTCAAGAACTATGGGAAATACAGAGTCTTTTTATCCATCCCTAAATTACCTACCTTCATTTCTTTACACATAACAAAGGAATCTACTAAAGGATCACACGAAATATTTATAAAATATTAATTTGTAACGCGTACAATGGGTTCCAAATCTAAACTCATGAATACGTAATCAACGTTGATTTTGTGGCAATATGAAATCGAATGACGTTACAACTTTCACAAGATATGTGGTGTAGTTTATTTAAAATATCTTTTGCTATTACAGAAATAAAATCGCTGGTTAATTAACATACTGATAGATTCAAAATCAACATATTATTCATTTGTTCAAATTATGCATGAGTTTTAAGAATTGTTTATTTGTGCAATATTTCCTCCGTCCCAAGATTCTCTGGAGTTCAATTTTTGAATACCATCATTTCAAAAACTATGGGAAATACAGAGTCTTTTTATCCATCCCTAAATTACCTACCTTCATTTCTTTACACATACTATTTATTATATTTCTTTGTATATACATCAAATTATTATATATACATCAAATATATACATATATACATCAAATATATCTTATATTTCTTATATTTATTATATTTCTTTACATTACTATTATTATAATTTAGAAGTAATCTATTAACATTGGATAAACGTGGCACAAAATAATCATCTTAAAACTGAGTATTTATTAATTGCTATTTACAATATGAAATGAGTCGTTATATCGACCGTTTTAATTCTCAAACTGTGAACGTTTTCTACCCCATTTGTTATCTTGTGTAGCATTCACGATTAAAATCGGCGCAATTAAATGATTTACTTCGACTTTTACTGAGTATTATTTTGAAAACGATTAATGTTAACCAATTTTTCTACGTGTACAGCGTCAAATTCAGCCATCGTATGAGCTATCGTGTTTGCATCGGACGGATTAACTGCACTTGATTCAAATTGGTAAGTTTACGATGCAAATTTGCAATTTAATAAAATTGTATGTAAACATTTCGGGTGTCATTTATAAATATTAATTGAACTGTTTGATTTTACTGAGTAATTCTACAATCAAAAATACATAATACTTTCATCATATAATAAATACTGATCATAATTGACTTATTTGAACTAAATATTTTTAACCTAACATCCATATTATAAAATACAGCAGCTTAATGTTATAAGCCTACATACACTTTTTAGTAGTTTGATATAAGAGCAGGCCTTGAAAAACTTTGAACATCTCTACCTAGTGAATGCAATGAAATTCTATTAGTCCAATCACTAAATTTAAACTAATTTAAGTTTATATAAAGTTATAAATGATAAATCAATCAATGTATTGGGGAGATCGGAATATTGTATTGTAGATATTTCTGTACTGTAACTAACTAATATGCATCAAATGATTTTTAAATTAATTTTTTAATTAGTTTTATAAGTTAAAAAAATATTCAAATATAATCAATTATAAAAATTAGTACCTGTTGATTTATGATTGTCTATATAACTATTTTTTTTGTAACCCAACTATTCAATTATATAAAAAAAGTCTAATGAAATATTACGAAATGAAGTATTAAATCTTCACGTTGCATCTGTAAACCAATCAGAATTCAAATTTTATTTCCCGCTCGCTAATTACAATCCCATGATTTTTATAATTAATCATTTTTCGCTTCAGTTTTCAAGAACGATGTTTTTTCTTTTCCGTTTATATTCACAGTTTATATGCTGTATTATTAAATTATTAAATAAATATATATTCAGTTTATTGTTATAAAAATGAGTACCTGCTAATAAATATATTCCTAATATATTCACTTTTGTTTTAAGTGTTTTATACATTTAACATTGTTTCTTCGCATTTTGAGTATATTTTTATTACATTTCTATTTGCATTTAAATCGAAAATAATCGAATTGAAACTGCTTAAATGTGCGACATTAGGCCGAATTAATATTATTTTTAATGATACGTTTTAAAATATTTTTTCGAAGTTTCACCTTTTGAAATCCGTTATACTGGCTTTTCATTCGTATGCTTTAAAAATGTTGCACAATTTCATTTAAAATATTGTTTCTTATATGGTATACGAAATTTTTATAAATTTGGTATTCTGGTAAATTTTTATACCCCTCAAATATGTAACTAATCTAGAATTTTTTTATATCGTTTCTGTTTTCCATTTAAATTTTGAAAAATTTACAATGTTTTTTGATATAAAATAATCTTTTTTTAAACATAAAAACATATTAATAAGTAAGATATAATATACCAAAAATTTAGATAACAATAGTTTTATCAAGAACGTATAGTGCGAAGATTTCCAATACATAATAAAATGTATATCATATGGAGCTTTTTCTCGTAGATTTTCCTAATCAATTTATAATTCCTCTGAATGTATGATATGAATATTTGCATTTATTTATATTTATTTTAATAATTTTGAGGATAAAGAATGCTTTCAAAATATTAATAAACTCGTAATAATATATATATATTTATATATATTTCGAACATATATATAATATAATTTGAATATATAAAAAAAAAAAAAATATATAGTTCAAATTAGAAGCCCATTTTTCCCCAGCTAAATTAATAAAAATATATATATATATGTTTTGGTATATTATATCTTACTTATTAATATGTTTTTATGTTTAAAAAAAGATTATTTTATATCAAAAAACATTGTAAATTTTTCAAAATTTAAATGGAAAACAGAAACGATATAAAAAAAGATTCTAGATTAGTTACATATTTGAGGGGTATAAAAATTTACTAGAATACCAAATTTATGAAAATTTCGTATACCATATAAGAAACAATATTTTAAATGAAATTGTGCAACATTTTTAAAGCATACGAACGAAAAGCCAGTATAACGGATTTCAAAAGGTGAAACTTCGAAAAAATATTTTAAAACGTATCATTAAAAATAATATTAATTCGGCCTAATGTCGCACATTTAAGCAGTTTCAATTCCATTATTTTATATATATATATATATATATATAGATATATATATATATATATATATATATATATATATATCTTCAAAGTTAAATGATTATATATATATTTAACCATTTAACTCTGAAGACTACAGTTTCTCCAATTAAAATTTCTATTATTTCGCTTCAAAATACAATTTTTATTTCATGCGGTCTTTTATAAATTATATTAATTGTACAAATATTACATGAACATGAGATAATATTTTCCTGGTGTCATTTTTTTGATAAGCATCAAATCTCTTAATGCAAGTAGATTATTATTGGTAAATTTAGATTATTAAATTTTGATTAATTAAAGAAATATATGATGATAATTGAATGATAAAGAAGTTTACCTTTGTGATAAAACGACACCACTAATGTATAAATAGTTTGTTTTAAATTTTCAACAGGTGAGTATTTACATTGCATTATCCCACTGTTATAACAATCATTGTAGAATAACTCTAGTCTAGAATTACGTGCTCGAAGTTTCAGATATGGACTATTTCAGTGTGCATGACGGTTTCATGTACAAGTCTAGAAATTCTCGTGACAAATTATCCTCGTCACGTGTCATGCATACAGGCTATAGTATTTTCAATTCTGACGTCATCAGGATTTAAAAGGATCAGCTGACAAGTACCGAGCCCAACAAAGAAAACAGTTTTCAATTTTATATATGTCTCAATATAATTTCTAGTAAGGTTAATACATTTTTCATTTCAGTCCACTAATTTGATTATACCATCTCTATAATATGATTGGACGATCTCCTCAAAATAGTTGCCTATGGCATTGAAATAGCTTCTTCGTTGCTATATCTCTATTCCTCCAGATATTTTTCTAGATTAGGAAATAGGCAGCAGTTACTGGAAACTAAATTTAATGAATAAGGTTGATGTGGAACAAAATCAAACGGTAATTTGTATATTGCTCCTAATACAACAATTGATAAATGTGTTGACACATTATCATGGTGAAAAAGACTGTTTTTGCATGAGGTTGTTTTCTTCTTATTGCATTGCTCAAACTTTGTCGTCTAAAATTTTTATTATTAAAAGAAAATTAAAATCGAAATTGATATTTCTTCTACGAATATGAGCTATATGTTTGGTGATGTATAAATAATTATTGAAATTTTATATTGTATTCCATACTTTAGTTAATTTATACATATGTATTTTCAAAATGCGTTCCCAGAAATAAATGACTGTAAATTTCTAACTATAATCTTAAAAAATTCAAGATCGCACAACTCCAATGCATTTGTTTAGCAAAAACTTTAAAACGTTATTTATTGCTCGATGAATACGAAATCAATAAAGTGTATTAAAGCAAAAGTGTAAAAGTAAACTATCTTATTTTTCATTATATGTTCTACTCTTGGATTACACATGCATTAAGTTAGACTTCAACCACTAAATGAGAAATGTTAAATTATGCTTTTTTTACAAACTAAGAAAATACTTCACTCCTTTTCTCCATTCTAGCCTCACGGTCTAACTTTAAGTCGCCATCTTCTTAAAAACTAGATTTTCCTTGAACTCTATTACCGAAATTCAAAATACCGCAGTTCGATTACCTCTGCTCTCTTTGGTGTGCGCTATCCCTAAATAGAGGTAGTCATACTCTCCTTTTCGCCTCATGCGTAAAATTTTACCGGAGAGAATTATCCTCTCACTCCTTCGCAATTCGCAGAGCCGCTGGAACCACAAACCAATCAACAAGCTGTGTCCAAGGCCGAAAGTTAGCCATTACTTATTAATTTTATTATTTGAGGTTTAACTAAATCACCCCGATTCTTTAATTACACCATAAAGCGTACTTTTTAATGAGCAATTGAAAAAAATTATTCTTATAAGATTTTTTCTTATCTAGTTATACCATTTTGGAGATATGTTCCTGCGTTTTTAGCAATTACCACGAGCGTCCCATTACCCAAAGTGCCATAATATTACTCTTCTGGGAAATTAATTTTTTAAAACCAATTGTAAATAAAGAAATTATTCCTTAAGTGTTCGATATTTTTCTATTATTCGAATTTTTAATGAAAACATAACCCAAGGATTTTCGGAGTGATAGTAAAGTTGGGACATTATAGGGCATGAGGGAGACAGTTGGAGGGCACATTTATAAAATCCGATCATAAAAAAGATTTATTTTCTCGCGATTATTACTATATACGTTTCATGATTATTTATCATTTATTATGCATTAATATAAGTAAAAAAATAAATAATTTTAACTTTAACTATCATAACAACTAATGACTAGCTATGTAACATTCTATCATTTTAGTAGGTTCGAATTTCGTTCGTGCTTCAAGTTTTTGTATTTAATTGTTATTTAACATAATTTTATTTCCTTCCATCTGTTTGGAAACTTAATTGTACACCTATACTCTTTCCTGTTCCCTAGAATATTAAGAAATGATGTTAACTTCGTTAGCGATGAGTTTCATTGAAGAAGTAATGCATGAAGTGGTCATATCCCATTTGTGTTACATGCTCAAAAACTCAAAACACAATATTGTTAGGTTCAAAAACTTGAAATATTGATTAAAAAATGTATTTCGGTTATGTAATTATCTGAAACAAAAGTATTGGAATCTTTAGCGTGAACAAATTTGTTTCCATTGATCATGTCATCTTTTCAAAAATTGTAACTGACTTATCATAGGCGAGTTAGCAGTTTTATTAAGCTTAAATCTGTTTTGAAAGATCTATTGTTGAGTTCAGTATTGTTTTCTAAAATTTTATTGAACGATTGAATTTGTACTTTATTATTAAATTCTTGAAAATAATCGATTTAAAAGAAAGAGATAATGTATAAGAAAAAGCCTTGTGGTACACAAAACCCAAACTTGACAAAGAAAAAAAATCAAAAGAAACTATTGAAATATATATGCCGAGTGATGATCGCGTGTGCACCAAGTTTCTAAGAATTCGAAGTGGCCTGATGTATCACAACTGACATCTTCATAGGTATAGAATCGGGGATGACATTTAAAAATTAAATCAAATATCGAAATTGGCGGGGACAACACAATACTACACTAAGCACAATACTTTAATTGCATTGCTAAAAATGGTACAAAAACGAACCCAACTTGAATATTTTCATCAGAAACCCACTTCTTTGCTTTGCAGACTAGCATTCTATGATTAATTTTACGTCTAGATATTATGTTAATAATATTAAAAGAAATAATATTTTGGGCTTGATAATAGGCTAAAAATTCTGGCTTCAAGATTGGTCCATCATTTAAGGTTTTTGAGATATCCTAACCTAAAAGTGTGAAAAATACGATTTTTTGCTATATACGAGGTTATGTGACATCGTGAATAATTTTTTTTTTCAAAAACGGCAAAGACCATCATAAAGGAGTATTCTTGCCCTTTGAAATTCATTTTTTGTAACAACATTAACCCTTTGCAGTATACATTTTTCAAAGGAATGAATTTTCATAATAATTGGCATACAGAGGTTTATAGGGTCGCTGATAATGAATCTGAACTCAGATTTTGAAAATTCAAAATGGTGGATCCAAGATGGCGTCAAAAATCTTAAGTTTCTTTGAATATATTTCTGAAGACTGGTATATAGGGGTTTTTGGGTTCGCTGATCTTGAATCTGTATTCCATATAGAAGATATTTCGAATATTGTCATATAAAAAAGTACAAGGAATTCATGTGAAGCCTGTAATAAAATAATTCATCGAACAGAGAATTTGTTCAATATTTATAAATTATCATAATCTGTGTTACGCGAAATAGAAATCGCTGATATTCCTAGCGACACGGAGTCTGTCGATGAACTTGCTGATTCAGATTAAGACGAGAATAACATGAATGTGGAAATAGAAGGTGAATTTGAAGAGAATAAAAGTGATAATGATACAGATGATGATGAAGAAGAATATTTTGGCGGTAAAGTATGAAAGAAAAAAGAAAAACAATGAGATAATAATCCATTCACTACTGATTTTGGGTTAATTATCCCCGATAGCATACAATCGCCATTAGAAATCTTTTTATGTATTTTTCCTGAAGATATGTTGGATTTATTAGGAAGAGCAATTGATGATAAAAGAGGAGTTACTGATTTTTTTAGGCATTAATATTCTGATTTGAATAAAAAAATTACCTTCTTATCATGATTATCGGTCTAGTGATACAAAATTAAAAGATCCATTAATGAGTTCACTGATACCTGTTGTACATATTGAATTCATATTAGGTAATTTACATATCTCCGATAACAGCACAGAACCTAAAAAAGGTGAGCCTAATTACGACAAATTGTGTAAGTTGAGATCATTATTAGATAGACTTCAAGAAACTTCCGGAACCTGCTGAAATCCAGGCAAATATTAATTTATTAATGAATCCAAGATAAAATTCAAGGTCAAAGTAGCTTGAAGTAATACTTTACAGCGAATCCGATAAAACGAGTATATAAATATTGGGTTTGCGTAGATGAATCGAGTTACGCATGTGAATTTCATATTTATACCGGTAAAACTGAAAGTCCTGAGAAACAGTTGAAAGCATGAGTTATCAAGGATTTGACGCGTAAACACGTTGGTAAAAATTACCATGTATATTTTGATAAAATTTTCACCGGCGTCGATCTATTGATTTCACTGAAAGAAGAAAACATTTTTGCTTGCGGAACTATACGTTCTAATCGTACTGGGTTACTTAAATCCATAATTCTTGACAAACAAATGAAATATGGGCAATACGATTTTCGAACATTTTATACTGGTATTAGTTGAATTAAATGGGTGGATAAAAAAGGTGTTTGATTCCTATCAAATTACCATGATCCATCCGAAGTGACAACAGTAACTCGGAGGCAGAAAGATGGCACATCGGTGCAAATAGATTGTCCAGTTACGTGTTCTGATACAACAAACACATGGGCTTTATCGATAACACTGATCGTTTGTTATCTACATATAAAATAGATCGAAAGTCTAAAAAGTCCTGGCACAGACTATTTTGGCATTTCATTAATTAGACTATTACGAATTCATGTATTATATTTTCAAAATAAACACTAATAATCCTGAAACATTAAAACAGTTTAGACTACTTTTAGTGGATCAATTAGTTACTTATAAAATTGCAACTAAAAAAGAAAGCGAGCGTTAATCTTTCCTTGCCAATCATCAAAAACTGAATGTTCCTGTTGAAAAGAGACGCTCTTAGTTTGTTCATATGCCAATGCCAATTGATAGTGGTAGACGATGCGCACTTTGCAGTACAAAGAACAAGCCTATATGAACTAAATGGTTATGCAACACATGCAATGTACTATTATGTTTACAATAAGTATTATTCATAAAACATATAGAAACAAATTAAGGAATTGAAAAATTTCACCAACCCCTGAAACACCCATTTTCAGAAACATTCATAGAAATTTAAAATTTTCGCCGCAATCTTGTAGCCGTCATTTTGAATCGTCAGAGTTTTCGTTCAAACTCGTAATCAAGGACCCTAAAAATCACTGTATATTCATCTTCAACGTATCCGTTGAAAGTTCCGTCATAAATGCATTTTTTCAACAAAACAGGCTATTTTTTGGACTTTGTTTATAAATATCAACAAATTATTAAAAAATTTACAACCTTTAAGCATAAATTTAAATTTCATATCATTCGGTGATCAAGAAATTATAAAAAAACTACTTTGAAATTGCAAAAAAAACTATACAAAAATAGTTGGTCTTTGAACGATACCACCGTGCCGCAAAGGGTTAAAAAGGCTTATATAGGATATGTATAACCCCAATTTATAAGTGATCGGATCGATCGAAAAATTATATATATGGGTTTTAGGGATTGCTGATTACGAATAAGAAGTCAGATTTTAAAATTAAGGCGGTTTGGTTTTAAGAATCAGGGGTTATAGCCTCGTAGGTTACAAGGCTCGGAGTTAAGAGCATTGTAAATTGCGAGACTGATCCTTAAAACCAAACCACCTTAATTTCAAAATCTGACTTCTTATTCGTGATCAGTAAATTGGTGTTATGCTGGCAACGATATTTCCTTGTTGTCTGATTAAATGAAGCTTCGATGCGTTTACTTATATTTATCGTTGAGTCTATTTGAATAAGAATCTCATATGCTGAGTCTCACAAATAAATAAATCAAATAATTATTAACAAAGCCCCGAGCTAGAAAATAACAAATGGACTTATTACAATTACTGTATTTTAAACCCTTTTTATGAAACGTCAGTATTTTACGACATTTTTAATTTTTTCCTATGAAATTATCGGACGCCACACAAAAATCAAGTTCGGAAAATATAAATACCAATTATAAAAGTGTAACTATTGAAAAAAGACAATATTTTAGCTCCTATTACACTTGATGAGTTCATTTTTTTAATTAGTGCAAAAATTTAGCTCTATAATCGTGTTACAATCTTCTAAACTATTAAAATTTTAATTTTTCAAGTAGCTTTACACACGTCTTTCAAACTGAGATAAACTTTTAGTTTATCAATAATTACGACTTCTTACTTTTTTGCTCAACTTCGAAATATTTTAGTTTTATTTAATTTAATTAAAATATGTTTTAATAATCTCCAGCGTCCCATCACTGTTTACAAGCCACGTAGAACAGCCGTTACGGTGAGTTTTGTTTTGGCCTTTTCTTGGAGCTGTTGCGATGATAACTCTCAAAAACGTTGGTTATTCTAAGTTTTATAATTCTTAATTTAGAGTATCATTATTGTAATTAGATTTAACAGTTCAAATAGACCTTACACGTTGTTCAGTAAATAAAAATTGATGTATCGATTAATCAAATAGTCTCTCTAGCGATTATTCATTTTCACTATTTTTTCACTGCACGCGCTATTATTACCAAGAACCTATTGATTTGTGGACGAATCAGCCAGTTCAACATAAAATGAAAAAATGAGGCCAAGCGCGGACGCTTACTGACGCCACGTGGGGGGGGAGGGGGGGAGACTCCCATGGTGACCCGGAATGTGCCTCCATCTGCCACCTTTTTTTATGCTCCAAGCTTAAAGCCTTAAACTTTGTAAATATAAGGGTAGATGAACCTGAAATAGAAAGGATTACATGTATGTTGGAATATAAGGAAGGTTAGAATACTAAAATCTACAAAATATTGCAATTCCAGCATATTAACTTTAAAATAGACAATAAAATTAATATAAATTTTGAACAATGCCCTATTTTTGGCATTTGTTTTAATTTTTCAACTTTTTTGTCGTTAAAACTTGTTCTATCGAAGACAAATGACGACGTATTTTAAAAATCTTAGAATTTTCTAGAACATAATCCATTGGGTTATAAACTTAATTGCAATAGTTACCGTTTTATACTTGAATAACATTCTTTTGAAAATTTCAAGCGTCGTTTTAAAATCAACAAATAAACATACACGCTTCTATCTACTGTGCATAATGAAAGTCATAACAGTCTGACTGATGTTCATTGCTTGAGTTACAGTGTTCAAGCATTGACCGCTAGGAATACCATAATCAATACTCTTTCCAGTTTACTACGCAGCTTTGGCAATCTACTAACTATTCTCTACCTTATATATCAACCATATTCTATGGTTAGAATGAAATATTAAATAATAATATTATAATATCATGTATAATATGTTATAAAATATAAATATATAAAACGTAAATTATAAATAAACTATTTAATGAATGTATGATTATAATATACAATCATATAATAATTTTGATATAATAAATTATTATATAATTAATTAATATCACATTATCTGTGTCATGTTTAGTGTTATTTATTGTGTCATCTACTTATTTATATGATTAATTACTAAACTGTAATTAAAATGAATAATGTCAGAATAACTTATAAGACCGTCAAATTTGATAGATTTAGCGAACCTAACAGAAAAAGATTGCTAGGTATTAGTTTACAGCAGTTTTGGACAATTTCAAAACGACAGAAAGGTTCTTTTCTTGAACGCAGACGTAAGTTGCTATAATAAATAAAACTAACAAATTTCAATTACAATTTAACCTAAATTGATACTATAAATTAGTGTTATATTTAAGCCTATTATTATTTATTTACTTATTTGTACAATTTATTATTTTCTTTATTATGGACAATGTGCATGTACTGTGATATTTTTGTATAAAAATAAGTTTGAGAAAGTATGAATTTTAATCAACGCTAAGTAAAATTAAGATATGATTAATGATTATTTTTATTTCAGTACAATATTGGAAAAATCTATACATTGATTATAAAGAAGTAGTTATTGGTATTTATGAAAGTGGCAAAAGTCATCCTATAAGAGCGGCAATATATCTCACATGTATAGTATATATTTTATTTATATATTCTTATTTTCCAATAATTCAAGTTTGTTAAATAACATCTTTGTAAGTTCATATATATTATAGAAATGTTTAAATAAAATGTACAATATTTTCTGCATTAAGATAAGATTGTGGCATTTGTGATTTAGAATGATTGATTCTTAGCAGAATAAAAAAATGTAATAATTTATTAAACTGTAAATGGATTTCGATAGTTAAATAGTTGTATATAAATAAGAAATGAAGTATTAGTATCAAATTATATATTCAACTTATATGAAGTAAAGTAGTTTGTTTAGTTCATGTTATTTTAGTTATATTTTCATGAAAACTTTAAAATGACTGTTTTTATTATTATATTAAATGCATTATGTTTTAAAAAATCAATGTTGTTTTATTTATTTATTAATTTTGGATAAATCGAAATATTATAAATGATGTAAACATATGGAATTTTGTATAGGACATGGGCCAATAAAGTACATTTGGTGTCACATACCTATGAAATCTATGAAACTATAACTCGAAGTTTATAAGCTTAATTTATTTTTAAAAATACGAAGCTATTTGTCTTACATAGCATTATATATTTCATATTATGGAAAATCAGCACTGTAAATAATGCAAAATTAAACGATGAAATTTTTTTAGGCCTTTTATTACAAATTTTTTTAACATAATTTTTAAAAACAATCCTGGTACTCATGTACTCTTACCCGTGAACAGATTTCATTCAATGTTTGACTGCAGTTTTACCCTATATAAACTAATTTTAGTCAAAGAAAGATTTATAGTACTATTAATCTACTTTACAAACTTTTTCTCAAAATTTGAATTGGTTAAATATTAGACCAAGAGTGGATTTTGCAGAATCGCATGAGAATATTGGTTTAATTAACTAAGCCTTAATTCGGAAACTAACAAATTGATTAAATCCAGATTTTATTAACATGAATCACATAATATAATCAGTAAAATATTGCAAGAATTTAATAATAATAATGCTTCAACATTAAAATAGACAGTTTTTGAAAACACCCTACTTTTAAAACATCTTATTTTACAAACTTTTTTGTTCTATCAAGACAAATGACAACCCACTAAAAGTCTTAGAACTTTATACAACCTAATTTATTGGAACATTAAATTAATTCATTTATTGACAATTATCTAGTGATCGTAACAAAAGTCAAGACGCAATTTGTTTGTTGTAAATTAACGACTTTATTCATGTATTTGAATTAATTAATTTATTGATTAGTTGAATTACCTTGTATTTTAAGCATAAAAATGTTTTTTGAATTTGTTGTAAACATTCAAAAGTATCATCTATTGCTTGATGAGAATTTTATAATTTGTACAAGTTTTGTGCGTCACGGGAACGATAGTCGAGGTTTAATACGTGCATGGGTACTTGTTGGAATCCTGGCGTTGGAGTAGGCTGATGAATCTTAGTTAACGCTTGATAATAAACTGCTTATTTATAAATTTAAATTAAAACCAGTGGGAGCATATGAGGTACTGCCTTAAGTATAGCATAGAGATATATAGTGAATTCACAGATATATAGTGGATGCTTCTTGGTATATACCCAACTATATCATTTTCATGGAATGAATTATCCGGACAATCAGGGAACAACTATGTTTCAACACAGAAACTTCTCAGAATTTCGACGAAAGAGCACCAAAACAACCTCAGAGTCGACTGCACGATTGTTTAATTCTTCACTGTGTGCAAACGCAGCACTCATCCTGCCGCGAGTTTTTTTACACCCAATCTGTCATGCAAAATTGAAGCGACTGTATCTTCTAATATGCCTGTGGTCTCAACTGTTTCGCGCATTTTGATTCATCGATCACTTAAAATTTTATCGCGGACTTTGTCAATCATTTCGGGAATAGATACTTTCATAGGGCGTGTCGAAAGATGTTGATCTATCGCGGATGTACGGTCGCGTTTAATCTTATTTACCAAATTTTAAATAATTGCAAATGCAGAGGCAGATACACTGTGAACTGCATATAACTCAGATTTGATTTCTTTCGGTGTAAGGCCTTTTAAATAGAAATGTTTTACTAATTATTTTGGATTTTTGTGGTGGGTGCATTGTGAAGTCCTTTAGATTAGTTTACTAAAATACATTGATCAGATCGTAATATACAAAAATATGCAAATCCAAACCGAAATTGTAGTCTAATTTCAACACAATGTCTTCCAAGCATATCATAGACGTCTTTTAAATTAAATATGCCTAAATACCTTTCAAGTTTCACTTTCTTTTCGTTATCTTTTCGCAGTATTTTAATCTCGTTAGTTATCTTTTTTAAATTGGTTCTTGCTTTTTCATACCCTTTTTTCACGTCTTTATAAGATCTATTTTTTCTATAGATTCATCTCGATGACTTCTTACATTTCCTCAAGAATAGACTTTTAAAATTATTTGATAATAAATCAAGTTTTCTTCCAAGTATGTGAGGTTTCTTAATATATTATTAATTTGCTTCTACGATTTTAGAAATATTAATCAATGGACTTGAAGGATCCACTAATTTTCTGCGTTGATTTTCTCCGATCAAAAATTCTTTATCATATTGTATGTGACCAATCTCTTAATCATCATCGTCAAACTGTGCGAAATGTTGTCTTTACTTTCATTGAAATTGATTTTATTGTTCTGGTTAATAGAATCTGTACAATCATTAACTTGTTTAATATTTACATTCTTATTTTGTAAACAGTTGGCATTATGGTCAGAAACATTATTTGAATCTTTAACATGACAGTATTTCAAACATGTTGCTGATAATTAATCAATTTCTGTCACTTGAGGATAATACTTTTTCTGAATATCCGCAGAAACATGAAGCTATGATTTTTGTCGACATCCGTGTTTACCTATTTTGAATGGATTATAATACTGAAAATTACATGAGTATCAATTTTTATTAAAGCTAAATTAAAGATACTTCACAAAATCTATCGCACAATGTCAAATTTTACTTTGGCATTCGTTGAGGTGCATTCACTTCAACTGTTGAACTTTAACTAATCTAAATAAGGGCAAAGATCTTTTATATATATATGATTTTTAAAACATAATAAATATCGTTAAATGTATTATAAAATACGATCTAACAAACTGGAATATTGGGGAAATAAAAATTAGAACATTTGTAATTTAATAAAAATGTTATTGATCGAGTTAGTTTGCTTACGTTTAGCATAATTTTCACCCACTCTTTTTGTAAAAAGGACCAGCTATAGGCATTTAAATAAACAAAAAAAGTTTTGATAAATTTACTAAGTTATAAAACTGAACTACCTGAACAAAATTTATATTAAACATTATGAAAGTTTTATTACGGGTCATTATAGAAAATTATACAAGGAATCAAAAAATACCAAATTTGTTTTTACAAATGACTGTCACATTGAATGTAAATTATGAATCACTGAAATTTTGTATATCGTTTTTTGAAAGATGAAAATGTACGATCGTAATTCATACTATTCTTAGCAACGCTATCTATCTTCAAAAACAGATACTTATCAAATCATTCTTATATATTCTTTTTGGTGATATTTCAATGATATGAAAAATTGTTAGTTTCAGGAAGTTTCTACTACTTATCGAAACATAATCCAAATGAATCAATGTTTAGAGAGCAATTAATAAAAAGTAGCGAGAATCTTTTATTGGTTGGAGAACCAATACAGAATCCTATAAGCATCCAGTATGTAAAATGGCTTGAACAGTGCTACAATGAACGAGTTATCCGAAAGATAAATTTTGGAATTTTATCTTTATTATGGATAGGTGACTACGATAACGATTGTGCCCTATATAAAACAATGTGCCCTTACTTACAACCTCGATGGTCCAGATTTCATGAGCGAATAATTGATGTTGGATTTTTAGATACATGGTGGATTTTGAAAAATTATATGAAAAATTATGATATTAATGAGTCAGAAAAAATATAAATAAAAGTATTATGTAATATGCAAAGAATCTGTATTATAGTCTTTCAATTTATCAATACTTTAATTTTAATGAAAACTGTTTATATGATCAGCTCACAAACTATAACAAAGTAATATTTAAATAGATTAACAATTATAACGGAATATAATCTGTACATATGCCTGAAATGATATATTTTCTTTAACCGGCTTATTACTAATGTCAGTCCGAATTGTGTACCTCCTGCTCTTTGATTTCTCTATCGTTTGATGTAAATCCGAACGGTGACAATTGGCATTGACGCAATATAAAAAAAATAACGGGAGATCCGAGCGAGGCCCTACGCACGCAAATAACAAAAATAGAGAAAAAACAAACTAAATAAATGCATGGAGTGAGAGAGAGAGAGAGAGAAAATAGGGCCACTCACAAACTCACCTACACTCTTAACCGAGAAAACTTATTAATAGCCCTCGTCTGCGGCTTATTAGTGTATTATGTATTATAGTCTTTCAATTTATCAATACTTTAATTTTAATGAAAACTGTTTATATGATCAGCTCACAAACTATAACAAGGTAATATTTAAATAGATTAACAATTATAACGGGATATAATCTGTACATATGCTTGAAATTGTATCATCCCAATATTATACAAATATTATACACTGAGCCGGTGAGTATCACCTGCCTCTCTCCCTCTTTCACAGCGCCGAACAGTCTAAGCGAATTTTCCGAGGTCAGCGACCTTGGAAACATAAACGTGCCCTAATCACGGGCTGCTAATATTGACAAGCTACGGCCAACGATCAGGAGCTCCGTCACAACAATTAAGCATCTACCACTTTATCTTTCTCTCTCTCCCTCTCTTTTTACACATACACATTTGACTCTTTTGTTATAGTTATTGTACTGAGTAATTAATTAATTAATCCAGATGAACAATTTCACAAAACCAAAGTAAAACCATGTCGCCCGAGAATATAAAGAATTTGAAAAAATAACGAGCTTAGTAAAGTGCACAAACTGAAGGACTTATTTTCCTAAGCTTGGTTAAAGCCTCGTAGGTTACAGAGATTGATGGTTAAGAAAGTTGGGTTTTAGGGGTCTGAGAATATACACTTACATTTACAGGGTTCGGGGGTTATGGAATTTGGGGTTTAGGAGTCTAAGAATATACACTCGCCGGTTACAGGATTCAGGGGCTAAGGAATTTCTTCACATTCTCATATACGTAGATATTTGTCTCTTCAAACATTTTTCTCAAGATCCAGTTTAGTCCTTATTTGGATTTTGAGGTTAGGAAAATGTGACATTCTGGAATAGTTTCACATTTAATTTGGATGATACAACTTAAAAAAACCATAGATATTGTATATCGGTTCATTTGGCAAATTGGAAACATTCAAATGCAGTATTGAAATTGGAAAAGTAACTCATTTCAATCATCGATATCTCACTGAAAAAAATGATTAAAAAGCTTGTTTTTTGTACTTTTAGGTTAAGATATCACAAAAATTTGATGTATGGGGTTATTTCTCAGCTCGGATTCGGATTTAGCGCACACAAAATTCTTCGGGTCCATAATATTCCGTTTCTAGGTGAGGACTTTCGTTAAATTGAGACTTTCGCGTACGTAATCTCCAAATTCGTATATGTTGAAAAACATTGATTCATAAATGAAAGCCCTATATAGCGACGTAATTTTTCAAAAACGGAAATTAGAATAAGAAACGTTAAAAAATTCCCTAACGATAGCCATGTAAGCTTCGGACAAGTTTTGATACAATATAATGAATGGTCCCTGTTATATGACAGTAACGGCAGGTGAAGTTGTTTATAATATCAAATGTATTCCGGTAGAGATAATTGTTCGGTATGAAAATCAATGTAATGCTAAGCTTAAAGTAACAAAACTTAGTAAGACCTATCTCATGACACCCAGAACACATCCTTAAAGAGGCCGGCCCATTATTAGAATGTAACACCCTACTGTCTTCCTATTATTTCCTAGGTAACAGTTGGTATAAGATTATGCCACTGCATGTTTAAGCTTATGCACCTACTATTTTAAAACCGTTAACTAGACCTGCGTGGAATTATGTAAACCTGTCAGACCTAGCCTTTTTATTGACATCTACATAGAAAAGGACTTTGCTCAATTATGGGACAGAATTATATTCGCAGTTGAGCATCTTATACTCCTCTATGATGTAACCAGAGAAGTCACTGATGCTAATGGTACCATTCCCAAACTAATAAACAAAGATACCATGAGACGAATCACCCAAACTACTTGGTATCGAATGTGGTCAAAATTCATCACTTTTAGAATTTTCAGTCCTAGAATAGTAATAATTATGATTATGTAGATCATTAAGACCATAATATATATTCTTGTTCGAGGATATACATTATATTCACTCTTCCGTTGGTTGATAAAGCTATTAGAACCACTCTGTGGTTTCGTAGCACAGCTGCTAATCAGCTTGGGCGGAAATCCAATAGCAGTCTCAAAACAATACCTCGAACTTGGATTACTGGAAAACACACGTAATAATATTGTAGAACCACAATAATTCCTAGAGTTACACAGTTAAGAGTGACCTTCATGACTATTCATTTAATAATTCATTTTAAAATTCATATACCTGTATAAGCTGAACCTAGTTACGTCATTTGGTCTTATTAGTACACGATACAAAATACCGGCGTAATTATACCACGGTTATGAATATACAAAATACCAACGTTATCATGAAAAATTCGTCGATACTTGCTGTATCTTCTTAATAAGAGCAACGAGAATGATTTAAGACCAAAAATTAAAAAATTGGTAAGAACATAAAAATTAAGTGTCTTTCCTTGAAATTGCATCAGTGCAAAAATATCATAAATAATTTCGAATGCCACACCGTCTCATAATTGTACAATTTCATCGTTTTATTGTTAATAACTGTAGGTAAACATCTTACTGATACGTTGTATTGGCACATTAATTATTCATTCGCTTATGAATACATATGATTTCTGCAAAATGCATGCTTTTCTATAGAACTTTTGTAAAAAGATCCATTAAATAAAAAATAAGTGAGCACAATTTTTGTAAATGTTTTAAATATTTTATTATTAGCATCTCACTGTTTTTTCTCTTAATATAGTTTAGTTAATACGCAGTGCTTTAGATGTCTACTGGTTAACCATAATCTTTCGTAATTAAGGTACTAGTCACATAAAATGTGATTTTTAATCATAATTCAACTCCAGTGAGCAATTAAAGAAATAAATTTATGCATTTATATTTAATAAAAATATTCGAGTTTTAATAACACAGGGACAGTGTTTACAGTCATGAACGAGACCTCATTTGGGCAAATCCGGTGTCAGGATTGCTCCTATATCCCTCTTTTTCAAGATATTCTAATCTGAAAGTGCACATAACACCTTTTTCTGCCATATTTGAGCTTATATCACAAAGCGAGAACATTTTTGTTTTTCTAATATCGAATAATGCCCTTTAAAACTACCACTCTTACCCTTCAATCTTTCATATTTGAAAAATCTTTCATATTCAAAAAAGATCGTTGATTTTGAAGTTTTAGGTTAGGAAATTTCAAACACTAAGGTGATAGGTGATAGGATTGCCATTGACTGCCCCCTAAAATACGGAAATATATTACTTACACTTTCCGAAGAACTTTTTCAATATTAGTCCTATTATTATGAAAACGCTTATGTATCTAACTTGAATGATATCTTCGCGTATAATGAAGATTTTTTAAATCTTAAAAACACGTTTTTAAGAGTAAAAGTGGTAATAGTTGAAATACTATGATCATAGTTTCTATTTAGTATTGAATTTTTGTATTAATTAGTCAAATAAGTTATACGAGTAATTTTTTTAAATGAAAATGAATGATTCTGAAGAATATGAATGAGGTGAAATTCTAAAAGTCGTTCTGTTAAATATTCTCATAGATGCGAAGACACAACATTAATCAGATTAAATTTAATCAAATTAATAGTTGTCTTTGAGTTAGTTACGATTCACCCAGAATGTTGGGTCAAAGAATATTTTAAATACTGTAAATAAAATTTCTTAGTGCGCTTATCAGAAGAAAATATAGGGATTATGGTTCAATAAACAATTCTGTATTATCAACAGAATAAAATATTTATTTCTTTGTACTCACTGTAAGTTTTTCCTGGAAACTCCCCGGGCGAAGAAAAGGTTCACGTTGTCCACTAGTGCGTCGTATATGTTACGTGTGCTAGATCGAAATCTGGGGGTTTTCGGTCCGTGAATGGCGATATGTTTGCGATTATCGTATGTTCAGATAACCGAATTAATAGCACTTCATATACTTGACTTTAGTTAAGTCTATTACGATGTTCATATTACTCAACCACGATAAAAAATGAAAATAAAAAATTAACAAAAAAACGGAAAAGACCATGTTTGATTATACCTAGTATTTCTGCTTCAAAAAAGGTTAAAATTTCTGAAAATGTTAGGATGTCAGTACAAAAATATTTACCTGGTATCTACGAATGAAGCATCAAAACCAATCGAATTCAGTCAAAATCCTATTTCCTAACTTGTAGTGTAATCCTACATAGCAATGAAAAGAAAAGCTCCCTTTCTGAATACTATAAATAAATAATCACTGTAATATAGATAATGATAATTGACATTTTCACCTTTAGGAAAAATACAATTAGACGAAAATGTCGATTAAATATGCTTGGTAGGTTTTTCCAAATTCATATCTATCATCTTGATTTTTGAAAATCTAAAGTCATTTATAATCAGTAACCTCAAAAACTTACAAAACATCTTTACCTTTATTACCCACTTTATACAAAAATATTCCCCTGAAAGGGTTAATTTACAGAATTACTTTAGTCCAAAAGCGATTTACAACTCGTCTCTTAAGCTCAAGCGTCAAAGCTATACTGTAAAAAATGTAATTTGAAATTTAATAGACAATCTAATTTTTTTATACCAAATTTGATAATAACTCATTATTTTCCAGAAAATTGGCATTGCAAACCTTGAAATAGAACCAAGATACTTTTCCGTTTTTAGAATTTTTTATGGACCCACAAGTGATTCGATTATTATATTCTTCGATTCAGGTTGAAAAGTTATTTTTGGTTGCCAGTTGCTCCTGATGTAATGATTTTATTATGTTTGGAATTTATCGTGTTATATATATATATATATAACAGAATAACTTCCAAATATTTTTGTCAAGAATCAGTACATTTTTCAAGGTTTATATTGGTAACATTCAAGTTTAAAATGATTCTCATACCAATTTCTCATCAAAATAGAAATATCTTCAAAACTGGTTATGAAATTAATTTCTTATGCAATAATATAATGTATAGCATACCGTAGTATAAATCTCTTGATTGATCTTGTGTTTAGTGAAGAGAATCATTTGCTGTTACAAGATTTGTTATCACTAGTAGTTACGATCTTTTACCATCTCCATGCTGGTAAAGACACTTACAATAACAAACGTCATCGATAACGCTCTATTACGTGATTTCGTGGATTTATAACAATAACAGCCGATATCGAAACTTATCCAATACAGTCAGTTACAGGTGGGAGTAGAACACCTCTCAAAATGAACAGACGAAAGGACAGGTTTTAATAAATAAATAAATTCATTCAATTGGTAGAATTAAATAGAACTAAAAGTTAATTAAAATTTGAGAAGTAACTATATTATTAGATTCACAATAAAGAGGTAACTTTAAAAATTATCTATGTTAATTAATTTTAATATTTGGATAAGAAAAACATTTTAAAATAACTAAAAATTCAAGAACACCGCATAGTATTATGTTTTGAAGGGTAGATTTTTGTGTAAGTAATTATTGTATATTATATTTATGTAATAATTAAATATTAATATTTAATTATTATATTAATATATAATATTTAAATATAATTTTATTTGATAATCACTTATCTTCTGTGAAATTATACTTTTTTAAAAATTCTTAAAATTTATATTCAAATTTTTTTAAATAATAGAAAATTGCATTGTTTGCTTTATAGCAAGATATACAATGTTTAATGACTATTGTCCACTTGCGTATCTGCTTACTGAATTCATAGTTTCATTGAAAAAATTTGAATAATTCCGACGGTTTTCTTAAGATGTGATCTTGATACTGTACTCGTTTAGAGAAGAAGTTAAAGCTAGAAGTTGAACGACAAAATTTTGTAACAAGGTATGCTTATCTGAATTTTCTTATATGTGGAAAAGTGGTTTCCACTTTTTTTACTTAAACGTGTAGAGATATAGACACGATTATATAATTTATATTTCCTAATTTTTATTCACTTGGAAAATTTTACCTTTTCTGATAATTTTATATACGAACGGAATAGGACAACGAAGATGAAAATATTGTATTATAAAATTTACGGTGCACCTGATCTAAAAAATGATGTTATTAATTTTCATATATATAATATAAAATTATTATTCTGAAATGTTTTAATTTATTATGAAAACTGCACTTATAAACTATCATTAATATTTATTTTTCCATTATCATAATTAAAACAGTTTGATTGATAACTAAAATTATTTTGAATGAAAAAGATTAATCTTTAAATTTTATAATCGTAACCATATAAGGGAGCTTCCAGAAATGCCATTTCCATATTATTAGAGTTTCTACGGCATCGTCTACCAATTGGCTCCAAATCAGCATAACACTTTGGAAATACTCTATCAATAGCATCTAAAGCTTCTTTTTCTGAAATGTTTTTCACAGCAAGAATTGACGTCAGTGCTTTAGCTTTCACACAGTTCTGTAAAATAAGTGTAAATATAAATATATTTGAATACTATCAATTTATATATGTATATATGAACTAAAAGAATACGTTAACGACGCACTTTGCACATCAACCACCGATAGTTAGTCCTTTATACTTTTATATTTGATAAATAGTTAGTAATCTTTGTATAAATTAAACTTCTTATTTATGTATTTCATTTAATTAGCTATACTTTTACTTTTGAATGGAATATGTTTAATTCATATCATGTAAATGATGTACAAAGCATATGATATATACGACATATTAATTAGAAATAAAAATAATTATGTTCCAATCTGGACATGTTTCTGTTATTTATATTAATTTTTTTATATGATGTATCATATACTTATAGGATGATATAGAATAGAATATTTGTTCATGAAATATTTTGTTTGAAAAATATTTATTTTTTAAGGGAATATTCATTTTTTGAGAATATATTTCGTTATTGTGTAACAAAGAAACATGTCTTTTGACCGTAAATAATTATTAAAAAAAAAGGTACATGTATCCTCGAGAATCATTTATTTTACATCTTTGGATTTATTAGTTAGACTACATTCTTATATCTTACATACTTTTAATGAGTATTTATGACTAATATCTCATATAGAATTAACATGTTCTATCCTTTTCATTTCGTTTTTGTTTTTACTTCTTGATTTATTTTCTAATTTATTAGTCAATGGGATCCTGAAATTTGATCACAACCTTAACTTAATATTGTTATCACCAATTTGGTTGGCTTTCTCTGCTATTGATAATATTTACTTATGTCTTTTGACATTAATGCTGATTTTTATTTTTTATTCTATTATATATGATGTAGCATATGAAATTGAGCTATAAAAAGTCGAACAAATTTTATCGTAAAAATAAATTTACAATTTCTTTATTTCGTAAATTTAATTATAAAATATGCAAATTAATGACGCTGGTCTAATGTGAAAGAGGTCCGGTGGTACCCCTGGAATACAAAAAACATACCTCCGTTGGTTATACAAGAATAATTAGTGAAAATACGTCTAATTACGAGAGGGATCAAAATGGAGACCGGCAAGATATCCAAATGGTGGTAGCTCCTGTTGTGCAAAGATCAGGCGACCTGTAGTTCGTGTAGATTTATAATATAGCACCGTTTACGTTAAAACTCCCTTTTTTTCGGAGAGGAGGTATATACAAAGAGAAAAAAGTCTCACGGTTTAAGGTCTTATGTAGGTGAGCTGATGGACCTTATTGGATTCTAGCCGGCTCTTTCGTGACACATTGTCGAAGGTGCACCATTAATTCCGTAACCCGTTGATAACTAAAACCGAGATCCCACCTTCAGTTTTTGGACTATAATTATTGCCGTTATAGCAGTTATTCGATTATGTTGAGTTCGGATTACCAAGATAACGGTGACGTTTAGTTGGTGATGAAATTCGCGCTTCAATGAAGCTAATGATGAAGAGTGATCTTTGTTCTGAATGGGATCCTAGTACTAGAGTTGGTGGAGTTAAGCTGTAATATTATTGGCTTCCTAGGGTTGAACAGGATCGGATGTAGCAAAAGCTGTCATATAATCAGGGTTTGAGATTTGATTTTCTTGTACCCTTTATTTAAGTTTGGTGTACCATCTGTATTGTTGATACGCAGAGTATTGGTGTTTCTGCCTTGACAATACATCAACGATTACGTTATTGATGCTTTTTTTCATATTTTAGTCGAAGTTCTATTTTTGGATTTTAAGTTATTTCGTAAAATTACGGAAATATTGATGACCAGTAAGAATTGTTAAATGGAAACCAGATATCCTCTCCATTTCTTAATCTTTCATATTACGCATAAGCTTTATAATTCAGTTACGGTATACTTGTTTCTGCTATGGTAAACGTGTACCTCACTTATGGTATAACGCATTCGATTCCGTCAATGATTGAAAGTAGACAAACGTCTAGATTTGTAGTGATGACGTCGATTTATAGTATATTTATGGGTAAGTCAGTGTTTTATATAAAATGAGAATTTGCAAATGGTATAAACGATTTCAAAATGGTAATGAAGATATTGAAGATGCCACAAAGTAAATAATCACTAATAAATCTTACCGACATAATTAAATGAACCGTTTACATGAAAGCGTCTAAAAAAAACTTATGTATTTATGGCAAATGAACGCATCAATTTTTCATCATATCAATACACCTGCTCACACATCGTTGCTTTTTCGTAACTTTTTAGCCAAAAACAATACTGTAATGATCATCCACCCTCCACAAACATCAAACATAGTCCTGTATGACATTTTTCTGTTCCCAAAAACAAAGACATCCTTGTAGGGCCGTCGTTTTACAAATGCAGGTTTGATTAAAAACGTACTACTGAGAGAGTTCAAAGATACCTTAAAGATGAAGTTCCTGAAGTATTTTGGGGATTGAAATAAATACTAGCATAAGTGTATATTATCAAATAGGAACTATTTTGAAGAGGATAATACGAATGTAGATGATTAATAAAACTCTGTTATCTTTTGAACACACTTCGTATTCATCATTTTGTGCATCCTTCTCAGAGGTTGTTATTTCCTGGCTATGTGGTGACCAGAAAAATAGATTTCGGAAAACGAAACAACAAAGAATTCGGCGTGGATTCAAGGCTCAAGTTGAAATTGACATATCTTAACTCCTTGTAACTCCATCTTCGTAAATATTGTATAAGTACATGTGAATTCATGCATTAGTTTTTATATGATAACGTACATTGTATTTTAAATAAAGCATTAATAGAAAATGCCACGGTATTTATATAATTTTCGTTTATATGAATAGTAGTAAAATTACAAATTACATATTAAAAATTCGATAACTTTTATAGAATATTCGTATATATATATATAATATTAAGAGAATGTGAATGTCAGACAGTATATTCGATATTCAAATTATTTAAAGTATATTTTATAGTATAAATTGCATACTAAGAAAGAAACCTTCAATGTAATCTAAATCTTTCACATATACCTATTATGAAATGGTTACGTTTTCATATCACGTTTACGCAACGAAGTTATGGGCTGTATCAGCCATGTCTCCTCGTATATTATTTACCCGTTGGTCTCACAGTGTTGCCGAGAAAAAAAATTTATAATAAACGCGTTCGCGCCTATTAACTATTATACCAAATTGTAAAAACGTGTCTTGTGGCAATCAGGCGCATGTTAATGTGCCTTTGTCTTAACGACATTTTACCTTTAGACAGATACAGAGACGGACGCCTCGGGGGAAATGTTGGAGTGTTCGTTGCGAGGAATACAGCTGGTAACAGCAATAAAAAGAAGTGCCCGTAAGTGACAGAGAACCTGCGACCATGGTGAAGATGTTGTATCTGGTAACAACTGGGTGAGGTGGTTCAATTCAGCATTCGAGAGACATTCAGACAAACATCGAGGGATTACGATCGAGAACGATTTCATTGTGAGAGCACGGACTAGAGAAGATTCCAATAAACTCTCAATCAAAGTAGATCCTCTTTGTTTCATCAATGCAGTGAATCACGAATCGTATTACTCCAGGTATGGTTCAGGACAGGGGCGTCGCGTTGCCCAATGAGTGAACTTCCGGGGTACTCTGTCGATGCCAACCTGAGCGCAGTATTTACATGTGTGTGAGAATGTATATATGAGTTCATTTTACCGTGTTACATGGCATTCTTTGTGTCATGGATATTAATATTTGCGCGTTGTAATGTTAAGACGAAGCATTGTGAGTATAGACGGACGGACATATGAATAAGGTGGAAGACAAAGTTAATAATCGGTGATATTTAAGTAGCTCTAAGCTTAAGAATGCAACTCTTGACAAGAAAATATGTTTACACGTGACCAATTGTATCAGGTCAGAATTGTAAATACGTTTGACTGTAGGAAGATTAAGGAGTGAAATAAAAAATTTAATTGTTAGTGTCCTTGTTATGTGTTGGAGCTTATTGCAGTAAGTATTCTTGAAGCTAACAAAACGAGAAAATACAATCACAAACATTTTAAAAGTGACGGTAGACAGTTATTGTCAGTGAAGAGTCGACCGAGTACGATATGCAGGTGAACCTTTCGTCTGGCCGTCGTGCCGGGATTTACGCCAGCAGTTATCAGTGAAGAATAAGCGTGAGAAGGATATATTGGCCGACGCACACACACTACCGATGAATCCCGCGGGCGTTGTAGGCGAATAACGAAGATACGAGCTAGTAGAGCCCCTGGATGTGCTTACTGGAGAAGGTGAATCAAGATTTAAAATACTGGAGAGGCGGGCACACACCATTAGCTGAATAGCGGAGCTACCGAAGGGAATGCACTAGCATTAGATAATACAAGACGACTGCGAGAGGATGATCGAATAAGCGTCAGCGAGCAGTCGCTCGTGAGATGATTCTGAGAGATAGTATCATTTTGTCCCCGGATGATTTAGATGCACCAATGATAGATAGACGTAGCTGAATAGAAAATAGATTGCGAGTTTAACACGCACGCGTACCGGGGCGAGTACACCAAAATCGAAGAGGAAGCCAGCAATGCTCGTTTTTAACAGATGGGACGTACTGTTTAACGAGGCACTTACTACTAGATGGAAAGTTAAACACTGCTGAATAAGCGTACGATAGCGCAGCCAAGTACCGAGCAGGTGAACGTTGTAAACGCAAGTGTGCGACTCTTTGAAAATGATGTTGGTCGGCGCAAGACTGAAGGATTGAACGAAGATATTTTTAGCGGCCTGTCTTCGAAGGGTGGACGAGACCCGTCAAGAGGAGTTGTCTCTTAACATGGAAAATACACTAGGAGACGGAAGATAGAGGACCTCGAGTGAACAACTCGCTGACGGAGTGAGTACGTTGTGAGCCTTGTGTATTAAATTTTCGTGAGAGCAAAATTAATGCTGGTGCGATATTCACGAAGCTCATGGACGCCCCTTTCAGTTCAGAATTTGAGCCACATATTTTCAAGTACCTCAAAAACTTTATAGTCCTCAGTAAGACGTACGAGAACTATTTGCAATGGCTCGAGCGAGCCTTCCGTTTATTAGTAAGCACTAATTGAAACGCGTCTCATCAATTTATTCGTATGCCACCCTATCCTACGGTTTGTCCTTATAATACGTCCACAGTAGGAACATATACTTCCCGATTTCGACAATCAATATAAAACTAGCAATTGCAACATTTTCTTAGCTTTTTATGCAGATACTAGCCGTCTAAGTGATTCTGTTCAAACTAAATAGACTTATTACACATCTAATAATGAATACCTGCATATCTTCAAAACAATTAGTTATAAAAAATTGAACAAATAAAAATATTTTTTTTTATAAATTAGTAAATCCGTTGCAATAAAAGAGATATAGACATACACTTTACTTCAAAAGACGCAGAGAAACCTTTTTATTGACTATCGCCATTAATCTTTAACATAAGTAAATTACATTTTTTTCATAAAATTATTTCTGGGATTTAAAAAAATATATTTCTACGTATTATTTACGCATATTTTTAATTTATGCCTTTGTGAATTAAAGATTTCCTGTAGGATTCTAAGTCCTCCAGTACAGCAATGAAACTCATTAAGCTGTTCGGAGGTTTCCACATTATGGCCGTGAATATCTCCCGTACATGGCGAGCAACATTTTTCATTTCAGCCCCTAGATAATCACTTCAACCGAGGCCACTCAGAACTCACACATACTCAGAACTATTATTGCGATAGAACTATTAGAATTATTATAACTTCTATTGCCACAACTTAGATACATCATCTAGCATTGAAAGCCTCTCATTGGCGGAGTGACTTCACTACACGTCTTCGTCTCTCTAGGCAATCGTAAGCCTCTTATCAGTAGAGCGACCTTACTTGTGGTTAAAATTTCTTTCAAGATGACCGAGAACCTTTAAGCTGCTGTCCATTTCTGAAAAGATCAAAACCACATTGGATAGCGTAAACTCCAAAATTGTAGTGCACCATTGCCAGAATCACCATCTTTTCGAGCATCGCGAACTCCCTCATCAGCAGTATATCTCCTCTGGGGTTATCAGCTCTGCCGGCAGTGCAACTATCTCGACTTCTAGGGAATATTTTTCAGCATTACGACTTCTGTGTAAAGTATAACGTAATAAATTAGACAAAGACGGATAGCCAGCAGTGAAATCTTTATTTTCTACGAATGAAGGCAATTTAACGTCAACCCTTGTATTCTTGATAGAGCATAGAGCAACCCTTGTATTCTTGATAGACCTTGTATTCTTGATAGAGATAGACGATAGAGCACTAAAGAAGCTGCAGTGGGCTAAATTTGCTGCTCAGATTTCAGAACAAGCCAAATGATAAATATTGCGAAAGTTGAAAAATATTTTTTTTTATAAATTAGTAAATCCGTTACAATAAAAGAGATATAGACATACACTTTACTTCAAAAGACGCAGAGAAACCTTTTTATTGACTATCGCCATTAGAAAAAGACGCAGAGAAACCTTTTTATTGACTATCGCCATTAGAAAAAGACGCAGAGAAACCTTTTTATTGACTATCGCCATTAGAAAAAGACGCAGAGAAACCTTTTTATTGACTATCGCACATCACAAGTGAAGTGATTATCTAGGGGCTGAAATGAAAAATGTTGCTCGCCATTTACGGGAGATATTCACGGCCATAATGTGGAAACCTCCGAACAGCTTAATGAGTTTCATTGCTGTACTGGAGGACTTAGAATCCTACAGGAAATCTCTAATTCACAAAGTATGAACTATTAGAATTATTATAACTTCTATTGCCACAACTTTTCACAAATAAGGCTTTCAAACCAGTAGTGAATCACGAAGAGGTACAAAGCACCATTCGTTTAGAACTGTCAAGAATACAAGAAGATCTGAATGTTGCATAGATTGGGATCACAAATAAAACCGAGGGACAACGTGAAAAGATTCGGCGTATGGTCGACTGATTTTATTTATTTCGACCAGAAATAAACGAAATAAGGCAAGGAAATACAAGTCATTGCAGCACAGGTAGGATTATGTACACGCAAACAGAAATCATTCTATTTTCTGCCTTCCTTGGTAAATATTGCATTAGAATAGTTTACCACTATAAGTAACATTTTTTTATAAATTTATTAAAAATAAAAAATGTCTATTATGATAATTAATCATGTGGTCGTAAACAATCAGGTACGATAAAAGTTAGTTTTTATGTGAAATGTCAATTCCATGTGTTGAAATCTAGTAAGTCATTCATAATGTTTAGAATCTTTGATCATTAGTCACTTTACCTTATGAGTTGCCTTAAAAGCAGTTACAGATGCAGTTCTAGACGATAGAGCACTAAAGAAGCTGCAGTGGGCTAAATTTGCTGCTCGGATTTCAGAACAAGCCAAATGATAAATATTGCGAAAGTTGAATTCATTTCGACAATAGTCAAACATATGTATCATTTCATGTGTCAATGATGCTTGTACATAACTTTTACCCCGAGCAACATTTTGGCATATAATTACCTGAAACATCATCAGAAATAAATACCTTCATACTAAATGTCATATTTAAGTGAAATTGTAATACTTTAATAGGCTTATACAAACTTCCAATGTTTATACAAAAACAATTACAGTAATATTTCAAGCAGAAAGGGGATATTAAGTGATAACTTTCATAGACACTCTTGGTTTTTTCCACATTTTATATCTTCATAGTTTTAAATGATAGTTTTCAGGCTGATATCGCCTTTTATGCAATTGTGGCAATTGTTGGATGAGATTCTTCTTTCGGTCCGCGATCTTGTTTCAGCTTTCCCCTTTGTACATTTTATGAGACAAATTATGACTATCGTAAATTAGGAACTAGCTTACACATAGTGTTGAATAAACAATAAAGAATTGCGGCTTTCACAATCGATATTGTTAATTGAATTATTATATATAGATGAGTTACAGATGTCTTACATTAATATGCGTCGCATGATCTTGGTCGTGGCTGGAAAAGATCATTCTTACGATTCTACGTATCTAGAAAATATCCTTAATGCCAGGCCATAGAGGATCGTAAAGAGGGTCGGTTTTATAAGTTTTCGGAGAAGAGTAACTTATTTATCAATGAGTATGGCTTATTCGTGAGATTTCTATAAGTGAAGTGGTTCGGTTTAAATTTTTTTCACGTTTGGAAATCATAAAAAGTTATGGAAAACAGATGACATTGGGAAATAAGCACAGGTGATAGTGGTGCGTAACCTCATGAAGTTTAAAATTATTTAACCATGTGCTTGGTAATGGCGGAGGTTACACTATATTCAAAGGGTGATCTTTCTAACGGTGTTTTACCACTGAAAAATTAAAATAAAAATAAAGTCTCTATTTTTCGTTACATCTTTTTAAAATCGATTTCTCATATTTAGAACATATCTAGGTCGCGGAATGGACGATTAAACTAAAAAAAAGTAATGCTGTTTGAATTTGAACATTTTTTCATTAAACAAAGTAGCGTCCCTAATGAAAATTAGTTTTCTCGAAAACAGTGAACTTTTGTAAAAATTTCCTAAAAGTAATCAACATTTTAATATTTCAAAGATCATTGAATCGAAAATTCATAATTTACATCGGACTATTTTAAAAACATTTTAAAAGTATTCTTTGATTAATTCTAAGACATTTTGTTCTTAGAAAATTTGTTTCAAAGTATATAGTTTTCTAGAAAATAAAATAACGGTTAGAAACAGTTACAATTGTTTTATTTTTTTAAGATTATTATTAAATTATTAAATAATAGATAATTAATTGATAGTAATTTAGGTTATTATTAGATAGCAGATTAGTTTATTAAATATTAATAGAGGTTCGGCTGTGAATGTGAAAACAAAACACTCTTTGCGGCGCATGGCCGGTAGACGCAACCGTTGAAAATATTGATTTTGCCTCTAAATATTTACAAGTATTTTGGTTCTGTAGCTCAGTAAATTTGTAAGCTAAAATTTCTCTATTTATTTAAATGATTTTATTTGGGAAGAATTTTTCTATACTTAAACACAGTAATCGGAAAAATAATTTTTTTATTGAGCTACATATATTAAAATATTCTTTGATTGATTTCCCTAATATTCCAGTATGTTATGTTGTATTATATAGCTTATTTACCGACATTTTCTATGCTTCATAAACTATCGAAATAAGAGACCTTTTCGCACAGTCACAGAATCTTTGATTCACATTATTACAGTAATTCATAAGAAATTGCTTCCTTTCCAGTAAAAGAAAATTATCATTTACGTGCGACATATTTGTAAGGCTCTTACAACAAAGATTGAAATAAAGTGTCTAAGTATAGTGCCAAATACTTATAAAGTTGGTGAGTAGGTATATTTTATTAACCAGAACAGTAAAACCAGTTTCGACAGGAAGGAAAATGTATGAACAAGAAAGAATGTTGTAATACCCAATCCATTGAATGAGAACTTCTATTATTAGTAAAAGATAAAAAATTGCTGCTGAAATTTGATTTGCAACACAATATACGCCGGTCGAATCCTGGTACTAACAAGACTTGGATAGTCTAATAAGATAATATAAGGAAAGTGATACGGGGGTTGCTCGATAGGTACATAGCCTCACCGCCCGATGGTGCCACTATCGCAAGAGAAATTCACTATCGTGTAGTACATTCTCATAGACGGCTACTGTTGAAATTTCAGCCGAATCGAACTCGTAGTTTTTCTTTGACCATGTATGGAAGCGGGTGTGTTCACGGATTATAGATAACTGGAAAAAGAGCAATATTTGTCCGCGATTCGATTCTTGTTTTCGGAAGAGAAATCGCGCAGAAAAATCAAAAAGCACTTGGATGTTGTATACAAAAACTCTTCTCCTTCGATGGCGATCGTTAAAAATTGGTTTAACGAGTTTCAACGTGGTCGCACGTTGGTTTTTGATAAGCCACACGTAGGTACCTCGAAAACGGCTACCACGGAGGATAACGTGACAAAAATCCATCTGGTATTGATAGACCGTCGATCGAAGGTGCGCGAGATAGTCGAGACAATAGGCATCTCAAAAGACCGCGTGAGTCATATCCTGCATGAAATTTTGGGCATGAGAAAGCTATCGGCGTGATGGATGCCGCGTTTTCTCACTCCGGACAACTAGCGCAATCATGAGATTACTTCGGAGCAGTGTTTGTCGCTGTTTAAGCACAATTCGAAGGAGTTCCTGATCGTTTCGTGATTTTCGACGAAACATGGATCCACTGGTACACTAGTACATCAGAGACCAAGGAACAGTTGAACCAGTGGACTTTACCCGGCGAAAGTCCTCTAAAGAAGGCGAAGACTGTCCTATCAGCCGAAAAGGTGATGGCCACTGTTTTCTGGGATTCACAATGTGTGATTTACATCGACTACCTGAAGAAGGGAAAAACGATAACAGGACTATACTATGCCGAATTATTGGACGCTGAATTATACAAAAAGCGGCCCGATTTGACAAAGAAAAAAGTGCTCTTCCACCATGACAACGTACCCATTCACATCTCTGCCCTCGCCACGGCCAAATTAGTCGAATTGGGCTACGAACTTCTGTTTCTTTTTGTTTCCAAACTTGAAAAAGTCACTTGCCGAAAAGAAATTTGAGTCGAATGAGGTTACTTTGTAGATCTCTAGAAAACGTATTTTCTAGTAGAGTTAAAGAAATTGGAACATCATTGGGTCAGTCAAGTGTATCAAACTAAAAGGAGACTATATTGAAAAATAAATCGCCACTTTTCCAAAATTTCCGTTTTTCTTTTGTTGGATAAGTACTTATCGAACCACCCTCGTACTTCAAAGGCGAGTACTTATGTTTAATGTAAAGAAGTCTGCATGTTTGAAAAACATTGTGTTGAAATTGGATTGAAATTTGGATTTGAATTTATATATTTTTGTACATTGCAATCTAATCAGAGTATTCTCGTAAACATATCCAAACAGGTGTTCACAATGTTTGGATATTAATTCATCATCAAAATGTCAAATTGTTAACAGAAGACTAAAATGAGAGCAAACAATTTGATGATCAAATGTGATAAAGAGTTGCCTCAACTTTCAAAAGATATCTAAATAAAAATGACATGTGAAAACCCACGTGAAACTTCCTTTTGTAGTAATCACTGGAATATCCTAGGTTAGCGGGGTATTTTTAATTGTTCCTTTAATATACTAATAAATAATATCACTATACCTACGACCTTGTGGATCAACAAGTGATGCAGTTTTTTGAAGATATATTCATAAAATTGACTCTAAAACTATTGGATTATACTTTAGCTACTATAAGCCAATCGTAATTTTTGTAGAATTTAATAATTAATAACTTGTAAAACATATCATTATGATATAACTTACAGATATAATATCTAAGTGCTAACGTTCAAAATTCAATTGATATTGTTGATAAAATATTCAGACGGTTTTAGCCAACCGAGTCAATTTCAACATTGCGTTAGTTTCATGTCATTTTTACAATTATTTCAAATATATTTAGCTCAAGGTGGTTTAAATCAAATATTAAAAAACTTGTTAATGTTTAAAAAAAAAATGTAACCTGCTTGTTATACGTTTTATTATGTTATTAAGAAAATTTACTGTTTAATCATCTCAAAAATCGACAAATAGTTCAGCAGTCTTTTTCTTAGAAACCAAACAGTAGGGAAAAGTCGAATCAGTTGAAATATCGAATAAATACATATTTTCCACTCATTTTTATTATCATTTATGTTGATACAGTAAACAATTTATTCTAGCTCCAGATGAAACTCGCATGCAAGTTTATGCAACTATGAGTATATGTTTTTATAAGGAATAGATCTCACAGAAAGCACCTAAATGTACAAAAGCTTTAATGTAGAAGAACTAAACAGTAATGAAGTTTAATCTTGTTGTACGTTTATTTACAAGTTTTGTTATAATTTCATATCTATTAAAATTATTTGAACAAACGACAGAATTGCTGGGTTTTTTTACCTAAACAATGCTCTAAAGTCTCATTTGATATGTAACATTCGAAAAATATTAAACCAGTCTTTGATATGTCATAATTAGTCTTTAAAAAATTAAGCCATAATTAGTTCTAATAAAATTTCAACTCTCTAAATGATTCAATGTTATACTTGCATTATTTTTCTATTCGAATTGGTTGATGTGAACATTCAAATAAAGTTGTTTGTGCATTTCTAGGTCTTTAACGCGAACAAGTTAAAGAATTTTTTGAATATCTTTTGGCAACTTTTGAAAAAGATTTATTCTCAACATATGTTGAAATTAATACGTCGAGTAAAAAATTACTAATTAATCATAATACTCCAGTTGCTAAAATATTACACAATATTCATGGTGATAAGTTGATTTTAATTGTAGACGAAACTTATCTGCGACATATAAAGAGCATAAATAATAAATATGTAAAGAAATCTATTTCCCCATCAAAAAAGTACCTTTATTTAAATTATTTACGATCTGTGCTTTGAATGTATACATAGTAGTTTTTGCAAATCCTTTTAAGACAATGTTAACAATTTTCAAATTATAGAATATATAAACAAAGATCTAGAAGATCTAAGAAAATTGATGATTAGTGTAAATTAGTGTAGATGATTTGTGTCATAGATCGAGGTTTTCATGATTTAAAAGAGAAATTTGAAAATATGGGATAGAAAGATTCACTCCTAGCTTTGAAAGCTAAATGACTTCAATTAAGAAGAGATGAATTTAATCTCTTTTATTTTATTACCGCGGTGCCGTGGTCAGTTGAAATAGTACATAATATCATTTGCAATATATATAAATTACATTGACATATCTTTTATAACACAATGTTTGCAAAAGATGGCTTATACTGTAAAGTAGGTATCCTAGAACAAAAAATTGCTTTGTAGCAGATCCTTCATTAATGAATGACATTATTACCCGTATAATTCAACAGAAAAAAGCGAACAGAAAACTACTTTTAATAAATGAAAATATATTCACAAATAAGTTTACATAAAAACGCATTTGAAAGCTTGGTACTTTTCAATTACGAACAATAACAAAAATTATAAGCATGTATATTTTAGTTATTAATTATAAATCGATTACCTGGTTCAGCTCTTGATCATATCCTCCACTAACTTTTGTATCGCAAATTTCGCATGATATGTGTCTTCGGAAATCAAATTCACTAGAACATAAAAAACGTTATATTTGACCAATTTTAAGTCTATCAAAAAGTTTTTTATTAATTTAAAAATTGTAGTAACACACATTCAATTGTACGTGTATTATATCATATGATTAGAAAATACCATAAAAATTTCGATTTCAAACTTCAACGTACATTTCATTATTCTTTTAAAAAGTAATCGAATAATACACGACAGGCAATATACGCGCTACTATTGAGATATGGAAGTACCGAACAACATCCTCTCAACACATGGCAAATCAAGCCTCCGCTCAACAAACACACACACGCACCAACCTCTACCTTAACCAGATTACCAGCAAGTGCAACAGTCTTTACCACCAGCAACCAACACGCAAACGCAACAGCACTCCAGAATAAAGTTTCTTCCAGCAATTTGGAGGAAAAAAATATTTACGTGCCCCACGAAGGCAACTTTAAAGGAAACATCTGTGGAAGTATGTTTGTCGTCAATCGCCAATGTGCGTTATAGCGCCACCAATAGAGAGTATAGATGAACGCACCTACTCTGAAAACGACGATAAAGCCAGAGTCTCTTCTTTCTTCTTCCGGCATCCGCCATTATGACTGGTCACGCTACTCGGAACTCTTTGCGCCTAATATGAAATTGTGTCGTAAAATCGCACGTGTAAGACTTGCCAAATAAATAAACGACATAAAATCGACCTAATGCGTCTTACTCATTTACCACACAACCCAATAACGCAAAAAGTCGATGCTTCAATGAGGAGGCAATTGAACGGGCATTAATGCGCCTTTTATCTTACGATACACACGGCCTTTGGACATGAAATGGTCAGCATCGATGCCCACAACCCACGAGTGCTTCGAGTAGGAAAATTGAGGCCAGAAATATCTACGCAGCATGACAGGAGAGAGAACAAAGGTCAAAGACTCAGCAAATAAGTCTCCTCAAATTTCCGCGTGGGAATCGCGTAGTATATGACACGGAAAGACTCTAGATTAGTATGTTACGCGATCTAGTGAGCGAACATTTCAAGGCGGTCGCCAAAGCCGACTTCATCGTGTCGCATGTGTATGTGCGTATGAATGTGTGTATGCGGATAATTATATATGAAGGTGCCGCGATGTGTTCACACCGACATCGTGTATAGAGAACCATGGCAAGATTACGTCGGTTCAGTGTATAAAGTACGATATTTTTCGCAATATATGTATATAGAAGGAACGCACGTCTGTAAGATTTATTTAATAAACCCGCCTATCTCAACGACCCTCCTTACATGCGCCTACGGGAGGGACAACTGCTCTCCGACTCAACAATCAATTAATAAAAAAATAACACGTTTAACGAATCGACTATAAAGATAAACACATAGTGTTACAAAGTTATTTGAATAAATTGAACGGTCAATACTGCCCTTTTAATAAGCATGTAATATGTACATACAGCAGATTATAATTAATTATAAATTATAAAATAAGCATTGGTGTGGTGATATTTTATATTATTATTTATGTGTAAATTATTAATATTACACATACTGTTAGCCAAGATATTTAACTTCAAATTTGTATTCTATGAGATTTAAAAGAAATGGATTCTGAAACAAATATTTTCTTATGTCAAATTACATTAATGACATGCTTACCCGGCTGGACTCTTTATAATATAATATTCTCGCAGTAACAAGTACAAAAAATATCGATGCAATATTAATTTTTTTCAGTTTATTATATGACAGAAAACAAATTAGTTTTAGGGTAAATCGGAGCAAGGTCTTCGATTCTTTATATATTTGGTATATCGAAGGCCTATATGAAGGTAATCATTTATGCCAAATTTAATGCTAAATTATAAATTAATTAAAAAGTTATAAGCAATTTAAATAAAAATTGCTTTTTTTTAACTGTTATAAATCGAAAACTACATCGGATCTGGATATTTTTTTTAAATACCCGTAAATAATTGTATCTTGAAAATACATACATATATATATATATTATTTGTTAATAAAAAAATTATAAGGAATTAAAATAAATGTTTGCCATTTTTATTAGAAAGGGAAACTTTTATTTGAAAAATTGTTGTTGCAGTCAATTTCTTGGACAACTTTGTATAAGAATAAATTGATCATGATTTTTAATAGGGCCTAGCTAATGACCTTCCAAAAAAACACTACCTGCGGCGCTCACCTGGAAGACCGGATCGATAGAATCGTCCCACTCCCCCAAAACTTTCCAGGTAGTTCAGTTCTATAAATCAATACATTATTAGCTAAACTTTCTTTATTTAAATAGTGGTTAGTAGGACTAACATTTATGACAATATTAATAACGATAATAAATTGTCATTAAACAAATTAGTGCGAGCAATAATTATGTTAAGGAGTTCAATAATGTTCATTTTCTTTTATCGTTTTTTCTAATATTTTAGTTTGTTAAGTAGTGTTTTAAAATTAGATGTACTGGAATTAGTTGTGCTTTGAAAATCGTATAAATACAGAATCTTTTTGATCAGTCAGGCTATTTAAAGATTTTGTAAAATTACTTCAATTCAGTTTTAAAGAAAATTATATAATCATGCCATTACCAGACTATTCCAATCCACTTTCCCACAGAAATTCAGTGTATGTGGTTTCCTTTAGTGAAAGTAAACGATCGATTGTGTGCAACATGTCTGAGATACTGCTATATCAAAGATCCAAAAGAAGTTTCTGACTACACGGACACACGTTTAGCACATACAAATGAAGAATATGATAGTTATGAAGATTCTATTAATCAGAACAATGAGGCCAGTTTCAACTCAAGTGCTAATAAATATCCAGATATCTGCCACGTACAATGTGACGAAGAATTTTTGATCCACGAAAATGAATATAGAAAAATAGTACTGGATCGCTAAAATCTATTGTTTGATTTTTTTCTAAATCTAAGACATGAATTCAATAGTTAATGAAATACCTGATTTAATAGAAAAAAATCGATTTGATATAAATAATTCGGAAAATTTAGTTGTTAGAACATATAGCTATGTAGACAATAATCGAGATGAATTTATACAAAATATAGATTTTATAAAGGCCTGAAAGCAGCATCTGAAAAAGTAACTACTAATTTAGAAAAGATATAAAGATACATAACTACGATTCTATTACCGACTAGTGTATGTAAAATACAAAGAGAAATTAATTGTTCATTTATTTTGTACAAACAGCTAAAAATTTCATGAACATATCTATAATAAGTGCAGAAATAAAAAGTCCTGTCATAATTTTATTCACAAGATGATATAAGCCGAGCATGTCCAGGTGCTAAAGATAAAAAAATAATGCATAAAGGTAAAGAAAAGAAAGTGAAACTTCAAAGGCGTTTACTGATGTTCAATTTAAAAGAAGTCTACAGCATGTTTGAAAAATACTATGTTCAAATTGGATTCAATTTCGCCTGAAGTTTACGTATTTTTGTACATTGCGACCTGATCAGTGTATTTTAGTGAATGAATCTATAGGTGTTCACAATGTTTGCATTTGTATTCACCAGCAAAATTCAAAATTACTAGTAGAAGGCTGTAAAATGACAACGTAGAATTTCAAGATCAAGTATAACGAAGAGTTTCCTCAAACAGCAAAAGATATTTTAGTTAAAATGATATGTGAAATACTTGGTGAAGATTGTTTTTTAATAAATGTTTTTTAATAAAGTTTTAATGCTCGAAATGCCCTCGATCGGCAAGTGTTTTAGATATGTTCGAGAATTCTTTTTAAAAAAATGATATAGATTTCATTTATTGCAAACATTGGGAATCTGTAAACAAAATGTGTGATCTTGTAAACCATGCCAGAAATGCTGTGATAATGTTTCGCCAAAAATTTATTAATTACATAAAAAACATATACGAGAAGAAGGTTAAAAGAATGATTTATGTATCTGATGAAACTGCAAATCAATATAAGAATAAATCAAATTTTTTAACTCTTGTTTCACAGTATAAGACATACGGAATCGAAGCTAAATGCCACTTTTTCACAAGTTCTCATGGATAAAGCGCATGTGATGAACTTGGCAGAACAGTGACAAGATTAGCCTGGAACGCCAGTTTGCGAAATTCAGACCCAAGTATTTCTTCAGCGAAAAAATTATATCAACGGGCACAAAAAGCTATGCCTGGTATAACATTTTTTTACTGTACCATCGCAGATTATATAGAAATTGAACAAAATTTATTAACAAAAGCATTACATGTCGATAGTACCTTAAGTTATCACGTAATTATTCCTCTAAATAAAAGCAGCAAGGAATTGATGGAGAAAGGACTTCGTATTCTACAGATTATAACATTACAAGACCACAAATAAATGTACTTGAATACTTCAGTGTGATTTGTTATAAACTATAACAATGTTATTTATTTAAATATTATATTAAACTTGTATAATTAATTTATGAACACCTTTATAAGATATAGTAACCTATTTTTAATGATTGTTACATTATGAAATATTATATGTATATATATTATTACATAATGAAATAACGAAATGTTATTAAATAATTGACCATTTTAGTTTCATTTTTCTAATATCTATTGAATAATGTAACATGTTATAACTAGAATATTTATTTCTAACTATATTTGGAAAATATATTTCTTGTAAACTACGAATATTTTCTAAAATAATATGAAATATTACACTCTGTTTAATTGCCACTAAATTGTTTATGTTTAAGTAAATAAAATATTATTTATACTGATATCATCCCTATTATATAATATATAGTCGATGGTACCGACTTATAGAACTGAACTACCCGAAAAAGTTTCGGGGGAGTAGGACGCTTCTATCGATCCGATCTTCTAGCTGAGCGCCACAGGTAGCGCTTTTTTGCAAGGTCATTACCTAAGTCCCTATTAAAAATCATGATCGTTTTACTACGGTTTCTTATACAAAATTCTCCAATGAATGAATTTCAATAGAAATTTTTCAAATAAAAGTTCCCCTTTTTAATAAAAATGACAAAAATTTATTTTTATTTTGTATAATTTTTTTATTAACAAATATATTATTATGATATATATATTTTTTTTCAAAATACAATTACTTACGGGTATTTAAAAAAAAATGTTCAGATCCGAAAAATAGTTTTTGATTTACAGCAATTAAAAAAGAAATCAATTTTTTTTAAATCGTTTATAACTTTTTAATTAATTTATATTTTAGCACTAAACTTGGCACAAATGATTACCTCCATATAGGCCTTCGATGTGCCAAATTTAAAAAAAATAGAAGAGCTTGCACCGATTTGCCTTAAAACTTATTTATGTTATAATGAAATTTAATTAAACTTATGTTATAGAAAATAGCACTCACCAGCCAGAAGCATTTAAAGCTGATAAAAGTAATTTTACTAATGGACCTGAAATTATATTTATCTGTTTAATAAAACAGAAATCAATGCATGTAAAATGTAAAGTATAACAATAATTAAATGTTATTATTATATCGTACAGATATCGTTATTCTCTTTGAATGTGTATTAATCGATCGACTTTCTGAAATTGTTTCAAATTTGATTTTTAATAGACATAAATAATTATTATTGCATAAAACTTCGAATTGAAGTATTATAACGAATGACACCTTCACTCGTTATGTCTCTCTCTTCCCTCTTACGAATTATCATATATATGTATATGTTTTTATATTTTTATAAATTTGTACATTTATATACATATTATGCACGTATATTCTTGTGCTAGATACATTCTTACAAGAGCTACACAGGCGCGGGAAGAGAGAGAGAGAGAGAGAGAGAGAAGAAAATACAAGAAAAAGGGATAGACGTGCTGTGTTTGCCAACGGTACTAAGCGATACGCATGGGTCCGTTCCATCTTTAATAGACTACTTGTGTGGCTTGCAGTCGTACTATGGTAGTCACAAATCAGCGAGGACTTCTTCACGCTACCTCTGATATTTGTGCTTATTCTTTGTCAATATTTATATCGATAATCCCTACACGATATACTTTGTTTTTCATGCTCCTAGAAGTGCGATAAATACACCAACTGCTACCTGAGAAACTGCATTAAGAGACACCCAGGCCGAAAGCCACCGTCACAGATCTCCGACTGTCATCGCATGCCTGCTTTAACGCATGATTCTTTTTGTATTGCTAGTCTCGACGGTGCGACGTATGAGTTGCAGATCTAAATTTGGAAGATGATCTGCAGAGACTTAGATAGCTCTCTGTCCCCACCGAGGATGTCCTCGATAGCCTCACCATCATTATCGGGGCGATGGGTAGACGGGCGAACGCACGCCTGTCGTGCTGGCTGAGCATATCTTAGCTCATGAGGACCTGCAATAGGAGTTCCCGTGTATTTAAACACAAGCAGGTACCGCGCGTTAAACAAATCCAATCTATACTCCATCAACGATCTGCTCGAGGGCTGTACCTAACGCCGTACCTGATGCGTGAGTGTAGAGGACCAGCAGCTTATCTGGAGCGAGAAACGCGATAACGGTGACATTCCACAAGGCCTGTTTCCAGACAAGAAAGGCGTTGTTGAGCGCGTGTATACACTCCGACAATTTGGCACGTTTGTGCTTGAATGCACCTTAGAGTACACCATCCAAAAGCAGCTGCAGCAGTGCAGGATTCGAGATGCAACACCGGTAGTAATAGCTGCTGGTAAGTGGTCGGCTTGGCGATCCAGTCGATGGCATTCACCATTTGTGAGGGAGGCTAGCAATCCTACTGCGACACTTTGAATTCCAGGAAGGTCACTTCTAGCAGACCAAACTGATACTTGTCCAGGTCGATAAACATCTCCCTGAGCTACGGCTGCGACTGAACTGCGAGAAGACCCGTACTGACACCGTTTCCAGAACCAGCTTTCTAGCGGCAAGCAGCTGCGCCATTCCTGCGGTCCTTCAATAGATCAATGCTGGGGTCTCCATCTCGTCTCGGGAATGTTCCATGCAAGCCCTCATCCACTGCGACTACCGACGGTTTGGGCCGCTTATGTATCTCATCGGACACTTCAGCCAATTCCTCAAGCGAATCATTTCGCATGACGCGCAACACACTCTGTGAAATTCGTAGCAGCGCATCGAGCCATCGTATTTTGAGTGCTGCTTTGTCTATGCTGGTGCTGGCGAGTCATTTCATTTCATGGAGGATGTGCGACGGTTGGCAACCCTCGGTCTGCATGCCCGAGTAGTATATGCGTAGGCGCTGCTCAACGGTCTGTCCAAAGCCCATGATCATCTGTGATTTCAAATGTAAATACTTACATAGGTTTAGTGGACTTTTCATGACGTCCAGGAGGTCGATCTTCTTAGTCTATGTGTCAGTGATTTCCATCTCTTGGCCGATGAGCTACGTGTAAGCACGTGTAAGTGGACGCGAACTTGTTATAGGTAAGAAAAAAGGTCTCGATATGCGTAACATCGTGAAAGTGTGGTGAACAAAGGCGGCAACCACGAGCCGAACCGGCTTTGGATCCACTTGCGTAGCCAGGAGCATATCCCCTTACATCACGCAGAGGTAACCACTTTAGTATTTATTTGAGGGTAGGTGAAAATGACTCAACACGTCTTGTATAAATTGAACATTTATTTGTTAGAGAGGTTTTAAAAAACACTAGAATTAAGGAATAAGAGAACATGATTAATTCATGCGACTGCTATTCTTATGATTTTGAAAGTTAAAAATTGGCACCCAGCGGGCGGCTCTAGCCTTTGCTTCTGTTAACATTGCTGCCATCTATTATCCGAGGTGGGAAACGGTTAAGTCCCCACAATTCTTTAAAGCTTTAAAGTAAGTTTGTACACTTACCTATATTTGAAATTAATGACATCACATTTCTGTAGTCAACAATAAAATCGATATTATTCACGTTTACAAAAGAAAATTTCAAACATTTTAGCAAAATAACATTTTTTCTTCTATCAGACTAAATATGAGTTAAAATAAATCAATAGAAGATAAATGGCTATGAGGGGATGAGCCCTCCCTCCTCGCTTGACTACCATTGCGCTGATGAGGCTCAGGAGATTCCACTTATGTCTACAACTGTTTAATTTTTTAAATCGTATGACGAATCAGATATTACTGATGATCAAATTATTGAAAATTCAAGAACCGTAACAGGCTATATTTATACATTCTATTCACATACACTATATAAATAAATATAATAATTTTAGAAATAAACTTGTTATAACTTATTATAGCTTATACATTTTCAATTTAGTTAAAATAAATGTGAAATTGTATTTTTTCGTGATTTGTAAATTTCGTTTCTCCAAGCATTAAGGATTTTTCCCTTCAGAATTTTGAACTCTTTAAATTTTGCGCTCAGTTTTAATGCCTAAAAATTAATCAAATAATTAATAATTTAAATATTCTACATTTTTATCTGTAGTTATCTGATATATTCTTTTTCTTCTAAAAAGATGAGAAGTATTATTTAATCGATTGTAATACGTAATACGTTCTACTATAATATACAAATAACTATACAAACTTCATATATTTTAGTGTCAATTAACAAAATATTTCCAAGAGTTCTGATAAAGTATGCCATAACACTGACTTATTACAAATTAGTTGGAACAGGATAATATCATTGAAGCTTTTTAGTAATTTATAAATTTGTTATAAAATTGAAAAATTATTGAATATCAGGTTGTATAATGTTACTAGAAATAGTCAATAAATAATTTATATAAAAACACTGTTTCTATTACTTTTTTTGTAGAGAAATAAGTTAATGTGAATATGCTGGAACCGAAGGCAACATTTAGTTACAAAGAAATATGTGACCTGTTACAAAGAGCTGCTAAATTTTGATAAATATAGTCATAGCTTTCTAAAGAAGAAAAATAATACTGTTTGGGTTGAATATGCTGTCGACTGAATAAAAAAAAACTTTTTTCACAGGAAATCCATTAAATTTATATATAAAAATGAAAATTGGAAATTTATTACTAGACTATCAAAAATATTATATTATGACAAAGAGAATCATGGCAATGTATTTAGTCATTCTTCAGGTCAGTTTGATGATTTTGAATTAAAAAAAGGAAAAAATCCCACAAGAATATTGAATTTAATATCACGTTTAATCTAAAAGAGTGGGATGAAATCAGTCCAATTGAGAAGTATTAATTAAAAATAATAGTATTAAAGCTACAAGCATTTATAGACACTAAAATACATGGAAATCTACAATTAACATAAATTGTAATGAGAAACCACCAGTCACATTTGAGTTCATAACATTCACTGAAAGAATAAGGGACACTGGAGAAATACCTCATGCAGATAAAAGGAGATTGGCAAGTTATCACGTAAAGTAAAGTTAAAAACCAAAGCAATGGCAAAAAGTTTATGTATCTGTTCTTATAAATTATGGTGATCCTGAATCACCTTTTCTGTATAAATTACCTGTTCTACATAAAGTATCAGAAGAAATTAAAAATGAAAAATTAAATCCTGGAATTAAACTGTTTGATGGTCTGTCAAAAATAAGATCCCGTGTTTAATAGATTTATTAGAGAAATTAACTTTGATAGATTTTATGCGACATTTTGGTCTCCTGAACAAATAAGCGTTCACAACCAATCCAAAATCATTTATAACATCATGTATGTTTTGATGTAACAGCATTTGTTACTCACAAAATTGACAGACCTGGTAATAAAAGTAGTGACGTCTATTTATCAGTTATAGTGCCTCAAATGTATAAAATGATAGTTTCTCTGACTCAAGCCATTTCTGAAAGATATTATACAAATGTTTTACCTTATTGGTTAAATTAGTGACGAAAATGAAGAAAAAGTACCATTGCAAATTATTACAGATATAAGAAAAGATTTACAAAATTCTGCATCCATAGCTTTTAACAATCTCACCTTTTATACATACAATGTCCTCTACCTTTTAATTGTATTAAAAAAACAATATTCTAACTTTAAATTATTTAAATTATGCACTTATATTAGAACTAACGTTGCACATCTTCAACGTGCAGTATCGAAATGACTTTGTTGTTCAAAATCATCTTCATGAGTAAAAGAAGTCTATATAAGATGCATTTATTTTATGACAACAATAAATAACTTTCAACATTTAAAACAATTTTTAGAAACTGTTTTTATTCTAGCTAATAATAAAATTTGCAATAACATATTAAAAAATTTATTAGATTATGTAATTACAAAAAATCCAAACTCACATTTTTAATAAGAACTTACGCTGAAAATGGAATATTTAGATAAAGAAAAGAAAAACAAACTAACTCAATTTAAAGACATCTTTTATAAAAGTAAAAGATTGACTTTTCAATATATTGACAAAATAAAAAAAAAGACCTGATAATTAAGTATTCGATATTTCAAATGTTAGAATGAAAAAAAATGACTACTACCTTCCTGACTTTGCAAAGAATGTCCTTGCTGGACATTGGTTATGAATGATTACTTTAAAAATTCTGACAATATAGCTATTTCTGTTAGAATAGAACATTATTTCAATCAATTTAAATCATCTATATGTATAAATGAACAAATAAGAGAAGACAAATTGTTAATACTCACCTGTTGTCAAATTGACAGTAATATCAAAAGCTTACTCAATCAACTTTAAACAATCTGACATCAAGCAATGTAGTTTTTAAAAGAAAGTAAAATAAAGATGTCAATGAGCATCTCAATGCTGTAGACATGAGAAAAAATAAATACACCGAGGAACTAAGTCCAGAATTATCAGAAAGAGTCTTCGATACCATAATTAATGACATTGTAAATTTGACTGATAAAGGATACAACCCTAAGGATTTATTCACAGGAAAATATAAATCACATGGTAACCATAGTTAATCTAAAATAGTAGAAACAGTAATATCACATCTTTCTACAGAATCATTAATGGATCATGTAAAAAGAAATGTATTCGTTCAAAGTTCACATAAAGATTCAGAACTTATAAGTAATAATTTGATTGACTTCTGTAACAATGTTAAAATAACTTCTTCAGTAAACCATGACAAGACTAGTAATTATAATGAAATATTTAAAAAACTATTAGCAAGGCACGGTACACATGTTTCACCTGATCCTAAAATTTGAATTAAACTACAGAAGCAACCACAAAACCTTAAATTCCAACATCTACCACATTACATGGAAACGTTTTTGTTTTATATAGGATAATAGAATTTGTATCTCCTTACATTTCATCATGAATTGGTCATTATGTATGTTATTATCGTAAATTAAATAAAATATTGGAAGTTAAAATTAATTTGCATACAAATAAGAAGAGTTTTACATCCGGATTTTTACAAGATATAAAAATTAGTATGATATTCTACTGGAAAATACAATAATACATGAAAAGATTTATGTATCTTACAATTTATATGTTAATGCTACTACTAGTTTATTCGTACAATTCTGTATTTGTGAAATATAGTTTGCTCCAAAATAGAAGTATGGATGATACAGGGAGCAGAGAAAGAGAGAGAGAGAGAGATAAGTAAGAGTGTGATGCCAAATGGAAACTTGGAAAGGTAAGATATTAATACAGAATGCCGTGAATAAGATCAAAATAACTTAATAAACTAAGAAGATATAACATAATTTCTCAAACTTTAAATTAATTGGTTTTGGCTTGTAATTTATTTATTAATAATCTTAAAATTGATTTATACCTTACTTTACTTTGACTTTCAATTATTTATTCGACCACCCAAAAAAATTTCCTTTACAAGTAAACGGGCAATAGATATTGAACATAATGGAGGATTTTGTTTATAACAAGGAAATCATAATTCATGGAAATATGTTTACAATGTAATAGTAAAGTCTTATGTATTAATAAAAAGTTAAGTTTCTGTAAAATTCCAAATTTCGTATCAGGAATTATTTTAATATAAAGAATATTTAAATAGCTTTACAATGTAGTAGAGTAAGAGTAGAATATTCCTTCACAAATTCTCGAAATTCACTCTTAATATAAATAGACCGCTTTTGCGCTACGAAAATTAGACGTTAAGGAGTCGTGGTACAAAACGGGTCTCTAGTCTTGAATAAACACATAATTATTGATTATTGACTCTGCTACACGCCTGACTCTCACAGAGAATTTTGTAGCGTTCAATTTGGGAGTCTATTCCTTTTTAGTTAAAAGTAACAAACAGTTATCCATCTCCTATAAAATCATTCTAGATCGCAACTTGAGAGTCCATTCCTCAAAATAAAAGATACATAGAATGATTTTCTCTTTTGAGATTCTTTGAAATTTAACTTTGGAAGTTCATTCCTTCAAGAACTAAAACTAACACATAGTCTTTTACCTATCCTGAAATTTCCTATTTTCATAACTTTATACTTATTTATACTACAATACAAACATAAATATCAAATTCATTTTTAACGCGAATAAGGAATTCAAACTCTGAAAAACTTATTATGAGTGGCTGACTTGCATTCAATGTGCCTAATATAGAAAAAGTCGAAAACCTCGCTCCGATTTGATTATTTTATATACTAAAATAATATATGAAATTTCAACCTTGAATAAACTTTAAAATAAAAAAAATGAAAAATGTACATAACCAGTAAAAAACACATATTCATAAAATATTAATAACGTGTCGAGTAATACAAGAAGTAAGATAACAAATTGAAAAATCCGAATGCAATTGTATATGACAGGAAACAAAGTAGGTTTAGGGCAAATAGGAGCGAAGTTTTCGATTTTTGTTACATTTGGACATCGATTGCCTATATGGAGATAATCATTTGAGCAATGTTAGGCGTTAAAATATTAATTAATTAAAAAGTTATAAACAATTAAACAAAAAAATTGTTTTTTTTTTTTGTAACTGCTATAAATCGAAAACTATTTATTGGATCTGGATAATATTTTTAAATACCAGGAAATTATTGTATTTTGAGAATGTATATGTCATAATAATATATTTGTTAATAAAAAAATTATAAACAATTAAAATAAATTTTTGCCATTTTTATTAAAAAATGCAACTTTTATTTGAAAAATTGTTGTTGCAATCGATTCCTTGGACAATTTTGTTTAAGAATCCGTAATAAAACTATATTGAATTTTAAAGGGGGCTAGGTAATGACCTTCCAAAAAAGCGCTACCTGCGGCGCTCAGCTGGAAGATCGGACCGATAGAAGCGTTCCACCACCCCGAAACTTTTCCAGGTAGTTCAGTTCTCTATATTACTACATTTATTAGCTAAACTTTCTTTATTTATATAGTGGTACGTAGGACTATCATTTATGACAATAATAAATAACGAAAATAGGCTGTCCTTAAGCAAATTAGTGCGAGCAATAATTATGTTAAGGAGTTTAAAAATGTTTATTTTCTTTGAATGTTTTTTCTAATACTTTAGTTTGTTAAGTAGTATTTGTAAATTTGGCATACTGAAATTAGTTGTGCTTCGAAAATCGTATAAATACAGAATCTTTCTGCTCAGTCGGGAACGTCATAGTGAAATTTCTTATTGTGTGATAGATTTTGTAAAATTACTTGAATTCAGTTTCAAAGAAAATTATATAATCATACCATTATCAGAGTGCTCTAATCTATTCAAAGTGCGTAAACATGGACGTCGACGAGAATCTTTGCGCCATGTTTCCACAGAAATTCAGGATAAGTGGTTTCCTTTAGTGAAAGAAAACGATCGATTATGTGCAACATGTTTGAGATACTGCTATATGAAAGATCCAAACGAAGTTTCTCACTACAGTGATACACGTTTAGGACGTACAAATGAAGAAAATATTAGTTGTAAAGATTCTATTAATCAGAACAATGGGGCTAGTTTCGACTATAGTGCTAATGAAGATCAAGATATCTGCCACGTAATTTGTGATGAAGAATTTTCGATCGACGAAAATGAACGTAGAAAAATATTGGATCGCTTAAATCCATTGCTTGATTTTTTTTAAATCGGAAAAATGAGTTCAATAGATATTGAAATACCTGATTTAATAGAAAACAAAATCGATTCATTGTCAAATAATTTGAAAAGTTTACTTGTGAGGAAATATCGCTGTGTAGACAGTAATCAAGATGGATTTATACAAAAAAGTGTATTTTATAAAGACCTGAAAGCAGCGTATGAAAAAGCAACTACTAATTCAGAAAAGTTATATAGATTAACTGCGATACCAATGTCTACAAGTGTCTGTGAAATAGAAAGGGGTAATCTTCCAGCTGAGCGCCGCAGGTAGCGCTTTTTTGGAAGGTCATTACCTAGCCCCCTTTAAAATTCAATATAGTTTTATTACGGATTCTTAAACAAAATTGTCCAAGGAATCGATTGCAACAACAATTTTTCAAATAAAAGTTGCATTTTTTAATAAAAATGGCAAAAATTTATTTTAATTGTTTATAATTTTTTTATTAAAAAATATATTATTATGACATATATATATTCTCAAAATGCAATTATTTACGGGTATTTAAAAAAAAAATTATCCAGATCCGATAAATAGTTTTCCATTTATAGCAGTTAAAACAAATCAATTTTTTTGTTTAATTACTTATAACTTTTTAATTAATTAATATTTTGGCGTCAAACTTGGCACAAATGATTACCTCCATATAGACATTCGATGTGCAAAATATTAAAAAAATCGAAGACCTTGCTCCGATTTCCCCCAAAACTAATTTGTTTTCTGTCATATATAAAATCCAATTTGTATATGGGCGTGAATAGTTATGCTATATATCTTCTGACTCGCCATCCCCCGCTCGTCGCCACAGAGGGGGGGGGGGTACCCACCCACCAGTAGAATATCATATCACCGCCGAGTCCATGTAAATTTGATGGTATAGAAAAGACTGATAAGCGAGAAAAGTGACGCGGTAAACTGATACCTGACACGATACGTGCAGTTTTTTATGAGCTTAGTAATTGTGGTAAAATAGATTGTTTACTAATAATAATTACTCACCCTAATGTCCTTTGATTTGAAAACGTATACGTCTATTCTAAATCACTTAATCAGCCTAAATATAAGCCTAAAAGATTTACTAGAACCCATTCATGCAATTAGGTATTATGCTTTTAGTAAACATGAATCAGTCGTTTCTCCCGATAACGCACAACCAAATTCCATTATGATTTTCAACAATGTACCCACGAAAAAACATGATAACATAAGAGCATTCTTTTGTACGGGGAAATATAACAAAATAGATAGCTTTTATCTTCGTCAGTCGTGTGCACGCATTCGAAAACATCTTATTAGAGATAATGTGAATTTATTAGTATTATTTCGAGAAGATGATCTTTTATATTAGTCACATCTACAATGATCATGTCAACTCAATGAATTTAGAACAGTTTAAAGAGATTTGTTCAAGACGTTGAAGAGACGATTATAATGGATTTCTAGTTATTGGTAGAGACATATCAATCAATCATGGAAGATATAGGAAGGGTTTCGACTCATTTGCTATAAATATCATATAGTGAGTAGATAAAAGTTATTTCTTTTTATGACTACAAGCGACAACATGTCTCATTTAGAACAAAAAAAGAGGGCCCTTCAGCAATTGACTAAAGATCGTAATGTAATACTTGGTAGACGTAATTAGATGTAAACATCAACTATTGAAACGATGTAAGACTAATTTAGAAAGAACTTTGAATGAAACGTTCAAACGTATAGTTGAGCCATTTGAAAAGCTTATTGTAGCATCGTTTAACAAAACTAATAATAATAATGATTTGAATACAAAAAGAAAACAAAAGAAAAATAAAATAACTAGAATTACAATTAGAAATATATCTAAACCATCTACTTTCTCGTTAATTATGAAATATTAATTAATTCCAGCTATCTCAATAGTACTATCAATGAGTTTGATACAATTCAACCGCTTGAAACTACGTTTGAATCTGCTATTGATAATAACGATTAAGTCGGTACCTGACCGACGACCGGGACGAAGCTAGCTAGCAAGCTATGTGGAACAGACATTATTCGATGAGCTATTCGAGGACTCCATTATGGGAGACCACGTTACCCTTTTTTTAATAAAGAGGATAAAGTAATTTGGACGATATATTCGGTATTTGTTTGGTAAAAAATAAATTAATGATTGGTAACTGTGCTATTCAGTTCACAAATGACAAGATGATAGTTAATGATGAAGCGTACTCCATATGGTTTGATGGATCTTCTCTTCCATAAACAATCTGATTCTAAGCTGACCAGCTTCTCGGATTAAGACAATTATTCGATAATTTTTTAAAAGACAAACGCTTCTAAAAGGAAATTTCAGTCAGTTGGTGAATATCGTAATAAGAATTTGAGAAAACCCAAAATTTTCATTGGTTCAAATTTAACTCCCAACAAAAGTAGAAAACGAAAGTCTTTTGGCGGCAGTCGTCTTGCTACCATCTAACTACGAAGTAGCTAGGAAAGAAACATCATTAGACTATTTATACTGGGATAATCCGAACGAGCTTATTGATCGACTAAAGTTGCTCATATCTGAACAATCTACTGGCAAACTTAGTCATGTTAACAAGATTCATTCAACCATTGAAGGGCTTCGAGAAGCTGGTTATATATATATATATATATTAAGAGTAAAAAACATTTATAACATCAGTATCAAATTATGTGTTGATGTGTTTCGTCGAAAGTTGAACAAAAAGAGGGTTTTCGTGGTCATTCCGCCATAGGGTTTAAAATCACGACAAATTATCAGTTTGACGCAGATAACAAAAGAATTTCTAACGTTGTCTCTCCTAATGAACCCGATTCCACGATAAACTCAGACTTTCTTACTCAATTGCTCAATGCCGAGATTAGTAATATTAAAAGTACAATCATACAACTGGAGAAAAAAATCACGAATTTATTGATCAATACTACAAAAAAAAAGGAATAAAATAAGGCCTTCAAAATTAAAATGGAACATCAAAGAGAAATAGTAGTAGATCTTCATGTATTAGCTTCGTAAACAAACCAGCACGACGCAACTATTTGCATCGAAAATTTGATATACATGGAGTAGATGAGACGTGGCAAACTGATCTTGTAGAGATACAAGGCGATTCGAGAGACAGAGGCTTTCGTTATCTCTTGACTATAATTGATAAATTTTAAAAATACGCTTGGGTGGTTCCAGTGAAACAAAAGACTGGTATAAAAATCGCTAGTACAATGAAGTCAAAATTTGATGTGTATATTCAAAATAAATATGTTTCTTACGTTCATGTAATCTTAAAGAATTCATATGTGAAGGTTTTAATCGAACACTCAAAAATATTATGTGGAAGAAATTTACTCTACGAGGAAATTACAAATGGAATTCTTCTCAACTTGCTAGAATTTTACAATAGAAAACATCGTACTATAGATATGAAGCCTAAGGAAGTAACTGAGGATTATGAAATTAATATGCTAAGATGATTTTCTCGTGTCTAACGAATATTCATGAAACCGAAATTCCTCATAGATGATAAAGTGAGAGCAAGCAAGTCTAAACATGTTTTTGATTAAGAGTATATTGATAACTGGTCTACAAAAGTATACTTTATTCAGAGAATTAGAAAATACGATCCACAATATATCTTTTGCTGGATTATAAAAAGAATCCCATTTTCAGTTGTTTTTCCGAGCAAGAACTACAGAAGACTCTGTATCCTGATGTATTCACGAAACTGAATTTACTCTACGATTATCTTGTGTCTAATGAATATTCACGAAACCAAAATTCCTCATAGATGATAAAGCGAGAGTAAGCATGTCTAAATATGTTTTTGATTAAGGATATACTGATAACTGGTCTACCTCGTGGAATAATTTTTAAGGAAACGAGGCAATCAAGTCTATGTAAAATGGTTAGGATTTGACAACTCTCATAATGCATGGATCTATAAGAATGAAAATATATGAGAAAATGTATTTTCTTGTATAATAAGTGACCCAATCTTCACTCTCATCCTGTGAGGTACTTCCGATTAGACATCGCCACTTGTGATTCTATTAAAATTGGTTGAAGTCTGTAAAAGTCGTAACACAACCTGCTTTAATAGAAACGTCCATAGCTCATGTACCTCTTCACAATATTTACTATCTTATTTGTGTAGTCTTAATTGAAATGAGATGTTTCCACTTATGAGACATTTAAGTCTATTCGAAATCTGTGTAATACAGCCCGAAGTCTATACAGAAACTTGCATTGTCCTTACATGACTTATTCGTGAATATATTTGTTCTCTAAAACTAAATGTATTACAACATGAATTGACATATACATGTAATCTTTATCTAAATAAATACATTATTCTTATAAATCAATTTCTGAATTGAATTCCATCAAAACCAGAATATTCTATATACAAAGCATAACGTTGTATTTTCTCAGAAAGCAGCACAAATAGATTGTTGTGTTTGGTTATGACCCTCGAAACACGATCTGGTAAAATAATTTGGAATTCACAGTTGAGCTCTAGGATGATCATTGCGTCCTCTTCTCTCATGCTTGTTACTAAGTAGTACTAATTTTCATGAAGCTCATGAAAGCTTTTCTCGGGAAACTGTTTAAGTGGCTTCATTAAAATTTGGTTTAGCATTTCAAAGTCCATCTTAACTTGAGGTACTACCATATTAATCATTGTTAATGAGACTTTTACATTGAGCCAAAACTCAGTGGAAAAGAGATAACAGTAACTATTTTGCCGCTCCGAAAAAAAGGTGTGGAATAGAGAAATGTACAATTCATAATTAATATCACATATATATTATCATCCTAAAGTAATGCGATATTTTAATCTATTGAAATACAAAATTGGTTCCTTCGTAATAATAGATAAAAAATTCTTTATTGGCGTATTTCTCACTCATACCATCGAGCATTTCCGGTTAGTTCTCCAATGCAGCCTTCACCCGTTTCTGGAGAAACACGCAAAATAAAAAAAACGAAAGGAGAAGATAAGAGGCGCTATGCGGCCTAACGTGCGCCAGGTAACTGAACCTTAACCTTGAAAGGTTAAGGACAGGTGAGTAGGCAGGCGTTAAATAAAAGCACGCGGGATCACACAAAAAATATTTACTGGAAACAATAATAAAAATTAAGAAAAACGCAAGTCGCGAACAAAAGCAACAAAAATAAAAGAGAAAATCGGCGACAGCATACAATACAAATAAAAGAAAATATAACGGCCGTCGCCAAGCTCCGGCTAATTAGCCAGGAGATCCGAGCGAGGCCCAACGCACGCAAACAATAATAAAATAATGGAAAATGGCACGGAGAAAGAGAGAGAAAGAGTAAAACAGAAGCACTCACCAGCTCAACAGTCCCAATCACAAAAAACTTCATCAATTTCTGGTACCCACACATATCACTCACATCTCGTTAACAAAACAAAAAAAATCTCTACTAATAGCTCTACAACTCAAGACGTACTGAGCCGGCGAGTGCCACTTACCTCCCTCTCCCCTTTCCGTGCCAAACATAAGCAACGAATTTTTCGAGGTCAGCGACCTCAGAATAACAAGCCCTAATCTAAGGCTGCTAGTAACGACGGGCTCCGGCCAACGGCCAGGATCTCCGTCATAATTTTATTAATTATTTATAAATTTACAAAGAAAATTAATACTTATCGATGACAAAACCACTGTCAGTAATTTAAAGTAAGCTGAAGCGGAATGGTTTTATTGAAATCCTAAAAATAAATATATATTCATATTTAAATATAATATAATTTATAAAAAAAAATATTTAATTCAAATAGTTACTTATCGCTTCAAATAGTACAATCATATGTATCGCTATTTGTTCAAAAACGAACATTATACTTCTAAACATAGTTCTTTTTATGGATAGTTTGACGAAATCTTCAACTATTGACTTCACTGATCACGTTTGCATTATATAAAATGTCTATGTCTGTAATAAACGTATGACACTTGAAAAACTTCTAACACTTAAATAACTTTTATTTAATGAAGAACGTGTGTTATTCTATTTAAAAGCTGACTTTTAATTGCCTACAAAAGCGGAATGAAATTGTACTAAACCCTTCCAGAAAATAATTATTGTATTCCTAATACTTCTTCAAATAATACTAACTGTCAAAAATTGTACAAAAAAAAATTGGAGACAAACTTTTACCTTAAATGATTGAATTTCGTACTTAAAAACTTGTTAAAAGAGACGAAAGTAATTACCAATGGGGAAATTAGAAAAATGATGCTGATCGTTGTTATCTTGTTTACTTTTCAATATATATGATGAGTTTTTTCATCAAAAAGAATTTAAAAAATAACGTTAAGTAATTCTTCCTCGTTAAAAAAGCAATAAGAGTTAAAAGGAATTAGCTAATGAAATATCATTAGGGTAAAATAAATCTTATCTTGATTAACTGTTTCATTCATAACTAAATTGACAAAGATTTCTAGCACGAAACCGAATTCTTATAATGTGTTTATCAATAATCGGGAAGGTAACGATTAGCAGGAGATTTATAGTTGATTTGTCGATTACGTAGGTGATACGCTTGAGACGTGTTTTATTATTGATATTATCGATAGCAGATAGAGACATGCTTTCTCTAACGAGATAACGTAATGAACAATACATCTCCCCCTACCAACGCGGTCACTACCAACGTGCACACTGCATGGCGCGTGGTGGACTGCCGGCGGAGCCGAGGTGGGGTCTAACTCAAAACATACCAGGGTTGTCATTATCCGGTGGCTGGCATACAACTCAACATACACTAAAACATGTGGTGGATGGATAGATGGACCACCTGCAGCGGCGAATGGGGAGTGGGTCCCTTCCCATTTAAAATAAATGGGCCTTGGTCGATCAGTCGATGGATCCGTGACTACGGGCGGGGAGGTGGGGCAGAACACATAATTATATGATGACCTTAAGAAGGTCAAAAGAAGGGATTTTAGAAAGGCGACGAAATGACGATAACGTTTAATGACGGTTAAATATAATTTATTAAAATTTAAAATATAAAAAAAAACAACAAAAAACGAACCCGCGGAAACAAACAATCGAAATAAACAGAAGGAAAAAAAATAAAATTTAAATAACAACGGCGAGGTGAAGGTTACGCGCAATGGCTGTCGTGATGCTTCGGCGCTGGAGCCTCGAGACGCCAGCGAGATCCAAAACACCCGATAGATTTTAAAAACTGCCGAAGCGGAGAGAAATAAAGAGAGAAGTGGAATATTTAACGAGTCAAGAACAAACCAAAGAAAATCAAAAAAAGCTAATTCCAAAATTGCACACACTATTAATTCACAACTTTCCACAAATCACAACCAATCCAAACTTATCGCTTCGTTTGGTAGTACAAATCTCCCTGACACGGTATACAGACCACATCTCTCCTTCCACTCCTACCCACCTCACGCACAATAAATTTTCGAGGGTTGCTGACCTCTCATTAGCGCTCGGCTATCCTAGCCTAAAAGATGGTCGATGGACTCCGACTAAAGGCCAAGATCGTTTATTAAACAAGGTTGAAAATAATATAATTGAACATATATATAATATTTATATGAATAATAATTACCGTAACACTTTTTTTCTTGGGCAATATCGACATAATAAAGTACATCTCCTTCCGAGTTTTAGCAACTATTTTCGTTGACGATATGACATAAATGAAAAAAGGTAAAAACAACTGATAAACGAATGTAAAACCTTAAATAAATTATCTGAATATGAAAAAATCACAGGTTTCAAATTCTCATCAGACAATATTAGAGCTATGATCTTCGACGAAAGCAACCAAAAAAATGACACGAACTAAAACTACGTATCAACAATAAAAGTATTAGAACAGTAGAAAATATTAACCCTTAGAAGAAATAGAATGAGTTCAAAGTATGATATTTAATTGTTTTGGCTTACTACTTTTTAGATGATCTCTCTCCCTTACAAGTCAGAGTTGGATTTAATTTTGATACTGGATTCGAACTGTCTGTACAACTGCGCGCGGGCCATTTTATAACCCTCGTTGCACTGCCCTACTCTTAGTGTTTTCCGGGTCCCTTTGAGGCGGGCCCTTTTCCGATTAGGCCAATGAGGAAAAAGATGATTTCCTTCGTTAGCCTAATTGGAAGAAACTTGGCTAGGGCGGATAGAAAACTGGTACATTCTTCTTTTAAGAGATGTCGCGTACAGTATCGTTTGGAGAAAATATTAATTGTATTTAATTGTTCAACTAATAAATTGAATAATTCTAACGGGCGAATTTAACAGGAGAGAGAGATATCCATTGTTTACAATCTATCGACTTAAGTTTATTATAAAAATAGTAGCGAGACTATGACAAATGTTGGCTTGTTTAGTCGTGATTTCTTATTTTGTCTATGGACTTTAAGAGATTTAGTTTATGGCTATTACAAATATAACGATGGTTTACAATGTTAATAAACAATAGTGACTATTATTAATATTATTAATTCATACAAATGTCTAGCGGATGTGGCATCAATATGCGTTGTGTGATTTTAGTCGCAGCTGGAAAGATAATTTTTACGACTCTATGCGTCTGGGAAATTTCGTTAGCGCGGGACCATGGCGTATCATCAAGAGGGTCCGTTTTATTATTTTTCGGAGAAAACTAACTTGCTTATCGGAGGGTATGGTTTTTCCGTGAGATTTTTCATTAGCAAGTGGTTCTATTTAGATTTTTCATTAGCGAATGGTTCTATTTAGACTTTTCTCACGCTCAGAAATTATAAACAGTCACAGTAAACATGTGACGCCGGAAAATAGACATAAACGATAGAGGTCTATGACCTCATAAAAACAAAATTTTATTTCTACCACGTGCTTAGTATCAGCGGACGTCACAGATAAATAACAAGTCTTTTAAAATACTTATTAAATGATAAATTGATGAAAAATTATTAATACAATCAAAATTATATTACGGCTGCATAGCATACGACTAAGGAAACTTCACAACATTTATAAAGTTAGATGTTATACTAAACATATATAGATGAATCGTTCAAATTACAGCTAATAATATTAAAAATCTCCACTATTCAAAGAATCAAGCTTACGCTCTTTTGAATAAATAGCCTCAATAACTTCAAAGTAAATAAACCAAACGTAAAAAATAAGCTAAAAGATGATTATTTAAATGTAATTAAATAAGCTTCAAAAAACAATTTATAAATTAAGTTTTAGATTATAAGTAGAATTTTTACGAGCAATAAATCAATAATTTTAAATAGAAATCAATTGCTTATAACTTGTTTATTAATAGTGTTATAATCATTTCAATAATTGCAATAGTTATTTGAGACTTTATACAATACAAATAATTTTTGCTAACTAAATCCATTAATAATCAAAAACATATGTTAATAAGTAAAAGTAACTGTTAATACCATGAAATTTAAGCAGTTTATTTAAACTAAAATTCAAATATAATAGGATATCTGTAACGATACACTTGTCCTCAGTCGGTAATTCCAAACAATAGTACCGACAAAGAAGGAGCAACACGAGCGCTCAAGAGACTGTAAGGCCAACTCGTCCTTCTTCTTCCGGCGATCACTATCACGGCTGGATACGCCACGATGCTCTTCGCAGCAACCACTAATAGTTTTATTTTATCGCACGATACTTTTTACCAAATAAACAAATATTAGTGCCTTCAACTACCAGGTGTTCTCTTCACTCTCCTGCAATTTCTATATGCAAAATATCCATTCCGTCAAAATCATGAAAATATAATGTCAACCAAGTAGATGAGTTTAACATTATTCGTGTATTAAAAGATTGTGGAAATATTTTCGATCAAATATCGAATTATTTAAGATGGGTTAAAATTTAATTACATAATGCATAAAGAACATACAATAAAAATTAAATTACTTTTCCATCTAGTGCAAGAACTACCTACATTAGAATGACTTTATACCTGAATAATACAAAGTTTTTAAAAGGGTTACCAAAATGATTTCTTTTATACAAAAAGACATTTGCAATATTGGTGAAAAAACGTTTTTAATACATTAAATATATTCGCACATTTTTCGGTTTTCTCGAATAAAACTATTTTTCATCAATATTGAAAAATGTTTATTGGTGTGTCAGAAAACATTTTGGAAATATTTTTTAAATGTTATGGTGTTATTAGAATAAGGTACATGAAAAACTAGATTTTACTTATCATACTGATAATATAATCATTATTTATTGTATTAATTTCTATTTAATTTATATATATCATATCATTTTTAAATATATATTTACTTTCAAAATTCAGAATAAAATTACATTTTAAATTTTGTAACCATACTTCTTTGTAAATAAAAGGGAAATAGTAATAGTGAACTAATTTTATAATTTATATTAAGTTTTCAGTGATTCTCAAAGTCTCAAAATAATTTCTCGTATTAATTTGTATAATTAATCTTAGATTGTTATTGATAATTTAAATTGAAAAAATACTTTATGCTATCTAAAAGTTTCGTCTAACAACCCTACAAAATGTTATTTATTATACATTTCTGAATAACTAATTAATTTTATGCTACAGATTTCAATTAATCACTTAAAATTATATTGTATTTATTGAAATGAATTTAATTGCATGTGCTTTCTATACAAAAGTTTATTTGTATAGAAAGTTGTTGTATTTAATAGTTTCAATAGTTTGAACCAAATGTATACATATTTATTTTATTTTTATACGGAACATGTATACTTATAATCAATAAATATATAAATTTTGACTAAATATCCAAAAATTAATACTTATAATTATTATGCATAAGCTATAAGCTTTAAAAAGTATATAATAAATTGCCTGAGATATTAGTTTGTATAGTATTAATTTAATTTATATATAGAAAATAAATTCTGACCATGATATTTTGCTTTTTAATTAGTATTATTTAATACAATGTGTCCAAATAAAGGAATATGTTTTATAACATATAAAACATACAAAAATATCTGATTAATTATATAGATTGAACAATGTTGCTATGAATGCAATTAACAGTCTATAAGATGTATTAAATATTGAGATATTAAATTGCATTTTTATTATTTTGTTTATTTGAATACTTACTATTCTTTAAACACCAATAGACATTACGTTCACATTTTATTTTGTCGAGTTCTTCTTTACCTTCGAGTCCAAAAACAGTTCTTAACCAATTTCTTTTGCGATGTAAACCTCTTCTTTCTGGATACAAATCATTATATAACCACCACATTTCATTTTTATCAATACATTTATTATTAACTTCACTTGACATTTTCATTAAAGATAATAACGAGTCAAATACTTGGAAAATAGATTTTTGTAAACTACAGCATTATAATAATTCCCAAAATTAAAATAATGGATAGCATTGGTGATATTTAATGTTCATCCTAATAATATTTTTAATGTTTTAACATTATATAGTTACTTCTATTTCCGATGATATGCCTTGAGTTAATCGTAGTTTCCATTAATAAATAAAATATAAAGATGATGATTAAGAAAATTTCTTAAAAATGTCTATGATTAAAAATAAATATTATTGTTGTTATTCTTATAATCAAATCGCACGTGTTCCGCAGAAGGAACATGAAAAGTCAATATAAAGTCAAAATTCAACTTCAAAATTTCGTCTGCTTACAACTGATATACAGTGACATATTGACGTGTCACATCTTTTGTTTATGAATACTGTAATTGACACGCATTAATTTATATATCTAAATGGTAATTTTATCAGTGTATATCTACTCTTACTTAGTTGGGAAAATATGCTTTGAAATATAACACGTTTATTATAATATCCATTTTTTAAATAAATGATGTATTCTTCATCATCCGTTACAATACTCATTTATCAATTATATGTTGAAAAGATTTTTTATTTGATTTTTCTGTATTTATTTTACATGCTGCTATTAAAAAAAAAGTTTCATACAGTTTCTTTATTTCTTCTCCAATCATATTATATAATAAGTTTTTTTAATTGATTTAAAAACAATAAACAAATATAAATAAGCAACATATGTAAAATTTGTTAGTGATATTAGATTTACGAATGAAGGGATATGTCATTAATGACAGGTAAACATATTTTTAAATTTGTAGTTTTTATTTATTTTTATATTATAAGCATATGACAAGGATTTCGAATATTGACAAATCAAAAATTACAGGGAATTTATGTGAAGCCTGTAATAAAAAATTTGATCGAACAGGGAATTTTTTCAATATTTATAAATTATCATAACCTACATTACGCGAAATGGAAATCGCTGATATTCCTAGCGATACGGAATCTGTTGATGGATTTGCTGATTTAGATCAAGACAAGGTTAACATGAATGTGGAAATAGAAGGTGGATTTGAAGAGAATGAAAATGATAATGATTCAGATGAAGATGAAGAACATTCTGGTGGTGTACTATTGAAGAATAAAGGAAAACAAAGATATGATAATCCATTCACTGTTGATTTTGGGCCAAATATCCCAGGTACCGTACAATCGCCATTCGGGATATTTTAATGTCTTTTTCCTGAAGATATGTTGTATTTATTAATCCAGCAAAAAGATAAATACATAAAAAGGAAATCGCAGAAAGAGCAATTGATGACAAAAGAGTAGTTACTGATTTTTTTAAGCATTAATATTCCGATTGGAATAAAAAAATTGCCTTCCTATCGTGATTATTGGTCGAGTGTCATACAATTGAAAGATTCATTCATAAGTTCATTTATGCCGGTTGTACGTTTTGGATTCATATTAGGTAATTTACATATTTCTGATAACAGCACAGAACCTAAAACAGGTGAGCAAAATTACGACAAATTGAATGAGTTGAGACCATTATTAGATAGAATTCAAGAAACTTTCGGAGCCCGCTGGAATCCAGGCAAATATCAATCTATTGATGAATCCATGATAAAATTCAATGGTCAAAGTAGTTTGAAGCAATACTTGCCAGCTAAACCGATTAAAACGAGGATATAAATGTTAGGTTCGCCCAGATGAATCGAGTTAGGTATGTAAATTTTTAATTTATACCGATAAAACTAAAAATCCTGAGAAACAGTTGGGAGCACAAATTGTCAAGGATTTAACGCGTAAACTTGTTGGTAAAAATCACCATGTATATTTGATAACTTTTTTATCGACGTCGACCTATTAATTTCACTAAAAGAAGACAAAATATTTGTTTGCAGAATTGAAAGTTCTAATCGTACTGGGTTACCTAAGTTTATAATGCTTGACAAACAAATGAAACATGGGCAATACAATTTTCGAACATTCGATACTGGTATTAGTTGGATCAAATGGATGGATCAAAAAGGCGTTTGCTTCTTATCAAATTATCATGATCCATCCGAAGTGATAACAATAACTTGGAGGCAGAAAATCGGCACACGGGTACAAATAGATCGTTCAGTTATGTGCTTTGATTACAACAAATACACGGGCTTTGTCGATAATGCTGATCGTTTGTTATCTACATATAATATAGATTGAAAGTCCAAAAAGTGGTGGCACAGCCTATTTTGGCATTTCATTGATTTGACTATTACAAATTCATTTATTATATTTTCATAAATAAACATAAATAATCCTGAGACATTGAAAAAGTTCAGACTACTTTTAGTGGATCAATTAGTTTCTCATAAAACTCAAACTAAAAAAAGAAAGCGTCAACTTTTCCTTACCAAACGTCACAAACGAAATGTTCCTAATGAAAAAGGATGCTCTCAGTCTGTTCATATGTCAATGACCATTGATAGTATAGACGATGCACACTTTACAGTACAAAAAACAATCCTATACGAATTAAATGGTTATGCAACATATGCAATGTTCCATTATGTTTACAATTACGTAAAAATTGCTTTTTAAAGTATCATTTATAAAAGATATAGAAACAAAGTGAAGAGTCGAAACAAATTCACCTATACCCATTTTCATATTCATAGAAATTTAAAATTTTCGCTGCAATCTTGAAGCCGCCATTTTTAATTTTCAAGATCTGAGTTCAGATTCGTAATCGGCGTCCCCAAAAAACCCTTTATACCAATTTTCAGAAATATATTCAGAGAAATTTAAGATACCCAGAGTCCCGTCAGAGTCATTTGAAAGTAAGGTGATTTTTCTAAATAAAAATGCTTACATAATCATATAGAAAGTTAAAATCAAAATTTAATTAACTTATTTTTAGATTAATATATTTTTCCTGTTAAAATTGTACTGAAAGTGTACTTTTTATTCATATTGATTCGATATTTTTGTAGTAAAATGAGAAGTGTATGCACTTTTATTTAGAAAAGTCATTTGACCTTAGAATAATCTTCAAAATTTATCTTAAGAGTCCACAATAAGTCATAAACAATTTTGAGAAAAGTATCTTGAATGATTTTTCTAAATTTGACGTTAGTCTACTCGTTTGAAGATCATTTTAACGACTATTTCGGACAAAAATTTCCCATTCATTGCAGGAAGATGGTCGTCATTGTCGTAAACAACATTCGTTTGAACGATTCTTTTATATATAACTTATTTTATAGATATTTGTATGTTATATTTTATAGATTATATTGTATACGTCACGGGCAAAAATTGGATTCAATGATATTGTTAGTTTCTAAAATAGAAGGCAATGCATTAAACTTTTTTATATGTATTAGTGCGGCCAATTCAAACTTCATTGGTCCAAATTTAACTCTCAATAAAAGTAAGAAACAAAAGTCTATTGATATCGATGGTCTTTTACCATCTACCTACAAAATACCTAGGAAGAAAACATCATTTTACTAGTGTACTGTGACGATCTGAACGAGGTTGTTGATCGACGAAGGTTGCTTATATCCGAACAGACTGCTGGCAATCCTAGTCACGTTAACGAAATTTAATCAATCATTGATGAATATCGGGAAGCTGGCTATATATACATATATATTAAAAGTAAAAACATTCATAGAAACAGTATAAAAATGACTGTTGATGTGTGACTCAAAGAAGGAATCTCGTGATCCTTCCGGCATAGAGTTTAAAATCACTACAAATGGGCAGCTTGACGCAGATAACAAAAGAATTTTAACGTTGCCTATCCTAATGAAGCCAATGACGCAGTAAGCTTGGACTTTCCGCTTATGAAATCCGTAAGACTGTTTGAGGTCTGTATAATATAAGTCGACGCCTGCATAAAAGTGTAACAACCGAAGATATTACAAAACTAATTTAACTAAGAGTCTAATTTTGGTCGTAGAGTTTTACCTCTAATAACCGGGAAATCAATTTGTTTATTTTTAAGAATTATCCTAGTCAGGACATATGGCGGATTGGAGGGAATGGTAAAGCGATTCTCTCGTACTGCTCTATAATAGGCGCACGCCAGAGAGACCTTAGCTAGAATTTGGTTTGAAGGAATTATTTTGAATGTAGATAGTATTCGATTCGACAAGCACCCGATCTACATTCGATGGAAAAATTATATATGTTACTGTAAAAGCGATAGAGGAAAGAGACTAAATTCAAATTTGACTATTTATCATTTGACCTACTACTTTAGATGATCTCTCACTCTCTCACTCTCTCTAGCAAGTCAGAGTTGGATTTCTGTATGTACAACTACGCGCGGGCCATTTTATAAGCCTCAATGCGCTTCCCTACTCTTGGAGTTTTCCGGGTCCTCTTTGAGGCTGGTCCTTTTCCGATTAGGCCAATGAAGAAACAGATGATTTCCTTCGTTAGCCTAATGGAAGGAACCTTTGCATGGGCGGATCGAAAAATGATACATTTTTCTTTTAAGAGATGTCATACGTAGTATCGTTTCGAGAAAATGTTAATTGAAATTATTTGTTTAACTAATTAATTGAATAGTTTTAACGAATAAAATCGACAGGAGATAGAGATATTTATTATATACAATTTGGCGACCGTAAGGCTTTTCGTAATAAAGTAGTTCAGTTTAGACTTGTCTCACGCTCAGAAATTATTAAACAGTCATTGTAAATAGGTGACATCAGAAAGTAGGCATAAACGATAGAGATCAATAACCTCATACAAATCTAAATTTAATTTCGACTACATGTCTAATAGCAGCGGACGTTACAAAAGTTTGTATTTTACTTAAATTACTCACTCATAGCACATTGACCTCTAAAACTAAATATATATAACATGAATTGACTTATACATGTAATCTTTATTTAAATAAATATATTATTTTTACAAATCAATTGTGGAATTGAAATTTATCACAATCATAATATTCTATATAGAAAGTATAATATATTTTCTCAAAAAGCAGCACAAACAGATTGTAGTGTTTAGTAATAGCCCTTGAAACGCGGTCTGATAAAATAATTTGAAATTCACAATTAAACTCTAGGATGCTCCGAGCGTCCCTTTCTCTCATTCTCATTACTAAATAGTACTGATTTTCATGAAGCTCATGAAAGCTTTTCTCAGAAAATGGTGCAGAGTGCTTAATTGAAATTCAGTTTAACATTTCAAGGTTCATCTTGCCTTAGAGGTATAGATTAAGTTTCAAAAAACAATAAAGAAGGAAGAGCAGAATACTACTAGCCTTACAATAGAATGACGTTTGCAGCAGCTCGACATTCAATTTTAAGACTGGTCTCCCCACTACTAAATTTTCCTAGCCGACGAAACCGCCCCCTACTACCTACTTCTTTTCCTCCACTCCTTACCAGTTTTTCTTTCTGGAGGATGGTAAAAGCCCCAACCTTCTCTCCCATCTGTGTGGTAACTTCATATGAATTGTTACCTACAAAACTTTTACATCAAACCAAAACTCAGTGGAATAGACAGCAGTATCTATTTTACCTTTAAAAACGGGTGTGGGATAGGAAAATGAATAATTCATAATTAATAACACACTACATATATATTATAAACTTAAAATTTATATAATATTCTTTGTCTATTGAAATACAAAATATTATTTTTCATAATGCAGAATAAAAAGTTATCCATTGACGTATTTTTGGCTCATTCTATCGAGCATTTCTGGTTGGTTCTCCAAAGCTTCACTCATCCGTTTTGGAAGGAAGACCTCAAATTTTTTATTGAGGTTTATTACAATCCTAAGCCCATATCTAGTTTATATGTTTTTAAATTTCGTAACTAGATACTTCTAGATTTCTTTTTAGTTTTTTCCGTCAGTATTAGTATAAAGCAATTTGAATTAATCACCAATCCGATGCTTCATATAACTGTAATAGAAATCATAGACTAGAGTGTTTGAAAGATCTAGTACACAAAGCGTAATATATATCAGTTTATTGATTCTGATCAATGTCGACGATAGCTGTATTACCCCTAGATAGTTTTTCTATAGACAACGTTGACCATCAATTTGTATAATAATTTCCCAAACTCATTTTTACTTTGCTTTCTTTTTCCTTATTTAAATCTACATAAGATTTGAGCCAGGATTTTTTTATCAAATTTCAGAGCTCTGTTTATTTTTGTAGGGCTCTATAATGAATATCGTAACGTTCTTTATCATACACTGTTGCTAGCAGTTTTATCTGCGTTGGTCCGGGAGGTATAGAGTGTTCGGACAAAGAGGAAGGTCCTTATGCTTATCGTCAATGCCTCGGATACTCTAGATCTACTTTTAAAATGTATCCATTCTCATTTTCGTCCGTCACATTGAAAAAATTCTCTTCATCAATGTTGGAAACTCATTCAAAGCCCTTGTATGAGTGTGACTGAGTCATTGCCCAACTATATAGGTTATTAACGTCAATATATATTAAATTTTTGCTCTGTTTTTCCTCATAATCTTCATTAATATATTTTTTATTGGTCTTTGAATATTTATTACGATAATGACTAATTCCTCCTCGAATTCCTTTCTGAATGAATACAATTATATCTATATCGGTAAACAGTTCCAGTGTAACGTCGGTTAGACGTTATGGTGATGTAAATTATCGTCTAAGATGATTTTCTTCACCTAATGCACGTTTTTATGCCTGGAACTTTCGTTTCACTAGCAAGGGATGCGTGTTGGTTACTTTCATAAAATATTCCTCTGATATTTTTATGGATTTCTAATTCTAAATGAACACCTTCTGTCACTAACTGTTTAGCAGCAAATGGGTTAGTTCTATTCGGTTAGTAAGGACTAACTCCAAAGGGCAGTGCGAATAACCACGAATTAAGAAGAGTGAGAGGTAAGATCGCGAGCTAATACGATATATATTATTTTACTTACAGTAGTCCTTTGGGCTCTGCGCTCTGGCTCCTTGGACATACTTCCACGGGTAACTAACCCCGAACCCTAGAAAAACAAGCTTTTTATCCTCAAGGAGCTTAACTCTCATTTAGTGTTCTAGAGGTTGGTCTTAAAGTTAACTGGTTTTAGGCCCCTTTTGAATTTACAAAACTCGGAAAACACGCCTTCAAGTTATGAAAATTCGACAGATGCTCGAAATGGGTACGTCCTTTTGGAAGCGTGCCCTTCCTACTCGCCCTCCCTCGTAGAGCCATTACAAGAAATTTCTTAAACTATTTTCTTTTGAGTAACTTTTCGTTTTCTCTTCTTTATATGACTTTTAGATAAATCCATAAAAAGTGAAAACGTAAGGTCGCTGGAAAAAAAGAACATCTGGCCAAAAGTTAACTACCGTTATTTCCTATGCTTGTAATTTATGGGGTTTCCTGAAATGCTGTTTCGCCTTATTCGGATTTAAAAATGATTTTGGCCTAGTGTTTATATTTTTATAAAAATGGGCATTTGCATTTATGCCTTTCCGACAGTTATTCTCTCAATTTTTACGGTTTTTAGAAAAGTAATAAAAACTGTATCTGGCGTACTAGGACACTTCGTCATTTTGAAAGAAAAATAAAAAGGATCGACAGCTGCCCCGTACACACGTGGTGTTCTATAAAAACAAGGACGCACAAAAAAAATAGCTCTCGCTTTCTGGCTGATGGTGCACGCATACAAAATTATCGCATCTACATATGCGCCTTATTCAGAAGTCACACTTCAACGTCACAGTTCAACGTCAGTATACTTTAAGATTGATCTTTAATTATGAAACCATCAATCGACTGCAGAGATGTCGCTACTTGTTAATTGATTATAAAACTTGTTAATTATTGGTAGACGATTTTCATTTAATTTGTCTACACAGTCCACATACTCATAGGAAAAAACACCTTTCCTTTTAAATATATCAATTTGTAATGATGTTTATTTCTCTTTCTCAAATTCACTGTACGATATGTAGCTTCGTTATATAGATTATACTATATTGTTCAGTATAACATATTTAAATTAAATATTTTATATTACAAAAACCTTAGTCGGTCTACATAAAACACGCTCTGGTATCTACGGCAAATCGTGTTTTAATATAATGATATCGTTTATGTTGTTGCTGTTGTTTTTGAAATTTCTCTTTGTTGTTTTTATTGTCTCTTTGGCTTTTATTGCTGCATTGCATTTTCAAGGCTTGATAAGATTCATTTATTGAGCTGTTTATTATTCAGTAAACAAATTATATTAATATAATTTGTATAATAATAATAGTATTAAACATTAAAAAATGATTATGAATATCACCTGATTAATAAAATATTGAGGCTCTTTTATTTGTTGTGGTGGTGTTTGAATAGGTATATAATAACCTAGACTGCTACTCACTTGATAACCCTCTCTACGTCTTTTGACTAGCTCTACTAGTCGAGCTTCTTTTCTTTTTCTTTCTTATTGTTCTTGTTCTATTAGTTTTCCCATCGCTCTGGCTCTCATTTACATGCCTAAGAAGTGCTGTCGATTAGCAGCTTCTGTCTGTACTACCTGCCACTTCTAAATTTAATTAATTTTAATATGTAGTAAAAAAAATTTTAATACAAGATAAATTACTTGAGTTATTGAGTGATATGAGGATTAATCGAAACTCTTCGCCAGCATCACTGACTTCACCTACTACTTTTGTTACCTAAAACATAAAATAGATGTTATTAATTATTTATACATTTAAACATAAAATTAATACTTACAGATGACTGAAAAATTATCTACAGCGGGCTTTAATGAAATTCTAAAAAAATAAATATAAATTTATATAAATGTAATAAACGCGATAAAAATATATAATTTAAATAGCTATTTAACGCTTTAAATGGTGTAATGATATACTTTGCGATTTGTTTAAAATAAAAAATTGCTTGCCAAACATGTTTTGTTTTTTGTAATAAAAATTCACCGGTATCTATAACTTCAACTATTTATGTTACTGCTCAGCTTTTGTACTCTTACGTATCACTTTAAAAAATCTTTTATCAGTTTAAAATAAGAACATATATTGTGTATCTTAAAAGCTGACTGAAAACTCTTAACAAACTGTCTACAGAAATAGAATAAAAATGTACCAAAGCCTTGAAAAAATTTGTCCTTCCAGAAAATATGTATTTTATCCCTACTACTTCTCTACAAAATATGCTCCAACTTTTAAAAATTATACAAAAAATTGAAACAAATTCGTATCTTAAAGGACTTGATCGCACACGTAAAAAAAACTTTGAAGTCAGTGCTGAACTTCAAAGTCTCGGCGCTATTAAATAAATTAGACGGTTTTTAGGGATGTCTGGATGGTATACGCAATTGATTTAGCAAGAGAGTACTCTGAAATAGCCGCTTACGAAATTAACTTGTAAGAGTGAACCGTGGCAGCCGGGCTTTGAGCAGAAACAGGCGTTTAATCATCAACAGCACTCCGGTATCACCAGTATTCCTGAATTACGGACAGGAATCGCAACAGTCTAAGTTAAAAAGCTTAGAAGGCATAACATCAGATTCCATATGGGTGATTTATTGATACGTAAAGTGTATTTGATAAAATTTTAAAGGTGTTATTGCCGAAAATGTATATCCTGAAGACAAGCCGCGAGAGAGACACACCAGCGTCGTGACAGAGTTTTTTATTTGATTTTATTTATGATTAAGCTCGATTTTTAGTAATTATCCGTGATTTGATTGATGAACGATGAGTGACATGATTTTTAGTATATATTTTGATGCTATTGGAATATGCATAGGTATCGACGATATCCCTCCAAGGCGAAATTTAAAAGATCCGGCCTCTGTTAGGGGACGAGGAGATGAAGGTTAAAGCAGTGACGTCGCCCCAATAGACGATGTAGCCCTTTCCTTGACTAATGAAAGATACCGTCATGTCAGACTCCAAGCTGGATGAGGGAACATTCAGCAAAACCCTGTCAGCGATAAAGGGGAGCGCCGCTCCTGCTGTATGAGTTAGCGCCGTCTTCGAGAAGACGACAAAGTAATAAATATAATTAAACAAACACGCACGCGACTTTTTCATTTACTCCCGTCTTCACGGACGATGCAAACATCTATACCAAAACGACTAGTGACATATTGGTATGTCATAGTAAAAACTATCATGGCTATATAGCAATCCTAGAAACTCCACGTTTATTAGATAAAAGTGGATGATTGAATTTTCGTCTCTAATTAGCGGTCCAAATTTTACGCATAGTTTATCAGAAAACCGTAATGTGGCGCTACAAACATTTGAAATCGTTAGCATGCTCCCATCCAGAGGTACTGGTAAATTCTCTTTTAATCTTTGATTTAGTTTCCATGCCTACGGCCCACGTTGGCGATACTTTATTGTGGCCATTAATATAGTGAAATGTCTTTTTTTGTTTTATAAATGTTTTGCAAATCATAAATCAATTGAAAGATAATATGATTGAATAAGACTATTACGTAATCACTTTCCCTCTCTCTCTCTCTCTCTCTCTCTCTCTCTCTATCTTTCCATATATATGACATTGTTTTTCTTCTGTAAAATACTATTAAGAATTACTTTTTTATGATCAAAAATTAACAATATACCATGTTAGAAAAGCTTCCAAAAAAGGTTTGAAGTAAAGGGTTTTATATTCCAGTAAAGCATAAAAAACCTACACTAGATTTATAATATTTATAGAAGTGCAACTGATTTATTGTTTCATTTTTTAATTATCTTACAGGGAAACATGGTAAACGGAATTCATATAATAAAGGAATTTGTCTAATAAAAAGAATAAAGATTGAAAACTACCAATATGACTACTGTCGAGTCAACAGGCAGTAAACTGTTCCATGTTTTCAGTCATCTTCAATATGAATACCTCTTGGCTGGAATTGCAGGAGGAACTGTATCAACTTTAATACTTCATCCTCTAGATTTGATCAAAGTTCGCTTTGCTGGTAACCTTTTATTTATCATCGTTATGTCCACTATTATTATTCATAAGATGAATATTTATCAGCATTAAAAAAGGCAATCATATGAGAGACATTGTAATAAATTGTATATTGCATTTTATATAAGTCAGATATACTAGGATATATGTGCAATAGTTTCGAAACTAACTAAAATATCAAAGTTATTAACCAGATTTTAAATCAGGTTAAAAATTTTGAAAACATCAATTGTCTATTTTTGTATATAATTACATTGTAATCAAATTGTGAAGTCATTCTTTCTGAATAAACGAAATAACAAACTTTTAACAAAGTAAAACTACATACACTACATTCTTAACAAAATAGTTATAGGTTATTGAAGATAAACAAAACTATTGTCTACAAGAAACTATTAGTTTACTATATATATACACTATTTTACAATGTCTTCTAGATTTGCTTTAATTGATGGAAATATAGAAGTTTTTACTAGGCATATGTAAATATATATGTAATTGTTGTATACTTATGCTTACACATATATATATATATATATATATATATACATATATATATTTATATATATACATATATATATTTATATATATACATATATATATTTATATATATACATATATGCATATATATATTTATTAGCTTTGCTTAAATTTGGTTATTTATTTTCAGAATTCTAGATATTTTCATCATTCCATTTTCACCATAAGTCATAAATTTTGTTTCAACTATAATTTTAGGATACTTGAAATTTTGTTAGAAATGCACAAAACAAATCAGTGAAATAAATTCATCCAGGACTCCTTAGATTTAAAGTAAATCTAAAATGGTTCTTTGACTTATTTTATAACAAGTCATTTTATGTCATTCACATATGTGAAATGATAAAAAATATATATACAATCGAATCAACTATTCTCTAAGTTTTACCCATTAATTATGATAATATATGGGAAAAATAAAATAGTTTACTTTAGTAAAAAAATTAATCAATCCAGTCAAATTTGGTCCAGTAATGTTTTGCTACAAAATCATTGAAGTATAACATAGATTGAAGTATAACATAGATATAACATTGAAGTATAACTATCTTTTTTCCATCTATTGTATCATGTATAATTTGAATCATCATTATTTTTTGGTTATATTTATATATGTTTAATTTGCAAAAACCAATTGATCCAACATATGCCTAGTATTTTGGGGTTTATCTATTGACGTTTATATGACTCAAGAAGTAAAAATTTTCAACTCCATGTTATATTTGAAAGATTATTTTGAAACATTTACTTCAGAAAAATTACTGTAGGAAAATATTTTAAATTATAAACTAGATTTTTATAAAATTAAATGATCAATATATATTCTTTTACATGTTAAATTGTGATCATTATTGAAGGCTAAATCTTGGAGTAAATTGATCTTAACGAATAAAAGTAAGGCAACACAATTCATGTAAACAATATTTTTAAAAAATGGGACGTGTTTACAAGCTAAGAACAGCAAGTTTGCCCACTGGAACCCATGAGTGGACAACAATAGAAGGTCATTCCATCAGGTGTATTATTTTTAATAGATAATTTAATATTAGAACGAACTGTTTTTATTCCATTAAATCACATTTAATATAATACACCAAAAGTATATGAAAATTGCAAGTAAGCTTAACACAAGCCTTTATCTTTAGATGAGACATAATTTAATGCGTTTTATGTGCTAATTTTTTTTCACGTGGTTCTGTATTCACGTTCTTAAAAAATCCTTTTACACTATAAAATAAATTAAATAATTTAGTAAATATTATATGTAATCAAATACGAACGTATCTTATCTTTGTCTCAAACTAACACACATTATTGTAAATAACAAACAATGCAATAATATTGCCACCTATACATTTATTTAATCTAAATTTGTACATAATGATTTTATGAATAATTTCTAATTTTAATTATTATGAGAAGTAGCTCATGCAAATTTCTGCAAATTAAATAGTTAACTTTAAAATATAAAGGTTAAACTCTGTAACAAATTCATCGAAATACAAACATAAACACATTCAAATAGGTTAGACGTTTAAGTGTAACAAATATTTGCGTTCCTTATGTGGTTCAACCTTGTGTCGGCGACAAAATCAAGTTCGTCAGTTTTTTTAAGGTTATGCAAAAGCATATTACAGTGATCTAGAATATATTATTTAAAAGTTCGACCTATAATATCTTGTAGAACTTTCACTAATTATAGAAGTAATATACTGTTTTCTTTAACGTTTAAACTAAATGCTGTTTTTTTCTCTTTTTATAAATTAATTAGGCTTTTAAAATTTGAAGCTTTCATACAAAAAAATTTTTTTTTAATTTTTTTACTTTCATATTTAACCAATCATAGTCACAATAAAATCCTTCATGATTTTATAAAAAGATACAATAAATTAATTAAATATTTCTTTCAAAGTAAAGGTTCATTCTATTATAAAATAAATTATATTAATTAAATTACAACCAAGACTATTTAAATAATTAACCAGGACAATAATTTGGGATTTTCGCGCTTCTTAGATGCTCAACTAATCACAATGCTAGAGATCGGCTACGAAATCAAGTCTATTACTTTTTAAAAAAAGGAATGTATATATTCTAAGTCTCAAGAAAGTTGATAAATAAACGATCTCTTATATGCTAAATAGTGCTATGACGGTTAAACCTAATGCTTTTGCTAGCGCTAGGTAGAGAGTGGAGTCGAAATTATTCTAATATTTTAATTTGTTTTTTTTCTGTTAACGAAGTTATTAGACAGTATGAACAACAACATTCATGAAAAATATTCAAAGTTACAAAAACTAAAAATATAATAAACATTATAATTTAAAAATTATCGTCATATAACGTAATTCAAAAGACTACTTGATTTATTTGTTACATGATATCACGTATTCTGAAGATTATGCAATGTCAAAGATTGCGTAACAAATCGTGTGATAAATCACGCAAAATGACATATGATTCATCTCGTAACGAATACGTAATTTGTTTTCAATAGGGATGTACATCTTTAAACAGTCATGCTTGGAAATCATGTGATATCAGAAATTTATAAATACATTTCAGCCTATGAAATACGTAAAAATTAGTTGAAAATAATACACCAACACACGTATTTTTAGACAAAAATTTTACTCAATAATGAACTAAAAAAATTCTGTAAAATAGATTGATTTAATTTGTTGAATATTAAATATGTCACCCGACTAATCATTTTAGTAACATTGAAATTGAACGCTAAGAATAGCTTCTTTATTTTATAAATAGTATTAAAGTTTATTTTGCAATGTTTACAGTATTTAGAATTTATGAATGATTCAATAATTAATAATATAATACAATAAAAACATGCTCCCTAATCAATTCAATCATTATTGCTTTTGCCATTTTTTTCGTAGTAGTTTTCTTTGAAGAATATGACTGCTTTAAGGATATCTTTACTTCTAATTTCGACCTATTTATAACTTACTAAATTTGTCTTTTTACCAGAATTTAGATATAAACGAAAAGTTTTCATCCAATTTGCACATAATGTTGTACACGCTTTATTAGCATTATTACCCTGTGTATATCTTGCAAATCTATTAGTTTTTCGTGAAATAAACCTACCACGTATGATAGTGCATAATCAAAAGTACTACAATGAAAATAATCATTCTTTTTCTTAAAAGAAGTCCCGTATCACTGAGAATGTCTAGTATTGCATAAATGTTCGCATCCCATGTTGTCTTCTTTCATTGATGCATTTGATCTCCTTGATATCAATATGAATTTGAATATCATCGCCTGTAACATTGTGTCATTTTGGTAGTTTGATTGATGAATACGCAGAGGTCATATTATACATTTGTTTAAATAAAGAGTTAGTTCTCTTATGTATATTAACAACTGATATTAATTAATGTTCGAAGCAACATAGACAATGCATCCCTCCAAATTATGTTAATTGAGTCAAGCTGACGTTAAGTACTTATAATCGAAATTCTTAATAAGAATTTTGCATATTTCTAAAACTGCTTTTAACGATATTTTCAGTCCGTAGCTTGTACTTTCTGGGATTAGCTTATACTGATGATATTTATTTTTAATTTTCTACGCCTCAAAAAAATGTATAAAATCTGCAATTTCTTAAATAACAATATTGTCTTATTGAAACAAATGTTATTGGGCAGTACATAGGAATAATACCTTCTACACATTGTTTGGTTTCAAATTACTCATAGGCGTTATATTATTTATTACCTTAATTAACTTATGTGTTCTTGAACAGAATTTGATGCTACCGTCGTTATCGTTTAAACCTTCATTGCATGATTTTTTCTTTATAACTGTAAAAACCGTGTATATATAGTTGAAATAGATGAAGGAAAAAATAATTTTTAAAATCCTTAATGCATGTTTTTTATTTAAAAAAAATATATGACGATGTAAATTTACATCGTATCATATGTAGATGAATTTCCATATAAAATTTGTATTTTCTTTTGTAGTTTACAGAACGTGAATAGTACAAACCTTCGATCCCTCCATATTAATTTTACTATTTATTTCTTTTCATTGAAATTCTCGAAAATTAATACTTTATAACACTGAATTGACAAAAATAGTATCTTCCAAGAAGCAGGTTTTTGAAAGCAATGTGACAAGTGGGGTTTTCTTTTTTTTAAATGACAGAATTCCATTTTTATCAATAACCATTTAAAAACTACAAAATTGAATGTATAATATACCATAGACATTATCTCGCCGCATTTTTTCATTTGAATGGTTTCGTGAAGATTTCCAGCACGATGCAATGAAAGATTAAGGTGCAATGCTTATTTTTAAATAACTTTATCACATCATTTTCGAAAAACTGTAACAATATGTTAAATGTTGTTAAATCAGAGTATACGACGTAACTATATTAACCTGGACGTATTTTTTTAATATTCAAAAATGATTTAACAATAAATTTACCAATAATTACATAAAAATCACTCTTCTATACAACAGCATAATCCTTATTTAAGGGCGGACCGTAATTTCCGTAACTAATTTATACGATATTATGAATTAAATTGTTAATTTTATTAAGTTATTACAGCTAAAAAATTTTACATTACTAACGCATGCTTTCATATAAAAAAGAGTGTCTTCCTTGATTGTATATTGATATCAAGGTGTCGATGAATTTTTCATTGGGCCTTGAATATACCATTTTCTTTCCATTTCCCGTCGCTGTTATCCCTATAAGTTTTCGTGAAAGAAAGTTCTCATTAGATCTCGTATGTCTCGTGCTCTTTGGAAAGCCACTATGAAGCTATTATTAGGATGCATTGCAATCATATATAAGCTCCATTTTGTATATCACCAGTATTTGAAAGCGATTGTCACGTTTTTGATATTGTTATTCATTAGTTCTCTCAGACGGCTCCAAGTACATCGACAACAACGAGCATGTCTATGCGAGCAGTATGAACTCGCGCCTACTTTGTTGCAAATCTATAGAATCATGTCCGAGCTCAGGAATATTTTACATGAATCAAGAATGCAAGGAATTGTATACCTATGAAGATTTTATGAGATTTTCCAACTGCTCCATGTCAGACTGATAAAAAGTGGGTGTACGGCATACAACTACCTCAATCCAACTAAAGAGACACTTTTGTGTCCCTAAGGATGTTAATTCCAGTCTTGGTAATGCTATTTTACATTGTTACGTTCCAATTCTCTGTGAACGGTCCAATTGTTATTGAAACTTTTGTCCTATCAGCCAAAATTTACCTAAATTATTGAATATGGTAGTAATTGGAAATTGTGATCTATGTGATGGCAACATATTTGAAATTTCCATTGATAAAATGGTCAACAGATCATTAATTATCATGGAGGCTGGTGTTACTGCGTTAAGGTAAGATTGATATGTTTAACGTCGCCTTAATTTCTGTTCGTTTTTAACAGAATTTTATTAGTAGTCTCTAGGTACCTTTAGCGATTACTGAACATATTTTGGTGTATAGACCATTGAACTCAGATGCCTCTGTGATATCAAAATTACTATTGCATAAACATCCGTCCACCAATCTTCTACTAACATTCACTTAATCAAGGAATACCTAAATTAATAATACGCACGTAATATTATTTTCATTTTAAAATAAAAAATGAAAACATTAAAATCTCAAAAATTCTATTGAATTTTGTATTAATACAAATTTAATAAGATAATATCTAAAAAATTAGATTCAAATTTATTTTGTACCGTACGCTGATCTGGACAATTATTAATACAGACCTTTGTTCCTTCGAAAGTATTGTTAAGCTGTTCTTTGCTTATGAGTAAGTTTTATAAGCACAATATTTTCTTATGGCTCTTGCACGTTTGTTTTTATAGAGTGACTTGGACTGATGAAGCAATACACTAAGGCTATTTTCATCTTCGAGCCTCGTGTTAAATTAATTGTTATCGACTACCGAGGGTTAATGTCGGTAATTTCGTTACATATATAAGAGTAAATTTTTTGTATTATTTTTTGTTCTAGTTAATGATGGACGTTCAAAATCGATACCGTCTTACAGCGGATCAATTAATGCTTTCAAGAAAATTATTAAATCAGAAGGATATCTCGGATTGTACAGAGGGATTGTGCCCAATGTACTTGGATCTGCAACTTCGTGGGGTACATATTTTCTAATGTATGTATATTTATATATTTTTAAAATAAAACAAATTAAACGGAGAGGATGATCATGTAAGAAAATTGTGGAATATAGCCTTATTTAAAAAAATACTTTTCAAGTGATTCTAATTTAAGTTACTTGATTTTCTTTCCTTTTTTAACATAACAGATGTCAAACAAAATATTCATATATTGATATTACAGTTAGTTAAAAATGTCTGGTATGAATAAATGCTATTTATATGAAATTTCAATAGAATTCGATTTGAGGATTTCCTCTCCTTGCTCATGTTCGGAGAATCGTTAGTCATTAAGCCTAGGCTTTAGATCCTTTCCAATATCACCCCTCTTTTATTTTGGAAAGTATGTACCAATATCCAGGCTGGCTGTTATTGTAAATGGTCCTGTATATTTTGTGCTCAGATTACTGACCATCGCTTGAGTGACTAAGGAAAGTACGCAGTTCCTTGCTCACACGTTATCGCCAATGTTGAAACTAACATAATGATTTTTAGCGTTTTAATACTTACCTTGTCTTGCTTGAGCTTTCAATTTTCAAGGGCAGTTTCTCTAAAGTCGTTCAGCTTTCCCATACGGGTTCGCTATCTACTTATCGTATCACTTACAGTTCCACCATACAGTTTCATCATTGTATTTATTGAGAAGACGCACCCTCTCCGCGCGTAATGCGTCTTCTCAATAAATACGATGATCATGGTCTGACAATCCGGTTTACTATCTCTGTTGGGTTGCTTTTATGAAAATACGGGGAGCACGTTGCATATATAACCTTTTGAACTTTGAGGAAATTATCTACAACCTTATTTTTGAATAGTTTTCCATTATCACAAAAACCTTATGTAGGAATACCGATTTTTGCGTTAGTTTTACGCACGGGTATGTACTCCGTCTACTAGGTAAAAAGATTATACTGGTAGTTATAAAGGTGACCTCCAACAATTTTCCAGTACGGATGGTTTCTTGGATCTTCGAGAACTTGTACTTTTTGTAGTTACTAAGTATCTCGGATGTCTTTATCGGTTTAAGTGAGTCGATGATCGACATCTCCTCCTCGTCAAACTCTAGCATGGAGGAAAGCGTATCCTGTACGACATTGTTTCTACCTTTCCACGTGAGAGAGAGAGAGAGAGACGATGAAGTAAATACACAGGATTGGTTTGTTAAGCAAGCGAGTCGAAGAAGTAAACGCGAGTGTATGAATTTAAAAGTTTGTGCTTGCGAGTTTTTTCTAATTTTTTTTTTGTGGTGACAGGAACTCCCGATATTGTAATTATTATGGCGTTTCTTCTTTTTTTCTTCCCATACCAATAATATTTTCTATTGTGTTTGAAATTTGATGAAGGACTCCTAGCTATCAGTAGCTAGGAGTCCTTCATCAAATCTACTCGGATCTACTCAACGATTACCCACATCCCGACCATCGTTGCAACGTCGTGGGTTTTCGTCATTTTTATTTCTTTTATTTTCCAATTAAGCTTCAGTGCATTAATCTGACTCGCGTATATTTATTTCGCTTCGAGTTCCACCTATAATCCCTTGTGTTGAGCCGGTATTATTTATTGACATCAAGACAGGCCGTATTTTCGCGGCTTTTGTTCACAATATAAATGTATGTTAAAGTCGAGAGCTGGATCTAAGGACAGGCAAGTTTGACCCCGTCATACAGTAATAAGAACGGCTTTCTCCGTAAGATGAACCTGCTAAAATGCATCTGACAAGTCAAGTGCATTTATACTTCGGATGACGGACTTTGCGCAGGATTTTATCCATAAAGGATAATATATAGGCGCACGCGCGCGTTAGCTCATTCACTTTCTCATAGTTGATGCGGAATCGATATGAGTCATCAGATTCGCGTCATTACGATCGTCTTTAACTACTTGTTTAACCGACGTGCATACCCATATGGACCATCCTATCAAATTACTCATACATTTATAAATTCACCTCATAAGATACTGGATAATATTTTTGTTTTATGGGACGCGCGCTATTGATCTCGATGTCATGTTGGAACTATTCCGAGTGACCTAGTTAGTCGTCAGTAGACTCTGTTAGGAGGTTGTACATCAGTTATTCGATCTCGGTGATCTCCTCGATCCCAGGGGAAGCGAATGATGACAGTTTATCTGTCCACAGTGAAAGGAGTATCACTGGTACTACTTTATCGCTACCCTCGACCCTCAACGTGTTCATCTTCACGTCTAGGTTTGTTGAATGAGTGCAAATAAAATCGCCGCCCAAGGTATATTCTGTGTCTACATTCTTCAGAATAAGAGCATCAACTGTATGTGTCACTCCTTTTAGCTGAACTAACAACTTTACATTACCTACGGTGGGAAATTGGGATTATATTATCTATTAGTACTTGTAAAATAGAAAGCATGAATAAGCGTTCGTTCAATTGTGTACAAAAGACTAACAAATCCGGCTAAGCAATGCGGGTAACGCTTCGTTTGCACGCTTATTATCGCGCCCCTATTTTGTCCCATTACTATCCAAAAATTGTTATTACGGATTATTATACACAATTGTCCAAGATATCAATTCCAACTAAAATTTTCTGAATAAAACCTATTATTTTTAACGAAAATAGCAAAAATGTAATTTAATTGTTTATAATCTATGTACCAAGAAATGTATTGTTGCAACGTGTATGTATTCTTAAAATATAATGTTTTCCTACATATTTTGACAAAAAATCATGCAAATCCGATGAATAGTTCCCGAGTTATAGTATTAGAAAATAAATTCACATTTTTTATTCAGTTGTTTATAACTTTTTAATTAATTAATATTTTAGCGTAAAACTTGGTACATGTGATGACCTTCATATAGACATTCGATTTATTAAAAAAAAAAATCTAAGAATTTGCTCCAATATGACCTGAAACTAATTTGTTATAGCATATTTCCTATATACGATTGTATCTTGACCTTTTCAAAATGATTAATTGCAAAAAAATAAATTAATGTCATAGTTAACAAATTTTGTATCGAAATGTTTTTGTCAAAATATAAATTAAGAAAAAAGTTATGGACTTTACAAAATAATGTCAAAATTTCAAAATTCTATATTTTGAAAAGGAATAATGATATCGAAGTTTCATTTTTATTTTAACGATAGCTTTTATCATATTATGAAATTAAACTGATAATTTTGTTAATAAAATTATACATGTTTTTGTAAAAGATTGCAAATATTTCAAAATCTGCTTTCTTTTTAAATGTATGTCCTTACCACGCATGATTTGTAGTAAAATCTCTATACTTTGGGAAGCAGAGAAATTCAGATGGAGAACTCTTCAATTCTTCATTCATCCAGTAGGATATAGAAGGAACCCACGAAGACGAACGCTCATTGGTAATGGAAGTAAAGGTGGCAAAGAGGTCAACAAAAGGGACAAAAAAGAAGAGTTTTGCCAGAACAATAAACTCAACACAGAGTGAAGCTCGCAAAGAACATTCTAGAAACTAGGTGAGCAGCAAGGGGAAGAAAATACGCGGCAGCAACCATAATAAATAAACCGAAGTTAAAAGTCTGCCAGCAGTCGAATCGCCGATAGTGTAACAGTTATAGTCAGTCTGAAATAATCTTGTTCAGACATCAGCGATATATGAGGGTCACACAAGATTTTTTTCGGGAAGATCCTCAAAATTGAATTTATCCTTCAAAGTTATCTTAGTTAATAATAAAATAATTTATTTGAAGCATACATTTGATAGCTTTGAGTTTTCACATAGATCCGTAAAAAGAATGGTATTCAAGTTTTTACTCGAAATTTTTTATCGAAATTTAGTCGAATTTTTCATTAATTGATTAACTGATTTATTACATTGTATTTTCTTGTAAAATGGACGCTAGTATAATTTAAAAGAAATGTTATAGCGGAAGATATACGGATTTACTTTAATGTCTATTCTAAGCCAATTGGAAAAAGTAAGTGTTATGGCTTTAATTTTCAAGCCCAAAGGTGAGTACGCCATTTAAAGAAATATACTCGGGAATGTAAACGGATGAGGGAAGGTATATTTTTTGTAATTATCATGTTAGCTTAAGATGATATACAAGCGCATTCAACGTTTGAGACAGTTTTGCTTCTATCCATACATTTATATGAAGATTCCTTGTTCAACCTTAGGACGAAAACTACACGTATTGCGAAAGAAGTTTGTAACATTAACAGGAGAATAAAAAAAATCTACTACAACCCTCGTTAGTACCTTGATTGAATATCATTACGTATATATATAATGTCTTTACTCTTAAAACATATAATATTTGAAATTTTGGCTACGAAACACTGTTTCACAATTTTACCTATAGATACGTCCTTCGGTAAGAGATTAGAAAACATTCATAACCTTGATGTAATGATAAATGATCTTGTTCAAAATAGTGACTACAAGTAGTAATTGGCGATTTCAAAGCATGAGCAACGTAGTGGAGTAGTCTGAAGATCAACAAACATGGGAGTATTCTTCTAGAATCCTTTGCGAAACTTGACCTGGAAATTACCAACACGGAAAACATACCGGTAATTATCAAGGCTGAAAAATCGTCCATTGTTCACTTAATCTTAATCGGGAGGTTAGTGATAGAGAAGAACTGGAGTTAGCGATAGAACTGTACGGTCAGTGATAATCAAGCCCTAATATACGAGCTTTGCCCGACAAGTGGTACATCTACTTTTGACAGAAAAATGTTCCTCTATGCGGTAAACGAAGTAGTGGTGCAAAGTAGAGCAGAAAAAAGAGACTATTTCATGTTTTTGTCATCAATATTTTCAAGACCACAAAGATCAATTTTCCAGATGCTCATCAGTTTCATTAACCCGACAAGAGTGTCTGAGTCCAAAAACAACACTACCAAATAAGAAGTTATCATAGGTAAGAAATGGCTTAGAAATATGAATTTTCCGGAAAGGTGTTAAAGATTGCAATCAGGATGTCTAAAAATGAATGGATAGAAATAGGTAGTGATGCTGGAAACTGACCTTAAAAAATTATAAGTAGAAAATTAAACTCAATTTTCTTATAATCTGTGTAATCATTGAAATTTCTAGGAAAGTTCCATTTTTCGTATGCAGTACGTCTGAAACTTTATGCTTAATTGCACTAAACACTCTACCAAGAGTCGAGTTAATAAATTGTTTTTTATGATTTTGTTATGAGAGGTAGCTTTATTTATGACCTCTGATCAAATTTGGACAAAAATATCGTATTTTTCATAGAAAAAGATACATTCGGGTTCCGTTAAACGCTTATGCGGTTTCTTTCTTTGTTTTATCGTTTTTGCTATTCGTGCTATTCCACTCGTAAAAGAGGTTGTGATCAGTGCGTGATACAATAACTATATACATTACTATGTGGTTGGCGCGTGCTGGCATCCTTTTTGCCCTTACTCTGGTCTACCCACCGCCTTCAAGTAACTTCCGAGTCGGATGAATCGGCAACGAGACGAGAATTAACCACAGTTTTATGACATCACCGCTCTATAAATATCGACATGGTTTTCACTCTAATGCAGTTACTATTTACCTCCCCTCTATTTCTCTCTTTCTCTCTCTCTCTCTCTCTCTCTCTCACCTGCGCTGCAATCCAATACTTTTCTCTTATTAAACTCGCTGGCTGAATTAATACTTTTTCCTCGTTTATGCGCCTAACTATCCATATATTCCGCTTCCTATGCGATTACGCTTCGTGGATTTTTCTTGTTTCTAGCTTTAGAATTTTAAACCACACGCTATTCTCTGCGGTCCCTATTGCGGGGATGCCTTGTAAACGAAATAACTGTACTATGGGGACGAGATTCGTACAACCACCAGTTAAATCTACAACGAGCTACTTCTCTCTTGATTATTTCTATTCTCCTTTATAACATGTACATGACAACATCTTGCATTTTTAAGATTGATAAAATAACACTCACTTTTATCAGACAAGGCAGCCCATAGTGATTACGATGTTTGCTGGTTAGTCGCAACGCTCTATACAGTAAGGCGATATTATAGTTTCAGAAAGTTCCTTTGAAACTAGGCCTTAAACGAATAAGTTTCTTTCTCTAAACTAAAGATATGAGAGTTTTAACTGTTTCGAGTTCAGCGCCCAGTGATATACTCGTTACTCATTATTTTACTATACTTTTCATATATGTATATGTTAAACTTTAATAAATCTACATAACTTTTTCCCATTATGCCTCATTAATTATACTACCCATAAAAATCTGGCAAAACAACTCAATCTACGTATTTCGGGAGAGGGTCCACACGAAAGCCGTAGTTTACGATAAAATAAACCGCCGCTACAAAAACTGTACTTGATTGTTGAAATATTCACTAGATATAGATTTCTTCAATGTCTACTTGTCTCTAAGAGTTTATATTTTTTGAAAGATGTTTCGAGAGAAATGAGGGAAAGATTGTGTAATAATATCGACATAAACATAAAAGTCTATTATACCTCTCATTAAAATAAATTATTTTTATTGTAATTTTAATTATTTTTATTTCAAATATTGCAATAATTTTTTGTATTCAAAACTTATTCAATAATTGTGAGCTTGTAATAAATATAAATCCATTAATGAATAAAAGAATACAATATTTTTATATTTTCTTCTAGATATAATTCTATAAAAACCTGGATACAAGATACAAATATAAATGAACCATTAAGTCCCTGGATGCATATGACTGCTGCTGCTAACGCAGGAATTCTTACTCTATTGTTAACTAATCCAATATGGGTTGTGAAGACTAGATTATGTTTACAATATGCTGAAGATGTACATTTATCTATTTCAAAGCAATACTCGGGAATGCTTGATGCATTAAAAAAAATTACAATGACTGAAGGATTCACGGGACTTTATAAGGTTAAAATTTACATTAAGATAATCCATTAACAATTTCTATAAGAATGAATGAATGCTGATAAAATATAATTTACTATATTTTTTGTAACTTTTTTGAATTGAAATAATGGAATGCGGTTTAGAAAAAGTTATAATAATAGACATTTAAAACATCGGTTTTATAATTATGATAGATTAGAGAGCAATTGAAAATATCATAACTTTTAATTCTTTATTGCAGTCTCTACTGTCATCACCAAATATTATACTCGATATGATCATAGCGTACCGTTTTGATTTGTACAGTTTTACCAAGATACTGTTATTAACTTATTTTTTTAATATTATTACATCCGTTAAATCTACAGATTTTTTTAATTCTAAAAGTCTAGTTAGGTAAACTGATATAGATATCGTTAAAGTTCAATTATACTTTCACCGACACAAAGGTTGCTATTATATTTAAAATCATAATTTACTATTTGGATCAATGCTGTAAACAGTAAATCATTTGAGAATCTTGTCTTAGCGAGGTCGTATTTGGGGAGTCTTCTCCCAAAATGTAACATAAAAAGTGACGTTCTGTAAAGTAAATTGGCAGTGTTGCTCATAGGTGTCTATGGCTCTTTTATAGATGAGACAGTAATATCCCACGTGTTTAGCCAGATGATTAGAGTACTCTAATTTAAGTAAATTAAGTCTCACCTTAAAGCACTGGAGTTCGATTAGAGATAACTCGTGAACAATTGAATGATGTGTATACAATCCAATGCGATTGAGTAGGTGTGTGATATAATACAAATAAGTATATTAGAAATTGATGAGACTCGAGATAAGAATTTAATATCGTATACTATTCATCCGGCATAAAAAAACCTCAAACATGAGTGGGAAAAAAGCCTTTTGACCGCAATGCGTTACATATGAAGTTACAGAAGGAACGAAATACATTAATTTTAATGAACATGAGGTAAGGTAAATCAATTACAGTGCCATACGGTAAAGTCTATAAAGTCCGCTTAACCTATACAATTACAACTATTCGGTAAGAATGAATGGCCATTCCATATGAGATAGTATTACTCGCTTACCAGTTTCTCAGAAAAATGTCTTTGCTTTGATAGCGCGAACGCAGCTCAAACGGGGACAGCCCTCGCTGACGTTCCTAGCTGAGGTGATCCAAACAGTAGTAGCAGAAGATATCCCAGAGGAAGGCAGCGCTTCATCTACTAAGGCAGCAGGCGCCCCTGTCCTTAATTCTGCAAAAAAGCATTGCTGATCGTCTTGAGCAACTAAATACATAAATACACACACACACACACACACACACACACACACACACACGAACTCGCGCTCACGCTATACAAATGCGTAAGTAAAACGGACACAGTCGTACACAAACAAATGCGGGAACAGAGAGAAGTACGACTTGTTCAGCGGAGTCGAAAGAACAACCTAATCCACCGTTATCCAAAAGGAACTCTCTCGCGTCGATGAATATTTGGCAGCAAGAGCCCATCAGGAACTATCCCTACTCTTCAGGTCGTCGGTAATGGTCCCATCCTCGAGGTGTGAGAGCGTAGCCATCCAGGGTCTACGTGGCAGCTAGGTACCTGAACGTAACCACCGGACATCTCGTTTATTGACACGCGCGAAGAGCCTGCCGGACATGTGATGAGCACAAATTGAGGTTCCTGGTACGTGCCTCATTAAATTGAGAAGATAAACAGACCGTTCAAGTACCGACGCGTTAGGGCCCGAAACTTCCACTCTTTTTTATCCTCTTTCAATCGTTTTTTAAGAGATGAGCATGTGTTGACGCTATTATTGCCGGACTTCAAATTGCTAGAGCTACGAATCATACCCTATTCCAAAGAAAGAGTGCAAATGAGGCAAATGCCACGAATTTCTCAGGAAAGGTTAGAACAATTGTCTAATCTAAATTTGGATTTAGATTATTTTGACCTTGCTACACTTCTGACTCTCATTGAAATCATCTAATGCTCTTCGTAATCCTATCCCTTACGAGCAAAAAACTAACTTAGAATCGATTTCCTCACTGAAATACTCTGACGTTTCACTCTCAAAGCCCATAACTTTGAGAGAAAAAAAATTAGTCAAATGTTTTTATACCTATTCATATTTTCCTCCCTTCTTCCATATACTGTTAGTTTATAAACTACTGTATGAAACACTTACATTTAAGCTACTTTAGACATAATTCATTCGATGTGCGTATAAAGAGTTTCGAATCCTAACTCTGTAAGAGTTTATGATTTTCTGGTTAATAAAAAAAATATACATAATTCAGGAGAGTTACACTGTAGAGTAGCTGGGGTTACAGTAGTTTGGGTTATTATTTAGTTAGATTTCTAACTATTTATAATCTCCCTCTAATTAACTGAATGAATTATACGTTTCTAGTGTGAAAAGTCCATCATAGTTTGAGATTTTGTCTCTAGGGATTGTGAAAAATCTCTAGAGATGGCCTGACGTGTATTATATTTGTAGTTCAAGAACTGTTATAGCTGCTCAAAGTTCAATTAATAATTTGATATTATATATATTAATACTACATTGGCTATAACATAGATTAATAATTAAACTTTGAACATATTACTGGTATAAATTATGTTAATATTTTTAAAGTTCCGCATAGATTGTAAATGACCAATCATATGACAAATACAAATATAATGTACATATTTAATTTTATTTTGACAAATTTTAAAAATAATAAAATAGAAATTAAATATATTTAAGTACTATTGCTTACTTCATTATTATTTGATATATACTGCACCCCAATACTGCATTGTTTGTGGTACATGGCACATACTGGTGTTTTATTGTAGTAATTTTTTGTTTCCTCAAGTCCTTTACAATTTCGACACCTAGGTATTCAAAAGTTGATATAAATTTGTGACAGAACTCCTAGGGGACTCTTTTGTGATCTTGGGGGCCTCCAAGTGTTCCATATTCTAGCACTGATATTACAGTCGCCTGCTACAGTAAATGGCCCTTTCCCCTTACTAAATTGCTTCATCAATGTAGTCAGGTTTAGCACCACTAGCGCATCCCGGATATTAAAAAAAAGTAGCCGCTAGTAGTAGCCAGCTACTCTACAGTGTAACTCTCCTGAATTATATATATTTTTTTTATTAACCAGAAAATCATAAACTCTTACAGAGTTAGGATTCGAAACTCTTTATACGCACATCGAATGAATCATGTATAAAGTAGCTTAAATGTAAGTGTTTCATACAATAGTTTATAAATTAACAGTATATGGAAGAAGGGAGGAAAATATGAATAGGTATAAAAACATTTGACTAATTTTTTCTCTCTCAAAGTTATGGGCTTTGAGAGTGAAACGTCAGAGTATTTCAGTGAGGAAATCGATTCTAAGTTAGTTTTTTGCTCGTAAGAGATAGGATTACGAAGAGCATTAGATGATTTCAATGAGAGTCAGAAGTGTAGCAAGGTCAAAATAATCTAAACCCAAATTAAGTAAATAATATTTATTCAAGACCAGAATCAAGACCTGCTTTGCGCTACAATTTCTAACATCTGGTTTTCACTGTGAAAATCTGGTTTTTTTATACTGAAATTTTAGCAAGAAAGTTCGAGATGGACTATTCTCATGTCTTTCTAATGTATTGGAATTACACATTAAATTACTTTGATTTACAATAGCTCTTCATAGGTAGTTCAGTTTATTACAAAATTAGTTTCAAACAATACTACTGAAATAAGGGTATAACATAATATAAATTAATTATCTTAATAACTAATTACAAATTAGACTTAATGACATTTTAAAAACATGTTTGTAAAAATAATTAGATATGCATTAAAAAAAGTTATAAGTTAAATTTTAGATTATAAATAAAGTTTTTTAGAATCAATTGCTTATAAGTTTTTTATTAATAGAATTATAATGATTTCACTAAACGCAATAGTTGTTGAGACTTGATACTTTCGATATTGATGATAAAATTTTTATATTACAAAAATTATAATTCATTTATAACATTAATTAATGACCTTACGAAAGGCTTCTAATACGTTTTTTCTTCGAAATTATTATTCTTTGTGATCATCTAAGCAATAACATACTGATTGAAATTAAAAATGTTTATATTTATTAAATAACACAAGGAAACAGTATTTACTCCCAGAAAACCAAATTTCACTTACCCAGAGCTTTGTGCTACTCAGAATTCAAATCCGGTGTCGGAATTACTCCTATACCCCTCTGAGATATCTTGACCTAAATATGCCATAAACACGTTTTTATGCTATATTTGAGCTTATATTTCAAAGTAAGAAAACAATTTTTCTAAAATCGAATAATGCTCTCTAAAACTACCTCTCTTATACTTTAAAGCACGTTTTTCATATTTGAAAAATTCTAATTATTTGCGATAATATCATTAATTAAATAAGTAAAGTTAGATGTTTTAGCGTTTTCATAACAATATGATTACCATTGAAAAAAGTTCTTCAAAAAGAGGAATTAATAAGGTTAACCTGTTGTGTAGTGTAGTGTTTGTAGATTACGTGTTTCTATATATACTGATATTTCTGCCTAAATTCATTAATTTTGCAGTTTTAGATTAGGCAGCTTCAGACACAAAGAATAAAAGTGTAATTTTAGAGGGCATGATTCATTTTTAGGACAAAATTTTTTTCGCTCTTTCAATAAGCTCAAATATAACAAAAAACGTGTTTTCTGCACATTCAAGTTAGGATATCTCGAAAACGATGGGTACAGGAGCAATTCTGCGTACCGAAAACATATAGTGAGGTCTGGTTTTCGAGTGTAATATTTCGTTAAATTTTGTTGCCTTGTCTAATTAATTAGTGTTTTAAATTAAATAATCTCTGTGAAAGTCAGTGTAGATGTATCTAAAAATTATATCCAACAGTTGGCGAATTACTGTATTTGTCTAATTCTTATGTTTACTTACCTTTTGCCCTGTTAAATTAGAAAAAAACAATATTTTTGTGTTCTCTTTAATTCTATAATATATGTGTATATGATGATAACGTATCTTCCCTAATATGGTCCTAAAAATGTGATTGGATGTTTTGTTTGTTTGAGTAAATCTGTGTTAATCCTAGTTTATGTTATTCTTTTAAATGCTGTTAGAAATTGATAGTCGGGCTGTATAGGCGTAGACGCATAATTAGATAAGATCGTCATAACGGCTATTCCCACCTACTCGGATGATATCTTTCTTGTATCAAAATTCATCTTCCCGTGTGTATATTGCTGCATGACGTGCCTTATCTTAGAGCAACATCGAGATCCAGTTTCCTTTTAGCTGCCCGTAAAACGACACATGAACCATCTTCTGCTCGGTGAGCATGGTATTTCTTTGCGCCTCAATCACATGTACACATTTATATTAATTTTTATATCCTGCAAGTATGACGCCGGTTTTTCACATTGAAACCATGCTTTCTTCAACCTGTTTTGGGCACTTTAAAGCAATATGATCATTATATGCTTAAATTATGTAGCTATTAGTTTCTTCACACGTGCTGTGGGTCTCAAATAATTAACCCAGCCGCCTGTCACTTCTTGGCCGACGGATTTGTATATTTGATATGCAATATAAATGCTAGTTGCATCCCGCTCGGGCCAATTCGAAGAAACTCTTTATTATTACTTGCTTTGGAGTGACTTCTTCAAGTGTCACGACGATTGTTTCTTTTAATTCTTATTTTGATGGGCAGTACTGCTAGATCACTATTTTATATGGTAACTATCGCTATTAATGGGTTAGCTAGCAAGTGAGCGTCCACTGCCGTGTAGGTGGCTTTCTTAACTTCCTCTAGCTTAGAGACTTTCGCATATGGCTGAATTTCGATTGAACCGCATCCAGGGTTACTTTTTGCTTCACTGTTTTGAGAATGTTTGCAAACGACATGTTATTATTGTTCTTGGTCTCCTTTATCAGGATCGCATTAGCTGTGAGTCTCGGTTGTTTACCCTCAGTGACATCTTTTCACGTGTTGTGTCTCTCGAATTTTTTTTTCATTGTCCTCAGTTTCTTTTCTTATTCGATCATTTTTCTAGCTCTTATTCTAAAGTACTGCAGCAATACTTTAAAAAATATAAATTGACTAAAATTGAACTCTTAATTTTACAAACATCAATGTCATGAATACATTTTTAATTTTTCCTTTACAAATATTATCACAGGTGATATTAGAAAGCATATTTCACTGTTTACTAGATATATAAATGTACGTTTATATATTGGAGTTTTTATTACATAATAAAAGTAATAACCATGAGCTAAACGATGTTGAATCTACATAAACGACATGACTTTTTACGACACAAGCCGTGCATACTATATAACTATTATTTTAAATTTTTTAATAATCAGTACTTGGTATAATTATATTCATTGAACATAACCATTTTGCAGGGGTTTGTTCCTGGGTTATTTGGTGTTTCCCATGGTGCTATACAATTTATGGTTTATGAAGAAATGAAGATTAAGTATAATCTATACAGGAAGAAATCAATCAATAATAAATTAGTAAGTATTTTTTTAAACAATAGTTTACAACCCAATTATAAAACGATTAAACGCAATAACTTTTAGGAAAGATTGCACACTTATTATAATAAATCTAACAAATAAAGGGATTTTTTTAGGTTACCGAGAATCAAAATAAATATTTAATTAAATTTTTCAACGAAAATTCCCTTTAATATTTTATTTTATACTTTATTTATATTATATTAAGTCTTTTAATCTAATGGTGTAGTTTTGGAAAACTATAACATAAAGCATACTAATCACCAATAACAGTTTCGATTGCTAAGTGATTTATTTATTTTATATTGCTACATAGCTTAACCCATTAACGATCGAAATGACTGATTTTTTTGTTGATTTTCGACGCGATTTTTCAGTAGTTATAGGCCTTAGAAAAATTTTGCAAGTACATATTTTTTAATTTCCTTTCAGAATATGGACCCAAAATTATGATTGACTATGTAATAAAAAGTTATAGCCAATTCAATAAAAAAAACGTGCAAATTTTTGAAAAAAATTAAATTTCCGATTTTTTTTAACAATGTTACCGTGAAGGAATCATAATATAAATATGATCAAGGGTGATCACGACTATTAAAATATCTCAGAGAATTTTGGTGGAACTTTTGAACCACTCCTTTCAACAAAATGGCGGCCAAATTGAAAAAATATCATAAAAAAACAACGCATTTTTTTGCTAGGAAACTGTTGAGTTTAGAGAAAAAGTTTCTGGAACAAAAATGACTTAAAATTGATCATAGAATACCCTCACATTTTTACAGAAGTTTTGGAGAAAATTTTTGAGTTTTTGGAAAATATGGAATATACAGTTTTCCAAAATCATCTCCAAAAATTTGAAGGGGTTCTATGATCAATTCTAAGGCATTTATTTTCTATGAACTTTTTCTCTAAACTCAATAATTTTCGAGAAAATGACTAGATCAATAACTGTAATACAAAAAATATCAGAAAGAACTTGGACTGGTCTTATAATATTTTACCTATATCTAGCATTACTAATATAATCAAAGTGGAATAAAGACGCGTAAGCATAGAATCATAGCACCGAAGCTTTATTTAAAATAAAAAAAACTTAATTAAATGACAACGTAAATATAAAAGAAGGCACTAATCGAGGAAGAAAAACAAACATGAAAACAATTAAAATAAAATTAATTCGCGACGGTGAGGCGCAAATAGTCATGTTGATGAAGATTCTTATATTTTTTTCTTAGAATTCCGTACACGGCCTCAACTATCCATTTTACTTTCGTAACGTAATGAGATTCACTAGATTCAGTTCATATTAAGTTGGGCCTTTTTCTTTCAAGACAGTCATGAAAACCTTACAGTCAATACTTTCTAAGTAAAGGTACCACATTTCTAAAACCTCTATCCAAAATACAAACATTATGGATAAGGTTTCATTTTTCACGATAGTTCTTATACCATCTGGATCTGACATCGTTTTTAGAAGTTAAGAATGGAACAGCTAAATCTACGACAAAGCGATCGGAAGTGTAAATAGTGAATGGCCTAATCGAAGGACATATCTTCTCACCTGGATATCAATTTCATCGATAATCGTTATTTTTACTTTTTTAATTATGTAAATAAGTTCCATCGAAAATCATAACTTGCGAGTTCGTTAATTTAGAAAATTTTTTCACATAAATGAAAGTATAATAACAAATGAGATCCTTTCTTATAATATTCATCACCCCAAAACATTTTGACAAGCTGTATTTTTTAAATTTTAAATTAATTAATTAATGATTTGCAAAAATCTAAAACTTTTATTTCGTTCCCCTTTCGAAAATAACTGAAATCGAACTATTTGATCATCCAATTCGTAATTTAAATAAAAATAGAATCATAACTTATTTAGCATCCCTAAAATGTGGTAATCTCGTGATGGAATCTAATAATTTTCTTTGCTCTTGCAGCTTATTAATAGAAAGACTTGTAAAAGACATTAATAGTGTTTCGTAAAAACAAAATTAAATTCTTAACCACTCAGTATATTATTCAAATCTAGTGCATATATCTATCTTTTACTTTAACCCTCAAAATTTCAATATTATATACATTTTATCTTTTATATGTCTATGATTATCCAGGTTAAACTTTATAAAAATGTTTAGAACATGTGCAAGTTTATGCAGAATACGGTTATACCAATAAAAAGTTATGTATGGTACTATTACAATTCTCTGAAACTTATTGTGCTATGAAACAATGCAATTGCTTTAATTTTGAAAATGTATAGTGTTTAATGCAATATATTTGTATTTTGTAGTGATTTTGTACGCCCACAACAATTTTTATTAATACAAAGGGGTATAATGATCTTTGATTATCAAGCCTTATTACGCTCGTTTTTTTTTCTCCCTCGATCCCATCTATCCAATATTTTAGTTTGATTGTATTCCTATGCATGTTTCTATTCTAGTACAATAGTCTCAATGCTGTAATAAATAATGTACCGCAATCTTGTAATAGTCAAAAAGCTATATATACGTACAGAAAATACCTAGTCAAAAGATAAAAATATTTATAATTAAATAAATATACAAGTATATATGTATATCTGTGGCGATAAATTGTAAAATCAATCTCATTGTAGATAAAAAACTATTACTTCATTTTAAAAATATTTTGGACTTGAAAAAACAATTATAGAATATTGTTGGACGTTACAGCACCTAGTCATCTGTTTAATTTTGTAGTTATGTACCTAAAACAAGAAAGAAATGAAATGAAAATTGTTATTTAGATGTTAAACAAATATGACAGATAACCTAAAAAATAAGTGAAATGTTCAAAATTTTTTATTGGATCAAGTTTCAAGAGAACTTAAGAATAGTTTAAAGAGTTTCTGAAAGAATACATCATTGGTCTAAATAATCAAAGAATTTTGATTTATACGACATTTTTGTATAAAAATTTGAGCTTGTTGGAGTTAAATTGTCCGTTTTACCTTATTTTTGTCTTTGCAACAAAATTATAAATGAACTTTTCTCGGCGTAAAGTGAACTGATTTGAATAAAATTTGTTTTAATAAAAAAATTTTAAGAAAATCGCTATTTGATTTATAACATAACTGTTTAAGTAATTTATATAATTAATTATTAACAATTGTTCATTAATTATATAATATAACGATACCGATTTTTAAATTCTAAATATTTTTAAATGGTTGTATTGTGAATGATTATGTTTATAACAAATTTACTTTTAATTTTTTTCTATTAATAATATGCTTCTTGGTAAGAAATAATAGATTTTAATGTTTTAAGATTTTTGACGAATACTTATTTGTTAATAACAATAAATTAAGTTAGGTTTTTTAGTTTATTTGAGAGTGAAACGAGGAAGTAACTCACAAATTCAAAATAACGTGGAAAACGAAAAAATAATTTTTTTTTCAACGATATAAGTTATTGAAATTGGCTGTAAAAGAACGGAATTTTTTTCTTGAGGCATGTTATGTTGGGATTTCTTGAACGATTGGCTCGAGCTTGTGAAAAAACTAACACTATTTTATTATTTTTGTAATAGTATGTGCGGTGGAGAAATGAGTTTGTGTTCAAATAAATAAATGTTATATATTTTATATTCTTACAGACTTGTTCCATTACGAACATGTAGCTACTGCTGAACTAATCTTTACAATATGTATTGATCATGTTTCTTTAAAAAACAGAAATTTTTAACAACAAAAATAAACAAATCCATTAAAATAATATAACTTCTAGTGATTAAATCTGTAAATTATTATAAATATATCAAATATAATTTTTTTTAATGGAATTGCTTATATTTATTAAATTGTTAATTATCTTAATAATATAAATAATTTAGATAACTGGTCTAGCCTGAAAACATATTAGTAACCAAAATAGTACAAAGAAAGCTACTATAATCTTTAACTAAATAGTTATTGGTTATGGATATTCTTTTCAATTTCATTTTTTTGTACACTTCGTTCAAATTCTAGAAAAAAATTTTTTTTTTCTTTACCATTATAACAATAAAATAATTAGTCTAGATATCGCTATTTTTCACGCTGTAGGTCGTCTTTGATTAAATGACCAAAAATAATCCTATTTAAGAATGTTTTTTGTTTTGTGTGGAAAATTATCTGTTTTAAATTTTTTGTTTACTATAATCACCAGAAATACTTTTTATCATCGTTATTTCAACTTACAGTATATATTAACATTTTAAATTTTGTCATGTAGTTGTACATACCTCGCTACGTTTTAAGGAATGTTTCATATATTCTTTCGTGGCTCAAGCATTAATAAGAAATTATGTTTGACATCGAAATGTATTAGATATATAAATTGGCACACAAAAATATTGCAGTAATGCTGAATGCCATTGTTTTCTTTGATTTCGTCACTGAAATGCTGTAATAAATTTGCATAATACTCGCTGTTGATCATTTTTCCTTTCGGATGATAATCCACGAAGATTATTCAACGAGTATCATAAAAAATTGATATCTTAACCTTATCTATCAATGGAACTTGAGATAAAGAAATCTTCATCTTCTTTAGAGCTGATCCCCCCTCTCAGTCTATTGTTTAGACTACTCATTCGTCTCATATATAAAGTAATGAATCCATGTTTCATAGATCGTTATGAATCGACGTAAAATCTCTGTTTTATTGATGTAAACTTAGTCAAATACTCAACTGAAACATTCATACCACAGTTTTTGTTCCATTGTGAGTAATCACGACACTTTTTTAGCACGCAATTTTTTAATGGCTAAATTTTTAATTAGTATACGATATACAGTACTTTTTTTAAAAAGTATTATGCATACCAGCTTTAGTCTAGTCATCCAATACCATTTTGTAGACGATTTTTTATCATTCCTGGCGTTATCACCTCATTTGGTCGACCACTGCGATGTCTTTCTTGGCAACTTATGCGTCCCCGTTTAAAGCTCTACCACGGAGTATTTTATTGTTTTAATCTAATCGTAGTAATGTGGAATCTAGCTCCTGTTCGATAACGGTTATACTGAGATCTTTCAAATTAAAGCATTGTAACACAGAATGATGACTAATTTTTTTTCCTTTTTTAGGAATTCACTGAAAACGTTCACTATTAATTGCTCCCATATAGATACTGAATTATGTAGCGTCGTAAAACTTTAAACTTAGCGTTATAAGATTGATATTTTCAATTATAGTCATTAATTTCATAAAAAATCATCATCTGTACGTCAGGTAGTCAGACAATGAGTTTGTACGATTGCATTTGTAATTAAATTGTATAATCAAGACTTGGACCTTCAATTAAAATTAAAATTCAGATTCAATTAAAATGAAATTTGAATCATAGAAGTTATTGATCTGGTATATCTTTACTTTTTGAGAGAAGAAATAGCAAAGATGACCCACGGATATCGAACTCAGGCTTCCAGAGTGAATTCCTGAGCTTTATAATTGTTTGAATAATATTGTTTAATAATGCAAATAATGAACAAGTAACAATGTTTTTTTAAAAGTTGCATTTAATGGTATAAAGTAGTGCGTTATTTATAATATGATATGAATTCCTTGAATATATTATATTATTATATTAGTTACGTTCAAAAAAGACATTATGCAAAAAGAATAAAGTTTCACCTTAGAGATATTTAATTATTTATTCACGTGATACTAAAATAATATTACACCATTATGTATACAATTTCTTATAACTTTTCTATAATCATTTTCTATTTTTTTCTTTTTATTTGAAAGACACTAAATATTTTATTAAATTATTAACATTATAGGATACTACTGAATACATAACCTGCGCAGCTATTTCCAAACTAATTGCAGCAGCAATTACTTATCCATATCAGGTACTAAGAGCAAGATTACAAGATCACCATCACAACTATCATGGAACACTTCACTGCACTCTAAGTATATGGAGGTTAGAAGGATTAAGAGGTTTCTATAAGGGCTTATCTCCGTATCTGATGCACGTGATGCCGAATGTTTGCTTAGTTTATATTATTTATGAATACGTCACTAATTATGTATAAAAAATGAATCTTACTCATCCTTCTCTTGGATGTATTAATTCTTGGTTAAATTTTTAAATGATCTAACGCTCTCATTGATAAAAATTATACAAAACATCGAATTTTAAGGTAAATTCGACGATTGAATATAAAATTAGGAATTTCGTAATTAGAGTGAAGTAGTAAACAAAGTTGGAATTGCAAATAATTATTTAATAACATATCTGGTGAATATTTGTCTTAAAAATAAGATAAGAATCATTCTTAATGCACAGTCAAAAAATATTGTAATACGTGTCATAGGAAATTACTGTTTTAACAGCAGCTCACTGAAATAAAAATTTTTTTTTATCAATAATTTTCTCTGAAATAGAAATAAAATTATTGATTCAGTGAAGTAATATGACTCACAATATATTATTTTTTTACATTTTCTATAAAAAGTTTAACCAAAGAAATGGGATTACTTAATAGTATCGCGTAGTTTATGAAAATAATTACTTTTTCTATAATAATTACATGTAATTCTCACACATAATGCTCTAAGTCGAAAGTATTTTCGTGAATGTGTTAAATAATCGTTCGGTATGGGTTGATTTTCTGACGTCCCTGTCGGTGCATATGAGTAGTTATTCACCTACTCTCATTAGGATGTAGAGTTAATGTAGATTTGGCTATCTATGAGAAAATTCATATACAGGATTCCGTAAAAATCAAAAGAAGTGAAAAATATCAAAATAATGTGTTGAATATTTTTCTTTGAGTTATTGGGTTAACAGAATGTCAACAAAGTCGTCCAGCAGGCGACTACAATGAAAGACGATCGGGAGTCAAGCAAAGAAAAGTAGTAATAAAGTGAGAAAAACGCCGATCGTCAATGACTTTGAAGTTTCATCATGCGAGATTAACAAATCAATTCACCGCGCACTGGCGTCTATCTTTCCTGTTTATTCATTACTGTCTCGTCTCGTTACTTTTGATAGCGTAAAGGACGTATACTATCCAATTATTCTCACTGACAACGTACTGGATTCCATGGATCTGAGCAATGGTCAGGGCTAAATATGACCGCAGACGAGTTCAATGAGCTCAATATCACACTACGTAAAATTGCCTTGAAGCATCATCTCTACATTTCTGACAATCGAAATATACTGTGGGGTAATTATGGCCAGATTATTGAACTTGATTTATTTTTCACTTTTCAATTCATTCTTTTTCTCTCTCTCTCTCTCTCTCTCTCTCTCTTTTCTCATGCGTTCACTAGTACACGCATGCTCCTACACGAGTGTCAATTTCCCTGTATACACTAAATTCGACCTTTTACTCCTTTCCGCGCGTTACTTGTCTTAATTTACTAGTGCTACCGCTTGATTTGTTTGTTTTATTGTATCTTTATCTAGTTATTATCAACGTCGAGGATATGAATCTAACAACAGATTTCTTATGGCTCAATATTCACCTTGTTTTAAAAGTATCTGCTTTTTTCATCGACACAATCACTTCTCCTTCGCTGAGATACTCCATTCGAATCGGTATCATCAGCAAAAGAATAAGAAAGAGAGAGACAGAGTAAGAGAATATACCTGGTACGATAGCTGAAGGCACCCACGTATTTTCCGTATAGACATTTGCTTGTATTTATAGGACTTTTGGAGTCATTGTGAGAAGGTATGAAAAAAGACAATATAAATAATTGTCTATATAGATATTATTTAGATTCGTTAATCAACTGAAAAGTCCCGCGGCCGATACAGAGAACCATTAGGTCTACTCTGCATTAGTATTGTATTGTATTATTCATTATTATTTGATCGACAATATTTCAATCAAGACGATTTTGTAGCTTGCATGAAAATGGGAAATTCTCAAAATGTGCTACAATCAAAATCTTTTATTAAATAAACTTTAGAAATGGTGAGTTGCAGAGTAATAACTCTTGATATGGTCAAGCATTCAATAAATCGTATTGGAAAACCGCAAATTAAAGTCATTTGAATTAGTAGATTCTTACAATTTCAAAGGTAAATGAAGGTAATATTTTAAGTGATATTTTGAACATTCACAAAATCTGCTAAAGATAAGTATCGTGATTGTTGCTGAACAGCTAACCAAATGTTAATCCGAGCAAACGTTTCAAATAAGAATTTGGCACTCAATCAGAAAAATCCTAATGAGTTTATAAGACTATTGTGAATAAGACTTGGATTCCCCATTACAAATTTGCAAACAAATTACAGTCAAAATAGCAAATACAGTTATAATGAGTATTTTCTGGCATACAAAAGGAATCATTTTCAATGATTACGTGGAAAACGGTAAAAGTATCACTGATGGGTACTACGCAAATTTATTTTAGTATCTGAATGATGGAACTAAGAGATAACAATCTCATTTATCGAAAAAAAATCTTATTTCGTCGCAACAATATCCCAGTACATTCGTAAACTTTTGCATTGGCAAAAATAAAAAATCTATTAATTAAAGTTTAAATTATTTGCAAATCTACCTTATTCACCAGATATAGCATCTGGTGACTATTAGCTATTCTCTCAAATAAAAAAAACACCTGAATGAACGCAGATTTCATAATACGAAGATGTTATTGATGCCGTAGATTGTATGGAGTTTGATCCGTGATATTCTAGAGATGTTATAATCAAATTAGGACACCGATATGAAAACCTTTTTGAAGATTGTATTGAAAAAAATGTTGTTGTCTTTGTTGGGCCCAGGATTTTTCAGACGATCCTTTTATATTATAAAACTTAATATAGATATATAATCAAATAAATGCATTTTTGAACTTCAAGTACTTGTTTACAATGTTTTCACTGATTATCACGTGACGAGATTTTGTTCAAGAGGAGATAGAATAGTCAAATTTCATTCTTCGAATAGTCATGTTAATTTATCTTGTTTGTTTAGTTTCAGTTATGAATGTCCGACCCTTTTTTCCCTTTCAAAGGGATAATTGAAGTTAAACTTTAAAATCAACTTTCGTCAACAAGAGAAAAATTAATTTAAGTAAAGTAAATATCAATAAACGTCATATAATTATTAAAGTTTTACAGAGATTGAAGATTCGTAAATTATTAAAACCTCTTACAAATAAAATACGATTATGATAAATTGGGCATTTTCATAGATCAATTCTAACACTTTGAATATCTTGTAAAGTATCTAAAATTATGCTCGGTACGAATTCGGTTTTAACGAAAGGTTCTATTATCAATATATTATTGCAAATATCCATAATATTATACGTTAGCATTCACAATTTATCTACATTGGCACAAAATTTAATGGTCGCACTATGAAGTTTTAGAATATTACCTTGTATTCCAAACAATGGCAGAAATGTATATATTATAGAATAAATGTTAAGTAAAAGAAAGTGATTCACGACAACGGCTTTTTAAACTACCATTTATATTGTAAAATGAAAATAACCTAAAATATACAACCATCGAAATGTTTTTACTATATGTATAAATAATAAATCATACCCATCCGTAAACGTAAATATCTGAAGCCATATCGATTCAAAGTGTTATGTATCTATATAGAGGTATATGCCTTTGTATAATATTTTTCTAAAATGTGCTTGATAATTTAAAAACTGCAATTCCATACATTATAAATATATGGTGCTCAAAGTATTCCGTAATCATCACTCAATTGATAAAGTACTATATTATATTAACTTTGGTTCCTTTTTCTAATAAAAAAAAATCATCGATTTTTCGCGAATTCTCGGTATTGATATTGATAGTTTAACGTTTTTTATTATATTATCAACTAAATTTATTGATTGAAGTAAAAATATGAACAGAATGATATCAAATCAGAAAAAAATTAATTATTTTATATATATGCAATGTATTTTGTTAATCACTGCACACTCAATATAATTACAAAGCTTTGACAGTATGCCTTGAATAACCTTTAACGCTAAGCACTGAACAACGGATACATTGTGTTCAAGATACGAAACTATTCTGCTCATTTTTTTGTTCCTATTTCTAAATTTTCTATTAAAAGATGCATTATTTGATTACACTTTCGGATAAATTTCTTCGTATAAATCTTTAAATAGTGTTACTACAAACAATCGCATATATTCCTATTATTAAAAATGATCGCACAATAATTAAAGTAATTAATAATAATTTGTAACTACATTTTGATCGTCAACATTCGTGTCCTAATAAGGCTCCCCCTAAACAAGTTAATAGATTTAAATAAATTATTCGAATGGTGCACAATTAAGATTAGTATGATAGAATAACATTGCCACATTATAGCCAGGGAATAAGTTCTTGCTATTACCACAACTACCATAAGCTGTGTAACTACATTGAGGAATAGAAATATATAGAGCTATAAGAAAATATTTTTATTGAGTGAGTTAGAAATTGAAGTATATCAATTTATCTACAGTCTTACCATTTAATATGCAGTAGGATTTTGTTTCTATTTATAAATATATATTTAAATATTTTAGAAACGATTATTCTGATGAAATGGTTTAAAAAATATTAAGAGTATTTTTTTTTATAAAAAATGTATTAATTTATATCTTTTCCTTTATCCTATGATTATTTGAGGTTAAATATAAAAAAAATTCCTGTCGGCATGTATGAAGAACCGTTAATTTTTTTATGCAAAATATCTATTGTTCGTGGTAAACTTGGCTCTTGTACCGTATGCAACGACCGATGAATCATCGCTTTCCTCTCTTTGTAATATCGCTGGCGCTCCCCACTCTCTGCAGCGTGTATATTATGTATGTGTGTAGATCAGCAAACGCTGTAACTCATGTGTATGTTGTCGCTTCCGCTATCCCTATATGCAATACACTAGATGTTCATCATTATTACATATAGTCTAAGGATCAGGGGGATTTCCACGGTTGATTGTTGGCCTCTAAAACAATAACGCTTTTAAGATATATTTTGACTTCCTGGATTCAAATCTTGAGAGTGTTTACTGTAGAAAGTGGCATTCAATTGTTTATTAACAATTTAAATGTTTCAATCGCTGTAACTATTTTATATTAAAATTATGCATGTTTTAATAACGAAAGAGTATTCTCGATTTCACGACGAATAGATAGTATTTTCGAAGTTGAAATTGTAAAAATTTGGTTAGAAACTACGGTATTCAGTTTAACTAGCAAAAATGTTTAACAGCGTACTATTCTATTCAAACTATCTGCATATTTTCTCCAATACAAATATAATAATATAAATCATGATTTCATAAGCAATCCATAGATGTTTGATTGACGCAAAAAAATAATTAGAACCAAAGATACACCCACATTTTTATAGATGTGTTTTAGTTATTACCTTATGAACTGTATGACCTCGTAAAAGGTAAAACAATTTTTTATTTCGTGTTAATTATTTCGATCTTCCAAAAACGCAAAAATCTTAATTAGAGCCAGAGATATGGTAAATCGACTAACGTAGTTATACTGCTTGCGCCCGAGCAGATCTTACTAATTATTTACTTTTTTTATCATTCAAAAACCAATGGATTGCTTATGAAATTAGAAAACGCATTATTACTTAACAACTTCTACATCTCTACTTAAAAAAAGGTAACAGCAGTTTAAACAATCAGATTTATTAAAATTACGTGGTTTTTTAATTGTTAAATTTTAATATCTCCCATTCTATTTATTCGTCGGGGAATTATAAATCATTTTTCATTACTAAACATTGTATAATTCTAATATAAAAAGAATTATAGAGTTTTTAACAGTTGAATTATTAATAAGCAATTGAAAGTTATTTCTTACAGATAAATCTCCTCGAGTTTCGGAACCAGGAGGTTAAACTACACCTTATAAACATTGGTATTTCAAGGGACAACAATCGGCCACAGAAATCTCCCGGACTCATTGATTAGTGTGTGTGTGTGAGTGTAGATACGCGTTATTGTTCTGTTCCTTATGTACACTGCAATGTCTTAAGTTATATTAATCAAAGCGACCTTTCTAACATAAAAAGTGTTTCCAACCGAATACATTATAATTTATTTATTCTAAATATGAGTGATAGCAAAACTAACAGTGATAGTGCCAATCTTAACAATGCATTGCAACTGATCAAGAAAAATATATTTCACGATTAAAAAATTGCAGTGTTAGTAATATGCCTTTAACGTATGAAAGAGTATTTTACACGATACAATCAAGTAGTTTTTGGTACATTATAAAGAATTAATATTATGTGTATTATATAACAATGGAAAAAAATATATTTTTGTATAAATTGACAATATTTCTTTACTCTACTTTAATTTTTTTTCTTCCAATAACAATGAATTTTGATCTTTCATTTCTAATAGATAACTTGCTTTTATAAGATCAAGGTCGAAATTATTATTTTATTAATAATTATATCATTATTAATGAATGTGAAACATTAATATATTTAAACTAAACAAGTATATTTTAATTTAACAAAGTATAATGAACTAATCTGATTAATAAAATAATTAATGAGATCGTTATCGAGTTTTTACTAATTAATTACCATATTCATCCTTCGATCACGTATCTCTATTAATACCATAAGATCTTTGATTTCGATTGATAATAAATCTCATATTTCGTTCATCAGCCTAAAAAATAATCGTACTTTATAAAAACTTGTACTTATTATATTTTCACAAACACACCAATAAACTGAAACATCAAACTTGCTTATCGTATTTAAAGAAATAAGTAGAGAATATTGAATTAAACGGATCAGCACACGTTTACGGATATATTGGATTCACATGAGACAGCTGAAGTAGTTGAGTAATGAACTTGAGACTTAGCTTAACTGATTGAACAGAGCCATTACAACTTTTTTTAAATGTAAAAGTAATCATGTTTTCTTTCGACCCGGAAGTCCCTGTACGAAAGCTAGGAGAAAAACTCGGTATCAATTGGCCAAGCGTTTTATTAACGGTTGAAAGTTCTTTACCGTAAACTTTATCAAAATCTATTTAAGTTGGATATTTTTGCATATTGATTCAAAGTATAGGTATAAAATAAATACATTAATTAGAAGATCAATATAATTCAATGAATAGCTTTTATTCCTTGAATATTGCACTTATTAATTGTTTGAATAAAAACAATTCGCTAAATGTATACTCACCTGCAAGGTAACAAGAGAAAAGACTAGATGTTATTTATTGTAGGCCTGTACAACTCAGTTAATCTTTGTTGACACTGTTAAAAATACCTTTAGTTACCGTTTTTCAACGTGTATGTTTTAAAAAAATATCGACTCAGAAATCAATGACCATTTTAAGTTTAATTTAAGTTTAAGCTTTATATAAATAAACTTTTTATCTTTTAGAAAAATAGTAATATTAAATTTAAAAGTAAATGTTAAATATTCAAACTACATACAGATTAAAATACCAAATATATCGAAAAATTGATTTAAAGGATCTTAAATACGTATTAATACATACAATTGAAGCGTTATGTGTTGATAGAAATGTTTATGGTGAAAATAATTAAAAAATCATTACTTTATGACAACTAATGTAATAAACTATTTTATAATATCGCATATAAAATTTGAATATATATACGTTTTTGCAATACAACATCTTAGTCTATAGAGAATTTCTCAAAAAGAATGTAGTTAAATTAAAAAATATCTTTATCCGAAACATTGTTTGACTCATTTAAATAATTTATTAATTTAGTGACTGTTCTTTAAATCAGTAAACGTTGATTTAGGGAGGTCAAAAGATGTGTTTCTGAACTGTATTTAATTAATTATAATTTTCGCTGAATAATCAAACTTTTGTTCTGAAGATAAATGTCATTAATGAATTACAATCGTATGTAAACAAATCTTTAAAGCCGTAGCCTTCCTTTGAATTAAAGCAATTTTTTTTCACCAGAAATGTTAAGTATAATTATAAAACAACTAATTGTTTAAAATGAATGGCACATACAACTTCGATAAATTGCTACTGTCACACAGTACAATATAATAAGTAATTTATTGAAAATTTATATAGCAATGCATGTTTATCGCGTATATATGTTTTTAAGTTTAAGTACTTTCAAGATAGAATAAAAATAAAACGATTTATAGCATTGTTTGCGTTATTTAATAGCTATATCGCTTATTATATACTTAACAAGCACAAATATAGAAGAAAGAAACTAACTGATAAAAATCTAGATCAAGATGTCGAAGATGAATAAGACAACAATTCTTGATGAAAATAAAATAAACAAACAATTTATGAGCCGATTATCATTTAAAATTGTTGAAGTATATTAAAATAGTAATAAATTCAAATCTAATATAAAATGTAATTATATAAATAGTCTCGATAAAACTTTAAATGAACATTCTTTAGATGTAGTGATTCTCTGAGATAATTATACATCATTTTGATTTTTATTATAAATTAAACTTTATTCAGGTACGAACGTCCCATTAAAAATGATAAGATTGAACTAACTATAATTGATTTATAGATTGTCAAATTTAACCCTGTCAACTATAAAAGTGACTAATACCGAACTATAAAATAAAGACATTAAATAATTGAAATACAGTGATCGAGGTGGATGGTAAATGTATAATATATTATTATCATTCTCTAATATAGTATGATTGACTTCATGATCATGCGAGGATGAATCAATAAGTGTTTGAATTGAATAAAAAACACGATATACCTATGTTTGAAAATAGGTGGAAAAGTATAGTAAGTATTACGATCGTGTATTGTTTAATGTCATCTTCCGAACGACACCGTACAAAATGTCAAAGTGATTAGTAAGTTCATTTTTTTGACAGCTATCTGTACTAAACATACTTAGTATTTCTTTGCCGAAGAAATACTTATGTTTACATTTCGGAAATTGGCCTTCCGAGCTAACTTTTTACTGTTTCATTAAGTTCATAGCATGTACTTTTTCTATGGCAATTTACAAAAAATGCCATTCAATTTCAGTTGAATGATGATAATCAGAAACCAAAGTTAGAAGGTTTGATTTATTCTTATACTGGCTTACAGCTCAATCAGAAACCAAAGGAATCTTTTTAACCCCGTTCTCATACCTTTTTTTATATAATCTACTAATTTGTAACATAACTATATAACTGCATTTACGTCATGTTTCGTAGATTCTGAAATAAGGATGAAGCTTTCTTCTTGAGTTTGTTTTTCTTTCAAATAAATTGCAAATACATGAAACGTTGTCTGCTTTCCGTTTCAATGATTTGCTTGTACGAGGTATGGTTATTAAATAACGAGACTGCGTATGAAAAAAAGTTTTATTTAAAAAATGCTTTTACAATTAAATGCTAGTACAATGAACTCCCATCCCCTCGCTACACACTGTTCTATTAGTTTTTTTCCATTGGTCAAAGCAATGCTGTAAGTTTTCTTTTGTAAGAGTTTTTAGAAGCTCTACCGATTTTCGCTTCTCCTCTTCCATTGACTCGAACCGGGTTCCTTTTAAGGTAGACTTGATCTTTGGACAAATTCGCAGGGTGTTAAATCAGGCGAGTGCGGCGCATGTTCAAGCGTCTGAATAACGTTTCATAGACAACGCGTTATGAGCAGGTGCAAGATCCATGACTTGTTTCTCCACAACTCTCGACGTTTCCTACGAACTTGCTCTGGCAGTGATGTCAAAACTTTCAAATAGTAAGTTTGGTTTACAGTTTCACCCTCTGGAACCCATTCAATCATTACGATGCCGTTGAAACAGAGATAAGTCAACCTTGATGTTGGCCATCTTCGGTACTTTCTCGGCCTTTAAAAACTTGTTTATTGAAGTCATTTGAAAGTACGCGCACGAGATAGAGAATACTCATCATACGCCTCTTTTAATAACTTATAACACCCAGTCTAAGTTTTTCTAATTTAACGAGAAATTTCACATTGAACTGTTGCTCGTGTTTTTTGTCACATATTTTTATCTGCAAGCGAAAAAAAACAAGTACATTTCTAAAAAAAATAATACTACACCAATGAAAACGTATTTTCGTACTGAAATAGTAGACGCTTCCAGCTATCTAGTGCTATATTAGTTTCCTTCCCTACTCCTTTAGGTCGCCTTCTGCGCGCATAGTCTCGTTCTTTAATAGCCAGACCTCGTATTTGGCCTTGGTATATGGTAGCGTAATTCTGAACGAAATCTCGACGAGTTTTTATGTAGACACTTTGACTTTTGGTAATAAAGTCATGTTCTAAAAACTAATATTTAAATTGTAACTATTGTTTGCAATGAACACAATCTATGGCATTTTTTTCAAAATAATTTTTGAACAGATACAAATACAGGATATTTCGAGCATTTATTAAAAAAGCAAGCTTCACTTCATTTGTTTTACTTCACCTGAACACGGTCGGCTTATATCATCTTGTAAATAAGATCACATGGTAGCACTTTTTATTTCGAAACTTATTATAAAAGTTCTGGTTCTTAAGAGTTGGTATAATAACATTGTTTCCTGTTCATGAAGTTTTTTTAGCTATTTGTACAATCTAAAGCGAACAATTAATTTCTCTTTCTATTTCACAGATACTAATAGATAGTGGAATCTAAGTTAGTATATATATCTTTTCTGAATTGGTGGTTGCTTTTTCATACGCTGCTTTCAGGTTTTTATAAAATTAACTTTTTTCTATAAACTCATTTCAATGACTTTCTACATAGCTATATTCTTTCAAAAGTAGACTATTCAAATTATTTATCAATAAATTAAATTTTCTTTCAAGTATATGAGGTATTTCAATATCTAATAAATTTACATCTTTAATTTCAGAAAATCAAGCAATTTATTTAAGCAATCCAATACTATATTTTTATGTTAGTTTCCTCCGATTAAAAGTTCATTATAAAATAGTATGTCGCAAATCTCTTGATCATCATCGTCTCAAAAATTACGTATTCACTTGCGTAAAAACGAATTTTATTGTTCTGATAAATAAAATATGCACACTCACCAACCTATTTAATATTTTCATTTGTATTTTTTAAACGTTTGACACTGTAATTAGTAATTTCATTTAGATCTATAACATAACAGTAATTCAAATACGTTGCACATAATTGATAATTTCCTGTTACTAAAGTAAGTTACTTCTAAGAAAATCCCACAGGAATATGAAACAAAGATTCTCGACAATATCAGTGTTTACATAATTTAACTCTATAAATAGCATGATTATGCAATTTTCATTAAAGCTAAATTGATATACTTTACAAAATATCGTACACTCAGAACTTTAACATTTTTAAATTTTGAGCCCAGATTCCGATTCAGCACACCCAGAAATATAAGGGACAGTACCTTGGATCAATTTATTGTTACGTTTTACAAATGAATTTTGCGATCAAAAACATGTCCAATAAATGACGTCTTTGGTCGTTGATGGATTAACAACTTTATTCGCATTATAATTATAATTATTTGCTCGCATGAATATCAGTCAGTGTAGTCCTACAAATCGACACTGTAATAAAATCATCTTTACTTTTTTTGTGAACTTGATCTGTAAAAAACAGAGGCCGACAAATTTCTCACCAATAAACGGGACATTTTGTACCTGAAGGATTTTGGTGCGCTGAATCCGAATCCAACCTCAGAATTAATCCTATACGTCAGGTTTTTATAAATACCCTAACCTACGAGTGAAAAAAATACAATTGTTCATATAAAACGATATACAATACCTATGCTTTTTTTAAATTATATCATCTAAATTAAATATGAAACTATTTCAGAATCTCATAATTTTCCTAACCTAAATATGCAAATAAGGACTAAACTGGATTTTGACAGAAATTTCTGATTTGATTGAATTTGAACTAAAATAGAAGAGAGTGCTTCACAATTTCATAAAATCTGACTTCATCGATTCCTCAAATATATAAATAAGAAAAAATGTAAAGAAAATTTCCTGTAAATCAGATAAAATATCAAATGTTTAGTCAGTCTACCATATTGGAACAGCGACGCCAAAAATTTTCGGTAGAATATTAAGGTTACAGTCGAATTCACCTACTCATTACGTGACTGAAACGGTTAATGAATTTGGGATTTAGGGGTCTGGGAATATATACTAGCCGGTTACAGGGTTTAGAGGCTAAAGAATTTCTTCATATTTTCATATATGTAGATATTTATCTCTTCAAAAATTTTTCTCAAGATCCAGTTTAGTCCTTATTTGCATTTTGAGGTTTGAGAAATTTGAAATTCTGGAGTAGTTTCAAATTTGATTTGGACGATACAACTTAAAAAAACCATAGATATCGGTATATCAGTTCATTTCAAAAAGTAACTGATTTCAATCATCGACATCTCGCTGCTTGAAGAGGACGCTATCGGTTAAAAAAAAAATGTATTTACAATGGTACATAACCACGAATATTGTAAAAAAGCGTGTTTTTGGCACTTTTAGATTAGGATATCTCAAAAACTTGTCGTATAGGATTATTTCTGGGGTTTGATTCAGATTTAGTGCACTAAAATCCTTCGGGTCTATAATGTCACGTTTCTGGATGAGGACTTTCGTTAAATTTTGTCGGCTTGTGTAATTGACCCATACTGTAATCCCTTCATGTTAGCATAAGAATAATTAAGCAAGAAATAATTTCTATTAATTTATCCCTCAGTAGTAGTTGATAAAATTGCATAATCTTTGTATTTGGTCTTTATTGCCAACTCGAATCAAACACGGCAATATCCACCTTGAGCATGAGCCACACAATTATCGAGATCAATCTAATTTCATGCTAGTATTACCACTAATGGATAAATCTAAAATTCAATTTTGAACCTAGATTAGTTATTTGCGGCGTAGCTAATGAGCGTTACCGTTATGTCGACGTTTTGGTAACATGATAAAATCAAATTTTGTAACTTAGGTTCGTTATTACCTGTCGTTCGATCATGCATACCAGACAAGTGAATTGAAGCTGAATGGTAGTTTGTTGCAATTAGCCATGGAAAAAATGCATGCGATGAACTTGGTGAAACGATGAAATACAGATATAAATATTCCTTCAGAGGAAGAATTATATGAATGGGCCCAAAAAGTCACACCTGGTATAACATTTGCTTACTGTACAATGACAGAGTGTACAAAAACTGAAAAGCAATTATCAGTATTAAACCAAGATTTGCGTATCTTATGGACATATTTAGAAATTATAAGGAAAATAATTGTGAAATTTGTGAAATTATCTGAGTAATGATAATCAAATCGATGAACGCTTTACACTAATTTAACATTCTCATCAATTTTTTCGTAAATATATGTTAACCAGGTATGTTTTTTGCGATTAAAACTGGAGAATGAATTTCCTGTGAAGCGAGGAAATTTTCTACAATATTAAATTCAATATTATTTCGGTTACATTATTAATATTCGGGTAAATAAGATGTTCTTCATACTTATATCAATTCCTGTTAAAAATGTTTCGCCAACAGTACTGAGTTATAATACTGAGTACTGAGTATAGTACTGAGTACGCTTCTATTAGTTGCGTCACCCGGCTGTGACTGGATTATGCAAGTCTTTTAGACAGATTCCGTGTAGATTTAAAATAAAAACGATCGCATATGTATTAATAAAGAAAGCTTACTGCTACCTATCTTTTTACAATATTTTAAATATTGTAAAAAGTGCTTTTTATTAAGACAATGCACAGGTGTAGTTACCATGACAAAAATCTGAAAATTAAGGTACAAAAAAAAAATGTATTTTTCATTAGGTATGCTAGTGATCATGCAAGCAACATTTGTTTCCGTAGCAAGGAAAAGTCTTGTACATGTTTTCGCACTTTTTAAAGAGAAAATCTGTCTATATTACGTCACAATCAAATCAATCAAAATGGTACTTTTTCAGCATCACGTAGCACGAAAAATTCATGTAATTTTGAAGAAAAAAAATCAGATATTCCTAATCCAAGTATTAAATATCATTATGTGTGTACATCTAATTATTTTTTTTTATATAAATCATTAATATAAGACTTAAGTGTCCTTATTAATGTTTCACACAGAAATCAACCTCTATAAAATATACTGTACTGATCCTTTTTTAATAGATTTATAATTTTATACTATAAATACTTTTTCTATAGCCTGGACAATGCAGGTGATAATAGATAACAGAAAAGATACGTTTATCGAGCATTAATTGAAAGGGAAAAGGATAAAATAAAATTCAATAATTCCAGAAATTCAACATTGAGAAACATTTAAAAAATATAAAAAGTGACTAACTAAGAAACTTCATGTTAAGATATAATAAAATAATGCTCTATGATAATTTATTAGTAAATTCAATATATTTAAGGATATAATAATAAATATTCAGATCAGATTATTAATAATGTATTGAATTAATAATATCGCTATTAAATTTAACTTTACTGTTTAACGCTTGTCTCGCTTCGATATTAGTGACTCGCTTGACATCTCTGATAATAAAAAGGCTAGGTCGCGATAATTGCATTACTCGTAATATAGTAATATTTAACTCAAATATGCAATAAACTTTATTTAATTTTTCATATTACTTTCAGATATGAAGGATGTTATGGATACTATAAAGGCCTGAGTGTTAATTTAACCAAAGTAGTACCAGCAACAATAATAACATTTGTTGTTTATGAACATACATCACATTGGCTTCTAAGCTCACATAATTCTGTATAACTATCAATGATTTAAAATGTCCATTCGTTATCCTATTTAAATGCTGTGAAAGTTTATTGTAATATCTTGTAAGACTAGAGTTTTTACTAATAAATATAGAAATTGTCATATTTATATAAAATACTTTAGGATAATAAATGAAATGTATTTTTTATTGTTTATTTATTGAATATGGCTTGTAAGAAAATAGGTTTCAATACAAAATATCCGATTGAGTATACAAGTTTTTCTAAATCACATACTGTAATATGAACAGTTTCCATGCAACCTCACGTTTCTGTAGAATAGGCGTAATCACAATGTCTTCGTCTGGTATAGTATACATATCAAATTAAGACATACCTGGCATTAAGTAAAAATAATATTTCTGTGTTCTGCAAAAGATTTATATATCGTATATTCTAAATCTCTACTTAGTCACATTTTTAGTAAGTATTAAAAAACAATGTGAATATATTGTCCTACATATATAAAGTGCCTATACTCCCCCTAAGATATTTTAAGTACTCCTGTTCGGAATTAATAAAGAAAGCTTACTGTTACCTACCTTTACTAGGCTTACATACCTTTAATATATAAAAAAAATTACTATGATCAATATTTTAGTTGTCAGAAAATAATTGTTCAAAAACAAAATAACGAAACAATTTACTTATAATAAAATAATTTTACGGAAATATTATGAAGATTAGATATATTGTTTTTCTACTATAGAATCATATTTAGAAGCTTCCTATTTATATATTTCCTTCTTTTATGTTACGTACTCGATAAAGATTGTTAATTATCAATTCATATTAAATTGAAAGTGAGGGTTGGTGAATCAAATCTGGCTCCAGTTTTTTGTTTAGAAAGTCAATATATGTCAAAATATATTTTGAATGCAAGAGTTTCTTGTAATCTTAGTTAATATTCGCAAATTAAAAAATCACTCATTTCTCGTATTTATTTATCAATTTTTGCGATTTAAAAATGATAATGGGTGGATAATTCCGGTGATAGAGCCATTAAAATTAAAATTCATTAAAAATCCTGATCTATACCACTAATAAACTTATAACAACTTTGATCTAATGTCAATAGTTTATGAAAAAAATGAAGATTTTTTAACAGTTGTAACTTTACTGGATTTCAGACAATTTAAAATTTAATAAAATCATAAATACTCAAAGTTCAGGGTGTAACGTCCTTAGATGTACCGCAATCTCCATTCTTGCTTATATGTAATATATTTTGTGTATATTGTATAATAGCTCTGTTGTATATAATATATATGAATGATAAATAATGTGGATAGGCAGACGGATATTCCAAAATACCTTTTTTTGGAGAAGAACTGTCTTCATGAGTTAAATATAAGAATAACTTAGATAGAAGAAATATTTTAAAGTATTTTTGTCTTGTAAGGAATTATCCTAGTGAATTGAACCCAAGGATATTTTATATAAGCAGGATTGACTATAAATTACTTTTATATTCTGAGTAATTGTCTTCAAAGACAAATTGAAAAGTATTTCTATAAGAGCCAGAAGAGTGGAATGGTATAAGTAATTAGAGCCTTTATTGAATAATTAGTATTTATTCTAGGTTTTCAGAGACTTGCTTTGCGCCACGATTTCTGAGCGTCTGATTTGTGTAAAGCAGGTCTATTTATATCCAGAATTTGAGATAACTGTCAAGCCTATTTCTTCCCTCTTTCCCTCTCTTATTTAAAATCTATTAATTATTATAGGTTCTCGCAGGACACTTTAATATTTAGATAAATAGATTAAAAATATTACTAATTAAAAAAGCTATTTATGTGATATATATTGCAGTCTTCTATAATTATTATATCTTATTATTAATTAATAATAAACAATTATTAAACTATTTTCTTAAAATTAGTTGAAATATGATACCAAACAAATTAGTTTTGAGTCAACTCCAAGCAAGGTTTTCATTTTTTCTTACTTTTTGGTACATCAAATGTTTCAATGGAGGTCCTCACTTCTACTAAATTCGACGCTAAAATATTAATTAATTAAAAAGTTATAAACAATTTAAAAAATGAATTTTTTTAACATATGTATTCATATTAATAAGAAAAATTATAAAAACTTATAATAAATTTTAGCGATTTTTATTGAATTTTTGCGTAAACTCTTTCCCCGAAATATTTCCCGGGAGTTCAGTTTTGTAACTTAGTAAATTTATCTATACTTCCTTTGTTTACTTAAATAGCTACACCTGAAAATAACCTATGTTTACAATAAGAAGTGAAGAAAATTTAGCTGCACTTAAACAGAATAACTTGAGCAATAAATTTGTTATTGAGTTTCGAATATTATAATTTTCTTTCAAGGTCTTACATTATAGGATATTTACTGATTTTTAATATGCTTCGGAAATCACATAAATAAGCGATCTTTTCACTCAATCTGATTAGTTAAAGTTCATCACTCAAAGTGAACGCACTCCAATAAACATCAACGTAAAATTTTAGATTTTACGATATTTTGTAAAGTGTCATCAATTTAACTTTAATGAAAATTGCACAATCATGTTATTTATAGAGTGTCATAATCCATTTAAATTATGTAAACACGGAGATCATTGAGAATCTTTGTTTCATGATCAGGGGTGATCACGATTATTGAAGTATCTCAAGGAATTTTGGTGGAACTTTTGAACCACTCCTTCCAATAAAATGGCGGCCAAATTGAAAAAAGATAATAAAAAACATAACGATTTTTTGCTTGGAAACTATTGAGTTTAGAAAAAAGTTTGTGTAACAAAAATGTCTTAAAATTGATCATAAAATACCCTCAATTTTTTTCAGAATTTTTGGAGCAAATATTTGATATTTGGAAAACTTGGAAAATACAATTTTCCAAAATCATCTCCAAACATTCTCAAAAAATTTGAGGGGATTTCATGATCAATTCTAAGATATTTCTATTCTATAAACTTTTACTTTAAACTTAATAGTTTTCGAGAAATAAATGTTTTGTCATGATCACAGTAGTGTTTAATATTTTTGACACAAAATAAAAAACAGCTAACAATAGTATGGTAATGTTTTGCCTTTTTTCAGTGTGTACAAGTACAATTTGTACAATTTGTACAATTATAACGTATAATAATATATATACATATCAAAAAGTCAATTTAGAAAATTTTATATAAGCTCATTTTTATTACTTGCTAGTCTTGTGTTATTTTGTGACCATACAATTACGGACGATTCGAAGTGACTGTTTTCCCTATCTGAAGTCGAGATATTTCATGCGATTAGTAGATAAGGGGCATTGTCCGTTCACTACTAAACCTATTTCAAACAAATTTTTTGAAGTTCGGTGTATGGAGAAGTGCTCTTTCCATCGATGAAATGATAGCTAAGTCTTATACGAGGACGGCACTAAAACAATTTATTCGAGGAAAACCCATACGATTTGGTCTCAAATTCTGGGGTCTTTGTACTTCCGATGGTATCATATTAGGTCTTCACTTATACTGCGGAAAAAATTCTACAACGGGTAGTAAATTTAGTAAGTGTGCATTAGGTTCTCGCGTTGTCATGAACTTACTACAACAGTTTTTCAGTGTTATACCTCCGGGCAAAATGTCTATGTTCCATGTACATTTTGATAAGTTTTTCGCAAGCTTAGATCTCGTTGTGCATCTGAAGAAGCTAGGGCTAAATTGTACAGGTACTATTAGAGAAGATAGTCAAAGATAAAAATTTTCTAAATAAAAAAGCTCAAAGAGGTGAATATGCCGTGAAGCATGATAAGAACAGCGGTATGATTTACATTACTATAATGGATTCAAAACCAGTTATGATTATTTCTACTGCTGCAGGATTAACTCCATTATCCTCTTCAAAGAGATATAGTAAGCAAGCATGAAATAAAGTTGAGGTATCTTTTCCGAGGGCTATTAGCATCTATAATAGTTTTATTGGTGGCAATGATATCCACGACGGACATTGCAACAATTTGCTTCCGAGTATTCATTCAAAAAAACGGACGTGGGTAGTTTTCTTAAGACTAATGGAAAGCTTCGATTGTAAATGCTACTGTAATATTCAATGCTGTCAGTGATGGAAAAAGAGTTGGAACAAAAGATTTTGCATTTTCAATAGCTAAAAATTACATGACGCAAGGGTAAAGAAAAAGAGAACACAATATGTTCAAGCAAACGAAACTCAATCTTTGTTCTTATTGTCCCGTAAGAACGAGAATTATCTGCGAAAATTGTGATTTATCGTTTTGTGTTAAATGTTTAACAAAAAACACTAAAATTTTCGTATTACAGTGAGAGGCAAGAGGACTCACTGAAATCAAGCACCCCTAAGGAGACAAAATTCTACTACGTCCTCGTCCTTATCTCTGGGTCATGCAAGAGTAGAATGTTTTTTTCTCGAAAATTATTGAGTTTATGGAACAGAAATGTCTGGGAATTAATCATAAAACCCCCTCAAATGTTTTCAGAATATTTGGAGATGATTTTGGAAAATTGTATTTTCCAAGTTTTCGAAAAATTTTCTCCAAAAATTCTGAAAAAAAATGAAAGTATTCCATGATCAATTTTAAGACATTTTTGTTCCAGAAGCTTTTTCTCTAAACTCAATAGTTTCCAAGAAAAAAAATGAGTTATGTTTTTTATTATCTTTTTTCAATTTGGCCGCCATTTTATTGGAAGGAGTGGTTCAAAAGTTCCACAAAAATTCCCTGAGATACTTCAATAGTTGTGATCACCCCTGATCATATTTATATTATGATTTCATCACAGTAACATTGTATAAAAAAATCGCAAATTTGATTTTTTGCAAAAATGTTTACATGATAGCCATTGATAGCATTGTAAAGGAGCATTTTTAACATCCATAAAGTTTCTTTTTGATAAAAATGTCTTGAAGTAATTGGATTTTGGGCTTGTGTTTAATTTAATATTCAATATTCATTATTAAGTATTGAACTATTCAGTTGAGCGCTCATAGAGGCATCTAGAATTATTTCTTTTTATCTAAAATCTACATATAAGTATGATCATACATCGAAAAGCTTGTTAGAGCCGACTAGCAAAATGTAATTTTTAATTGTTATTATGTCATGTAGCTTCAATACAAGTGAGAGTTGAGTAAATTATAAGGCCGGTATAGTTGTATATGAAACGTGACAAATATCCATAATAAAGAATAGTTTTTCAATATTCATTGAACATTTTAAAATGAGTATCTATTTACAGATTCTCAAATAATATCATTCATTTTCGTATTAAATCTTTATTTGTATTTTTTATTAATTACAGCTAGAACCATTGTTCCAAAGTACAGCATGATTAGGGGTTTTCATCTGAAATATATATAAAATTTAAATTAAAGGTCAACATTCTAGTTATTATTTACATGTAACTTATAATTCGAAAATGTTATTATTACCTATTCTATATACAATTGCTGTTCGAGATGGTATATAAATTAATATTCTTTGTAATCTATCTGCAAATGGTTCTGGTTTTGTAAAATGTAAAACATTTGAATCGACGCGGTCTTCGCCACCAAAATTAGGGCTATCACTGTTCAGAATAATTTTATATTTGCCTGGAAGATTTACACCCACAGGGTAATCCGCAAACGACTTGAGTGGGTGAAAATTAAATACGAAAACAAGGTTTGATCTTTCAAATGCTATTATTTTATCGTCTTCATGTTTCCAAGAAACATATGCCTGTGAACAAACAATGAGAAATTGTTAATAGAAATAAAGAAACTAGAATGGCTCAAGATATCTTATGAATTATTTTTATCGAATAATTTTCTATTGAAATTTTCTATTGAAAATTATTATTATATTATATATGAATATATAAGTGAGAAGTAATGATAGTGATCCAGAGAACTAAGGTACAATTCTATTATGAAGTCGAAAATTATGAACCAGAAGATGAGAATAACCTGTTTAAAAGTTACTCATCTACTAAAATAAACGTGAAGCTGTACCTAATATTTTGAAACAATTATCATAAATCAGACTTTAAAACGACTCTAAAACTACAACTATAACTATATTTATATCATTAATATATTTCTAATTAGCTATATATAAGTTATCTGCGCAGAATATAAAGATATCGACTTCACAGCCAATTCTATTGGTATTACTGCTAATGCACTAATAAACTATGCGACGAGATAACCTAAATTTGCACTGTTATGAATCTTTAAGAAATATTTTGCACTGGCTTCGAGGGAAGTTATTCTGAATACTATCTAAATCTGATACAAAAGCTTGTCTAACCAGCGTACATGAGGGAGGCACGGATTCGGGTAGGATAGATCAATAACAATATACTACATCCATATGTAGATTTATATACATTCATATACATCTATATGGTCTAATTCTTCGCTTATATCCTAATTCTAATACGTATAATTACAAAATGTTATGTATTGATGTGCGATTATCAGAGCCACAACTTAAGAACGCATATAGAGTGTATGGTAGTCACTCAATCTCTTAACGTCGATCTCAAACACTGAACATTCACACTGGTCAAACTGTACAATTACATGCCTATTAAACTAATTCAGTGGCATATACGCAGTTGACCGTAAGAAAGAGAAAGAGAGAGAGAGAGAGAGAGAGAGAAAGAGACAAAGAGAGCGCTACCCATTAGAAAACCTCAAGAGTTCACAAAGGGTCTGTGTGATCTAGAGTCATCTAACCTAAAGAACGTAGATAATCAGACGACGGGTCATTCCCCATACACAAGTAAATTCCCAGGACCCGTGAGCTGGTCACCTATACACCGAAATCATGACAAATTGGGTTAAGAATAACGTCCCATGACTTAGAGGAATGGAAGTCCGCCGACTTTGAAAATTATGTAGTTTCGTTAAAACATTTGTCCAAGTATAAAAAAAAGTGAGGAGTACGAATACCTTGAGGTCGAATTAATCGAGCTTGAGAACGTCTGATCGTATCAGCTACCTTTAACTCTTTGCGGCACGGTGGTATCTCTCAGAAACCATCTGGTTTGGTATAGATTTTTGCAATTTCAAAGTAGTTTTTTGGATATAGTTTACATTTCTTTATCATTTCTTGATCACAGAATGATACGAAATAAAAATTTATGTTTAACGGTTGTAAAATTTTTAATAATTTATTCATATTTATAAATAAAGTCTAAAAAATAGCCTATTTTGTAAAAAAAATCCATTTATGACGAAACTTTCAGACGTATCCTTATGAAGATGGATATACAGAGGTTTTTCGGGTCGCTGATTGAGAGTCTGAACTCAGATTTTGAACATTTAAAATGACGGTTCCAATATTGCGGCGAAAATTTTAAATTTCTATGAATGTTTCTGAAAATGGGTATTGATGAAATTTTTTCAACTCGTCACTTTGTTTCTATATATTATATGAATGATACATTAAGAAACAATTTTTATCTAATTGTAAACATAATGGTACATTGAATGTGTTGCATAACTATTTAGTTCGTGTAGGATTGTTTTCTGTACTACAAAGTTTGCCACTAGCAATGGGCAATGGCAAATGAGCAGACTGAGAGCATCTCTTTTTAACAGGAACATTTAGATTGTGAGGTTTGATAAGGAATCTTTCAATTTTATGACACTCGATCAATAATCACGATAGGAAGGCAATTTTTTTATTCCCATCAGAATATTAATTCTTAAAAAAATCAGTAACTTCTCTTTTGTCATCAATTGCTCTTTCTGCAATTTCTTTTGTATGTATTTATTTGTTTGCTGAACTAATAAATCCAACATCTTCAGGAAAAAGACATAAAAATATTTCTAATGACGATTGTACGTTATCGGGGATATTTGGCCCAAAATCAGCAGTGAATGGTTTATCATTTCATTGTTTTTCTTTTTTCTTTCATATTTCACGGCCAAAACATTCTCCTTCATCGTCATATGAATCATTATCACTTTCACTCTCTTCAAATTCACCTTCTATTTCCACATCTATGATTCCTCGTCTTAATCTGAATCAGCAAGTCCATCGACAGACTTCGTATCGCTAGGAATATCAGCGATTTCCATTTCGCGTAACGCAGGTTATAATAATTTATACATATTGAAAAAATTTTCTGTTCGATGAATTTTTTTATTACAGGCCTCACATGAATTCCTTGTATTTTTTGATATGTCAATATTTGAAATATTTACCATATGGAATTCAGATTCAAGATCAGCGAGTCCAAAACCCCTGTATACCAATCTTCAGAAATATATTCAAAGAAATATAAGATTTTGGCCGCCATCTTGGAGCAGTCATTTTGAATTTTCAAAATCAGAGTTCAGATTCGTGATCAGCTACCCTAAAAACCCATGTATGCCATTTACCATAAAAATACATTCCCTTGAAAAATGTATACCGCAAAGGGTTAAATATATCCACTAAGATAAATTTATATGTTACTGAAAGGTGATGTCTAAGTCGTCTACTCCACATGAAGAGTGAAGGCTCTTACTATTGAAAGCTGTATTGAATAGAGTAGTTAAACAGAGACTCTAGTGTAGGATTTGCTTAATAGTTAGGTAAAACGCTAAATTTTTCTTTTACTGATTCGAGCAAATATGATCTAGATAATAGTTAATAAGTTAAACGTTTTCGATGTTAATTTCAGGATAAATTTTATCCATTTATTTTTCTGTAATCTACTCTTACCTTAAACGTAATTAATTTAAAATGTAATATTCCATAAACTTAGGAAAATTGTCCCTTCTTTTAAACCATAGATAAATAATAGTAAAAAATAAAATAAGGTTCACCAAGTATCATAATTTATATTTTCTACATCCTGCAGTTTCTCGAGAGTGGTATTAAAAATCATTATAGATCGTTGTAATCTTTGGCTTAGAAGAACTAGAAGAAACTACAATAATATGTAGTTTAAATACGAGATTTAATAACAAAAAAATTGTTAATATAAAAGAACTTTTAAACTGGGTAATGATTGTCGAACTGCACAAACAATATGATGTTTTAAATGCAACGAATTTAGAAACATAAATACTCAGTGTAATAAAATTGCAGTGTCTGTTAAATGTACAAATAAAACACAAGCGATAGCATTTAGAAAGAGAAAACAGAATAGGTTAAATACTCTAATTCGTCTAGAAATCATCAAGTAAGTTATAATTCTGTACAGCATGAAAGTAATTTGACGATAAACTATATATAATGGTGAGAACAAAGTCAATTAACAAATAAAAAAATGACTTCTACATCAGGTTAAATTAAAAAATCGTATAGATAATGATGCAGTAAAGCCTAATGCATTTAAATTTTGAACAATAATTTTCTAAATAATTAAGAAATACGATATCTAGATACAATTACACATCAATCTTAAATTAACTTACAAGTCAATCACAAGAAGTCAGAAAAAATTATTAAAATACTTATATCATACAACTCTTATAAACAAAATAATAACATGAGTAATTCATTAAAGATTGTAATCTAAAATGCAAACGGTTTGAGTCGAAGTTAATTGGATGAAATAAACAATTTTTTAATCCTAAAAGACGTAGATATAATACAAGTATTGGAAACTTCTTTTAATGCCAAACATCGACAGCGACCGTTGCCTAAAGAAGTGAAGATGGACTGGTTGTGTGACTGTTAAGATTCGAACAGCATCATTTTTCGTTATTATTATATAAAGGAGGACAAGTCGAAAAAATCTTTATCGGGTGTGAAAAATGATTCTGAAAGTTTCATAGATTTGAATACCTACATCGTGATGTTTATAATCTTGATGTAATCTACAGCATAAGTTACAGTTATAGATCCAGAAATAGGTAATAGGTTTGCGAAACGAGTCAGACCTTTAACGTCATTTGCCAGAAACTTCTCAAGAGAAAAGCTGTAAGCTTATGGAGATTTATAGTGAATCTAGCACTGCTTTCGATGTTGATTGATGGATATATGATACATAATAGCATAAAAAGAAAAGAATAGGCGTGGCGAAAGAGTAAGGAGTAGTATCTATTTGCAGATAGTATAGATCGTAAGACAAACGTTTTTCTTACGGATTTATATGTTACAAGAAGTCTCAGCGTTATGGCGTTACTTCGCAGAATTATCGACCAACCCAGAATAACCTTGACGGTTACAAAGTGTATTTATTACAATTGATATAGGTGGCACAAGGCCTATTAAAATATCGATAGGACGAATGTCACCTTTGATTCTTACGGTTACGCAAAAGAAAACGATCTGTTTATGGTAGACAGGTATAATTAGCTCATCGAATAACCAATGTTAAAGTTGTAGATAAATTAACTAAAATTATGGCTATTCCATACAAAGTATGGGTTTAGTGATTTATCGTATTATTTTGGTCCAAAATGGGCATATTACTTAAACCATAATTCGAATTAGTAGTTCCATCTTTTATGACCTCCACTGTTGTTTCTCATCCAAAAACCAAGTATTATTTGAATAATACTATCGTGGATAACTTAAAAACATACAGTTTATCGACACCTCGATGATTTGTGAAGAGCATGTTCCTTAGTACTGTATAAAAACATCGAGCGATGCATTTTGATTATCGATATGAAACTCTGATTTACTTCCATCTCTATTAGGGAAACATTTTTGGTAATTTGAATTTCGGTTAACCGAAGTATCTTGAGTAAGGTATTAAAATATTCTGTGTTCCTTCTTGTATTTATGTTTAGTAAAAATTCTTTCGAAATGCACAAATAACTTATCAACGGCATAACTCGATAATAACATCGTAAAATCTAGTTTTTAAATTTTTTTAATTAATTGCTTGGTAAAAGATGCATGTAATGATAGTATATGTACAATATTCAACACAAAAATTAGAGTACTTCAAATAACACGTTACATAGACAAATGTTTTAATAAGAATAAATTCATGGGCCTTATGTAGTCATAATGATGTAACATCTACTTAAATCTGTTATACATGTTTTTTCCCACAGTACAGTAAATTATCTACAAATCGTATCAAATCTACAAAATAAGAACTCGATTTGATACAATAGAAATTTACAGAGCTATACACATTCGAGAAATGACAAATTTACATATATAGGTTTCATAGATTAAATGGGTTACACAATATGCTAGTCCATCATATCGATCACTATAAAATAAATAAAAATATTAGTATCGAAAGAGACGTCTACACATGACTTTTTACGTAGGATATTTAGATTAACGTAATTTGCATACACTATTAAATGCGCCGTCAGTCAAAAACAAACGAGATTAAAAATTGTGTGTACATATAAGATAATATGTACGTCACCGTTAAATGTTTACAAACCTGAAATGGATGATAATCAATAATGTGCGATGATACATGTATTTTAATGTAAAAGATATATACCATTGAGATAAACCAGCAAAGTTAACGATTAGGCAGTCAAATATTTTGTACATATACAAAAGACAACAAATTAATTTGGGATCAAATTAGAACAAACTCTTGGATTTTATTTAAATGTTATAACATGAAAACAATTAATCGGATATTATCATTATCGAAATATGTGGAAATAATTAATAGAGTCTCAATAATGAGTGAGAAAACAAAGCGCTACCTGCGTCGATCAGCCAAGTGATGCAACCAATAGAAGCGTCGACTCAGTGCCGAAATGTTTTCATGTGGTTCTATAACTCAATATTTTGGGCTACATATTTTACAATAGGGTCTGATATTAGTATAAACTACGTCTTATTTATCCGAATATTAACAGTTCAGCCGAAATTAAATGGAGTTGGTATTTTTTATATAATTTTAGAAAATATTCGTCTTTTAATAGAAATTTATTTTCTAGTCTAATTATAGTAATGAAAGTCTAGTTGTAATATATAAAAAAATAGTGATTGTTGATATATAACATGACAATATATGTTATATGCTAATCCATTCGATTATTATGCTCAGAAGATTTTAGGAAAATTAAATTAAAATAATCAACTATTTGATAACTATGAAATATATAATACTCTCACAATTATTTTGTTATTATTTTATAAATATGTTCACACGATTTTAAAAATAACACCAATTTTCACTTAGATATTTATTTACATGTTTTTGCAGATTTTTAATAATAAACTCTAAAAAGTAGAGCGTTATTTTTGTTTTCTGAATTTATAAGTTTTGATAAATGATTATTTTATTTAACGTATAACCGATACGCAATGTTTGGGTTAGTACTGATGATATTTTTTCTATTTTTGTATGCTCTACCATCGTACAATAAGAAACTGTTATATCAGGTATAGCTATTTAAGTCTTATATTTACGGAACTGAAGAAATGCTTACATTTGTGTTTCGCAAACTGGCGTTCTGAGCTGAACTGTTTTACCAAATACATCACATGCAGCTTTATTCATGACAACTTGCTTAATAGAGCCATTCAGCTTCAATTCCGTATGTATCATAATGACAAACCAAACATAAGTTTGATTTATTCAGATACTGGCCTGTAGATCTATTAAAACATAAATAATTCTTTTAACCGAGTTCTCTTACTTATTTTTTTATATAATCTATTAATTCGTGACGTAATAATATAACAGTATTTATGTCATGCTTCGTACTACGAATTGAGGACGAAGCATTCTTTTTCACTTTTTTTCTTACATTTAATTCAATTGCAACTTTAAAAATAGTTACATTCTTTCCGTTCTAATGATTTGATTGCAAATGAGCTTGGTATGTTGTATAATTCTGAATGAATTTTATAGCCATGACTTCACATTCATTCAAATGATGCCGATCTGTATACAATCACTCTAACTCTTGGTAATAGTCATTTTCTCATAATTTTTATAAACTGTACCTACAGATGGTGAAAATAGTCTTTCGATAGTATACGTGTGCTTTACATATTACTTCGGGATCATAGTTTCCTATCGTTTGAAATGAATATAATCTATAACTTTTATTGGCATTTGAAGAATGTATAACATCATTTTGGCATGTTATCTCTCAACACTAATAATTTTTCATTAACATTTTATAACTAGACTTTTTTCTATAATTAAACTAGAACACGGATTTCTTGTAAAAGACGAATATTTTCTAAAATTATATAAAATATACAGACTCCGTCTAATTTCGGTTAAACTATTAATATTCGCGTATATAAGACGTAGTTTATACTAATATCAGATCCTATTGTAAAATATATGGCCCAAAATATTGAGTTATAGAAACTAACTACATGGAAACATTTCGGGACTAAGTCGATGCTTCTATTATTTGCATCACTCAACTGAGTCATACAGGTAGTGATTTGTTTGCTCGCTCATTACCAAGACTTTATAAAACATCGAAAAAATTTTATTACGAATGGTTATACAACATTGTATTTTAAAGTCAAACATTGAAAGGTAATCTGATCTTGATGAATAGAGGAAAATCCGTGTACTGCTCGAAGCAAAAAACACTGATAATAGATAGTGATGCAATCATACCGAGAGCCAAGCCCTAAATTTTACTATGAATCTGAGTAACTAATTGAAAGAATGAAATTGATCATGAGATATCATATTAATGAAAATAAATGCTAATTAAAATATTTTTAAATGATAAAGTTGCAAAATAATATATGGACAATATACCTTTTGTCGATTTTTAATAGTAATAATTTTCGTTCTCTTGTCTTCCATTTTAACTCATCGTATATTCTTTGACATTTATCACTCAAATACTAAATATCAAGTAAATTATTCATTCATCAAAAAAAGATGAAACGAATACATAATATTGAAAATATTTAATAATATTACAATATAAATAATATAATTACTAAGTATAATAATATTTATGCATATTTTTTCTTACTGGATCCGAAGACAGCCATCCATACTGTTGTTCAAGCGAATTAACTGCTGCGTCCCAGTTACCCATAAATTTGTACTTTAGTAATTCGTCATCAACCAGATTCCACTGTCTTCTTGCATAATGATAATCTTCATTATTACCTTGACGTGGAAAGTCCAACCATTCTGGATGACCGAATTCGTTACCTTAGGCAAAAATGTTGTGTACTTAAAATATAGTCATCATTTAAATTTGATCTACGTTTGAGTCTATATTGATGTTCAGACATTTTTTGTAACATTAGGAAAAAATTTACGTTCTAAGTAGTAGAAGAAAAAACATAAATGTGTGTGTGTGTGTGTGTGCGTGCGTGTGTCAGAAAAGAAATTAGAATTGGGGAAAAACGGTAACATTTTTTCAAGGTTGCGACTTTCTGGCACATCAAATATCTATATGACGGTCATCACTTCTACCATGTTTCATGTTGAAATATTCATTAATTAAAAATTTATAGACAATTAAAAACAAAATGTGGATTTTGGTTAAGTGCTATAACACGAAAAACTATTAATCCGATCTGCGTGATTTTTTTTAAATACATGGGAAAGATTGTATTTTGGAAATATATACATGTCGTAACAGTATATTTGTTGTTAAAAAATTATAAACAATTAATATATTAATAATTTATCAAAAATTAGATGGAATGTAATATTTCATGTTATTTTAGAAAATATTCGTGCTGTACAAGACACATATTTTCCAAGAGTAATCACAAATGAACAGTTTAGTTATGGCATGTTAAATTACTAAAGATATATCAGGAAAATTAAATTCAAATACTCAATTATTTAATAAACATATAGTGTTATTTCATAATATTACAATCATTAAAATTATTTTATTATATCTTATAAACGTGTTCATAAATTAATTATAAAAATTTAATATTAAAGTTATAAGAAATTACTCTGAAATATTCGAGTATATTTAGGTCTTTAAAAAAACACCTTTTTTTTATAAAATCGTCGATTACTGTCGATATAGCTATATTTTCTCTCAAATACACTTTACAAATTATTTAATAATAAATACATTTCTTCTATTGAATCAGATATTTCAATATCTATTGAATTCATTTCTTCGATTTCAAAACAATCAAGCAATGAATTTGAGCGATCCAATATTATTTTTCTACGTTCATTTTGATCGATAAAAAGTTCTTCAAAACATTATACGTAGCAGATATCTTCATCTTTAATGTCACTTGAGTCGAGACTGACTTGATTGTTCTGATTAAGAAAATCTACACAACCACTATTTTTTACATTTGTATGTGGTAAACGTTTGTTACTGTAGTCAGAAACTTCATTTGGATTTTTGATAGAGCAGTATCTCAATTATATTACACATAATCCATTGTTTTCTTTCACTAAAGGAAATCACTTATCCTACATTGCTTTGGCAACACGCGGCAAAGATTTTCGACAACGTCCATGTTTACATACTTTGAATGCATGGGATACTCTGGTAATATCATGATTAAACAATTTTAATTAAAACTGAATTGAAGTATTTTACAAAATCTATCGTGCAATAAAAAATTTCATTTTGACATTTGTTGACGTCAGTTTACTTCGACCATTGAACTTTAATTTGACTGAGCGAAATAATTCCTTATTTATATGATTTTCCAAACACAACTATTGTCATTAAATCTAATTTTAAAATACTACTTAACGAACTGAAATATTAGGAGAAACAATGTGAAAAATAAAAATTTTAGAATACATTAACACAATTATTGCTTGCATTAATTTTCTTAAGTGCAACATATTATCGTCAATTATTATTATCAAAAATGTTAGCCCTACTTACCATTACCTAAATAAAGAAAGTTTAGCTAATAAACCTAATGACTTATAGAACTGAACTACCTGGAAAAGTTTCGAGCGAATTCAACGCTCTTATCGATCCGATTTTCCAGGTAAGCGCCGTAGGTAGCCTTTCTTTGGAAGGTAATGACCTAGTCCCTATTAAAAATTAATAAAGTTTTATTACATATTCTTATACGAAATTGTCCAAGAATCGATTGTAACCAAAATTGTTCAAATAAAAGCTCTTTTTCACAAAAATTACAAAAATGTATTTTAATTGTTTATAGTTTTTTATTAACAAATATATTATTATGGTATATATATTCTCAAAATACAATCTTTTCCGAGTATTTAAAAAAAATTATGCAGATCCGATAGATAGTTTTAAAGTTATAACAGTTAAAACAAATCACATTTTTTTAAATGGTCTATAACTTTATATTCAATTAATATTTTAGCGTCAAACTTGGCACATTTTTTTTATTATCTTCATATAGAAATTCGATGTACCAAATATAAAACAATCGAAGACCTTGCTTCAATTGCCCTAAAACTAATTTGTTTTCAGTCATATAAAAGTTTTCAAAAATAGATTTGTGATCCACCGATAGATTTATTCTATTTGCATCCGTCAGCATGATTTGAACACTGCAGGGATTCTGTTTAACAAATTAAAAATTGATATACCGTAATACTACTACTACCACTATTACTACTACTACTACTACTACTACTACTACTACTACTACCACTACTACTACTACTACTACTACTACTACTACTACTAACTACTGGTACTATCCTAATCACATGCCAAACTATAATAGACCTGGAAACGCGGCACCGTAGTACTGTATAAAATCTTCGAAAAAAGAAATCTCAGGAAGCTTTGGCGAACCACTAACTCATACCTCCGATAAGAATAACCTGAACAGATCTAAAAAAAAATGAAAGATTTACTAAAAATAAAAAAATTGAGATGTTACGAATTACTACTCGAAACTCTCATTCGCAGAAGCTATCCATTATAGCTATCCATTATAGAAAGCTATCCATTATAGCTATCCATTATAGAAAGCTATCCATTATAGCTATCCATTATAGAAAGCTATCCATTATAGCTATCCATTATAGAAAGCTATCCATTATAGCTATCCATTATAGAAAGCTATCCATTATAGCTATCCATTATAGAAAGCTATCCATTATAGCTATCCATTATAGAAAGCTATCCATTATAGCTATCCATTATAGAAAGCTATCCATTATAGCTATCCATTATAGAAAGCTACGCACAATTTAAATTCTCAACTGTTGCTTCCACTTTTTTGGTAGCCTCCTTGTGGTTGGACCGAAAACAATGAAAAGAAGTGAATGCCTTTGCAATCCACTTCAAAGGTTTCGCACCTAATGAATGGAGGATAATATAAAAAGAGAAAAAGTACTGGTAGAAAGGCCAAAGAATTTTGTACAATTTACTATAATTATCTATGCATGCCTACGTCTGTGTCACTTTCCTATACAATGGAAAACGGGCCAAATAATAATTGTTCTATAACTCGGTATAAATTTAATACTGGTTATTAAATAGGCTATTAAATAGGTTGCAAACTCAGCATTCGCCAATTAAAGAAGTAAACCGTATAATCATCGAAATCAGAAAAGCCTTAGGAGAAAACACGTTTTGGTCTGCAGTTTTTAGATATTCTGGAAGATTTTGATAAAGTTTAGTACGAAGGTTTAGTATGGAAAATATAAAGTCGTTTACCTTAAAATATCTTCAAACTCTTAAAATCATAATTAACAGGTAACGAATGTTTCAACGACGGAGTCCCATAACAAAACTCTTGTACCCTATACTTTACATATTATATACAACAATAAACGATGGTTTGATGGAATTAAAAGTTATATTTCAATATAACTATATTATAAGTTATATTATTAAATTACATATAAAAAAAGGAATATATATAAAAAAAAAATAAGCACCGTATCAGTGATAGTATACGGCGATTCCCATTTAATCTCAACTTGATGATGATATACAGTAAAAGTCATTATTCACATTTTTTTAATTTTTATGACAAATGATTTTACACAGCTTACAAGAATGAAAAGATCTTGTTATGGGATAAGATTATGGGATGTTATTGTATCCCATAAGGCTATTGGACAGTTTTGCATTGCCTGTTAAGAATTAATGGTAAAGTTTCAAGCGATAACATTTTAACTTTGTCGAAAATTAATGATTTTTACGATGTTTAATATAAAATATTAATATAAAATTTAATACGAATGAAATCGTCAGTGTATAAAAAATTTAAAAAATCTGCAAAAACTTCTAAAGATTATTTTCTTTTATAGAATGTGACCCACCAACCAGTGAGTTTTTTTTATTACTTCTAACCTATTAGTGCTATTCTCCATTTTTTTTATAATAAATTTGCAATAATTGTACAAGTATGAAAAAATGAAGGTGGGTGTAATGAAGTGCACATAATCATCGTTTGAGCGACGAAAGTCGAATCTCGTTCTCATATGTAAACGCTTTAGAAAAAAAACAATCCTACTGGGAAAAATTATAGAATAAGCTAAAAAACCTTATCATTTTAGATTGCAAAATTTAAAAATGATAATTGATTGGTAATAGTCACTGGAGTGATTATTTTTTCTTTTAAGTGCATTGAAAATATTAAACAATATTTTTACACGATGTCGGAAATTTCTATAACCTGATCTAGAAAATTTACATAATCACGTAACTCTAAGTTTTCGATTTAATATTATCATTAAAATTGATTTTCATTTAATTCTAAAATATTATGACCATATTTTTTTACTTACCCATAAAATTAAGAAAAGCTTCTCCTCCCAACGAGTGAGTAATCAATACTATTATGTTATGGAGAGCTATACCTCGACTTATTACCGAACTAGATGGACTTAAAATACTCATATGAGAGTACATATCTTTATCCATGAGCCAGAATGCCACAGTTTTATCTCCAACAAGAGCTTGATCATGAGATTCTACGTAAGTCACGGTTTTTTCCATCCATCTACGATTAGTTAATGTCCAAACGATATCGCCCATATTCCAATCTTCATCTTTATATTCTTTAAGTAATTTTATCCATTTATCAGGAATTGACATTCCTAGACGATAATCAAATCCTATTCCACCTTCCTCTACTGGTCTAAAAAAAATGATAATGCATTATATGCAAAAATATTTTACGGTATATTACAATATTTTATGATAGCAAGTTTATATTTAAACTATTACAATAGTCTAGTCTGTAATAAATATCTGTAAAACATTCTTTTCTAAGAAATTTATTTCCTTAATATGAATTAAATAGTGTTTTCCAACATTGTCAACTTCCGAACCCGATTTTTAATTTAAATAAATACAAATTAATATTAGAGCAATGATTTTCACTTTACATGAGATAACAATAGATACAATACGTTTAAAATTTAAAATTTTAGGATTATTAGACGGAATCACTATAGTTTTTAAATTAAAATGATGGTTGGAAAACATAGTAAAGCCATCAGTAGATCACAAATCTATCAATAAAAACTTGTATACGACAGAAAACAAAATAGTCTTAGGGCAAATCGGAGCAAGGTCTTCGATTTTTTTAATATTTGGCACATCGAATGCCTATATAGAGGTAATCATTTGTGCCAAGTTTGACGCTAACATATTAATTAATTAAAAAGTTATAAACAATTTTTAAAAAATGATTTTTTTTCAATACCCGTAAATAATTGTATTTTGAGAATATATATATCATAATATATTTATTTATATTTGTTATAAAAAAGTTATAAACAATTAAACAATTATTAGTGGAAGGCTGTAAAATGACATGTGAAAGACCTAGTGAAGATTGTTTTTTTTCAATATAAAGATGTTTTTTAATGTAAAGTATATTTGAGAGAAAATATAGATATATCGACAGTAATCGACGAATTTATAAAAAAGGTGTTTTTTTAAAGACCTAAAAGAGGCAGTTGAAATATCAACCTCCAATTAAGAAAACATACATATATTAACTACGATTCCACTGTATTAATGTACGTGGTATAGAAAGAGAAATTAATTGTTCGTGTTATTTTGTACAAACAGTTAATAAACTTCATGAACAGGAAGGTTATCATATCCACTCTCATGAACCAGCGTATCTATGATAAGTGAAGAAATAAAAAGTGCTGTCGTATCATTTTATTCACAAGATGATGTAAGCCGACTGTGTCTAGGTTCTAACCATATAAAAATAGAGCGAAAAGATAATGTAAAGAAAGTGAAACATCAGAGGTATTTACTTATGTTCAATTTAAAAGTAGTCTACAGCATGTTTGAAAAACATTGTACTGAAATTAGACTTAAGTTTCGCATGGGGTTTGCATATTTTCGTACACTGCGACTTCATCAATGTATTTTAGATAATGAGTCTAAAGGTGTTCAAAATGTTTTCATATGTAGCCACCATCAAAATCCAACATTATTAGTGGAAGGTTGTAGACAACGAAGAATTTGAAGATCAAGTATAATGAAGAGTTACCTCTAGTCTTTTGTTAATATAGTAACAAAAGATATTGTAATTAAAATGACGTGTAAAAGACCTGGTTAACATTTTTTTAAAACTTTTTAAAAATCTTAACCATCTGGAGGTGAAGTTTAAATATAAATTATTAGAATAAGACTATTGCCAAAACTCAAAATGATTATGTAAAAACTCGTCAGCATAATTTGAATAAATCTAAAGTTATGATAATAGGAGATTTCGTTCAGAATTATACAACTGTATATCAAGACCAGGTACAAGCAAATCCTTGGAATGTCAAGCAGGTAATTATTCATCCATTTGCAATGCATATAGAAGAGAAGGAAAAAACTGAAGAAGACAGTTTTGTCGTAATTTCTTAAAGTACGAAACGTGACGTAAATGCTGTGATATTGTTTCGCCAAAAATTAATTAATTATATAAAAAATAGATACGAGAACAAGGTTAAAAAAGTTATTTATACATTTGATGGAGCGGCAAGTCAATATAAGAATAGATCATATTTTTTACCTCTCGTTTCTCATTATGATACATACGGAATAGAAGCTGAATGGCACTTTTTCTCAAATCGCAATGAAAAAAATGAATGTGATGGATTTGGCAGAACAGTGAAACGGCTAGCCTGGAACTCCAGTTTGCGAAATACAAATGTAAGCATTTCTTCAGCAGAGGAATTATATCAATAGACACAAAAGACATATCTGGTATAACAATTTCTTACGAAACGATGACAGAATATGTAGAAAGTGAAAAAAATTTAACATCGTTATTAAAAAAAGCATTGCGTGTTTATGGTACTTTAAGTTATCATGCATTTATTCCTTTAAATAAAGGCAGCAAAGAATTAATGGTGAAAAGAACTTCCTATTCTACAAATTATAACATTAAAAGACCACAAAATAAATAACTCGAATATTTCAGTGTAATTTGTTATAAACTATAACAATTTTACTTATTTAAATTTTATATTAAATTTGTATAATTAAATTATGAACATCTTTATAAGATATAGTAAAATAATTTTAATGATTGTTAAATTATAAAATATTATACGTATATATATTATTAAATAATTGAATAATGATATGTTGTTATATAATTCACTATTTTAATTTCATTTTCCTAATATCTATTGCGTAATGTAACAAGTTATAACTAGACTGTTTCTTTTTAACTATATTGAAGACTAGATTTCTTGTAAACTACGAATATTTTCTAAAATAATATGAAATATTACACTCCATCTAATTGCGATTAAATTGTTTATGTTTAAGTAAATAAAACATTGTTTATATTGGTATCATACCAATTACATAATATATAGTCTATGGTACTGACTTATAGAACTGAATTACTTGGAAAAGTTTCGGGGGAGTGAAACGCTTCTATCGGTCAAAGCTTCCAGTTGAACACCGCAGATAGCGCTTTTTTGGAAGGTCATTACCTAGCCACTATTAAAAATCATGACCGTTTTATTACGGATTCTTATACAAAATTGTCCAAGGAATCGATTGCAACAACAATTTTTCAAATAAAAGTTGCCCTTTTTAATAAAAATAGCAAAAATGTATTTTAATTGTTTATAATTTTTTTATTAACAAATATATTACTATGATATATGTGTATTCTCAAAATACAATTATTTACGGTTATTTACAAAAAAATTATCCAGATCCGATAAATAGTTTTCGATTTATAGCAGTTTAAATAAAATCGAATTTTTTTTTAAATTGTTTACTTTTTAATTAATTAATATTTTAGCGTCAAACTTGGCAGAAATGATTACCTCTATATAGGTATTCGATGTGCCAAATATAAAAAAAATTTAAAATCTTGCTCCGATTTGCCCTAAAACTAATGTTTTCTGTCATACAACAAATAAATTAGTTTTGGGTAAAATCGGAATAATGTTTTGATTTATTTGACACTTCGTATGTTTGTATTCAGGTGATTACTTGTACGAATTTTTATACTAAAATATTAATTTATTTACTCTTTGCGGCACGATGGTATCTATCAGAGACCACCTATTTTCGTATAGTTTTTTTTGTAATTTCAGAGTATTTTTTTTGGATATAGTTTACGTTTTTATATATTTTCTTGATCACAGAATGATACGAAATTGAAATTTATGCTTAAAGGCTGTAACATTTTTAATAATTTATTAATATTTATAAATAAAGTCCAAAAGAGAGCCAGTTAAAAAAAAATTCATTTATGGCGGAACATTCAACCTTATGAAGTTTAATTCTTATGAAGATGGATATACAGGGATTTTTGGAGGCGCTGATTGAGAATCTGAAATGAGATTTTGAAAATTCAAAAAAGCTGCTCCAAGATGACGGCGAATGTGACGTCTGCAATAGCTAAGCACGTGGTAGAAATAAAATTTAGATTTTATGAGGTCTAGACCTTTATCGCTTATGCCTATTTTTCGTCGTCATATGTTTACAGTGACTGTTTATAATTTCTGAGCGTGAGAAAAGTCTAAACTGAACTATTCGCTTATGAAAAGTCTCACGGAAAAACCATACCCTCTGATAAGCAAGTTAATTTTCTTGGAAAACTCATAAAACGGACCCTCTTAATGATACGCGCCATGGTCCCGCGCTAACGAAATTTCCCAGACGCGTAGAGTCTTAAAAATTATCTTTCCGGCTGCGACTAAAATCACACAACGCATATTGATGCCACATCCGCTAGACGTTTGTATAAAACAATAATATTAATAATTGTCACTACGACTGCTTATTGTTTATCAACATATTGTAAACCACCTTTATATTTGTAATAGCCATAAACTAAATCTCTTGAGGTCCATAGACAAAACAAGAAATCACAACTAAACAAGCCAACATTTGTTATAGTCGCTAATATTTTTGCAATAAACTTAAGTCGGCAGATTGTAAACAATAGATATCTCTCTCTCCTGTCAAATTCGCCCGCTAGAATTATTCAATTAATTAGTTGAACAATTAAATCCAATTAATAATTTCTTCAAACGATACTACATATGACATCTCTTAAAAGAAGAATGTACCATTTTTCTATTCGCCCACGCCAAGGTTCTTTCAATTAGGCTAAGGAAGGAAATCATCTTTTCCCTCATTGGCCTAATCGGAAAAGGGCCCGCCTCAAAGGGACCCGGAAAACACTAAGAGTAGGGCAGCGCGACGAGGGTTATAAAATGACCCGCGCGCAGTTGTACAGACAGTTCGAATTCAGCTTCAAAATTTAAATCCAACTCTGACTTCTAAGAAGAGAGAGAGATCATCTAAAAGTAGTAAGTCAACCAATAAATATTACAATTTGAACTTAGTCTCTTTTCTCTATCGCTTTGTAGTAACATAATTAGATTTTCTATCGAATGTACATCGGGTGCTTGTCAAACCGAGTACTATCTGCATTCAAAATAATTCCTGTTTATCAAATCCTGGCTAACGTCTCTCTGGCGTGCGCCTATTACAGTGCAGTACGAGAGAATCGCCTTACCATTCCTTTCTATCCATAACCTATCCCGAGTAGGATAATTCACGTAATTAGACAAATTGATTTCCCGGTTATTAGAGGTCTATGATAAAAAATACACTCTTAATAAAATTTGTTTGTAATATCTGTTGAACGATACACGAAAATTAAAAATTTTTTTAATGTTTTTGAAAGACGGTATACAGGAGTTTTTGGGGTCGCTGATTATTTTTACAATTTAATTCAGGAAATATGACTGGGAATTTGTTGAGAAAGTTACAAATTTACTGAGAGATCATAAAAAATTGGAAGTTACAAAACCCGAGTTACGTGAACGAAAACTGAACTTTGTAGTTTGAATATTTCAACGTAGTAGTTATTTTTCATGCTAATTACAATTAATAGTAAATAATCATTTTAAACCAGGTAGATTCCTTCATTATTTATTTAACCATGTTTAATATAATAGTTCTTTTTTGTAGTAGAAGTTTTTCTGATGTCAATTTTAATTTAAGTAAAATACTTGTTTAAATTTTTTACAAAGTGATTTCCTAAATTTGTTAAAATAATCTGTAAAAAGCAAGCAAAACTATTTAGACAAATAAAAAATTAATAGAAACAATTTTCTGATCACAGATATTAACATGATGTAAGTCACTAATTACTTCCATTACATATAATGATACAATAATACGTAAGTAATGATTTTGTAGTCATATTCATTTTCAAATTTTTGTAAAGTTTTGTAAAGACTACTAGGTATTGAAAACAACTAATTCAAATTTTTTAACCACTTCCAAATTCCTAGATGAAATACTTCAAAAATGAACTTCAATCTTGTATGATGTAACTTAATACGTAAATGAAGTAAATAAATTATTTACCTAAATATTTTCTATATTTATTTATTTAGTTTTTATAAATTAAATAGACGTGTTGTTATATTTTTATGTTCACTTATTTTTACTTTTTTTATTTTTCGTTTATTTTTTGTTCTGCAAACTACTTCGCGTCCTGTTCCCCTTACATTACTTCTCTAACTACTTTTTTCTCTTATTACAGGTCATGCTTACAGTTGGAATTATGGGGGTTTGTCGAACAATTAGTGTCCTTGAAATACAGTGCCATCGAAGATCACAAAACAATGATTTTTATGACTCCCGGATTTCAAATACTAGTAAAACGGTCTTTCACAATTCATGGCAAATTGTACATACGAATATTGTAAAAATATTGCAAACGAGTTCTTTCTTGAGACTTATATATTATTATAACATATTCCATTATCAAATAACATCAATAAATAGTTCATTTATTGATGTTATTTGTCACAGTAAAAGTAGCTTCTTTTTTCTGATTTGTATGCCAATTTTCTATTTAGGGAATTTAAAGTCAAGTTTTAACATCATATATGTGTGTTGTGATTCTTTTCGTTGAGTCCAATGTGAATTTGATTACTACATCAATATTAGCTGTAATAATGTAAGGCTAGTCTTCAACAACATTATTGTAATAAGACCGAATTAAATAATGTGATCATTTTAAAATCTACTTCATTAAGTTGACATGTTTATTTATTTTCTAATTTATATTAAACAACATTTATAGAATAGAATATGTAGAATTTATAAAAGAAACTATATGAAATAGAATAAATAGAATATATCGAACAAGTATATAGTAACATCGTATAAATTATGTCAAACATAATAAAAAAATAACAACGTTTATTTTTATACAAATTTGTCCTGCTAGCTTTCACGCGTACAATTTTTAGCTGACTTTGTTTTCATAATTTTGATATTGACTAATAATGATTATTACAATAAAATCTACTTTGTCTTTACTTACAATGCTACTTCATTATATGTATCAAAATAGTTATTTCCATAATATGATTTTACCCTACGTATGAATGTTAATAAAACTTCTTGTGTGAACATGTGAGACTGAATATGGCAACTTATTGTTGTTAAAAATACATCCATTAACTAATTTTATGAGCAAAGAAGCAAACCCTAGATTAAGTTGAACATAACTTGAGTAAACTTGTTGAATTTTAATTCTCGTCAAATTGTAGATGTAACGATAATCAATTCTTCTTCTTTATTTGAATTTTTCTAAAATTGGAGTTTGTCTCATTGATAGTAAATTCCACAGATTTCCAACAAATGTTTTGTCAGTGGTAACCTTCCTCATCAATTCTCTTCTCAAAATGTCATTATCGATTTCTATAGCTACCTTAAACATTTCTTGTAACGTATATTCTTTTTCTAATTCATATTTTATTTTTGACTTGAGGCCTTTTTATAAGTTTTAGTTTCGTTAAAGTTCAAAGTGATATCAGATGTTGTTCGTTCATGTTACAGGTCCGCCTTTTGCTTTCTTTAATTTGTTTATTTTTAATGCTAATTTTCGCAATCGATTAGTATATTGTACTAAATTTTACTAAATGTTGTCCTTGAATTATCTTAAAAACATTATCATTTAACATAACATAAATATAAACAATTACAATGACGTATTCTTTATGCTGTCTATAAATAAACTAAAAATATACCTAAGTTTCCTTTGGGAAATCTATATTTCAAACGCTATGTTTCTTTTCTTTTCTGTTTTATTCTATTTTCTTTTCAATATAAATAAAATATTTACTAAATATATACAGGTAGTATATACAATATACAGATTGTAAATAAAAAGTAGGAGTTACAAATAAATAACTTGACTCATTATCGACTTAGCATATTTTTAGTAAATGCTTTATTCGCCATCATACTTTAAGATTTGGTTAACACGTCTCTTAGGCTTAGTTTTATTGGGTTTGGATCATCTAATTCTATTTCTATGATATTTGTAATGGATTGTAAATCCGCTATTATTCTTCGTTTGTTATTGTTGAATAATTTTTTGTTGTCTAATGGCTATAAATTTTCCCAAGTGACGTGAATAAATAAATTTATTTTTCCACTAACAATTTTCTGAGACGGGTATGCTTGTTTTATTTAGGTTGTCTTTGAAATTGATTGGAACCTCTGGTTGAGAAAAAAAGAGGTGAAAAAACCGTGTAATTTGTTTGGATAAGGTTTACTCAGTTTTTATTCACAAAACATCGCACTGTAACTATATGTTATAATAATACCTATAAATGTGGGATGATTTCAACGCTAGTCCACTGGGATTCGACTATACGAGGGTTATTTGACAAGTACCTAGCCTACAAATGAAAACACTAAAATTTTGCAAAAAATAAAATTTATTTTTCAATGTAGTCTTCTTTTAGTTGAATACACTTGATCCAGAGGTGTCCCAATTTTTTTAACCCCGTTGAAAAAAATGTTTTCTCTTGGTCTGCAAAATAGGCCTCCGTGGTGGCGATTATTTCGTTGTTGGAGTGGAATCTTACCGACGAGTGAATTTTTTAGGTTCGGAAATAAAAAAAGTCGCACGGAGCCAAATCTAGAGAATACGGGGGATGGGGTAACAGTTCATAGTGTAATTCGACCAATTTAGCCGTGGCGACTGCAGAGGTGTGAGCCGGTGCATTATCGTGGTGGAAAAGCATTTTCGTTTTAAACAAATGGGGCCTTTTTTCTTTTAACACGGCGTCAAATCAGCTCAATAGCTCGGCGTAGTACTGTCCTGTGACTGTTTTGCCCGTTTCCAGGTAGTCAATAAAAATCACACCTTGAGAATCCCAGAAAATAGTGGCCATCACCTTTCCGGCCGACGGGACCGTCTTCGCCTTCTTTGGAGCAGGCTCACCGGGTAAGGTCCAATGTTTTGATTGCTCCTTGGTCTTTGGAGTGTACCAGTGAATCCATATTTCGTCTACAGTCACGTAATGACGCAAGAACTCTTTTGGATTGCGATTAAACAGCTCTGAACTGGTCACACGAATGCGCTTGTTGTCTGCAGTCAACAAACGCGGCACCCACTTTGCTGACAGTTTCTTCATGCCAAAATCTCATGTAGGATATGCTATACGCGTTCTTCTGAGATGCCTACTATTGCAGCTATCTCGTGCACCTTTAATCGGCGGTCAGACAAAACGATATCGTATACTTTTGTCACTTTCTCCTCCGTAGTGGCTGTTTTCGGAGCACCTGGGCATGGATCATCAAAAACCGACGTTCGACCACGTTGAACCTCATTATACCAATTTTTAACGGTCGCCATTGAAGGAGAAGCATCTCCATAAACTGCATCCAAGCGTTCTTTAATTTCACTGTGCGATTTCATTGATTGATTATTGCTATTTAATGCCGAAGCCAATTATTACATCTTTAGCATTAGCAATATGAGACTAATGAATAGGCTTAAAGTGATTATATATATATATGGTAAATTCTATACTTTGATTTTTGTGTAGCGTTTGTAGATGTAAGCTCTTAATTAAAGTTCTGTTTTATTAAATTGTATATTTGGAATTTTACTGACTTTCTTTAGCAGCAAAGAGATTAGCACTTTTAGGTTAACCAGGACTACTTCCAAAGGGCAGCTAGCGTAACTAGGAATTAGGGTGACTGAAAAGGATGGATCGGGAACTAAGTCGATTTATACTCTAACTATTTATTTTATATTTTTTGTTTAACTTACAGTTATTTCCTTGGTTCTGCGCTCTAGATTTCTTGCACCTCTCCTTGGACCACACTTCCACAAGTGACTAAACTCGAGCTCTAGCAAGAGAAGGTTAACTCCCATTAGGGGTTGATCTTAAAGTTAACTGGGACTCAATTGGTCTTAGGCCCCTCTCGAGCATCCACAACGCGGAAAAAACACGCCTTCGAATTGTGCCTTTCGTACTCGTCCTTGCTGGCAGTCATTACAAGAAATTTCTTAGGCTATTTGTATCTTGAGTAACTTTTCGTTTTCTCTTCCTTTGACGACTTTTAAATAAATCCATAAAAATAAAAACGAAAAGTTACTCAAAAACATCGAAACAAAAAGAAAGGAACATTTGGCCAAAAGTTAACTATCATTATTTATGCCTATATTTTATGGGAGCTCCTGCGATGCTACCTCGCTTAGTTTGTACCCCATAATAACTTCGGCCTAGTGTCTGAGCTTTTATAAAAATATAATCTTTCGGCTACACTTTTCCAACAGTTTTTCAATTTTTCTCGTTTTTAGAAAAGCAATAAAAACTATATCTCGCACACTAGACTACTTCGTCATTTTGACAAAAAAAGGAAAAGGTTCGACGGCTCTCCCGTGCGCGCATGGGATCCCATAAAAACAAGGACGCAAAAAAAGGTCTTGCTTTCTGGCTCATGGCGTACGCATACAAAAAAAATCTTAGTATCTACGAATGCACTTTAGTCCAACGTCACAATTCATTTGTGTAGAATGATTAATCTACATTTTTGTAAATCAACTAATCATCGACTAAACACATTTTTATCAAATAGGTTGATTTTTGAATGTATAGGTTATGACATTACATTACCACTAAATCGACAAAGACAGTAAGTCTAGAGGCGTGATGAAGTAGTCCATCATGCTACGACAAAACAATAAAGTATTTCTTCAGCGTATATACTGTAAGTGAGTTATTTAATATTAATTAGTAAGCATGTATGAATAAATATGTGCTCTACTACTAATCTGTAAGATTGTATAATGTTTTGCTTATGAATATAGTGATAAGAGTATTTACTGATGTTTGGTCTGATGAGATGAGGAGTGAGGGATCATTCTGTGTTCACTCTTCGACAAATCTTAGATATGGGGGAGAAGTTAGGAAAAATGTTGGCTCTGCCTATATATCTGATTGTCATTCAGTATGTCAAGAGTAACTTAAATTGAACAGAGTCTATTGTAATTTTAATAAATTACACGTGACAATAAACACATGAATCATACTATATTGAAATATATTCTTATTTTATTTGAACTTGTAGTAAACTCTATATCACCTGCAGGTACCTGGCATGCCGCTGACATCTTCCGCTATCGTTATTAATTCAGGATAAAGTTCGTGTAACATGTGATTAGCTAACATAAGATACACAACTCCTTCGACATCGACATTAGATCCGTAATATTCATCATAATGACCACTGAATCCCTGACCGAAGCCTCTTGAATGATATAACATTGAGGTAACTCCGTCAAATCTAGACATAATTCCACAATAATGGCAAATTACTATTTTTCAATCTTTTAATCAATTGCATTAATTATATTAATAGATTAAATAGAGATCAGAAAATATTCCGTATTAAGTTGATGAAAAATATGACAACTATTATGTTGGTTGACAAAATTTAACTTTTTCTTAGAATAACCAATTCCACAGTAAATATTTGATGGGGTTTATGATAGTAAAATCAAATATAGTCCGTGAATTGCAGAATTCTTTTATTACTTATTATCTTTAAGTTATATAAACTTAAATAACAATAAAGGTTATATTAAGCTATGTCATATAATATAAGTGAAAATTCCGGAAACTTTTAATGTTTCAATTACTTTAAGGGGACCAGGTAATGTTTTGTATTGAGAAAATTTATGGATAAAACAAAAATAGCTATAACAAATATTGTATCTAGGGTAGCGTAAAAAATAACTATCAAACAAAATATCAATGTTGTAACCACAATAGAAAATCGAATAATTAAGAAAAATACAAAACCTGATCTAAAAATTTATAGTGAAAATGAACACCCTAAAGTAACGAACAAAAAATCTTGCACTAAATCAACAGACTAGGTAAAATACAAACGAATCATCAAAGACAACATTCACAATAAGATCCAGTTCAAATTTCAAGGGACATACCAAAAGTTTGATAGTTTTAATAAATTAATTAAACGAAATTAGAACATTTTAATATATTAAATCAACAAAGTATCCAAATATCTCGAAAACAGTTCTCAACAAAGTCCGAGAGAAAAGGAAATATATAGGAGACTACTAGACTCACGTCTAATAGTCAAATTAAATAGATCAACAAGTAACTGGAAAAATTATTTTAAAAGAAAATGATAGAGAAATAATGATTTAGGTATGTTGTGTATGAAGTAAATACGCATTTACTGAGAGAAGAACACTTTATTTCCAAGAACGAAACATAGTAGATATACACAGACTATAGAGTAAGTATGCAGTACAACGAGAACTAGAAATATAGCAAGAAGTAGACGACAGAAGCGGCGTTAGGCTCACAAGCATAGTGGTAGCAAAAAAAGCAAACAGCTAATTAGTGGCCGGCGCGAGTATAATCGGCTCTCAACGACAAACCTCACTTCTCGTGATGTATGTTTGTGCGGACAATGGATTGCTAGCGGACGGACCGGTATAAATCACTAATAATAAAGTCTGGTATGCTTGGCTGCCGGACATACAAAAATATTTACAGAAATATATATTTTTTTATATTTAAGTAACAAATTAATAATATCTAAGTATATAGAATTTAAGTGTTTCTATGTGGAATAAATAAATATAAGTATTTATATGTATGTATAACAGTAAAAGCAATAATGAATGTTTATCTATCTACTAACACAATCTTTATATAATATATTGTATTGAGCTTAAAATACACTAAATAAGAATAACGGATGCCACAATGATATATCTATTCTTCAGAATTTACGGGGCATTCATTGTGGAAAACTACAAAATCTATAAAATATCTCCAATAGTTTATTCCTTCTATTCAATAGCCTTTGGAAGTTGGGCTAAAATCATTGAGAGAAAGCCATAGCCTTCGTAAACCATTTCAACGATGTATTTACAACCAATTCAAAAAAAGAAAAAAAGCTGGCAAAGAAATAAGTAATGTTTCATCATTCGCCAAATGGGTCTGTATCTCTTTCAATTTGTCATCGAATCGAACCAATAAAATACTGTAATATTTCCTCCTGCTTATGGTATCATTCTCCAATAAGTTTACTAGGATTATAACCTTTAAATTCCAAAAAATCGCTTAGCCATGACCTTTCTGCACAATGGGTCTGTCTTGGCCTTTTACGGAGAAGATTTACCTGTAAAAATCCAATGTTCCAATTTCACATGATCTTTGGGTTATAGTAATGGATCTAGATTTCATCAAAGTTTAGTACACTACGCAAAAACTCCGATGAATTTTGTCTAAAAAGGTCCGAAAATTGTTTCGAAGTTTACAGCTCTATTGTCCACCGAAAGCAATCGTGATATCCATTGAACCAATAGCTTTCTCAGTTTTAACTTATCACGTAACACGTACGATATGCCTATGCTATCTGTTACTTCACGTAATTTCGGTCGATACTCAGTAAGTCATGTAATGGATTTTGTAAACTATCTCCTCAATAATCACGTCTGTCGGGCTGCTGTGGCGCACTTCGTTGAACTCATGATCTTATAGTTCTCATAGATGCCGAAGGCTCTTGATAGACAGTATACAATTTTACTCTTATCTTTTCACCAATATCAAATATTGGTATTTATTTATTTAACTATATTTGAACAATATAAGGTCACATGATCATCCTACGTTCAACAACGAAAAGTATGCAGGGATGTTGGAGACTGAAATAACTTTCAAGGATTAATTTGTTCGTTAAAAATCAAGAAAGATTTAACGTACAAGTACTGCTATTGGCTTCCGTCGTTTTGTATTTAGACAGTAAACAAATACAAATAAAAAGAAAGTGGCTACTGGTTTTCTTGATTGCATCTTTGCAATCCCTTTTTGAAAAATAATGATAAGTTCAGTTACGTCAGTTATACTGAAATGAAAGTGAAATGACGTATATAAGTTTAAGTGAGAAACGAAAAAAAGTAAAAAACGAGAAAGGATGGGAAATAAATAATGTTAAATCATTGAAAAAGCAGATAAATTAATTCATGATAATTTCTATTATCGAAAGTAATTTTTGCTGTACATACAACGCGAAGGGCGCTAATACTTACCTATCGGCAATCACGGGGAAGGTTTCCTCGCCAATTTCGTTGATTTAATATTTTATCTTTATTTTGTTGTATGGATAAGAGGCATGAAAGATGGTCTAACGCAGCGCTGGTGTTATAAATGATTTTGAGAACATCAAAGGAAACGTGTTCGAAAGGCGGCGCAAATAATAAAACAACAGATTGACGATTGACGATTTATTTAATCAAAATAAAAGAAAATAACAAAAAGAAACAACTAACGAAAGCAAACAATTAGAAATCAAAATGAAGAATATTATATTAATTTAAATAATGAAGGCGAGTCGGCGGTTATATAGAACAGAGGGAAAATATGTTAAACTGATACAGAATTTACGAAATTCACCATTTGAAAAGATACCAGAATATTATGAATGGTAAGTCGACTTATATGACACTTATGATAGAAATTCAAAAACGATTAGACTGCAAAGTAACGTTGATGCAGACTTATCACAATTATCACTGGCAGGGGCGGTGGGTGTTATAATCCAACTAGGTAAAAGTTGGAAAAAAAATTGTCAAGTATTCTCAGCAAAAAAGGAAAACTGGATATTGAAATTAAAGAAGAGCAAATGAAATCAGAAGTAGCTGACAAAAAATCGAAAAAAAAACGGTGAAACGCAGTGGGAATCTAAAAGGAAGGTACTACCGAAACCTGATAAGTTACAAACAAAAACTTTGGAAACCAAAGAAAATTTTTTTTAATTTTTTACCTAAAATAGATTAAGAAAAACAAACATGCTATTTTATAAAAATATCACATAAACTTGTATATTGCTATTTACGGAGGTATACGCAAGAGTTACACAATACGCGAAAGGTTAATTAGCGCATATTTGTAATTGAATGAACTTTTGAATCAACAAACAGTTATACAAGGAAACTAATATTCGACAATACATTAAAACCACAATATACTTGAGTTTAATTCTTTCAACTCAAGATTGCGTATAGCGTACAAATATACGAAAATTAAGAAATTGCTTACATTTTTAATTTTTGTTTATATGTATAGAAATTTTTCCCTTGCTATTCTTATATATTCTGGTATCCTGATTATATATTTCAGTATAATTCATTCTGTGGTAAAGTGCTTATTATATTCTACTAATATTAATACCATTAATTCATTAAATATACTATAACCAATGAATTTGCATTTGGGTTTCTTTATTACATTTAATACACTACGAGAGTTGTTCAATAAGTCCTTAAAAAATCCAAAGATGGCGTGCATGGCAATACAAATAATGTTACGACAGTAAGTCTTACTTCTAGCTAAAGGTAAATTTGCTCAATTTTTTTTTTAATTAAAATAAAAATTGAATAACTTGTAAAATAAGTCTTTCTGTAGCCTATTTATATATTTAAAATTAATAAATATAATGGATTTAATATCAATTCATTGTTCTATTTTTAAAGTTAACTAGAATACTCTTATTAAATACAAATAATAGAATTAATTTTTTGTTGAAAAATGTTTTAATCATGCATACCTAAATCCATCAAACCCGTATTCTTCGATGTACCAACGTAAATTCGATAGCAAAAATCTCAAGACTTCGTAATCTCCGTAGTTGAATAATCTGCTATCCCACAATGGATGGTGTCCTCTAGCACCCGCATGAAAAAAACATGCATCCGTACCGTCGAACATATTTAAACCATCTAGAGTATTTTTTGAAGCATGAGAATGTACTACATCCAAAAGTACGTATAAACCATTTTTATGAGCTTCATCTACTAATTGCTTCAACTCTTCTGGTGTGCCAAAACGAGATGATACTGCATAGAATGAAGTGATCTGTGTATATAAAAGCCATAATATTATGTAAAATTGATATTTAATACAGAGAAAACTGACTATTAATCAATTTTTTTATATATATATTATCTCACAATCTTATACTCCTAAACTTTATACATAATAGTTTGATACTACATAGATTTATGTAGAGCGATTTATTGTTTTCAAATCTCAAAAAAAACTGTGTGACGGAGCTCCTGGCCATTGGCCAGAGCTCATCGATGACAACAAGCCCGCGAATAGGGCTTGTTTACTTTTCCGAGGTCAACGACCTCGGAAAATCAGTTTGCCGTGTATGGCATAACATGAGTGAGAGAGAGAGAGAGAGAGAGGGAGGTACGTGACACTCGCCGATCATTAGTTCGCCTTCAGCCTCTAAACTGGGCATTCGTCATTGCCGAAGTTGTATTTTTTTTTGAGTTTTCCTGATTTTTCGTGAGTGAGAGTTTGGTTTGTGCGAGTGAGTGCTATTCCAGGTCCAGCTGATCGGTGAGTGTTTTGAATTGTTCTCTCTCTCTCCCTCCGTGCATAGGGTATTTGCCTATTTTTTGTCTATTTTCTTTTATTTTTATCTGCGTGCACAGAACTTTGTTTGGTACTCCTGGCTATTGATCCGGAGCCTTACGAAGGCTGTTGCAATTTAAATAAAATTGTTTCGCCGCTTGTCGTAATTTTTGTTTGTTTCTTTTGCGCTGTGCTCCCTTCATGATTGGGATTGTTTATTTTGTTTGCGCGTCATAGGTTTAGCTATTTTGTTAATTGAATGTTCTACGAATAAAGTTTTTATTTATTGTTAAACCGAGTGTTCGCGGTTTTATTCATCGCCTGCCTACTCACCTGTCCTTGACCTCTCAAGGTCATCACGACCTTGACACGCGTTAGGCCATCATTGCGCCTCTTACTTCTCCCCTTTATTATTAATAATTAGATTTTGTTCGTCTGTTTTTTTTTAATTTATTTAAATCTTCAACGCGACCGGAGGTGACTACCCTTGAATAACAAGGTAAGTTTTCCTCCCTTGGCTCAAGTCTACAAATCGCGTTGCAAATGTTAAAATTACGGCCTATGTAGCCAGATAAATGCAAATAAATATATCTCCGACCTTAAGGAGCATAAGTAGATACTATTGATTAATAAAAACGAAGCGAAGATCAAGTAGCAGGAAAATCGTGATAGAAATGAGCTTACTTCTGTTGATAACAATATTGAGAAAACGATTGTCTGTTACACAGATTGAATTTCCGGTTTTCTTTCTGACTTTTCCATCTCTTAATAACTATCTTTTTTACTCGATTCACAATTGATTAACTCGACTCACACGAAACTCCTTTTTTACATTCTTGTTATCCAACAAAAAAGTGATATTTCTAGATGACAACGTAGTTCATGTAAAAATTTCTGCCGTATTTATCGTGCGCACCTAATCTGAAAATTTGATTGTCAGGAAAAAAAACGAGCTTAAACAAGATGACAATTAACAAGGCACAAACTTATTTAAAAGAGTTTGACAAATCATGATTTTTAGAGAGTTTAACGAAATTTCGAGTATGTTGAGAAATATTTATCGGCCTAAAAGAAGATAATGTTAAATATTACGTCAATCTAGACAACAACTAGCAGATAAAATCAACAAAGCACATAGAGGCAGTTCATATTATAAAAACATAAAAGTCCTAGGAATAGACAATATTACAGGTGGAATGATTAAAGAGTTGCTGAAACAACATCTTATAATCTGAAAAAATACTCAAGTGTGATTTAACATTAACTAACATTGTGGAGAATAAGAATAAATTAAAATAAAGACAATAACCTAACTTTCACACTCAAAACGAATACTTGCTCATCAGTTATTTTAAATGAAAATACCGACTCGCAATGTTATCATTCAAAATACATGAGAATTCACCGTGATCGCCGACTGAACACATTTGTTAACATATTTGGACGGAAAAAATACAATTAAATTTCAAATCAAGACAAATTCTTGTTAAGGCTTGATGCCAAAATATTCGTATACAAATTTGTATTTAAATAAGTTTGATCTTATCAATACCAAACTTTCAATATTACGCCAACCCTCCTCAAGACGATCGATTGTTTACGATAATCATGTCAGGACTTGCTATGCTCTTTTAATCAAGGAAAATAAAATAATGAATGGAAAATTGAATTAAACAGTTATCACTTAACTACGTTCTGCTCACTGTAAACAATCATTTTTAACATTGCAAATGTTTTACAATTCTTATTATATCAATATACAATTTCATGTTTTATTTATCGTAAATTAGTTAAAGTTTAAGTAAATTTAACATACATTTTTTCCACGTTATTACGTAACATCTCTTTAGAAAATGTTGCACATCGTTTATTATACAGTATTAGAATATTTTCGTATAATCTGTCAACGATTGGAAATTTAGCTAAATCTTCTAAATGACATAATGATTATACATTCATTATTGATATAATATTTAGAATATAGAATTATAAAATTTATAGCAAGACTAAGTATGGTCAACTTTGTAAATAAAAGGTTAAATCGAAGTTAAAAGACACAACTGAAGACAAGTAATGTACTCGTAATATATTCAGTTAATACAGTCGTTTTTTACTATAAGTATTTGACTACTTAAAAACTCAAAAAAGCTGAACAAACCAACCGAACTGTTATTGAAAAAATACTATGTCCCTTAATTGAATGGCTATGTTAGACAATTTTCAAATAATTTTTACTCGGATTCAATACATTGCTTTTTTGAGTACATGTCTACATCAGAATTCGTACCATTTACAATGTATCAGTATCCTTCTATAAAGGCCCTCAATATATAGCATGGACTAAATTACAAAATTATTTGAATAACTTGTATAATAATATTATATATCCATTATTATATTATGTTTATGTTTAGAGGGGGAAATAAACAAGAATTCTTCAAATCAATAAGTTACTTTAATATTCATTGACATTGTATATTAAAACTAAAAATTACGGCTCAAAAACGCGGAAGGCAAGAGCAACGTGTATGAGAATCGAGGTAATCTTGATTGAAGTTATTGACGAGAATCAACTTCATGGCTCTAATGTTTGTTTTTATCATTTGGAATACCGAGGGAATATGATATCCCATCAGATACTCCTTCCTTAGTACTCATGGGGAGGTTCGAAGGGAACGATATACATTTGTGCAGAATTTTCGGCGTCGTCCTACAAAAGTGGCGAATTCTACGGACAATTTATCGACAATGCGTGATTCGCATATCCGAAATACGCATCATTTCTGTATTTAGTAGTTTTATTAAAAAAATCTAAAACACAATTGAAAAACCAATAATTACACTCTACATAGATAATACATGTAATTAATACATGCATAATTTGGAAATGATTTTATCGAATATGCTTGATACAGTTACTTAGTTAATATAGCGAATATTTGATCAAATTCATGAATCCCTCGGAAAAAACTGTGAAGAATCATGCTGAACAGGTGACAATGGAAATCAAGAGACTCAAGAAATGTAGTTGAATCTGTTTCCACAAGTGAAACTTTTACACCAACAGTTCCAGGTACATAAAATATAACCGGTTCATGGGAATTAACTGCAATTACATATACACGTGACAGTGAGAAAACTTCTACGTCCTCGGCGCTGAGCAATCCAAGAATGATGGAATAATGTTGGAACACCACATTTCAAATCTCAACAGCGGCTATTTCGGCAGCTACAGTAACAGAATTTTACCACATCTTGAAGTCCAATGATTCCTTACCGATATGTATGATTCTTTCTTCTCCGATAAACTTAAACTTATGCCAAATTTGAAAGTGATACAGCTCTCTAGAAACCTGGTTTCTAGCCTTCCTTTGCATTGACATTATCGTCGATTCACTACATGTCGCCAATAGATACAGGAAAAAAACAAAACGCAAACCATGTTATTATATACGTAAACAACACGAAAGATAAATAAATAATAAATTATTCTGGTCATTTGCAATACATACATCCACATATATGAACAATTTTAATTATTTTAACTAACAACACCGAATAACAAATGTGACCATGTATTCGTCAATCTTCTAGCGGAATAGCACGAAATTCTATAAAATTCTGGCAAGAACATTTCCATCGTCTGGTACTAAAGGTTTAAGCTCTAAACATTGTGTGAAGCAGTGGTTGGTTGAAAATCAATAAGCAAACCGTAAATGAGAATACGAAAGGCTCTGTACTTTTTATTATTCATCGACATACCTATCTGAAGGTATTATCAAAGCTCAGTTATGACTACGCGTCCATTTTTGTGACTTTGTTTAAATTAAGAAGGTTGAAACTATAATATTTCTTAACCATAACAGAGGCAAAAATCCAACTACTCTTAAAAGTTTTAATCACTCCCTTTTTCAAGTAATCCTTGACTTGTCCGCCTATAAACCATGTAATGAGCTCAATATATCGGCAGGCGTTGCTATTCTAGGCATCTTATCTGTCATCTCTATATCATACTCAACTAGGTTAGTAATATCTATCTGCGTATAATACAAAACTAATAAACTGACAATCTCTGCTGTTAACGTCGACGATTTGAATTCTGTTTTATAAACAATAACATATTATTGTAAGTTTTCTTCACGCTCACCTCCCCAAAATAAACGTAGCACGCGGACGCGCCATACCTTATTGTCACAGCTAATCAACATACAACAATTATCGCAAAAATTCGTGCCTAAATAAATGTAAGTAAGTTTTTAATGCACAGATTGACACTCCCTTCCACTACCTAAACGGGCTCCTCTTTCCGTCAGCTCACTATCTCGTAAAAGATTTCTCGCTGCTACATTCACTTAACTCTCAAGAGGGATCTTTTCTTAAACTTTAGTGGTTCTTACAGTTTACTGATTTTGAAAGCGCTTGATAACTTCTTCCAATAATTATCGACATTCGTCTCGCTGCTCATCTCTTCAGTGCACGTAAAGTCACCCATCTCACTGATCTCTACGTGTATGTTCTATAACGCTTATTCACGTAAATATCTTCAGGCGGTTTTCACACATATCCGCATGCTTTTGTATCTATTTCTCCATAAAGTCGGTTTAGATAAAACTAGTTATAAACGAGAAATTTAAGGTATCATATTTGCAATATCTCATCTGGGCTACTGAATTTGTCTCCGCAATTGTCACTCTGAATTCTACGAATAAGCTTGTTCTCTATATTCGTATCTGCGAAATGACATTAGATATACGCTTTGAAGTTGGTGGAAAAATCTCGCATTTCTCGTCATCCCCGCTTGTTATTTTCACACATATCGCAGAATTGACAGGAAACATCGTTGAAAACGTAGCCCATCCTATTCACTACCATACCTTTCGCCTTCGTTTTTGAATAAATATAATAAAAAATCGTAAGGGTCGTGAATTGTAAAAATGGTTATACCCAGTAATGAGCAATTTCCAAAGTAAAATTATTATTTTTATCGTTTTTGTCTGAAACAAAATTACTGAATGGGTAAAATTTAACCCATTTCATAAACTAAAAATTAACATAATAATATTAATAAAACTTAATAAATAATTTGATTATATACTCTCTTAAATGTAAATAATAATAAATTAATTTTAAACGCGTTTCTTAAACAAGTGTTGAAATTTCAGTAGTTAAAGGATACTATTTTGATGCTAGTGAATTCCTAATGATCCTAATAGTTTTGGATAACAATATAAATAGAATAGGAAATAAAATAACTTTATTAAAATAAAAATCATTATTTTGTATCGAAAAAGATAGTTGTTTATATTTTCATGTAAAAGATAAAATGAAATGAGCGTTGGGTTAATTTGGTAGACTTTCTTCGAATTTGATTCATTGATCACATAATACTATAGAATGAAGCAATATGTATTCCTGAAGGAAAAATTTGACTTGCATACCTGATATCCGAAAGACGCATAATAAGCATGTTCCATTATAGCCATTAGTTGAATCGCATTATAGCCTTGTTTCACAATGCGAGGAAGAACATTTGCAGAAAATTCCAAATATGTACCAATACGACATTCTTGAGATGCAATTCCTATATGACATTCATATATACGTAAGCTTTTTGGTTTTTTTGGTTTGGGATACTTTGGAACGTATACCTAAAATTGGACGATAGATGAATGACAATATGTATTAGAGATTAAACTAGTACTATACAAAATATTTCAATTAATATTAAATATTACATAAAGAATAAAAAAGATTAATCAGCATTTCATTGTTTACCTTATCAGGATCAGGAAACCACAGTCTTTGTTTGTAAGTAGTACCATCAGAAGGATTACTTGGTGGGGTAACATATGTTGCCCAAGGACTTAATCTTTCAATAAACTGACCATTTTTGTTCTTGATAATAATTTTAATTTCAGATAAGTGTTTTAACTGAGTTTCATTGTTATCATTTGGCGGTATGTGCAATTCCCATTTTCCAAATTCCAATTTTTTAAAAGGATTTTTCGTTCTCGCCCAGTTATCTATTTTTTTGTAATATTGAGAATAACATAATAAAAATTAATATAATGTATAGAACGGGACGTTCTGATTTCTTTAACATGAAGTTCTAAAACACATAAATACTGTAATTTCATAAATTTATATTTTGTAAATTAATGATGAATGAAAAATAAGGGAAGTGAAAGGGATATGAAACCAAAGTTCAGAATTTAATAGTACATGTTCGAAAAACATATTAAGGATATTATAAACGGCCGTCTACTATTTAAGTCTGAAGATAGTATCTAATAGCAAAATTTTAACCATATAAGAAGTATGATGTCATTATTATACATAGATATATAATTGAATGTAAAAGTGTCTGACTAAAGATAATGTTAAGATTTAGAAACATATGTCGGATATGAGTAGTTGACAACTATTTATGTTCTGAGTGTACATTCAAAGTATGCATAAATACTTTCGGGTTTAGTCAAACACGTATTGACCATTACCGCGGGATAATGCTCAGAATTTGAAGCAAAAAATAAGGAAAACCCAGAAAAAAAGCACTGGTGCAGCTAAAGGACTAGGCTGAAGAAAAGAAGTGTCAGTTCAAAGATCTCTGTACTGTGAGGAAGCAATTTGATTTGCCTAACACGAGACAAATTTTGAATAAAATAATAGTCATCCTGAGCAACACTCCTAGTTATTTTATATCGTTTATATTGTTACCTCTACCCCACACATATAATCGGTACAAAACAGAAATCTTAATATACTATCGTTAAGTTCATTTATTATACAACCAAAGAATGTGATTTAAAATTTATTTATTATAATTGTTTATAGAAAAAATAACAATGTTTCATTTTCCATAACTATTTGACTAAGTATGAATTTGGCACTGTATATATGTAGGATAATGACAGTAGACAAAGCCCCACATAACTAACACATGCATAGGAGACAAGTCGCGACATGTCGAGTTCGGGCAAAACACATGCTAACCATTAACGAGAGACAATTGTTAGCAGATCATCAAGGATAAGGAAAAACCCAGAAAAGCGAAGCATTAGCGTGTCAGGAAATAAACAACAGTCAGTCAAGAAGAGCCCTCGGTACGGTAATGAAGCAGCTGGGATTGTAAACGAGCCAATACTTAAATAAATAGTGGTTTTTGCCATTACTCGTTGTTATTAGTTACTAACCCCCATATCAATACCCCACATATATATATAGAAAAAATATGGTATACCAGACAAAAAATAAAAAATGTTAATAAATGAAACATTGTCATTCATACTCAATCACTAGGTCCTTACCGATGAAATACAGCATTCCTAATCTTAGTTTCATCTCTAGACATAAATATTCTACGGGATTCAAGTCAGACTAGTCCACTCTAAAATTCGAATTTTTTTCGTCTTAAAGATCTGATGAAGTATCTGTGATCAATGTTTTAAATCTTCATACTGCTAAAGTATCTGTCGTTGTGGCAATTTTTACCAGTATAAGTAGCATTTGCCCTAGTATAATATCCCTCTAAATGGTAGAGTTCATAGTGTTTTCTATTTAACTGACACCTTGTCAAGAAAATACACCCCATAATATAATGCTACTTCCACTGTGTTTTACAGTCTATATTTGATATTGGAAATCATATCTACTCTTTTAGTAGCTGTACATACTTTCTCCTATCATTTCCAAACAAATTAATTTTAATTTCGTCCGAAAACAATACTTTCTTCCAGTCTTCATTAACCCAGCCCTGGTGTATTTTTATAAATTCTAATCTGCTCTTCTTATTTTATTTACTAATAAGCCTTTTTTTTATGCCGACGCGTCAAAGTCTCAATTTTGTCAATCTGTATAAAATATATGTTGTTTTCCTGGATCTCTCAGAACATTTATTATCTTTTAGAATTTCAGTATTCTTGAATTTATTTATTATTTCAATAGCAGTCGATTTTTTTATTAACAAAATATTAGCTATTTCACATACTCACAATTCAGAAAAGCTATATTATCTTCCTTCGTTATGTAAATTGAACCCACTTTAAAAATGTTTAAAGAAGCGAGTTTTTATATTTCCATTTAACATCGGTTATATATTATTTAATCATAAAATTATTTCTGATCAGACACTTTCGCTTGCTATTGTAGCTATATAAATAATAGATCAACTAATGAAACAAATAAATGCTGATGATTTAAAAAAAGAGAATACTATTAAGTTTATTGGCCTTGAAATTGAGATGTAAAGTTAGTTTCATAAAATTAAAGCAATTTTATGTCGATTTTGAATAAATTATGTTAGATTAATAATTTAATAAATATAAATAATTTTACTAATAAAAGTGGTATTGAATACATACATGTAACGATTTATGGCACTAATCGCGAGAAGTGAGATTATTTGAATTGTAGAATTATATTGATTAATTTTGCAGTTAAAACTGTATAATTTTTATAAATAAATGTTATTATTAGATAAAATAAAGATAATTTTAGTGAGAAATACGAAAGTATAAAACTTAATTTATTGTTATCAGCAATTGAGTAATCAATACAAATTCAAAATGCTTAAATCTATTTCCACAGAAGCTTATTATTAAATGAAAAATTTATTTTTTATAAATTATCCATAGATTAAATTATTCTCTAGCCAGCCATGTAAAAATATTTAAATATTAGGTTTTAAGCACTTCTTTCCATTACATTGTGTTATAAATATTAAGTTATTTATAACTAATTATAGAAATTAGTTAGATATATGTGTTATATTGTAAAATAATAGTTATCTTACAAATTTAAACAAAATAGTATTTAAATCAGTGCACGCTTCGTTAACAAAAGTTGTTCTAGAAGTTGGTTATGAAAACGACAATAAATGAATAGAACGAAATTAGTAGAAATAGTAGAATAGAAAAATAAAGTGGATAACTAGCTCAACTTCTGGATGTACATAAGACCGCTCTGTACTATGAAAATCTGAAGAGCAGAAAGTGTATCGCAAAATGGGTTACAATAATATTTAAAATAATATTCAGCCCTTACCTGAATTATTATTTTGATTATTTTGAACCTATCATATTATATCATCTGCCACAGTCAATACGTAGCTAATAATGATTAAACACTTATATACTTATTGATCTTCACACATGAATGTAGTTTAAGACTATATTCCAGCCACCTGCCTGCAACGTGCGAAAATTCAAATCTAAATATTATCTACATCCAAAAATCTATACACCCACCGATAAGTGAGTTAGTTTTTTCCGAAAACTCATAAATCGTGTCCACGCTAACGAAATTTTTTAGATACGTAGTCATAAAATTTACTTTTACCGGCTGTAGTCGAAATTACGGAACGCCTACCAATATAAGACATCCGTAATCATTCTTTTATAAATAATTCAGTTAATAATATTTCCTGTTAAAGTTATAGCCACTTATTTCTCTTATACCGTTTTAGCCAGAACTATTAACTACTACATCTAAAACTGTATGTAAACTAATTACTAATATGCAATATCTATAACTTGTTATACAAACTCACGCTTTTAGAAGAAACAATCTGGTGAAAAAATGTTAAAAATAACCTACGACATCAATATTGTTGAAACATATAATTTTTAGTTGTTGCAATCAATTAAGCATCTCTTTCTCTCTTTCTGTATCTGACAAAATTGTTAAATTAATTAATTGTGCCTAACAATTTCATAAAACCGAAAATTATAACGACTGACATCTCTTAAGGGAAAAACATACTATTTTCTACCGGTCTACGCTTAGTTTTCTCTAATTAGGCTAACTAAGAAAATGTTCTTTTTCTTCATTGGCCTCGGAAAAGGGTACCTCTAAAGGGACCAGGAAAAGCTTAACATTAATGTTACGTCGGAAAAGACACTACACTCTGGTAATTTTTTTCAATACTATCTTACTCTAAACCGAGACGAGCGTGCATTTGACGACGGAAGTTAAGCTGCAGGAGTAATAAAGTAAATAGAGAAGGAAGGCTTACCAAGTGACATTACATCTCAGCCACGTCTCACTAATATGGGAAAAGTAAAATAGAACTCAATACAAAAAAGCTTTAACTTTATCGGGAGAATGTAAATAGTGAATACGAATGATAGGATAAAAAAACCCGTTATAATACGATTTTGATATTTACTTTTTGTTTTCATGATTCCATAAAACACGAATCTTGAACATTGTACAATTATGACAATTTAGGCCTCCGTAATAATTATATAAAAACTACAAGATGCATTGCGTACAAAGTGATGTATTTTGACGTATACTTCTTATCTTATTCATGTTTTATTTATGATTAATAAAATCGAATGAATAATATTTATTTTTAACTTTAAATTAAGATATTTATTGCCACTATCAACTAAAAATAATTATAATTATAATTATAAACAATTTTTAAATATTATTAGAAGTTATACTGTATGTTCGCGCCATTTGCGCTCCTTATTTGCAATAGGTCATAATTGTAGCTCTAGCAATCAGGAGCCCGAAAATAATCGCCTCGACACAAGCCCATCTTGTAGAAGACGAGTAAAAGGGGATAAAAGAGTTTAGTACTTGAACGGATATCCACGTGAAAGCGATTCCGAGAATCTGTGGGGCACGTACGTTGAAATTCCAACATGTGCTCGCCACATGTCCGGCATGCTCTTCGCGTGTGACAATAAACGAGAAGATACGGGCTGCACAGTAGATCCTAGATGGCTATGCTCTTGCTCCCCGCGGATTAGGCCATTACCGACGGCTTCAAGGATAGGGATAGTTCGTGGCGGGTTCTTGCTGTCAAACATTCATTGACGCGAGAGTCCCTTCTGGACCACGGTGAAAGGTTATTCTTTCGATTCCGTTGAACAAGTCGTACCTCTCTCTGTTCCCGCTTTGGTTGTGTACGACCGTGTCCGCTTCACTTACGTGTTCTATCAATTTGTATCGCGTGTTTGTGTGTGTGTTTGTGCGTTTGTGTGTACAAGTACAGACGTGCACTTATTCAGTTGCTCGAGATGACCAGCGATGCCTTTCTGCAGAGCTAAGGACAGGGGTACTTGCTGCCTTAGCACAGGAAGTGCTGCCTTCCTCTGAGGTATCTTTGGCCAATACTCGTTGGATCAACGCAGTTAGGAACGTTAGCGAGAGCTATCCCCGTTTGAGCTACGTTCGCGCTATCAAGGCAAGGACACTTCTCTTCCTCTCCACATACCTTCCTATCGGTTGTCTCATGTAACAAAAATCACCTTAATCTCTCAACGTAGGTCTATGTTTAATTAAGTTCCATTTCACAAATATTTCAATACATTACTAAGAAAAAATAAGGCTGAATTATGACAAATATTATAAAGTGAAAGAGGAAATACTTGTTAATTGTTACTAAATTTTAAGAAATATCGAATAATAAATTAATAACGCAATTGAAACGTGCTACATAAAATTTGCCAAAGAAATAATTTTTATTACCCTATTTTATATAACAATTAGATGTGGTTTAAGTACTTTTAATAGTATATAATAATTGAAAAAGAACTTATTATAAGCACATTTTTTAAAATAGCTCAATTATCGCTGTAGCATTTAAAAAAAATTTGTATTAATCCTTGTATAAAAAATTGATGTGAGTTTATTCGTAATCTGATTAACTGAAGGAGGGTCATGTGAGACCCTGAAGTTATTCCATATTTAGTTATCAAATACATCTATGGATTCAATTTATTTATGAAATGCATAAAGAAATGAAATAGGTCTCCACGCAGGACACTCGTTTTTGAGTAGTATTATTCAGAGATGAGTAATATATTCCGATTCTATGATTTAATATGAATAAAAATCACATACTACGTTCCAATGACACATTAGCCCGCAAAAATTGAAAAAAAAAACAACAAATTGCTCCTGGTGTAATCCATTAAGGATAGTGAAGATATATTAATCTAAAATTTCAGAAATCCCCTTTATAGAGTAGTAAAATAACGCATTTGTACTTTAGAATTTGTTAGTTAATTAGCAATTGTCGTATTCTATTTTTTTTAAATATACACATTTGTGTGAATAGTGAAAGTATATTAGAAAAATAATTTGTATTTCTAGGTTTCGAATCCTAAATAGGCTTATAAAAAGCTATGATGAGAGTAAAATATATTTGAACGATCGCACTCTGAAGTATTGTAAATATTATTTACTGAAATCTCCTGTTAGAAAGACTTGTTCTGCTCCTGGTGCCCATTCTTTTACTGTAATTGAATTATCTTTATTTAAATGGATTCCAAACTCCAAATATGATTTTGAAAAACAATCCAAATCTTTCTCTCCAGTTTCAATTTTATCCAGGTAATCTTTGAATAATGCGTATCTGTAAATATTCAGAATTATGTATCAAAATAGTTAAAAATTTTTTTTATCAATGTATGGATTGATGAACAAATTGATTATTACATATTCAGATACAAAATTTATATTCTTCAACTCCATTTATAGCAACTTACATCTGAAATCGTTGTTGCTAATGCGATAGATAGTAAAGAAAGTAAAAATACTAATAAGTTTTACTATCGATGCTTTATTAGATAGAAAAATTTATTAAATAAAAAAAGTGAGCTTTATGTTATTACAGTATGGAATGTCGGTTGAAGAAGAAGGGATTTTGCTCGACTGTTGTATGGTTCATGCTTAAAGTTGGAACTGTCGTGATGGTTTTGAGTTAACAATGCAATTAAATTATTTTTTGAAGCAAACATAAATATCGATGCAAAGTTTTTAATAAATACATCATATTAGCATTACGCAAAATACAAAAATCATGCAGCTTTATCAACTGAAAGTGTCAGATAACTTATTCTCGATTATTTGGTACTCAATTATTCTTGTACTAATATGTCATTTTCATTGCTTGGTAATTGTTTTCAGATCAGATCTCTAGATCTTAGGTGTATGATACTAATATAATAACTGAGTTTCTGGAGCATTAACAGAAAATAATATTTCAGAAAATTGGTATAGTTATTATCAATGTCTACATAAAAACTTAATCACCTATTGGAGTATTTTCATTGAATAGATAAAAACCAAACTCTTCGAAACAAATTTTCTATCAAAACAATTTATTCTGTTTTGAAGACATAAGTTGAGGTAGAAAATTGGTTTTTAATAACTTATTCTAATTGAAAAGTTGTTACCTATTCGATAAAAATTCTCCAATAAATGATTCTCCAATGTCTAACATCCAGAGTTCTGATCTAAAAACAATCAACATACAATCAAAATGACTTATATTAGTACAAGAATAATTAAGTACCAAATAATCGAGAATGAGTTATCTGACACTTTCAGTTGATGAAGCTTATTATAAACTTTGCATCGATATTTATGTTCGCTTAGAAAATATAGTTAATTACACTGCAAACTGAAAATAATCATGACAGTTCCAACTTCAAGCATGAATTATATAACTCATGAGATAAACGTATATGTAACCTCGATTCGAACCAGTGATGCCCAATCGATGAAGGTGAAATTAAATGTTGACTTTCGCGGGTCGCGAATTAAGTTCCGTTCAATGTACATGGTCCGTCTGTGGATTCATCTTAGTGTTCAAATAATGTTATCACAGGAGGTTTATTCTAAATTATACATTTTTATTTTTGTTTATATTTATATATGGACAATTCTTGGCTATTTCAATGAGTTTGGAAAAGTCCGAAGAGTGGAAAAAAGAATACACTTCGTTGGACAGCGAGTATGCTCACGAACATCTTGAAGAAAGAATTAAATACAAACATTGATATTCGCGCATTAACGCGCGCCTGATAATCGCGACACGCTTTCTTCATATTTTGGCGAAAAGACTCATTATAAATGCGTTTAGCCTGGTAACGCAGTCTTATCGAAGGGTAGACGACATATGAGAGAACTCAACCGATACGGCCTGTATGATTATCTTTGCATACGGTTGCATGATAAAGCGTCCAACCAAAATAATATTATAATTTAATAATATATAACCGGTGCAAACTGGAAACCCAAATATATCATCGTAAAGTTACTTTATTATACAATTAAAATGTGCGATTCAAAAATTATATTCAACGTTTCATAATTGTTCATAATAAAGATAACATTTTTTCCTTTTTCTTAACTGTCCGACAAAGTATGAATTTGGTACTATATACGTAGAAAAAATATAGTAACACAAGAAACACATTTTTGAAAATGGTAATAACATTGTCATCAATACTTAATAGCCATACCCTTAGAAGTTATTACAGTAACATATCTATGAAGCATCGATTTAATAAGTGTGCTGATTTTGTCTTGTGAATATTTTTCTACTCTTCTTGAACTTTGTCCTACGAAGAAATGTTCTTTGGAATTGAAAGTCAGAAACTAACTCAGACACTCTTAAACTCGAATTTGTTCTTGTTAAAATCTGTTAAAAGAGCTATGATCTTATTTCTCTTATTTGCTTTATTTTTAGTTCAAGTAATATTACAAGACTTTAGCAAGCAAAAACCTTTATACCCTGAGTTTTTAGCAGATTGAATGGGCCCAGCCCAGGCCTCTTATGCGATAGATGGCATTGAAGTGGCCTTTTTCAAGAGTTGGTCTCTGACGATTGCGCTTGACTTGAACATCTTCCATGTTGTTGATAGTTTTTTTTTGGGTATCTAGGCACTTGTATTTCAGTAATTTATCTTAACTCTGATTAAAAACTCTATTTTCACTACTCTACTTATCCATAAAATATGAACCAAAACTAAGGGAACAGTGGCAGGACAGAGAGATGATTTTATTTAGATCTTTTAGATATTATAATCAATTGCTTCTAAATAATTCATTATAGTTTTAGGTCTGTAATATACCTGAAAACTATTAGGGTAAGAAAGGTGGTATCAATGTTCCAACCAAGATTGTAAAAATATTGGTTTAAGAGGATGTGACGACTGAGTGTTTTACGCATTTCCATAAAATACGCTCCAGCGAATATGTACTTTTGTCGTATGCACAAGTTTCGCTTTTGATTAATTTAATATATTTTTAGGACTATTTCCGCATATATACCAATGATTAATATTAGAATTACAGTTTTTCTTTCGTATTTATTGGCGAGTTTTAAGTCATTTTGTTTTTTAACAAAATTTGTATTGCAACAGTATTTCTCAAACATGTCTATTTTGAACATATTAGTTTATTAAAAAACAAGTCCAAGTACTATTTGTGATTGTGGCTTAATATTTTTAATGATTAAAATTTGAGATAAAAAGGATAACTTTCTTTCGTGACATTTTTTATTGCAGTATTTACTATTTCATTGTTTGCTATGTCTACATACTCAAGAGTCCATATAAAGGATATTTATTATTCATTATTTTTCTTTGAAGACAGAAATATTTGGTTTAAAGTTGTTTAACTGCTTTCACTTTAGAGATGATGGCTGTTTATATACCAATTTATCCCATTACATATGTAAAGCTTTTCATATTGCGTATATTTCGCATTCTTCACTGTGGATCACAGGCGTTAGGCGAAAGTAATTAATTATATTATCCTATTCGTCGTATATTGCTCCGGATATGATCCCGGCTGAACTACTCGTTACTTTCACGAATCCATCCGTGAAACTCGGCGGTGCTCGGGATACTTCTTGGTAATGTATTCCTTTTATATGTTCAGATTCTGATATTTCCAGTGAAGCATTAAATACATTTCACTCTCTCTCTCTGAGTTGATTATAAATTGCTCTTGAAGTATATATTTTTTGTTCTTATGCACTTTCGATTTCGATCAAATCTATTGATCGTAAGGTGTATACTTCTTGCTCTATTCTTTATTTTTTATTTTTATATTTTAAAATATTTTAATGTAGACGGGAGTTAATGATTAGCAATTGAAGCTTATGCACTTCAATATAAATGTATTAAAAGTAGGTAAGTTAGAAGATGCTGAATATACAAGTGCCTTGCTGAATGTCGGACATATTTTAAATGCACTACTTTCAACGGCATCGAGACTAAGGGAGCTTTTCTTGAAATTTAATCTCACTCCTAAAGCAGCTCTTACATATTCTTTGTGAATTTATGAAGTTACTTCAGCTAGTAGCTTAATAATGTTATTACTCGCCCTAATAGCTATTATAACTATAACTCTAATAACTCTAATAGCTCCAGTAACTATCGTTTTTAATATCTATGATGCTATGTGGTTTCTTTAAGATAACTTGTGTACGATAATGACACGCGGGAAAGTATCTTCACGTCTATCTGGACATTTTACTTCTCCGCTTTATTTCCTGGGAAAAATTATCAGTTTGTTTTATTAATTGCTACATTCAAACCTCTGCTATGCATCCATCTTATAATGTTAGCATTATAATAGGCATGCATTAATATGGCGATTATTTTAGCGTAAAATTCCATGCGTGGAGCAATCTTCATAGCCATGAATCATTCGGATTGCAATGGTCTTCTAGGAATATGACTCGGGCTGTAAAATAATTAGATAAGGATTCTAGTTAAATAGAAATATTGATTATTTATTTGATAAACGAAATGAAAGATAACAAACGTTTATGACTCTGACTGCGTCTCTAGAACAAAGAAAAATGAATACACGTTTGTGACACAGGAATAATTATTGAAGGCGCGCCTAGCTACGAGAGCTGGATCAGAATTTAGGATGTATAAGAATTACTGACTGTTTAACGAAATTCCAAAGTAATAAAAGAGAATTAGCTGAAGAAAGGCGAAGACAGTTCCATCTGCAGGCAAGGTTTGCGGGAATTTTTAAGTAAAATTTTTCGCTGTGGGCTCGCAGTCAATTGATCATTTGTCGACATTTTGGACTCTTAATATAACCTCGACTAAATTTGATGTTGTATACAATATTGATTACATTATTATCTTTACATGCATTCGCACTATATTATGACTCGCAAATTAACCAAATTATTGCCTTAATCCGTTTTGGCCCAGAATGTCACTTACCGTATATATCGATCTTTGAGGATTTACCCATCTTACGCCAGCCTACTGGCTTTAATTTTAATTTTTATTTTGTTTTAATTATTATTTTTTCAATCATTGAATGATATTTTTCTGTTTCGATACAGGTGAAATTCCATTTTGAATTTAGTAAGCTGAGTAGCTTGCGCATGCGTATCACGGTCGTGTTGTATATACATACACCTAGTTTCTCAATGATAGTTTTCAACTTTTTTTTTTCTAAAATAGTGAGGGTTCAATTTTTTAAGTGAGATAGAATTATTATTAACTGTACATTTACTGAGAAATAGATGTTTTTCTTTAGCATACATGACCTACGTATTTGCTTATTTTTTATTAAAAAAACTACGAGGGGTCAATTATAAAAAATATGTTATTCATGATGTGCAATAGGGAATATATAAATCAATATCTTTATTCATTCATGTACATAATATTCATAGGTTGATGTAATGTATGTAATGCTTATTGCTGTACGTTGATTTTTGGCTGTTATAAAACTTTGAAATTTAGGTAGTTTTTGCTTGAAGTTTACAAAAATGATAGAACGGTACTAAATTGTAATTAGTGCTGCTATAAATTTGATTGATAATCTTATCTTAATTTCCACTACAAAAGCATCAGAAAATAATAAACTACTCATCCCCAGAAATATATATTCACATATTATAATAAAATATTGCGGAAATATTTAAAAAATTCAGATCCAAAACACCATTTTTTCTTCACGATGAATTGTCATACTACTTACTACCTATGAATAAGTTACATACGGAATTTAAAAAATTATATTTCGCGTTGTAAAATCATTAGAATAAATTTATAGAATAACGATTACAAAGCATTGACACTTTCTACATGGAAAGTCATATTTTTTTATGTTGAAGTTAATTAAAAGTCCTGGTATAATACGACCTAAAGCTTTGCAAAAATGACCTACAAGATTAATTTTCAGTAAATCATGCTTAAATGTGAATTTTCAACTCTAAATGAATATTCTGTTGTATATTAGTGAATACGTCAACAAAACAAATAGGTGTAACTTGTCTCGTAAAATGATGGAGGTAACAGATGAACACCAAAGAAACGTCAGTGTGTCAGAAAAGCACTGTAAGAATTACAATAAAAATCTCAATAAGTAATGAACTGATATTTGGAAAGATAATAATCAATTACTTTTATTAACCACACCATTCATTTTACCACTTTCCCAATTCCTATGACTTGTAAAGTCAAATTCTCTCATAAGCTGTATCTTCAACAAAACACCAATTTTTTGTATTCATAAATTTACCATTTTTAGTATGAAAATAATATTTTGAATTTTACAGTAATTTTACTGTCTAAAATGGAATAATGATATTTACTCAATTCAGACAAAATATTTGCTTACGCTTTTTATTATGCAAAAGGATTACTTATATTTTTAAATAAATATGTACATAGGTAGAAAAATTTGTTATATTGACACAATATCTTTTTGTAAAAATGTATGAATTGAATAATGTACAGAGGCTTTTATACAAAAAAATTAATGCAACTTCTTGTTACATTTCTGTATAAAAAAATTAGCTACTATTTTTATAATGATTTCGATTTGGAACAGAATGGATAAACAATGCACAAGATTTTTGTTATATTTCAATGATAAAGTATATTGGAAAATTTGTATATGTTAAAAATTATATTTTACCAGCAAAATCGGTTTATAAAACTTCTTATCATTATCTTATAATGATTAACAATGAAATTGTATTTAAATAATTAATTATAATTATATAAAATATAAAAAAAGAATGAATGTGTTCGTAAGGGTGAAACAGTCTGTTATCTAGGCTTTGCTGATTGTAATAGTGGTTAACTAAACAAAATAAATAATATAATTAAGTTGAAAATTTGTTCTTTGATTATCTATTATTCTTAATGAATAATGTATCTTTATCATAAAGTACTATGTGAACTTATTTCAATATTAAATTGATAATACTATTTAGATATACTTAGGTATTCAAGATTGCAAGTACATTTAATATGAACAGTTTTTGTTTGTTTACTCTTAACATAATTCTACTTGATAAAAATTATACAAAAATATCAATTGTATAATCTCATACAAGATCACACATTTCATTACAAATTATAAATTATGCATAAAATATTTTTATTTTAATCGAAAACAATATAAATATTTGTAACAATAAATAGTATAAGTTACCACAAGTTATATTTTTGTATTTCTTATACTAGTTTTATCTGGATTAAAAGTATAAAAATGATTAAATAGATAACTGAACTATATTCTCATTAAATTATTTTGGTTAATCTGAACTTTAATTAATAATCATAATCATAATAAATTAATTAAGAGCGAAAGGCAAGATATTTTATATTTATTTTTGTTTGCTTCTAATAAAATATTATATTTTTAATGTACCATATTTTTATAATACATATGAATAAACTACATTATTTTATTATTACATATAATGCAACTTAATAAACATAGATATTATGAACAAGCTAGCTTTACAAAATGTTAATATACCGATATCAAGGATATGAAAAATTTATTAAATGTACTTTATTATATTGTTTTATTTATTGTTCATATTTGAAATGTTAAAAATATTTTTAATTATACTATAGCACTATTATTGATCAGCTATATATTTTTATTCAATACATAACATTTCTTATATAAGTGATTATATACTATATTTATACAAGAAATAAAAAAATATAAATTTTCAATATTCTATACATCAATCACAACTTATCTATATTAATTGTCATCTTCATTTCATAAATAATCATTATAGCATATTATGATGATAATCTACATCTTTGACTTTTTTATCTGTTATTTTTCTATTCAAATCTAAAATATATTGATGAATATAATCACATGTGAATACAAATAAAAGATATTAAATTATTTTATTTAAAGTTTTCTATCAATTAACTAATTGCTTCTATTTTATTAGAGATTCCCAAACTTAATGTTATACTTTAGTGATGAAATTAAAGAACACTGAAAATTTGATTCAAAGAAAATCTCTATGTTTGAATAATTTCATTTTATACTGTTTTACCTTTTCTTAATTTCATTTTGGTAAGGTTTTAAATAAGGATCTCTATCCAATAAACTTTTAAGATTGGGAATTTGAATATCTGCCGGGTCCATACTTGAATACTTTCCACCCATGCTTAAATATTAAATAAAAAAAATAGTACTCCTCCAAAAATGAAATAAACGAAAAAAATAATATCGAATAGCTTTGCTTTTTTTTTAACAATAAATGTCAATTGAAGGTGACTGAGCACATTCGATTATTATCGCCCAATTGTATGCTGGTTTCCTTGGAACAGATTTAACACAAGAACTATGAACTTGTCTTGAAAATTAAAATATTAGATTTGAACCACCGTGGATTAGAATCTAAATTTAAACTCCCCCATTGACGAACCAAATTATAGAAAAAAATCAAAATAAAAACAAAATATATCTCAATTAATTTGTTTTTACTGTTTCCTCATGTTTTATAAATAATTTGTCCCTTTCATATTATCTTGCAATAAAACGAAAATCGTTAAATTTCACACTTATTCTTATAGTAAAATCTGTATAAAATATCAATATTTTTCAAATAAAATATTAGTTATAATGCTGTTAAATAATAAATAATTTATATAAAAATGGAACTTATATCTTGCGCATGCGCAAACTGGGTTTTATTATTATACCAACGATGTAATTCAGTGGAGAGTAGTGTTTTTCATTACTCACATATTTTATTTCATTTTTATTATTTGAAGTACTAAACAACCCGAATAATTATGTGGTAAAAGGGGTGGGGGCATGAATAGTAGCAGCATCTTTAGATGAGAGGAGGATAGCACAAAGAAAGAGTCTCACAATTGATGTTGGATTATGACGAATACCTGTCACCCCTGCGTAACTAAAACACAACACAAACTACATTATATGATTATTTTGTCCAAGATTAGCTTCGTCATTTAAAATTAAAAAGATATGTTTTATTATGAACTACTTCGTATGTCTCTGTTACTTAAGTAAGCAGGGTGCACACGAATTAAGAGTTAAAGTACCGATGTGTGAGGAAATTACCCAGACTTTCAATCCGGTAAGCCCTGGTTTATAGATTACACATATAGAAGAGATTTTAACGTTACAATGTATGAATCTAAAGTAAACATAGTAGATTAAACGAGTCACGTTTCAAAATAAAGCTTGTAAAGACTTTTGCAGCGGTTGTGAATATGAGGTACAAAACATAAATTATGTTTTATGGCAGTGCTCAGTCTTAAGTTTGGATAGAATTCATATGATTCAATAGATTCAAATGTCCGAAAAAAATGAGGGGCTTTTTTTTGAGAACAATAATTGAATCTGACTATAACGTTACTTGATGTATGGTACATTCAAATTGAGTTTGAACTTCAGTGTATAGTCTAGAAATAGTCATTCCTGTTAAAGGAGCGGCTTTTAATTTGCTACAAACCACCACTTAGATACTTAGATATGTACATACTAAATTAAGAAGGAGAATTTGTCGAGGATGAGACATCGTTCAGACAGGTCCAATGTTCAGTCAGAGAGTTCTATTTATGAATGTTTTGGGGAAGAGATTCATCCCACGTCATCTTTGCTTTACAACAATCTTGAATTGATTTCAAAAGAAATGTTCTAATGATTCTTTGATGATACCATAAGGTCTTTTGAAATTTACTATCATCTCGATAAATAAAAAGTTGACGATACATGTTTTCAATATCTCTGGTAATGATAAAGATGCGTGCGGAAACGTAAAATTTGCTCAAAAATAGTACTGTGTATAGTCGGTCCTACCATCAAGGTGTCATTCAAGGAAATGTCAAAAGATGATTTTGTTAACGTGTCAAAGGCGACTCAAACTTTTTTGTTTTGCTGGACTCCTTTATCACTGCGTGAAGGGGTAAATAATATCTACCATTGAGATCATCATACTCACGCAAAGTCATGTGTCCCGAGGAAATGTATTTTTCCATTACATCCTATACTCCACTTTTAACCGCGGCTTGAATTCTCTCGAGAGTATGATAGCGATTTAAAATTTATTGCTTGGATTCGCCGAGATCAAATTTGTTGTCTCGGAACAGAAGACAAACAATATACCTGCCATAGGAATCTCTCTTGGTATGTGTGACGTAGTGTTCTTCACAAGCTATTTCATCAGGTGATTTATTCGGTTTGTAATCAGAATCCTTAATAATCCAGAACCTTTCAATGAGTTTATCAAGATTAATAAAATTGTACATACCATAGTTAGTGAACGCTATGATACGTATACCTACAGCAACAATCCAATTTAAATTGGTTTTGTGTTGAACGATAACTGACTTCCAATTTTGAAGTTTGAATTGGGTAGATGGAATTCGGGATCGACTAAACGAATTTTATATTCAGCACAATCAAGAATGTAAGGTGATGTTGGAATTAGTTGGTGATGGGCAGCTATACTCAACCGGCCAATAGCCCTGACGTTTTCAGAACAAGCTTGTTTGAGCAACAAATTGGCAAATCGTTTCGTAATGAGATTAATTGAAAAACAAGAATCTAAAAGTGTTCGCGTTGCAACGGAATTACCTTGATGGTTTAATATCTTGACTATTGCTGTGAGTAACAATTGAGAGTCGGAAGAGAAAGCTACGAAAATGTATGAAAAGGGCTTGTTGCCTTCAGGTTTGGAGCTGTTACATGATGAGTAGGATCCTAAATAATTTCTGCAAAGATTATTTGTTTTAACGAACTCGTACCCTTCATGGGAATTCAGATCGTTGAAATAAGGGAATTTGAATGGCTGATATTCCATTTTGCAACGGGGACCCCCGGCGAGATTCGAGAATGTTGCACTCGAGGCCCTTGTCGTTGTTATGAACGTCATGTTGATTTTGGCGAACTTGGACTACAACTGAAAACTACCTTCTCCAGATCTTTTGCGGTTGTTGACGCTAAAATTGGAGTTTTCTCCGCTTGTAATTCAAAAATGCTACTTTGAATGAATTTGAACAAGCCTTTTAGCTTCAGAAGGTTGTCCATGTCCAGTTTGTCTTTCCACCTTAACCTGGAAGGAGTGACAAGCATCGTTCGATGTTCCCCACTACTTGTCCATCATTCCGTTCAGCTCCCAACCTTTTCAAGATATAAAGATGAGGTTGATTTATGTTCAAGTAAATCCAAGATGGCATCATACTGTTGATTAGCCACGATCAGCTTGTAATCATAGAAGTTAAGAAGAGATTTCCATGTCTTCTCATAATCCTCTATGCTTGGATCAAAGTGTTTGAGTAAACCGAATAGCTGATTGCATTTTACAGCGTTGCTAATATCACTGCGTGAATAAACAAGAGCAATGAACTTATTCTTATAAATCTTGCCGCTTTGTAATCAAATATTGCTATTATTTAACTTTGAGTGCATTAGAGGGAAAATTATCGCACCTTATAACCTAATAACGGCACTAGTGAGGTCAAAATATTGAGATTTCTAGCTGCGAATTAGAAGCATCTAAATTGCTCAATTCATCATTGTACTTCATGCATTCTTCATACGATGTTAGCATGTTTAAGCTCATTTTTGTATTGACAGAGTCAGGATTCCTACCTTGCAAATTTTTCTTTAATTTAGAAACTCGATTTTTGAATAGCTTTCTCCTTTGCTCAAGATACTCAATACAATTTCTTTGCTCTGATGTTGAAGCTATTTTGTGAAATTGAATCTTACCTAATTAAATCTAAGAATAACTAGTAAACTAAATAAGAACTTTTATTTTAATTCATATCTAAAATAACGGTGATCAACTGGATGGTGATGCGTTCTAAGGTAGCAGGGATGGTAAATGAAGCGAAGTACTGACTTGTGACGTCGTCCACATTATAAACTTGGGCGATGGTTGTTACCATTTTCTGCGCACACACCAATTGTCACTAACGCGGACAAAGTGCGCTTTCAAACCTTTCAGGCAGCACAATGAACTTATTTAAAGGCTATTATGCCAAAGTCTGCATCGATGCCTGAATTTAAATTTAAATATAATATAATAATACTCTATTATGAGTTTCTATAGACTACTATATTCTACTTTAACTAAAATATATTTCAAAGGCAAAATCAACAACGCTATATCAGTGGATTATCTCATTAACGCAATGATTTTCAATTGAAATCTAGTCTAAATTAACGTTTTAGCCGAAGTAAACAAAATGTAGTTTATATTCCACATCATTTCGAATCCAACCTTTAAAAAAAACGAAAATAGTTCTATTAATCGAGAGAGAAAAGGAGAGAAAGAGATAGAGAAAGAGACCGTAACTTCATTAATTTTATACATATTAATAAAAAAAATCACTGACTAAAAAAGAGTTCAAAGTTAGAATTCCTTGAAAGAAGCGTGATTTTAATTTAAAAATTAAAAACTTTGTTTAGTGAGTATCATGTATTGTGTGTGATCTTTTGTTGTGTAAATGAAAATTGATGGAAATAGACAAAAAATACTCCTTATTACTTTTAGTAATATTTCTCGACGCACTGCGAAGGTAATATCGACAAAACGTTAATACAGTAATACCCAATGGTCCATTTCATGACTTATTATATGATTGCTTTATATTTTGGTTATCCTATTAAATGTGTATCGAATAATGCATATACTTATAACTATGCGAATACCATTGGAGATGTTCTCACACCAAACCTGACAAATCATCAAACTGCTCGTTTGAATAATATGGTAACTTTTAATTAATTAACACTTGTAAACGATAACAGTATTTAATATTTAAAAAAATATGATAATGTTAATCTGTTATTTATTCATAACAATAATTATAGTATAATTTATTTCAATAAATCACAATGAAAAATTAAATATTAAATATAATGATAAATTGTCATTCGAACAGTAATATGTCAAATATTTTTAAAAAATTTAAAGATGTAACCAAGCTAAGTGCGAAATGAACGGGTTTTCAGTATCTTCTTGTACAAGAACATACCAAATCAATTAACAGAATCCTTTGGTTGATAGATCTTTCTACTTGATACTATCCTTCTCGGGCAATGGGCAATTGAGCGGTACAAGATCAGCGTATCTATCGGGTTGACTTTGAACTTCTTGTGCAATTATATATAAAGTTATGGTACATCTATTCGCTTTGCTATAGTTTTGTATGGCATATAGATAGAGATTTCATATCTGAGCTATTAGTTTTAGAAAGATACCTATGCGAGGGATAAGACGAAAATAGCGGTGAGCGCCGTAACATTATAACAACTGGAAAAGAGTCGATACAGTAGTAGCACAGCTACTACATGGAGTTGAACTAAGTTATCACTTTATCTCAGAAGGGCTGCCCATTTTTTCTCACTATCCTAAAGAATCGAGCAATCAGTACAAAAGAAGAATACAATCGTTCAGCTCGAAGTATAGTCATATATATAATTAAAAATGTACCGTTTTTTAGGTTTTATTTACAGTGTTGTATCCCAAACAAATTAAAATATAAAACTCTTTGGAAATTTGTTACGGTAACTGGAAAAATGATTATTTTTTAGCTTGCATAGGGATAAAATGTAAAATTTTTATTTATCGGATGATACAACGTAAAAAAGAAGCCATTCACTTTCTGTTTTTGATGATATTTTACAGTATGTGTGCAGAAAACTATATTGGCTTCTAAAGAATGGTTTGAATTGTTGGTCTACATATCTTGGGAAAATCTTACTTTCTTAGTCTTATGGGAGTACAAAGTGAAACATAGAACATTTTGAGTGGTGCGAATTAAGGGGAGGCTACCTAAACCCTTTTTTTATAAAATTAAATATTGCCATGCCAGAAGTATATATACATGTTTTTCAAAGTCTCGTTATATTCGCTTTTTTCTATTTTTTAAAGGAGTACAAATTATAAAATAGTTATTTTCAAATGGTGCAAATTAAGATGAAGTTATTTGTCTATCACTTTTAAGAAAAATAAATTATTCGTATCACGATCATCCCAATGCAAATGGTAAGTGCCGGTAAGGATTATCATCACAATTGACAAGTACAATACAGTAACGGTCGGTTTTAACAACACCGGTTTTTAAAACCTAGTATCCATATATATATATATAAATTATTTTTCGAAATATTTGTTTATGAAATGACGCGTCATATTAGTTAACAAAAAATAAGCGTGATTAATTTAATTTTAATGATATATGTGGTAAATATTTGTTCAACAACTTTTTTACATATTTCTTTGTAAAAAAATTATATTGCACAGTTGCAGATAGAATAAACAATAACATGATTAATTCATCGGATGTTTCGGTATGTTTAACTTTCAAATTGAAAAATATAAATTCAATTTTTTCTTAATACTATAATTATTAATATATAATGAACTTACAATGAAAGTGTTTAATTTATTGGATTCTTTAATACTTCTAATTTCTAAGTTAAATTGAAAAATTCAATTTTTTGTTAACTTATAGTTGTTTTAGTTAAACAAGAATAATTAATTTATACATTTATTAGTTTTCAAGAGCATTAAGACAGGTGTTGAAGTGATGCAGAATGACAGTAAAATACAAGATTTCAGTTTTTCGAAGTTTGGAGGATGAGATTGAATAAATAATAGTTTACGTTTCATTATCAAATCTTCAAACTTTCATTAAATAATATTAATTAATAAACATACGACAAATACTTTAGGTGTAAGGTATTATAATATGTACACCTTTATTAAATTTCTAATTTTAATGAAATATAAAATTTGAATAAATAAGAATTAATATTTATCTGTTCAAATATAGTAATGATTAGTAATAGTATGTGACATTACGTATTCAAATTTCAATATGCATTAAAGAATCAAAGGTGCAATAAAAAAAGAAACAAATGTAAATTGCATTTTTGTAAAATATATTTTATTAAACAACTTTTAAATAATAAATTTAACAGACTATCTTCTCTATTATCAAGATTTTGTGCCTAAATTTAAATTTAATGTAAATAAAATATTGGTATACAAACTTTTCAAAAGAAGTTTTTATTCATATTACGGTTTTATACATTTTATACATATGATGAATATTTTTTATATTTTGGTTTTATGTAAACTTAAATGAGTTTACTTTAGTGTTAATACTGAATTCCGTTGATTTAAGTAAGCATGGTTTGTTTTAATGCCTAAACTTCAAAAAGATTTTAGCTTTTCCGATATGTGTCAGTATGATATTGTACTTTGTACACTTATTTTTGTAAGTACTGATATTTATTGTAATCTTTTAACTTTATAATAGAAATAAATTTATTCAGTAAATTACATTTATATTAGTAAATTATGATTCTGAAATATAACATTTTAATTCCTTGAACTGATAATTATTATTTTAAACAATAGAAATTAAAATAATACGAGATATACATCCATTACTTTTTTATTTTTATATAATAATTATATAAATAATTTGTATTCTTATTTAGTATTGAAAATAATTTATGAGAAATATTTATCATTTGAATTTTTTACTGAAATATAAAGTTTGATCGTGCATACCATTCATCTTTTATTAAATACATTCATTATCAGAATATTAAAAAATTTAAATACTCACATTCATTTCATATGTTAGTTTATCACATATGGTAAGTTGAGCTCCTACAATACCGATATCTGTGTTCTGCAACGCTCGCGTAAGATTTCAGTGCCGAACAATGACATTTAGCACCGAATTCAGCTAATTATACTGGCTAATTATAGTCGAAAGCATTCGTTGATTATTCTTTTCATGTGTCTAACTTCTTTGATTATCGATTCATTTATCATCTTTCTTGTTAATAAAACATCATTAATATCAACTTCAGGTATTTTGTTTATTTATTTTTCTGAATATTTTAATCACTTTAGAGAATATAGCTTTTTTGATTGGCTTGTTACTGTAGTTAGGTTGTAAGACTTCTCAGAGTAACAGTTTATTTTCGTCCTGTTCTACTATGTTTCCAGCCTTTTGTGTGATTTGTTGAAGTTGTTTTACAAAAGGTACTGCTTGATTTTATCAATTTTTATCTGTTGATGAATTAACTGGCTTCTATTGAGCGGCCGAATTTATTGACAACTTTTTAATGGGCATTGGAATTCTAGTACATACAACTTCGATACCATATTTATGATGTGCTTTACTCTTGCGTGTTTGTTATCAAATTCGAAACCTTGCTAATTTTTTGGCTTGATGATCAGCAACTAACAAAAACCGCGCGACCACCTTCTCACAGGACATTGAGTGAATACGTACGCAGATCCTAATAAAGCTTTGTTTTGCTCGCGCTTGTTACAAATTTATGATTTTTTAAACAAATATTATTATATATTATAAAAGCGAGTTCATAGTTAGGTTCCATCCGATCCCGTAAGTATCAATCAAATGAAGATTAACAGATGACACAAACACTTATGTATCGTGGGAAATGGTACATCTTCGTCAGATACGTCACTATATTCAAAATATAAAATATATAAGTTACAATAGTCGACATTTATTCATTATTCTTAGAGTTCGATTAAATAATTTGAAGAAGCCTTCGAGACAACACGTTTTCTATATTGATTGATTAAAAGACAAACTATTATACAGTGTAGACGAGCAGTGGTGAAGTAACATTTATATAATATCTGATGGAAAAACTTGTACTTTTAAGTTATAGTACCGTGTACGGCTTTAATCACCCATTGAAGTATCGTAACAAATCGAGATTTATGTGAAACTTCCGCAGACAATTGTTTTCTATTTTTATCTATCACAGCTGGTATAATAAAGCAGTACCCATCACTTTCTAATAGTGATTTTATATCGTGAAAGCGACGATCAAATATAAAAGCATCATCTTTTTTGCACGTTAACTTTTTAATGTTATTATCATTAGCATCAAACATTTTTATAATTGTAGCGTCGTTTTCTATAGAACAAAATGGTCCCAGTACACCCACAGTAAGACTATTTATAGTACATATCGTGAATGCCTACAGACAAGACGTTTCTTATGCCTTGAATAGGATTTTCATTGATATTCCTTATTAGTAAGTGTCATCAGCAACTAGCACAATATTATTGTCACTTACGCCGTAAAGCTTTTGAAACAATTATTGAATTAATTCAGAGATGTTTTGATGATGATTGAGATCAAGAATAGAGTATATTATTTCATTTGAGTTTCCCGTTCATAATCTGAATAAAAAATTAATGGGAACTTACGCAACAGTTCGATTGTCCGTATTTCTTAAAGAAATTATCATTTCTTTGAATTCTATTATCTATTCTCAAGTCAATCCAGTAAACGTAAGAATTCTATATTAAACACTTTAGTAATGTTTTCAACTGTTACAGTAATTGTATGCGCATGTATTTTTAAAATATTAAACTCGTCTATATTGAATACCTTCTGAAATAAATATTTCCTTTTCAATGAAAGCTTGTTGACGTACTTCAAAAGGCATTTTAATAATTTCTAATTTGTTTTGATACAACCAACAATAATTATATATAGAAATCACTCTTTTAAAAGGTAATTCAATAGTTTCTTCGCCAGTAACTTTCGTTTTCTGTAGGCTATAAACTAGATCGTTCTTTCCTAGTTGTGATAGCGAATTGAAGATGAAGTCGACTTTTGGCCATCGGATTGTGGACTATTATTAAATTTCTTGCTGTCAGGTTTTCGACGTTTTGACTTTGCTAAACGTCTGATACCACTGCATTTTTCACATAAAGTATATCAAACTACAACTATTCTAGCGAAATAGTTGGATGAAGCTATAGCTTCATCATTTGTTCTATCTATTTGTATGAAACCAGTCATCTTTTTTTCGATAAACCGCATCTCGCAAAGTTTTCACCAATATCCGAAATAGCAAAGATGATTGTAGCCTGGAAAAAAGAGTTTCTCAATAATTTAATTAATGGAAATGAAGAAAAATTCTAAATATTTAACAAAACAATTTGATCTCATTTCGAATCAAGAAAATATACAATTGATTCAAACAGAACAATTTTTTTTATATAGCAACTTGTTCTAAGAATGTGCTATCATTAAAAAAAATTTTGAATTCTAATAATCGATTTTGGAGAATAGATTTTTCTTCAAAATAATTAGACTCGATTTTTGTGTGATTATTATAACAAAATCAATAAAAAAAAAAGAAAACAAAATAAACGTGTAGCAATCAAAACTTATTCATTTTAATAATAAAAGGTAATGAGACCAGTAAGAATAGAAATATGATGAGATTCCAACCGATCGTTTTTAAAAACACAAGTAAATCTTTCATTTTAATAATGCTGAAGAACAGCATACAAATTTGATTTTGTATTATTTTTTTTTATAAATTTCGTTTTATTTGTAATTTATAACGATTACTTATATCCAGTGAGTGAGTTAGCTTAATAATATATAATTATTATAAGTTTCCCATTAGGAACCCCCGTACTGAATTATTACGTATATTCAATTAAATTATGGTAATGGTTTGTTTATTTTGAGACTTGAAACTGTAATTTGATTACGTAGAATATCCTTTGCAAGTTTATTGTGATGATTTTCTAATCTTGTTTTGTACCATATATAACATGTGATTATTTTTTCTTTTATTTAGGAATGTCTAAATCCATGTTAAATATGTTATTGGGAATAAAAAAGATACATTCACTGTTTCACAAGATAAGACTGGCATTTTTCTAGAAATGGTATGTTTGAGTTGGAAACTGTCCGTATAATTAGATACCATTTGTCGATAGTGTCTTAAGAATTTCTTCGTAAATAAGAAAGGTTATTTTGTATGTTTAATTTTAATTTTCTACCTATTAGCCAATAGATTTTTCTTAATTTAAGATTAGGCAATGATTAAGGTAAATTATAAGATATTTAGCGTTATTATTTTTTAGGATGGTTTTTTCATTTAGATTAATTAGTAGGTAGGTATTCTTCTTAATATAAAAGTTACATGGTTCTATTTTTCTTCATTAACTTTTATTCTCCAATTTTTCAATCATTTATCGATTTCGTTTAAATATTTTTGTAGGTTGCATGATGCTTATTCGACGATAGAATGTGATTTAAATAATACTCTATCATTTGCTATAGTGATATTTTTCATTGTTGGTATATTGAAATATAGAGAAAAGTAGAAAATTTGGCCCAAGACGCTTGTTTGCGGCACTCCAGCCTTAATTCGAAAATTATTGCCGACAACGTTGTTGATTTTAATACAGACCAATTTGTTCGTTAAATAAGATTTCAGAAGTTTATACAAATTTATGGAAAAGTGAGTATTCATTTTGAATAATAGTCCTTAGTACAAGACATTGTCAAAGGCTTGCTGTCTAGAAATATAGAGCTTTTTTTATTTGAACAGTTACGCCGTTTATGTGTTCGATTACACTCTACAACTAAATCCAAATTTATGTCTTGAAAGCACATTGTAATTGTTCAATTTCTTTCTTTTGGTGATGTTTCAAGTATTGGGCGTAAATATGTTTCTGAATTTATTTGTAAAGGCTTTATTCTTTTGCTTGTTAGTTTTAGTCTGGCTTGCAGAGGGCTAGGGAATAGGGGGAATAACCTTTAAAGGTATTTTTAAATTATTTGCATCTTTTAATAGCCAATAATGCGTAGTTTTTGTAGGTATGAGATTTGATAGATATTTTTGTATTTCACTATTTTGTTTCGTATTAAGTACAATTTTTAATTCCTTTATCGATCTATTCATTTTGACCTTGTCTTACTTGAGTCTAGTAATCTGCCATATCTTACTAAGTTTATTCTTTCTCTGAATTTGTGAAGAAACATTTTTGAAACGTTATAAATACTTTTTTTGTTCACCGTTATAATTGATGAATTAAAGGCCTGTATTTCTCCTGCATGTCTTGATGTTTTTAGATTTATTGCCATATTGACTTTTGGTTTGCTTGTTTTCTTTTCGAGGAATTTTGAATACAGTTTTTATTGTAATTATTTTAGTGCTGAACATCCTTTGTAACGTAACTTGCCGAGTGATACCGAGAGTAGTTACGCATTTCATTTCTTCAATTTTTTATTTCCAGATACATTGGCTTATTTTATGGTATTCAATGCATTTTACACACACTGTAGCATTGTTGTAGTAATTTTTGGTGTGTTCAAATTTCTGACAATTTAAGCATTGCGGTATACCACGTTTTTTACACATTGGTTCGAATGTTACACAAAGCATGAAATATCTTGACGTTGAGAAAAAGGAAGATATAAAAACAAAATTAATCAATTAGTGACACTAATAGTAATGATATAACATGTAAAGTATATTTAACAAGATATAGACACATAAAATAGGGATAAAACATGTAATCAAAGACAGATGAGCGTGTATAAACACAAATTTATGTATTAGTTATAATTTTCACGTTTTGTACGTGGAATTTCGGAAAAATTGTGATATGTTTCTAAATTACAGACAAATATGTATGATATTTTCCAGATTTTTTAAATTGATGTAAAGGGATCAAAATATTAAAATACATTTTCTTGATTTAATTGCACGATTCATTTACTATTAAAAACAGTTTGTCCCTTTTCTATCACGAAAGAAAGTATCTGCTAGTATTATCAATATCGCTTGAAAGGTCATGGTTTTTCTAGAAAAATTGAAATAACAATTTTCTTTTATTTTCACCAAATTCTTGAGGCTTTTTGCGATCGGAAGAGGAGAAGGGGTAATAAAGGTTGAGTCAGGAGTTAATTGTCACAGTTATTTCTTTTATTCACTCACTCACAAACTCTCACAAATGCGTACAATTATATTTTTGGCGTGGAACGTGTTAGCAGTGTGACCGCTCGCTATGGCGGCTACCGGAAGAGAGAACGAGAAAAAAAAAGGAAGCTTGAGCGCTGTCGTCGATGGGTTGTTCGTTTTAGCTCTCGTACGTTGACACTGTGACGCGTGATTACGAGTAGTGATGAACTTACCTCCACAGACTGTTCGTCTGATAGACATTCTAATTGACTAAAGTACATATTTTGTTGAGAATTTTATTTACATTTCTTCAGATAAGATCAGAAAAGAATACTGATCTAAAAATGTATATTAAAATTATATATTAAAAATGAAATAATTGATTCATTAAATTAATCTATTCCAGGAGTATACTCCTACTGGTAAAAGAAGAATTCTAAATCATCCTGAGTATTTTAATAACCAAACTGTTACGAACAATCAAAGTGCAAATGTCCAATCTATATCAAAAGGATTACTAGATACCGATTTCGAAACGTCGGTGAGTATGCCTATTTTCTAATTTATAATATAATTTAATAATTTTTATTGTCAAGGTTTGTTATATTTTATAATAAACCTTTTATTATAAAACTGTCGTAATTTTGATTTATCTCTATAGTTAATAGCTCTTTTTTAAAGGAATTGTAAAGATTATTATTTAGAGCATTTGTAATAGGCATGTATCAACAAGTATTATATATTAATCAATCATCGAGTTCTTCAGATTTTTGGAGGTTTCATGTGTCTTCATAGCTTTTGCTGTTTAATTGGCATGTTACGAGCTCTCTTATTTTACATTTGTTTTTAGCATACATACTAGAATGGAGAGGTCAGAGGAATAAAGTACCCCAAACATTAAAATAAAGTAATATATAAAACATTTATTTCTTAAGAGTGTCTAGGCTTATCTGAAGCTGGAATATATTGCCCTTGACAAATTACTACTTTTTCCATTGTTTTATCTTCATTTGCACTTTCAAACAATTTTCTGTTATAATTCTTGTATCTGTTTTTATAACATTTCGTTTGAAATTTTCAAGTACTTTATGTGTAAAATTTGAACAATATTGCAAAAACAGTTATTTTTTAACACTTCGATAAATGGAACTATGTGTTCATTGCCCATTAGTCCTTTGTAAGATAGAATCCTAAAAAATGTAGAATATTATCGAAATGAATTTTTGCATTAATGACTTTTTTTATACATTAAGTCATTTATTAATGCAGAAAATGATGAGTTTTCTAAAGTTTGAAATGCGTGTGACGAATTGCAAAGAATTGATGCATTGCTATAATTTTGTTGAAGAATAGAACTTGCAACGTAAAATCTATGACATTGGGGAGAAGAGCGGAAATTTACCTTACTTTTAAGGGAAGACTCCCTCAGCCGCGTTGAGTTGTAAACAAAAACGAGATAAATAACCTCAACAAAAATTAATTAAGAGAATGGTAGGAGGCGCAAACGGCCTAATGTACGCCAGGAAAGGAATTACCTTGAAAGCTCAAGGGAAAGTAAGTTGGTAACGCGTCAATGAACAACGACGGCAGTTGCAGAAAAATGTGTCATTTATTAATAAAAAAAATAAAATAAACAAAATATATCGGCGGCGCAATTATAAACAAACAAAAAAAAAAGAAAATAATACTAAATTAAATATTGCGGCAACAGTTACGTATGAAATTCAAACGGATGTCGCCAGGCTTCGGCTGTACAGCCAGGAGAATTGAGCGAGGCCCAAACGCAATAAATAAAATTATTAAAAGAAAACAATTCAATCAACACATGGTGGGTGAGAGAAAGAGAGAGAGAGAGAGAGAGAGAGAGAAAATAAACGGGACTCACCGGCTCAGCAAAACAACAAACCCAAAAGAAATAAAAATAAATCAAGTCAGTACTTTCATCGCAAAACAAAAACTAAAAGAAAAACAAACTATTTCGCATACTTGCTGCTCAAAACTGACTGAGTTGGCGAGTGTTCCTCGCCTCTCCCTCCCCTCTCTGTGCCGAAGATTAAGATTCGCAACGAATTTTGAGGGATCAGCGATCTCGAAATAATGAGCGACTAATTGGCCGACAAGAACGGCGACGGGCTCTGGCGATGGCTTCAATAGGTCAATCATTTGATTGAAACACCGATTAAACATATCAAAATGGCGCCCTAAAAAGTGGTGGAAACGAAAGCCTCAATCAAGGCCCATGGAAAAGTTCCTACTATGGAAACAAGAATTTTCCCATAGGAATCGAGTTATGGCCATCCAAAGATCGAGCGCCATAGTGACCGAGTAAACCAACGTCCAGATACCCGTCAGAAACTTATGCATCATTCAGAGTATTAAATTTAATAGTATACACTCATACTTTTTTTTGTACACTTCCTTGAGAAGTTTCCAACTGACTAATTTGTTGATTAGGAATCAAGTTTCTATTTTTCTATTACTGGTATAATTTGTGTTAGAATAACTTTCAAATATTTTCAAAAGGATTGGTAATAGGTAATAGAAAAATGCTTATAGGTTTATTATAAGTTGCTTTATCGAAGTCTCTGTTTTGTAATAGAGGTAGTTTTTAACTTATCAGATGACAGTAAGTTGGTTCACAGATAGAGTTATAGTGCAATTATTGATATACATTACTTGGTGTGGTTGTTTACCTCTTGATATAGGAGTGAGTATTTTAAACTCCCATTATGTGTGAATGGTAAACCTCATTAAGGGAATAAGACAGAGATGACAGAATAATTGGTCAGTTCTAACAGTTATTGAGATGATAACAGCTTGAAAGTTTGATGTCTGGTATGTGAGACTGCTAATTATATCACACATGTGACATAATGTTATAAAGAGTTTGAATTAATTATTATGGCAGTCCCCTGATATCCTTAATTTTCCAGATAGTTTATTTGCTATATCGAATAGTTAGATATTTTGAAATAATGATTACAGCTACAGTATATTTTTGATATTACCTCACATGTATTTTCGGGAAAGATAAATATCCTAAAGTTAAATTTTCTTTGACTTTTGCTGTTAAGGGCAGTGAGTAAGTTCAGCTTAATGTCTATTTTACTAATAAATTATTCTATTATGTTTTCTAATTTCTTAATATTATAATTTGTTTGGGATTTTTCATGATTTTGTTGGTTAGTTTGGTTTTTCTATCCATTTGTATAATTTTTGGGTCGGAGCTATAACCAACCGTCATTTTAAATCTAACACAATATTGTAATTTTATACTCGAAATCACACAGATTTAGATACATTATTAATCGATCTAATTCCAAAATTAAAATCTTTTATGGAATGTTACATTTTCGCGTTCGTTATCTATTCTGCAATATTCATGCGTGCTCCGGGCTCGTTAACCGAAGCGTAACCGAGGGCTAATCGCGCTAATAGCCCCTTTCGAGTGTGTCAACATTATTTCTTATCTTCACACTGTTTATTGTTGTATTATTCATTGTAGTGAAATTCTTTCGGTACATTACATATCTTTGCCGCTATACATATTTCGGCGTCTCTTTTGCATATAATTTTTTCGCCGTAGCTGACCAGTTTACATAAAACTTTGTTACATAAATAGAAACGATTTGAAAAGTTTAAAGATCAAAGAATAAAATTAATATAATTTCATACTTTTTTTATCATTCTTAAGTTAGAATAATAATTTTGAAATGATAAACAATTTTAAGTATAATATTCATGCTTGTGAAACTATATTGGCGATTTATGTTAATCACAATAAGTAGTTTTATTACAATTATAGGATTAAATATTTTTGTTGATAAATATTTATGATTTTTGTATTAAAACCCAATGATCTTATGTTGTAAAGATGAGCTCAATGATAACTACTAAATTATAAATCCAAACTAATTATTATTAAGAAACAAAAATAGAATAAAACTGGCTTTTCAGCTTAAGCTAGTCATGTTTTCGGGTATCAATACGACTGCTCCATTCCATGAAAATCAGAACAAAAGGTGCGATATAGAACGAGTCTCTTATAAATCTCATAAAAAAAATAAAATGATTAATTGTTGACACATATACGTACTATTTCTTTTCTGAGGCCTATTTCTGTTAAAAAAAGTATATATAAGTAGTATAGCTATACATGTTCTGGCTCACCACCTCCTCCCGTCTCCACGGGCGGTCTACCTACCCACCCCCTGAGGCCCATGTATTTTAAATGGGCCTGTGTCTACACTTCACCCGTCACCGCGGGTGGTCCACCCATTCACCCCCCATATGTATTAATGAATGAGATGGTGGCACACCACCTTCACGTTTATATTAGCATATTAATTAGCATATCAGAAATTAGCATATCTCACATTAGCATATGCTTATCATGGGGCATATCACCCACCGTATATATTAGCATATTGGAATATACCGCATTCGCCGTCTCCGGCATGTTCTGACTCAGTCTCCTCCCCTCCCCTGATGGTCACACCACGTGTCACGTAGTGAGTGCGTAGGAGGATGTATAGTTCGCCACGTGATCTCGCCAAAGAGAGCGCGTTTCTAATAATTCACCACGTGATCTCCCTAGAGGGATCGCGTCTCCATCTCTGTCGATAACACAACGTATATCTTTCTCTTTCACTCTTACTCTACGTTTCTCAATCTATCTCTCTTACGTAGATAAGGCAGTTTATATCTTCAAACTTCTTTTTTTGTATTCTCTCAATGGAGATTGAAGTAATTGGAGTGGGGAGTTCTTGTATTTAAAGAACAAACCAACTAATAGACTATCATTATAGTTCTGAGATTGGAGACTGTCCGCTTCATTTGAGCTCCCTCAGCCGGGAATTTTTTTTTAAATGAATTATGTTTTGGATATTCAAAGTTTTTATTGCCTAAATAATCATTTTATACGTAAAGAGTTTGCTTATTTACCATTAGGATCAGATTCTTTTCCAATTGTTGTTTTATTTGAACCGCCATATCATTGGCTTAACCTTCCTAGCGAATTTCGACGAGTGAATAATTGTATTTAATTGCATTATCATGGTATTTATGTTTTACCGATCAAATAGAATATTATATTATTCAAATGATTTATTCAAAAAATGCTTTTCAATATGGAGTTGTGGTATAGTGCCGTATAAAGATTTATCGAATCTCTTGTATAATCATTTAAAAGATTGTCGAAATATTTATTATTTATATAAAAGATTAGAGAAAAGAGAATGGCTTAAAAAACTATTCTTAAATAAATGGGTTTCTTTAATTTTTTGAATAACTTAATTATTTTACACATAGCAAAAGTATTTATTCAAACGAATTTTCTTTTTATTATAGAAAAATTATAGACCTTGAAACCAATATGAGATGTCCGCCGTTAAACGAATTATCTTTTGATGTGAAAACACGTATATTTCATAAAATCAAGTAAAAATCAAGTGGATTTTGTATGTGCTATGACAAATGTATAAAAAAAACACTTGAATTCAACAAAGACAAAGTCAAACTCAATCAGAAGTATTGAGTATAATTTCATTATACAGTTGAAAAGTTTACATGTGATTATAACTTAAATAAAAATTCTTCTGAATATTTTGATCTAACAATGTCAACTACTGAGCACACAGATTACCGACAATGTGTTCTTTACACAATGTATAATTGAAATAAATAAAACCATTATATTTAATGAAAAAAAAGATCAATTGCAGAGGTTTACATTAGATGTTCAATTTTTTTTGCTAGTAAATATGTATTACAACGATTTTGTAGAATAGGTCTAAGTACGGATTCATTATTTGTATACGTTTCTTAAATAATACTGTTGATATAATGTCACTATGCTTTTTGATACGACGTTGAAAACATTCACCATCTCTTGCACACTTCTTTCATTCTCCTTTTCTTACTTTTCTATAAACCACACATGTTTTAAAGTGGTTGTGTGAACGCTAGGAGTACACCTTACAGACATCATAGTGAAAATGATGTAATTTCTATAGAAATTGAATTTATATAACCTCAAAACTTCAGCCGCCTTTTTCCATTCAAGCATCTGTCTCTTTTTTGTATACTAATGTTGTAACGTCTCCATTAATTATATTATATTGGACGATTCGATCATGTAGAATTATACAGTAAGCAGCAGTATTATCCGGAAAATCTTATCTAGATTCGAATTCAAAACGTACATCTACAGGTACATTTTTAATAGACTCATTTTGTTTTTAACAGTCTATAACTATTAGAGGTGCTTTATTTATAAAATATGTCTTATTGAGCATAGATTCATTTTCTTTTCCATGGTAAGCATTTTGAAAATTAGAGTACATGTCGTAAAGTAATGCATACTAATTTTGTGGTATATTAAGATTGAGATTTCCATATGGATAACATTGAGAATGGAGAAATAATGTTACATTACTGATATTGCAGTGATCAAAATTACTAGCATCCACACTCGGCTCACTTCTTCATTTAGTCTGAAAAGCTAAAATAACAGAGCGAGGCTTTTCCAGTTGATTTGATGTGTTAACACTTCAAACATGCTTTGATGCAAGAGGTAGTTTGGGATATTCATACATCTCCCAAGTGCGATAACTCATAGTGATTGGTCTATCGCGACCAATATGATTGAGTAGTTTAATCTTTTCTTTGCCATCTATAACTACATAGGGCATTAGCCATTCAATCTTGTTTAATTCAATTTTAAATCTTTCAAATATTATTTGATTTCCTGGTAAAGGTTCGCCTATAATAACATTAAAGTTGTTTCTTGATCTTATGAGAATGAGTTCATGCTTAACAATAACAAAAATTTTTCTATAATCTTTAGCGAATCCTAGCAGCATGCTAGGAGGAATAGTAACGTCGAAAAAATTCATGTATTGTATGAACTTTATTGTTATATATTTCAAATTTTCTTTATTGTTATACGTTCGTTTATATACGAGCCCGTAGTAATATTACACTCCACGCGTAGAGCGTTAATATTGAGAATAGCTACAGGTAAATCAGAGCTATATGTTTCATTTGCAGCAAGCTTACGCCTTGTAAAACCTAAAATTGTGCCAATACAACCTTCTGGTTTAAAATTTATTTTATGACTACATTGAATGATACTGCGTAGTGTATTATTGTTTGATTTCAAACTAAATAATATATCTTTAAGAGCTAATGTCTCTTGTAGAAAAGTCTCAATACCTTCTATCTTATAGTTTCCGGCTGGTAAAAGGTAGAATGGAAGTGCTCGGCCAAATGCACTTGGTACGGGTACAATACGAGGAACATTTATTTTTCGTTTTCCACCAGTCTTTCTCATAGCTTCTTTAGCCCCTTTCAAAGCTGATCGAATGCCTAAGAGCGACATATTGCTAGGTACAGTGCCTCTAGAGTCTGCGCTAATAATTTTATTCAATGTAGTCATTGATTTTTTAATTTTTCGTTTGAGACCTTTGCCTTGTTTTCTTTTGTTTTCTAGATTATTTCTTTTCGATATCATTTTAATACCCATTCCTAGCTTACTTTTCATTTTTATAATGTTGGATACATAAAAAACAGCTGCTTTTTCACCAAAAGTACTGTCTTTTGCTAGAACTCTATTCCAAGCTTTTTCACAGAAAATTTTATCAGCTTCGTTTCTTACCTCAATGTTTTCTGGATTTTGTAAATAAGCAAAGTCTTGCTCCTTACAATCAGCGTCTAGTTGATTTATACCAGGATCACCGCTCCACAATACTGATAACCAGGTAGATGAACTTAGAAAGGTAAGCTATTAATGATTATATTCTATAGTCCCCCTCATATACGACTCTTTTTTCGACAGTGTCGTCGGTGAATCATCATACCTCGATGACAGGTTCTGTGTTAACGAATTTGAAAAAAATATAAGCTGCCCTTATATAGTTGAGAGCTCATTCGAAATTGTTAAATCAACGAAACAACATGGATTTTAAAGAGCAGTCGCTTAAACTTCCAGTCATGAATTTTGACGGAGTAGTAGAGACTGATAAGCGAGAAAAGAGACACGGCGAACCTTACGCGTAGTTTTTTGTGGTCCTAATAATTGTGGCAAAACCAATTGTTTACTAACATTAATCAGTCATCCTAATGGTCTTAGATTTGAAAACATATACGTCTATTCTAAATCACTTAACCAACCTAAATATAAATTTCTAAAAGATTTACTAGAACTCATTAATGGAGTTAAGTATTATGCCTTTAGTGAGCATGAATCAGTCGTTTTACCCGATAACGCACAACCAAATTCCATTATGATTTTTCATGATATAGCCACGGAGAAGCAAGATAACGTAAGAGCATTCTTTTGTATGGGAAGACATAGAAAAGTAGAACGTTTTTATCTTTGTCAGTCATATGTTCGCATTCCAAAACATCTCATTACAGATAATGTGAATTTATTAGTATCATTTCGTCAAGATGACGTAAACATCAGACACATCTACAATGATCATGTCAACTCTCATTAATTTAGAGCAGTTTAAGAAGATTTGTTCAAAATTTTGGAGAAACGATAATTACGGATTTCTAGTTACTGATAGAGACAAACCAATAAATCATGGAAGATAAAGGAAAAGTTTCGACACGTTTGCTATAAATATCATGTAGTGAGTAGATAAAGGTTATTTCGTTTTGGTGACTACAAGCGACAACATGACTGATTTTGAACAGGAAAAAAAGATCCTTCAGCAATTGACAGAAGCTCACAATGCAATTAGACGTAAACATCAACTATTGAAAAGAGGGAAAACTAATTTAGAAAGGACTTTGAGTGAAACATTCAAACCTATAGCTGAACCATTGGAAAAGCTTGTTGTAGCATCGTCTAGCAAAAATAATAATAATAATGATTTGAATACGAATGGTAAACAACAGAAAAATAAAATAAGTAGAATTACATTTGGAAATATATCTAAACCATCTGCTGTCGTCGAGAACAATAAAATATAGAAGGTTCCAGCAATTTCAATAGTATTACGAATGAGTTTGAAACAACCATTCAACCGTTTTTCAATCTGCTATTGGTGATGACGATGAAGTGGAATACGTAACTTACGACGAGGATGAAGCTAGCTATGTGGAAAAAACATTATCCCATGAGCTATTGAAGGGTCCCATTATAGGAGACTACGTTAACCTTTTATATAATAAAGAGGATAAAAGTAATTTAAACAAGTTATTCGGTGTTCGTTTTGTAGAAAATAAATTCATGATTGGAAACTGTCCTATTCAGTTTACAAATAATAAGGTGATAGTTAATGATCAAGCATTCTTCGAGACGTATGGTTTCAAGGAACTTCTCTTTCATAAAGAACCTGATTCTAAGTTGATTAATTCGTCGGATCAAGAAAATTTTATGACAATTTTCGAAAAGTCAAATTCACATAAAAAGCAATCAGTCAGTTGGTGAATATCGTAATAAGAATTTACGAAAATTCAAACTCTTCATTGGTCCAAATTTAACTCTCTTACTCAATTGTTTAATACCGAGATTAGTAATGTTAAAAGGACAATCGCACAACTAGATAAAAAAATCACGGATTTATTATTCAAACCTACTACTTCTTCTAGTATTTCTTCTACTACTACTACTAAAACAAAAAAAGTAGTAAAAGAAGGCTTTAAATTAAGTTGAAACATCAAAGAGAAGTAAAAGTAGAAGAGCTACACAAACCAGCAACTCAATAGACGTGGAATAGATGAGACGTGGCAAGCTGATCTTGTGGAGGTGCAAGGCTATTTGAGAGAAAACAAAGGCATTCGTTTCATTATCTTTTGACTATTATTGATACATTTTCGAAATATGACTGGGCGGTTTCATTGAAATAAAAGACTGGTTTAGACGTCGCTAAGTGCAACGAAATCAGTATTGAGAAAAGGACGCGTTCCTAAAAATTTACAAGTCGATAGGGGCAAAAAGTTTTACAATAAAAATGTCCAAAATTCAATGTATACATTCAAAATAAATCTGTATTTTACATTCAGTAATATTAAAGCATCCATTTGTGAACGTTTTAATCGAACACTCAAAAATATTATATGAAAGAAATTCAGCTTACCAGGAAATTACAAATGAATTGACATTCTTCCTAACTTGCTAGAATCTTACAATAATAGAAAACATCGTACTATAGATATGAAACCTAAGGACGTGACTAAGGATAATGAAATTGAGGTGCTAAGACGATTTTCTCACGTTTATCACGTATTCACAAAACCGAAATTCCTCACAGGTGACTAAGGGCAAGTAACCAAGTCTAAACAAGTTTTTGAAAAAGGATATTGTAACGTCGGATCGACGTTATGACGATGTAAATTGTAAATCAAAACAATTTTATTCGTCGTGCGCACGTTTTATGCCTAGGACTTTCGTCCTACTAGCAAGGGATGTGTGCTTGTTACGTTAAAGAGGATTTTTCCTCCGATTTTTCGGAATTGCTAATTCTGAATGGATGCCTTTTGTCACTGACTCCTTGGTAGCGACGACATCCACCTTTGCTTCACTGATTATTAGCAGCAAAGGGGTTAGATCTACTAGGCTAGCAAGGACTGACTCCAAAGGGCAGCCCGTGTAACCAGAAATTAGGAAGAGTGAGTGGAAATATCGCGAACTAACACGAAGTCTTTAGGTGAAATTTATATAGTTAATATTTATTTTTATTTACTTACAGTAGCACTGGTTTGGCTCTGAGCTTCAGCTTTCTTGGGCACACTTCCTCGAGTGACTAACCCTGAACGCTAGCAAGTGAGGCCTTTTATAGGTTAACTCCCACTTGGCGTTCTAGAGGCTGTTTTAACAGTTATCTGGGACCTAATTGGTCTTGGGCCTCGAACAGCCACAACTTGAAAAAACACACCCTCAAGCTGTGAAAATGTGCCCTTCACACTCGCTTTTCCTCGTAGAACCATTACAAAAATTCTTTAACTATTAACTTTGAGTGACTTTTCTTTTTCCCTTCTTTTTTTTGGTTTCTAGATAAATCCATAAAAAGTAAAAACGAAAAGTTATCGAGAGCATTGAAATAGCAAAAAAAAGGGAACATCTGACCAAAAGTTAACTTCCGTTCCTTTTCCTACTCCCGTGTTTTATGGGTTTTCCTGGGATGCTGTCTCCCCTTGAATTTCCAAAATAACTTTTCGGCCTAATGTTTGAGATTTTACAAAAATAACAAAACTATATCTCGTGCATTAGGCCACTTCATCATCTTGAAACAGAAAGGTTTTCCGGCTGTGACATGCACGCATGAGGCCCCATAAAACAGGGACGCAAGTAAAAGAAAAGGTCTCGCATTCTGGCCGATGGCGCACGCATATAAGATTTCTCTCTTTTAAGATTCTTATCCTGACGATACAATATACTGATAACTGGTCTACAGAAATATTCACCATTCAGAGGATTTTGAAAACGCAACCAACAACATATCTTCTGTTAGTCATTTTCCTCGTATTCAAATTTATTTTCTTAAACGCTTCAAATACTTCATTTTTGTCGTGTAAACACACTATATGTGTTTGATTCTTGATAATCTCACTTGGTATTTCATCAATAAAATAATTCACGCATTCTTCTTCCGAAGTAGGTATACGATTGCCGAGAATTATCTTGTCATCAAAATAATCAACAAATTATTGTATTGATTGCCACAAACGAGTTTTAAATACTTTTCGTAAATCCAGTTTCCTCGAGCGATCGTCAAATATTTTTTTCACGTGGTTCAAAAGCTCATGAATACTTTTAGTTAAAACTATGTCCAAGTACGATATCTTAGACTCAAAGAAATCAGAACACGTATCAAATTCTTATCCATATTATATGTTCGTTTCAATAGTAGCAGTTTTTTTCCAAGTATAAAATTTATTACATTTAAACTTGTTTAGTGAATCTTCAATTTAGCACATTCATAATATTATTATTGACATTGTGGATTGTCCACTATTCTGAGAAACATTGGTGCTACCAACGCTAGTCTTCCGATTACTGTGTTTACGTTGAAATAGCTCAGGTTTATGACGAGCTATATATCATACTCTTCTTAGAAGTTCCAATTCACGTAATATGGTTTCATGATTTTTCAATTCATGATGTTGACGAGTGTCACCAACTTGTTCTTGCTGATCATTTTGCTTATGACTTTTAAGATTATTTTCAAAATTTTTAGCCAATTGTTTTAGCGATAAAAGTAACTTAGAACATTTATTTTACGTTTCTTCAATTAATAAAATCAACTTTTGAGGCCAATCAATCCTCTCTAAATAAAATATTCTAACCAATTCTTCTCAAAAAGAAAGTAATTTGGAACATTTTTCTCCCTTTACATTATAGTGTGACATCCGTTGATACTAAGCACGTGGTAGAAATAAAATTTAGTTTCTATGAAGTTATCAACCTCTATAGTTTATTTTCCGGTATCACATGTTTACTGTGACTATTTATAATTTCCGAGCGTGAGAAAAGACTAAATAGAACCACTCGCTTATAAAAAGTCTCACGGAAAAACCATACCCTCCGATAAGCAACTTAGTTTTCTCCGAAAACTAATAAAACGGACCCTCTTGACGATACGCCATGGTCCCGCGCTAACAAAAATTCCCAGACGCCTAGAGTCGTAAAAATTATCTTTCCGGCTGCGACTAAAATCACGCAACGCATATTGATGCCACATCTGCCAGACATATGTATAAACTAATAATATTAACAATAGTCACTACTGTTTATCAACATTGTAAACCGTCGTTATATTTGTAATAGCAATAAACTAAATCTCCTAAGGCCCATAGACGAAGCAAGAAACTACGACTAAACAAGCCGACATTTGTTATAGTCTCGCTACTATTTTTGTAATAAACTTAAGCCAATAGATTGTAAACAATGGATATCTCTCTCTCCTGTCAAATTCGCCCGTTAGAATTAATCAATTAATTAGTTAAACTATTAAATACAATTAATATTTTTTTCCAAACGATACTGTACGCGACATATATTAAAAGAAGAATGTACCGTTTTTCCATCCGCCCACGCCAAGTTTCTTCCAATTAGGCTAACAAGGGAAATCATCTTTTCCCTCATTGGCCTAATAGGAAAAGGGCCCGCCTCAAAGGGACCCGGAAAACACTAAGAGTAGGGCAGCGCGACGAGGGCTATAAAATGGCCCGCGCGCAGTTGTACAGACAGTTCGAATCCAGCCTCAAAATTAAAACCAACTCTGAATGTAAGGGAGAGAGATCATCTAAAAAGTAGTAAGTCAAACAATAAAATATCATACTTCGAACTCACTCTATTTCTTCTCTATCGCTTGTAGTAACATAATTAGCTTTTTCCATCGAATGTAGATTAGGTGCTTGTCAAACCGAGTACTATCTACATTTAAAATAATTCCTTCAAACCAAATCCTGGCTAAGGTCTCTCTGGCGTGCGCCTGTTATTGTGCAGTACGAGAGAATCGCCTTACCATTTCCTTCATTCCACAACCTATCCCGAGTAGGATAAATTACGTAACTAGACCAATTGATTTCCCGGTTATTAGAGGTAACACTCTACGACCAAAAATACACTCTGTAATAAATCTAGTCTGTAATATCCATCGGACGTTACAATAGCTATCACTTATAAATGACCGAAAAGAAATTAGTTTACGGGCATTTTGGAGCAATGTCATCGATTATTTTATAAGTGGCAAGTTGAATGTCCATATAGAGGTCATCATTTATACCAAGTTTGATGCCAAAATATTAATTAATTAAAAAGCTATAAACAATTTTAAAACATATGGATTTTTTAAATTTTATAACTCAAAAACTATCAATCGGATCTACATGATTTAAAATACTCGGGAATAATTGTATTTTAACAATATATACATACTACAGTGATATATTTATTGATTAAAAAGTTATAAATCATTAAAATAAATATGATAATTTTCGTCGAAACGCGTATTTTTTATTTGAAAATTTTTTTTACAATTGATTTCTTAAACAATTTTCTATAATAACCCGTAATAAAACTTTCATGCTTCAGCCAGATACCGCGACTAATAGAAACATCGATTTTTCCCCAGAAATGTTTCCAAGTAGTTCGGTTTTATAACTCAGTACTGTGAGGGATATATTGATATTAGTGCAAACAACATCTTATCCAAATATCACATATGAACCTAAATGAAATGAAATATAATATTTCGTATTATTTTAGAGAATACTCGTGCTATATTAAAAATCCATTTTCTAATTGTGGTTACAATAATAACGGTCTAATTACAATATGTGAAATTGCTCGAGAAGTACCAGGGCAACTAAACAAAAATATTCATCTATTTAATAAATATGCAATTAAATTTAATATTTTCATAATTGTCTCAATTATTTTACTACAATTTTATAAACATGATTGTAATTTTTAGAACACAACGTAAATTTTCACTCAAATATATATTTACATTTTTTTGCCATTTTGTTCAATTTATAAGAATGAATGTGTGATAACTTAAGGTACCATCGTTACAAAGTCCTTGTTTTAATACTGATGATAATATTTTTCCAATTTCTATATGCTTTGCCAACATACAATAAGAAAATGTTATACCAGGTATGTCTTTGTAAACCCATTCATATAATTCTTCCACTGAAGAAATGCTTATGTTTATATTTCGTAATTTGGCGTTCTAAGCTAGTTTCTTTACTGTAACACCAAGTCCATAGTATGTACTTTTTCTATGGAAACTTCCAAAAAGTTGCTATTTAGCTTCAATTATGTGCGTATTATAATGAGAAACTGAAGTTGTATACTGGATTCATTTTTATACTGGCTTACGACTCCATCAGAAACGAAAATAACCTTTTTAACCTTGTTCTCATCCTTATTTTTATATTGCAACGCGAAACGTTTTGAATTTGTTAAGGAAGGGAAAACTTACCTTGGTTGTCAAGGGTAGTCACCTCCAACCGCGTTGAAATTTAACATTTCGAGCAATACTCGACGCAAAAACTAATAAAAAGGGAAGGTAAGAGGCGCATTTACGGCCTAATATAAGCCAGGATATCGATGACATTGAAAGGTCGAGGACAGGTGAGTAAGTAGGCGTTTAAATAAATGAACGCGCGAATTAATGTAAAAAGAAAAACAACAAAAATGTATTAATAGCTATGTAACAAAAAGAAAGAAATTAAATTATAAAGCGTAGCAAAAGAAAAAAAAATAAATAGAAGTGACGACGAATCGGCGACAACAATAAACCGCGAATAAACATAAAATAAATAACGGCCATCGTAAGGATCCGGCTATCTAGCCAGGGGATCCGAACGAGGGCCAGCGCAGGCAAATTAACAATAATAATAAAAAAATCCACGGAGAGAGAGAGAGAGAGAGATAAGTAAGGGCACTTACCGACCCGTAGCTCCCAGTAGTTTCCAATAACACAAAAAAACTTACACCCGATCACAATCCACTCACAAACTTTCAAACCAAAAACTCAACTACTCTACTCAAAGGTTAAAGGTCAACTGTCGGTTAGTGTCACTTACCTCTCCCTCTGTCTCTCTTTCATTAAGGCAAGCTGATCTTCCGAGGTCTACGAGCTCGGAACGTAAACATACCCTAATCGTGGACTGTTGTTATTGACGAGCTCCGGCCGACGGCCAGGAGCTATGTCACAATATAATTGACTATTATGTAACAGAACAATGTAACCGCATTTACGTCAAATTTCGTACGTTTCGAAATATCAACAAAGCTTTCTTCTTCAGTTTTTTTTGTTGCTTTTAAATAAATTGCAAATTTATGAGTTATTACCATTTTCCTTTCTAAATATTTGCATGTACTTGTTCTTGGTAAATGGTTGTAAAATTCAAGTGTCGGGCACATTCTTGTTGGTTTGAATATCCGAGCGCCGGCGAATAGCAAAGAATTTTTAGTTGTGGTTACACATAAGACACCTGGAGAAGTGACAGGAAAGGATGAGGTACGCAAGCCAGACCGAGTATTTCGTTTAAATGGTTAAAGGGAGAAATTGGATTTGTTTTGGAAATTTGAAAAGAGATTCGAAAGTTATCAATGTTTGTAGAGTTTGAATTGGTTCTTTTTGTTGTTGTTGTGATTAAAGATTGTTCTTGGTTCGGTGAGTACACTTGATCTCTCTCTCTCTCTCTCTCTCTCTCTCTCTTCATGTTAGTAATTTCTGGTTTTTCTAAATATTTTTGTTGATTTAGGTTTCGCTGGTGAGTTGCAAGTAAAGAGCCGGAGTAACCTCGATGACCACTTTTGTCCCAATCGTCGTCACACTATCGTGAATTATTCTTTTATTTTATTTTCCATTGGTTAGCATAGCCTTTTCCTGTTGTGTTTATTTTCATTTATTTCTTTGTTTGTTTAATAAAGTTTTGGCGCGTTCACATAGATTTGTGTGCCATTGATTTCATCTCAGTTTCCTTATTTAAATCCCTTCCGTAGAGCCGTTGTCGCTCATCTGCGTCGCGAAAGACGGTATATTTGCGTCTCATTCCCACAAGAAAATTGCTTTATAATATCAACGAGAGCTGCAATAAAAGACCGTCACCATCATAATTGACTTGTAAGTCCAAATCCATTACAATTAAGTAGTATATTTATTTAGATTTAGCTCAATTCTTCGATGGTGTAAACAATTTTGGATATTTTATTGTGAAGATCTTAAAGCGTACGAATATTTTTGATGTTATTAACGAAAATAGATGGAGATTTGAATTTTACGATAACCTTTTTGTTTAAAGTTTTGTGAGTTTTACCTATATAAATCTTTAAGGATTTAAATCCGTTGTTTTTAGGTACAACTGCATTTAACAAGTGATCTATTTTCAATATTTGTCGTTTGTGTCTTTCTATGTTTTAAGTGTTTTCCATCATTTGATACCACTTTACTGGGAAGTTTCGACGTGAAGTAGATAAAATATCCAGATTTGTGATGGCACTTATAACCAATATACTGTTGTTTGTTTATTTTATATTTGTTTCTTTCGCTGAATACATTTTGTTGTATGATTATACTTTTGAATCAGAAATATGAAAAAATGATTTATAATTTTACCTTGTTTTACTACTGTACTAATCTTGCTCTTTCAAGCTCGTGATTTACACTGATGAGCACTTTAAATAAATAATTTATCCTGATATATTTTCGCGTAGCTTTTTTACAGGCTGAATATATTCTACATTACTGTTCATAAAATATAAAATTTATTAAATAGAATCGTAGGTTTCTTCTTCCGTTGCAAAAAATACTAGTTTTTCAAACTTGTTTACATTTACTGACTTATCTAATCTGTTGTTAAGAATATTCTGTCGATCTTACCTTTGTATAAAAAATTATTATTGATGATTGTCACTCTTATCCGTTTGGTTTTTAACTTTGCTTATTAGCTATTAGCCTTCGCGGACATATCCATTATTGGTATAAGCTATTTAGCATCCCGGAATGTAATTTAACACTTATGTAAATCTTTATATTTATTACATAGCGGCTTTCTAAAATCATTGCTCGTTAAATTAAAAAAGATTTTCAAGATCATTTTTACTCAGCAAGAAGAATATTAATTGGTGTAGTACCTCTGTAACCCAAGGCTAATTAGATAGAGATGTACAATAACTTTTCAAATGTAGTTACTCTGTATTTTTAAGTGGAAAAGTAAACGAAAGTGTTATATTCAACTATCGAGTAAATATTGCTTTTATAAATGTAAATATTTATGGATCTGACTTCGAGATTATAGACCTATGTTTCTCGAAGAAATTTTACAATATTTATAGCTAAGTGTCGAAGATCATAGTCATCCCTATGTAAACGTATGGAAATACATACGTATGCATAATTAGGTAAACCTTGTTTAGTAGGACAGAAGATAAGACGAAACGAATTTCCTAATTGTCGGGTAGATTTAAGCTTATATAAAAATAACAAAATGTTGTTAATGTTAATGTTGTATGTTTCCATGACTCGCACAAAACTTGTACAAATTATAATTCTCATCAAGCAATAGATGACACTAAGTTACTGAACGAATTTAACATTAGCAATTGTAACACAATATTTATTATCTGTACATTCTATTCTTTTTATACGAAATCATATTCTTTAAAAAGTTAGTTTTCAATTATTTATATTACTTGCTGTTAAATTTCATTCTTTCTAGGTCCATCCGTCTAAGTACCCAATTGTTTAAGAAAACAAAAAAACCATTAATTATATAACAAAAAATATGAGGTAATTTACATTCTTAATTCATTTCATAATAATAGTAACTAGTCTTATGTACACGTGAGTAGGTGCTTATATGACTCATATTTTAATCGTCCATTTTGCTTAGTTTGTTTATAGGATATGTACCCTTATTAACAAAATCTACGCAGAACTTTAGATGTAATTATGTATAACCAAGCATACAGAAATACGTATATATAAATATACATATAAATGTACATTATTGTACATAGTAATATATATAAATTCATGTACATCAACGTGTATGGTCATTCGATCGATTACGTGCTTGATTGAGTGTATTTCGATATGCAAATGACTCTCTACATTTTTGGTCAAGTTTAGCTGTGCATATAAATTTTTACGTAAAATTATTAACTTACTATTTGAAGAAAAACAATTTTCTTGCATAAAAATAGAAACGCTTTTTGGAATGTAAATTTTGTGAACAGACTTATGTAAATATTTGTATAAATAAGTCTACACATATTTGTGCACAGAAGCAGAATGATTTTTTACATAAACTTATGCACAATATTGGCTGCAAAAATCGCATCGGGAACCGTAATGGTCACGATCTTTCAATACATCATTTTTTGCATAAGAAAGTTATCATTGAATATTTTATTAGAAAAATATAAAATTATAATATTTTCTTTTTCTACGAAATTAAGTAATTTTTATTTTGTCTGACCATTTTATAAAAATACATAGATTACGGTTCCAAGTACCTGGCGTAGACTACAGAGCTTTACCGGCGACTAACCGCGATACTATACAATACACCTCATTTTTGCGCAGTATGTTAGTCGTTGTGAATGTTACACTGCACAATATAGTATCAAAACAAGTGAAGAAAAAAATGTTTTTACCTACCAATTAAGTCGTCTCATACTGACTCCTGTCTGTTTACTCTCTTCCACATATTTGGGTGAATTTGATTTACACAACAAATTATTTATATAATTTGAAGAATTTGTCCTTTTCACCCCACTTACACTTAAATAATGTTTATCAATGGAAAATAACTAACATATTCGTTATAGAATTTTAAAGAATTAACGATATTTTTCCTTGAAATCTAATACTGGTTGTCCTTATTGTCTTAATAATCTTGATAAAATATTAAAAAAAATTTTTTTACTAAATATTATCTTAAATCGTCCTTCTTTTCTCCAGTCTAATCACCGATTTCAACTAAACTTAAAATAATATTGAAGTTTCCCCATTTTATACGAAAAAAATAATGTGCACAGCACATGCGCAATTACTATTACTATACTCCTCTGTAATATCGTACTTCCTTCCATTTATTAGCCCAATGTCTCCCATTTAATAAAATTGCTTCAACGATGGAACGAAAATCTGGATTAATTTTTACATTACCATAATAGAATTTTTTTAAATTGTTCTTGATGATAATCATTAGTAAATAACTGCTTGGACTTATAAAAAATAACCGAAACACTAAATGAATTCGCTAAAGTCATTCAGTTCAACGAGCATGCCTGCGAGAAATAAGGAACAGGCAAGAAGGTTAATTGGAATGTGACATATAAATCTAAACGCATTTATATTTTAATTAAGATGAATTAGCGCCCGATATTTTCTAATAAAATCGTGATTTTCTGAATCTTGCTGGTACAGTATATACAAATTGTACCGTTGTTACATGAGCTCTCGATGACGGCCCTGAACGTAAAAATTTTACACATTGGCAGGCGGTATTGATGTATATCAGTTGCGCACACCGTGAAAGTTTCCCTTATTACTTACTCCAAACGCTTGCAAAATAGTACCTCGTCGTTTTGCATCTTTTCTTCTCTCCCTCTTCTTTTTTTTCTTGCGTTTCTTTCCTCTCTCTTTGCTCCTTTACCGTTTACTACACCAGGGAATAAAGAGCTAGATAATGAGCACATCATCACAAATGGTCAGCTCAGCAGGGTTAGCTCGAGCAAGCTATTTTTCTATCATATAATAAGTATCAATCGTTTATTATACACTCATTACAATAAATTATTTTTAGGGAGATTTTTGGATTTTACGGACTAACAAAGAAAATCAGGAAGAAGAACTTTATTGTCATCATAATTTAGCTATTTACAGTAAAGGTAAACAAGATGGCACAAGCTTACAAACGTCTTTTAGTTGCGAATCAAAAATTACACATGCCCTTTGGTGTGATTTTCACGTAAAAGATAAATATGAATCATCAAAAACCACCCTGAATAAACAGGATAAAACGGATAAAGCGTCAGTCGATTGCATTTGTTTGTTTGATATATATACTATAAATGTTCATACCGAACTTGGAGAAAACTACGTTTCTAGTCTACCTTTTAAGGTAAAGTACTTGTCAAATATGTATTTAATTATTTAATTTTTAGTGACTCGGTAAAAGATTAATCCATAAGCAAGTAAGCTTTCTGTTGCACAAAGATTGCTAGAAGCCCACAAATACTTGTACTTTAAAAAAATAATTCTACATTTTTCCAAATTTTTAAATTTATTATTTTACATTTATGTTCCTCATGTTGATATATCTATCAGTGAAATAGAAGCTTCAATTTCTTATTTTGTTATATAACGAAATTGTCCCGCCTGTCGCTTAGTGTGATAGCGATATACATCTCAGACCTTCGTCAATATATGTTATTATTATGGATAAAAAGCGCAGTACATGGGCTTATCGCTACGCTGTGATTTAGGCCGACTTAAACGGAGTAGGAATATTCATTAAAGAAAAGCGTTTAAAATGATACAAATAATGTACCAAAGGTGTATTTTGCCAATACAAGAAAATAAAGATTCTCAGATCAGTTTGAGAGGGCCAACGGGCACTTATGATCGAGAATCTGTCCAGTTTGTATAGTCAGATGGTAACAATGATATCACCAGCGCGTGAACAGTCCCTTATGGGGTGGCTGGCACCGGTAACCTGAACAATGAATTGCTTCAGCTTGAGTAAGTTAGGAATCTATGCGAAGCAACGCCGCAGACAACCGGGATACACAGAAATTAATCGAGATAGAAAGAGAAAACAGCTGAGCATTCACTACAAACTAAGAAAAAACTCTAATCCCTTTCTCCATTCGGTTCTCATACTCCAACTTAAACTCTTCTCAAACTTTCCATTCACTTTGAACTCACTTAAAATTGTCGATATTTAAATATCATAGTGTTTTACTCTCTCTCTCTCTCTCTCTCTTTTCCTTAGCGAGTATACCATTTTCTCTGTCAGTATAATTTATAGGAGGGCATTGCCCTGTTACTGCTATTGCCGCCATAAGCAATGAGCTGGATCGACGATCCGACCGGTGGGTTCTAGCAAAAGAATCAAATCCAACTGATGTAGAGCATACGCAAGTTTTGTCCGAGAACTATCCGACCTTCTTTTAAAAGTCCTTCAAGTATAATTGCGCGTCATTTGGCTGGTGGTATCTTTTGAAGTAGTCTCCATTTGATTGAATAATTTGCACTCGCAACAATCTTTCCACTTTTTGAAGCAATTATACAACTCCTTTTTTAGTATCGCTTTCAGAATGTTCATTGCATTAGTTTCAACTGTTTCTCTGTCCTCAAATCGGTGTTTTCTGGTCGATTTTTTTATCTTGGGAACATCAAAAAGTTGCAGGGAGCTACATCAGGTTCGTACAGAGACTAACAGAGCTGTCTTACTTTGTGTTCTGCCCAATATTACTGTTCAAGGTTCGATGCATATGTTGACGCATTAATGAAGAAACCAGTCATCGCTCGATTACTTATAGTGGAGATTAAGTTAGAGATTTTATTAAATATACACTTATATTCCGTTTTTTCCTCTTGAACATACTAGAAAGCATATTATAGTAAAACTTCAGATGAGCCATCATTGGTTTATCTCAGCAAAGATACATTTTTTATAGTCACCTGTATATTAGTGTGCACTATTTTAATAGATAGCAGAATAAATCACTGTATTTTATCCCAACAGTTATAAATGATCAATTCAACAAATGCTAGTGGCGTTCTTACTATAGTTGTATTCTCAGTGACAGTCTAAAAAAAAAAGATGTATCGCGTCAGACAACCTTTAAAATTAAAACAAATATACATATATTATCATTAATGAATGTACAGTGTTCTACGCACACATATATATATGGTCTCTTCTAGTTTATTCATTTTTATTTATTTCCATAACCTATTTTTATAATAATAGATATATGTTATTGCATTATTATGTAACGAACAAATTAAGCCTGTTATTCACATGCGACGGGAGTTTAGCTCAAGCCTTCGTTAATATTATTTTATTTATTCTTTGTGTAAAAGAGGCGCGGTTTCGTGGCCTTTCTCGGTAGCTCTAAGCTAAATCAGCTAGAACATAAGAGGAGCTTACACGCAAGACATTATTACTAACTTGGTGACGGAGCTAGTCGTACCGAACACTCTTCTTGATACCAATGTATCAGTTTTTCCTTTACCAAATTTCAATATAATTTCCTTGGAAGACAATACACTCTACATTTTCGTCGTTTTTTACAACCTTCTAAAAAGCATGTTTTCTCGAACTTAAAATTAAGCTTCTGTATTGACGATAACCCCCCTCCCTTCATTTTTGTTGATTTTTTTATCCCACGAACCATGTCGTTATATTAGGAAAATGAAAAAATGTAAAAGAGTCAGGTCAGGCCATTACAATCGATGTGTCAGCAATTCATAGAGAAAATTATGCAATTTGTCCACAAAAATTATGAATGGATGAAATGGTACATTGTTGTGATGAAACAACACTTTTTTACTGAATGGGGTCATATCGTTTTCAATTTCTCATAAAATTGGTTCACTGTACACTCAACGGAACTTAATTCGCTACCCCCGAGATTCAAGATTGAATTTTATCTTCGTCGATTGAGCATCACTGGCACGAATCAAGGTTAGATACAAGTTTATTTCTCGTGAGTTGTATGATTAATACTTGAAATAATCACTATCACGAATGTTTTTAGTTGGCAAACTAATTAAACAGTTGTTGGAAACAAAAAAAAATGTCGATGGATTGCATTTAAAACAATATGTGTCATTAGCTTCGCAGAAAATACAAGGATCATGCACCTTCATCACCTCATACTGTTAGATAAGTTAATTGCAATTATTTCTTGCTTAATTATTCTTTAATATGGTAAGTCATTTACTTTGTATTTCATTTATTTTAAACTCAGAGCTCCTTAGAAAATGTTGTGTGTACAAGTTGCAAGTCAAAAGCTAGGTAAAATTTTGTGTGCAGATCATTCATAATAAGTTTATAATTAAATATAAGAATCTATTTTATTTTATTCTATAAATTTGATTATAGGGATCGATTTATTGGATGCTATGAAACTATTTCAAAATAGGTCTGATGAATCTGATGTTGCTCGAAGATGCAAGGCATTAGAAAAGTACATTGAACATTATCAAGATTCATTTATTGCTATAGAAAAGGTGTATATCATAAAATATTAAATTTTAGTCGTATAAATTACTAATTTAAGACTAAGATTTATTAATGGTTATACTTAAGTGTGCTAAACCTGTGATAGCAGCTGTTCATGGAGCTTGCGTAGGAGTAGCTATAGATATGACTTGTTCAGCAGATATTAGATATTGTACAACGAATGCTTGGTTTAAAATAAAAGAAGTTGATTTGGGCATGGCTGCTGACGTGGGAACTTTGCAAAGATTACCAAAAATGATTGGTTCTCATAGTCTAGTTATAGAACTTGCTTTCACTGGTCCAAAAATTTTAGCACCAGAAGCTTTACAAGTTGATTTTGTTAATTACATTGCTGATGATCAAAAAAGGTATATAATTGACGTTGATAAGAATAACCTTCATGTTCACGAATTCGAAATATAATCATCATATTAGGAAAAATGATGTCTTTTTCAGTTTAATGCATAAAGATTTCGACATCACTGAAGAAATTAACTCAAAAAGTCCAGTTGCTGTACAAGAAACCAAGCTTAGTTTGAATTATTCAAGAGACCATACAGTTGAAGAATGACTAAGTCATATTGTACGTGCATAGACTCAGCAACCAGTTATTGTACCTAAAAATGATAAATTATTTTATTAAACGCATTATAATGATTAGGTTATGTAATAATAATATTTGATATTCAATATTCTGTTTAGCTCATGAGAAACCAAATTATTTTACAAAGTGAAGATTTCATTAATCCAGCAGCAGTATTATCATTACAGAATTAACCACCAATCTTTTCAAAGCTGTGATAAAATTCTCTTAAGGTTAAATTTTTTTTATATGTTAAAAATTGTATTTATTTATTAATGACATTACTTTTTGATACTTTTGTGAGGGGTATATTTTTCTGTGGGTAAACTTATTATTTTTAATAAAAAAACTTGTATTTTTATAAATAGTTTTCAAAATTTTACTTTTACGAACACCCGACTACTTTTCGAAATTTCTTCAGAAATTAAATTTACAGCTGTTCTCTCTCAATCGTTCATCATATAAATATCTTGATCATCCTCAACCTTGTTCTATTTAAACATTTTTGTAATACATAAATTTTCCGACACATAGGTTGATTAAAAAAGTACTTAAAATCAATCAGTTAATGTAGTGTTCATAATTAACTTTATTCGTTTGAGGATCACAAGCAATAGACATCATCTCATTAACTTTATGTTCTGAGAATAGTTCATAAATTTACAGCACAGGTTTGTCTAAATCAGCTTTTAAAATATATCCTCGATTTTCCGCATCCAGGACTTGGAACGATCCCAGAAGTTCTTCTGGATTAGCTGATTTATATCTAACAATTCGATTATTAATCAATAGCGAATGCAGTTTGATTTCACAATTATTCCGCACGAAAAAAGCTTACTTTACAATATCGTAACCATAAAATATATTAAAATAATACGTATTTTTGTTTACTGATTGCTTTACATATGTATTCAACAAAACGTGCTTGAGGAACACAGTTATTTTCTACATCTTCAACTTCTACTTGAATTTCTTGAAGCTCTGTTTCAGTAATAACGCAATCTTTAGTTGACATGTTATCACCGTTTGCTGTAAGTAATAAAACTTTACATAAAAAAGATAGTAGACAGACCAACTGATCTTGTAATTGTACCTAGTTGCTGAATGTCAATTTGGTGACTTTTTGCATTATCAAATGCATCAAAAGCTTCAATAAGACTTTTTTACAGTTTAGAATGCTGCACTTAAAAAGAAAAATAGTGTACAATTGAAATGCTTACATCCTATTAAATATTAAATATTGTCATGAAAATTACTCTTGATTCATTTTCTGCACCATGGACACTTGCTATTACGGATTTAGCACACTTAAATATAACCATTAATAGATCTTAGTCTTAAATTGGTAATTAATACGACTGAAATTTAATATTTTATTATATATATCTATTCTATTGCAATAAATGAATCTTGATAACATTCAATGTACTTTTCTAATGCTTTGCAACTTCGAGCAACATCAGACTCATCAGCTGTTAAATATTGTCATAAACATGACTATTGATTCAGGTGCATTAGGTCATTTGTACCACTTATTTTTCTGTTATTTTTAAAGTGTATTTCAGAAAATAAAACTCTGAGAATGAAAATGTTCGATTTTTTAGACATTTGAGACAAGCTACTTATCTAAGACACTTCACAGTCATTTTTATTATGCACAATTAATATTGTAAATATATATATATTTTTTTTTATAATTCACGCCTGAAAGTGTTAAGAGACGCATAGCACGTTGTGCCGAAAAAACCATTTATGATACATACGCGAATAATGTCTCTTTTCGTATATTGCAACACCCGATAAACATTTATTACTCAAGCATTTTAAATAAACGTCCATTTTTCATCTGAGAAAAATAATAATGTGTATATAAAATATTTATTCGTACAGCCTCATGATTGATAAGTATAACAAAATGCTTAAGCTCATTACAATCAGTGACATATTTTTTTTATCGATAGATTTGCATAAGATTGAGGTGCACAAGGTGTAAGCGTAAATTTTTATATATTTATATATACACTTACATACATAAAATTTCAATAGATAGGAGAAGTCAGAAAAATATTTTTGATCCTTTAAAAATATAGTAACGTCTCGTTTCGTCTATCAACTTTCGATAAACCTGAGATATTTAATATTCTGATAAAATATCATTAAGGCTGGTTTTGATTACATATTCATTACATTCAAATGCGAACTTGAATAAAAAGTAGAAATTAATTCTTAATTTTTATACATAGCGTGAAAATTCCTAATACTAAACGACAATGATATAACAATGATCTAATCGATATCAAAATGAGTATTTGAAAAGAAAAGAATACGAATACCACAATATCAAGTGTCTCTCAAAAACAGAGATTCAGTTTTTTTAACAAACTACAAAATACTTAAAGCGCCGTACTGTCATCTTTTGTGAATTAAAAAAAATTATAATTCCTACAAAGGCTGTATAATTTTACCAATAAAACGAATTATCCGGAATTTCTGTCGTTAATTTGTAAAATAATGAAACACTTTGATTTAAGCCTGTAAATAAAAATAGATTAAAGCATTCGTATAAGCTCACGAGAACGATAATAATATGAATTAAATTATGAATACTAATTTAATTAAGGACGTAATTTTTGTTAATTCCATGTTTTATAGATACATGGATATAATTATATTAAATTACTAGGTACACATGCTTCATCTGAAACCAACAAGAATCTCGTACTGCAACGCTGTTAATTAATACAATAACTTTAAAGGAATAAAATAATTAATAACTAAGAAAATGTTGACTTCTCTAAACTTAAGAATGACCATACAACTGAAAAAGAAAGTATTACTATTATTATCGTCAATTAAATATTTAAAATATACATAAAACAGTGATCTTACCTATAATAATGTACAATTAATAGTGTGTGTGATCGCCTTCTACATCAATCGCACATTGCAGTCTCCCCCGAAATGAATCATTGAGAGATTAAAATATTGCTGTTGATTTTGAAGACTTAACCACGATTTTGCCACTTTTTCAGTTAAATCGTCATTATCCGCAACTTATTCTGGTGTCCACTCTTTGATCATCCTTGCTCAAACATTCTCAATATAATTCAAATCTGGTGAATAAGACGGATGTGTCAATCTAACAAATTGAGGATGTTCTTCATACCATTTTCTTAGTATTTGAGCTGTATATACAAGACTATTATCCTCAACAATGAAAATTTGTTCATTATTGGGATAAAGCCGAGTAACACTTGGCAGTAAAACATCGTTGAGCAGTTGGACATAATGCTCGGCGTTCAGTCTCCGTACAATTTCGACTATGCCCTCAGAGCCATCCCAAAAGAACCAAGCCCCAAAAGGCTCGCGTGCGACGACCATTATTTCGTTGAGAAATAACATTGCCATCGCTGTATCGAGTATTCGCGGATCTCCATACGCCTAATCTTCCTAAAATATAAATTAAACAGTTTTCGCGATTATAAAAAAATTTTCATAGCACATATACAACATAATTTATGTAATCTAATATAAAAAAACGTTACGTATAAATTAAAAGATACCATCTTTAGACGTGAAGAATACTTTTTCACCCATAAAAATGGTACGCCTCCACTCCTCCACAGTTCTATTGATATAAGAATTGGCGTAATTTATTCGTAATCGTTTAACGCGATTGTCCAAAGTATACTTTTCCGTCGCTTTATAAAACCAAATTGTCTTCTCTCTTTTATAGACTTTCTCGCTGTTTTTTCATTTACATTGAGCTCTAATAAATGCGGCAATCTATTTACAAGCTGAAAAGAATCTTCACTCATAATTGCTAGAATTTCGTTCAGTTTAGCATCGCTAAATTTCCACGGCTTACGATTATGCTTTCATATATCCTATGCCTTTTCACCCCGACCCCTTTTTTTCACTTGTTAATCGATGTCGCACTTTTTAACTGTTTTCTTCGAACAATTAAAGTAGTTCATAAGTTCTTAGTTGTTGTAGCCAATGCTCGAGAGGTCAGACATTATTTTATATAAACTTAACTACACTATTACAAAACAGATGATAAAACATACGCAAAGTCTATAAAAGAGCTAGCTCGGCGATCCTCTTCCTCTTCTTCCCGGTCGTCGAAAATGGTGGATCCGTACCACCCTTTTTGTGTGCATCTTTTATGTGCAGCCACAACTTGATTTAAAAGAAAAAGTAAGTCTCAATATATTAAACTCTGATTTATATCTTCTATCTCTGAAGCTACGTGTGTTGCTTTTTAGAGCCAGCACAAGTCAGCCTTAGGAATTAATTTTTGCTTAATTTCTAATCGGGCATTACAGAAAAGGTACAAATTCTTAGTTATATTCTTTGGGTTTGTAATATACAGAATATTGTAACCTGCGAGGAAAACAATTTAAGATAACACGTCCTGTTTTTCATAAAGTAACACATACACATTTTAGTTAATAGAATGAACGTCCTAAACCCAAATATGCATAGCGAATTATTGATGTATTGATGTCTTATTAGCTCTAAATTAATTATGATGAATAAATCATTCAAAAGTCATTGTGATTAACACTATTTACTATATTAAATTGATTCTTAATTTACGTATCTTTCACTCACGTTTATATGTTCCAGGTATCTGCAGTATGGTCGACTAAATATGGCATTTTAATAGAAAAAGCGGTTACAGTTCCTCCGCAACATGGGTAAGGTTTATATTTTTATCATGTTTTATTACATAATATAAAACATACAGTTGCGGGTTCAATTGTTCCTTAGCTCCAATATAAACTGAACCTGTGACGGAATTAACGACCTTCATGAAGCCGGTTTACCTCACCGACATTGCGTTAGGCTATATTTTCCACAGTAAAATTGGGAGAAGCGCATTGTGAAAATGTTAGCAAGCTATAGAGGCGATTGAGGGTGGCAAATGGGGCATCAAGTATTGTCTGTCTTGTTATCGTTATTGGTTAACGCGCTTGAGCTGCTCAGCAGGTAGGTGAGTTTTTCAAAACTTTATGTCGTCGCAACAAGGATCATTTACCGACGATACAAGTGTGGACACTGCGCGGCTCTCTCGACCGATGGCCTGTGACTAGCTCCAACCGCATATACTGCTGGACGGCCACCGATGTAAAGGCTAACCGACACCGAAGTAGGAGAAGACGGATAATCATCTCGACTATTAACGGTATCATCAATTAAGGTGGTTCCATATATCTCTTTCGGGGCAGGCTTGAAGGGGAGTACTCTTATGTTTATATTCGGGAACATAGCGGTATTGGCAACCTTAGAAAAATTAATTTAAGCGTCTGTTAAGTCGTCGGTAATGTTATTTATGAAATGAATCTCAAAAACCTGTTTTTTATTATTTTCTTTTAGAATGATATATGCTAGATGATAGTTTATATGCTAGAAAAATATATACGGTTTAATTAAATGACTAAAAATACCTCTGAATCTGGCAACATTGTATATGAGTGATGCGCGACTGTAAAGTTGGTCAAATCATTGACGTTTAGAAGTGCGCATGGCGAAGTGGCTGTAATGTCAACATGAACAGGCTTCTAAGATATAAAGGAAAAATAATGACTGAAAAACAATATAAAAAGCATATGAAACAAATTGGTGGTGACTTGTTCGGAAAAAAAAAACAAAAAATGCATGTAACTCTGATAATAGTGAAGAGACTGAACGTATAATGGTCGGATGCCGAATTGTTGAATTGAAGGTTATGGCTGCACATCTCTACTGCTCAGAGTGCAAAGAGATCGATAGATGATATAGAAAAAGAATTAAGAATAGAGCTAGAATCAATATTGATGGTTAGATACAGAAAATATCTTTCAACAACTGTTGCGCCTACCGGTACATAAAGAACCAAGCAGCTCTCATAAGCAGCTAATCTACAATACTAATACAAAAGCTGCTCTCGGTTAGTTTTATGTTGTTTTACGTGTAGTATTACTAGTTATTCCATCATCCAATACATTATAACATTTCTTATATGTTCTTTATTCTGGATTAAGACATACAGATATTATACAATTCGCTATCTCGAGTAAAATTATTCTTAAGAGTGGTTCGAAGGGCTTGCGAACAACAATATTTTGTGCACACATTAGTATTAATTGTATTGTTTATATAATTTGTTGTTTAGTTCATTATTTTTGGATAATAATAAGCTATGATAAGAAAATGTTTTCCAATAATTGTAGCATGTCTAGAAAACTGCATCAGGGTAGTTTTATAGGGTTGTAATGGACAAATTATCTTAATTTTTCATATATAGCAATAAATTTTTGTATTAATTACAAAAATTGAGTTACATACTTTAATTTTTTATTTTTATTTATTCGTTCACAATGAACGTTCCAAACTTCAAACTCATAAAAAAATCGATATTATATAATTTAACTCTTAAATTCCATTCCTTTGTGAGCTAAAAGTAATAAGGAAAACCCTTCTGCCTATTTCTGTCATTCTTTTATCACATATATAACTATAAAATATCTTATAACAAATACTATTATAAAATTGACAAATTTAATCGCCATGCGCTCAAGGAGTTCCAATGCTGAACTCTTTATGACTTACTGATATCTTTGAAATTTGATACTTAAAAAATTCAATGAAGTTATAAAGATGATTATAGAATTGCCTAGAAAAGTCAAAAAAAGCATTATAATAATTTTCAATGTTTGCTTATGACTTTTTTAGAATAAGACAAGCTCTAGAAGAAAAAAAGTTTCCTCTCTGCTGTATATACGGAAAACCTTTGACAAAATCTAACACCAAGGACTTTTATTCAAAATTAATATTCGCTTTCCCAAAAATTGTTTAAGCTATTGGAATTCTTGATGAACGGAACTTTCTGCATAAAGATCAACGACGTTATCACGAACAAATTCGTTAGAGTGCCGCAAGAAAGCGACTTGGGTAAAATTGTCTACATCATGTACACATCTGATATACCTATAATGAAAAATATCACCATAGATACACATGCAGATTATACAGTATTACTTACATCACATCCTATTATTAATCAGCATCATACAACCTACACTTATAGGAAGTCGGTAAATGGCTTAAAATTTTGAAAATGGATGTGAATAAAAAAAAATATAATCACGTGACTTTTATATTAAGGAAAGGTACCCGTTCACCATTTATTTTACATGAGAAAACCATCCCACAAAATAATCACCTTAAATATCATAAAATTCATTTTGTTCATTTAATAAACTGGAGAGAGCACATATCGAATAAAAGAAAACATTTTAATTTCAAATTAAGAAAAACCTAATATTTAATAGGTGAAAAACCAAAACTAAATCTACAAAATAAACCTCCTATATACAAAGCAATTCCTAAGCCAGTATAGATGTATGGTATCCAACCATGAAGAACAGCTTCCAACATAGAATTTCTGGAAAGATTCCAATTGAAAGTCTTAAGAAATATAATGCAATCTAGTTTATTCCCAATAACCTAATTAACAAGTAACTAGATATTCCTATAACTGGAAAAAGATATAACCACATACTATCAGAAATGTAAAACAAGATTAGAAAATTATTCCAATAAATTTGCAAAATAATAATTCTACGTCATTAAGTTACAATCTCAAGACTCAAAAAATTCAAATGATTACCATAACTTAATGAATATACCTACTAATTCAACATGTGTTTCCAATGAGAAACACATACGGCTCAACTCGTTTATTACTCCTTAATACATATTATTAAGCTGAATCATTTGCTAAATATAAGCCTTAGATATTGCAAATAAAATCAAATATATAAAAAAAATTACGCCTCCTGGATAATTTCGGCAATGAAAGGAGAAAAAGCATATCCAAAAAAAACGTTTTATAACTTATCAGTAAAAAATCAGTCATTTATAGATGAATGCATAATTCGACGTATTCGTGGAAGTATGAAACTCTAATATTTATTTATTTTTTAGTCTCAAGAGTAGATGCTTCTTTAAATAAGATGCGAATGTGAGTACCATTAGTAATACTAATACTAATTATTCTGTCAAGGCAACCGGGCATATTCGAGGTTCGATATCCGCGTGTTAGCGAGCAGCATTCAACCGGAGCCGCCATGGTAAAGTAAGTTCGCATGGAATTCTTTGTTGCAATGTACAGGGCGACGGATACTCTCACCAGATTAGCGCGATCGGTTGAAGGCGTTCTTATCCGCCTCAGCCGAGCTAAGGCCGTCCGTGAGAAGGAGATACGGACCGTGCGCGTATGTGTGTAGGAAAGCCAACATATGTGTCACGAGGCAACATCGCGTAATTTGAGCCGTGGCATGATTACACCGGCTTAGACGTCTACTAAATTTAATAAAGTGTGTTAATGAATAAATCATTTTGTTCATTTGTTCTTGCCTTCCCTCCTCTCTTTGTAATACTAGCGTTCACGGGAGAAACGTTTGCTCCCCGATTCAAAATAACATTAAATAAAAATAATGACTTGCTACTCATCCAACAAGATGAGTACTCCAGGGCTATAGAATAAATCGATGATCTCCATGATCTATTCACGGCATATCTTCCACAATTAAGTAAAAATTAGAATTTAGAAAGAAACAAATCCAATTCTATAGGTATCAACATAAGCAAGACAAGAATTAAAAATTAGTATTATGAGATATTCATGCTCCGGTAGACATTAGTGAACTGAAAATTAATATTAAGAGAAACGTCATACGCTCATGAGCATATTTACATGTGCAATAAGAAAACCGATCAATGTCTCTCTTGATTAATTTAACATTACTTGTTGTATATGATAATAAACATTCATTCGAGACATATAATTACATCATTTTAAACCAATTATTTATAATGTAACGATAAAATTTATTTATAATAACAGTATAGGAACGAAAAAAATAGGTTCGCTTATTACACATCTTCACTAATAACGTCACAGTAATAATGGAAACATGTATAAGTCACTGCGAAACCCATAGCTGATGAACATTTTGTCTTTAGGCTACTAACACAACAATAACCGACTGGACCAAATCAATCAAGTTTTTATCTGTATTACATCTCTCAAACCATAATTGTACTAAAACTCCTTCGTTTCTTTTTTCCTTTGCTAATTGATTTATTGCTGTTGGTTTCAATACGAAATATACCCAGTGGGGTTATAGATTATTTATTCCCACTCTGTGATGAAGACAGCTATATAAAACAATGGAAAAAAATGATTTACTACAATATCTGCTGTTAAGACCAACCTACTGAGTCACACATTTAAATAGAATACTAGATCTACTCGAATTTACCTTAGTTTATCTCGGGATTTCAACTTGTGAAGACAGATTCATATATACAAAGGAGAATAAGAAATATCAACAGAAAAGCAGCTTGTTATAAGGCTTTATTGGGGGACACGGCTAAGTCGCTTATAAGAAGTCCCTGTCCGCGTCCTATGGCAACGAATTTCGATCAAGTTTATTGCCAGTACAATGTCTATGCTAAACAAACTTCGTTACAAAAATGTCACAGCTTTTACTACCTATAAGAACATAATGTACTTTATCACAAAATTAGTAACAATTTAAATGTTTTTTCGTATGTCTTTTGTAATTGAGTGTGTTGTTTAATTACCTCTCACAAGAGACGCGATATGTATTACTTTATGTTAGAAAAAAATTTAATAAAACAAAACAGAAGTAATTATATGAAATTCATACCATAGTACTAATCATTATCGTGATATATTTACTTCTAGCAATAGAAAATCGATATAAGATAGCCGTTTGCAAAATTGTCACTGGTTTCAATCGAGAATGCCACTCGCGGCCTATTGCTCTTTGAGGGTCTATAACTAATGCTATTCGCATTAAAAACAAAATTGGGATGGGCGTATTATTTCAATATTAAAGACGCGCTTTTCGATTGTGAATTCAAAATTTCTCTAAAAACTATTAACTATGAGGCAATTCAGTTTAATAAAAAAACGTGATTTTTTCGTATTTATTTTTTTTTTTTAAATTTTGATTACAGACGGAAAATACCTTAAAGATTTAATTAAAAAAAATTAAGTGTAATAAAATTTTTTTTTTTGTTAAATTGAACTTTCATTTTAAACTGTTAGAATATGTTCCTTTCAATTTTTCTCACGTAAATAGCATAAGTTGTAGACCCTTGAAGAGCGATATGTCGCGAGTGGCATTTTGAGCCGAAACGAGTAAGCAGTCAAATTTTACAAAATAGTTAATAGGAAGGAAGGAGCAGGACCCTTATAGATATCATTCAACTTTGCTCTTTTTCTTCACATGTCCTAAAATTAAAAACAAATTACGAATCAATATTGCTCTTTTTTCATTGTATAAAAAAAATACTAAACATGTTTAGTGCAAATGGCTGTTAAAGCAAAACTAACTTATGAATCGCTTTGAAAAGTTGTATGGCATAATTTATAAAATGGTAATACATGATCGTATTGCCTACTATTCTTGGTAACACCAACTATCTCTAAACATGGGTCATTAGTATGTGACGGAGCTTCTGATCATTGACCGGAGTCCGTCGGCCAATTAGTTGCTCGTTACTCCGAAGTCGCTGACCTAGGAAAATTTTTTACTAATTGTCAGGCAAGCAGAGGGAAGGAAAAGGTAAGGCGTGCTCGCCGGTACAGTCGAGATTTAGCCGTTGTGTGATGAGTTCTTTTTTAGAGATATATTACGGTTTGTGTAATGTGGAGAAAGTGGAGTTTTTTATATAGATTTGTGATTCCTCCTGAGCCGCTGAGTACCTCCACTTGTTCTCTCCCTCATCATCCGTGCGTCGACACTTATTATTTAAAATTATTATTTACATTGTTGTTGGGCCTCACTCAGTTTTCCAGGCTGTACAGCGGGAGCTTTGCGACGAACATTTTGCGCAACCGTTGCCGTCGTTAATTTTATCCATCGTAATCTTATTTGATTTTGTTTAATTAGTTTTCTTCCTTTTCTTCTTATTTCTTTTCATTTATTTTATTAATTAGATTTCGTTTCGTTTTTATTGTCGGGTTATAGCTTTATGTTCTTTTCTTTCTTTTTATGGAATAAATTCAAATTTTGTTTTAACCGCCATATTTTTATTTGACCGCCATGCTGATTTACCTCTGCGTGTACTTTCATGCTCATTGCTTTCTGGCGCGCGTCAGGCCGTTTTGTGCCTCTTACCTTGCTCTTTTATTTTATTTACTGGTAGTCGATTCTTTTTTTCATAATTATTTCAATGCGACTGAAGGAGTCTACCCTTGCGAATAAAGTATAATTTTTCGAAATGCTATAATGAGACCAGGCAAAAAAGAGATACTTTTAATAGCGAATTAGTTATTAATTATTTTGAAAATTTTAAAATCATAAAAAATGTTCTATGTATTATTTCAGGATTTCTTCTATGGACAATACAAAAAATATATCAGAAACAGATGATAGTGATTCACCAATAATTTATTCTTTGTCTCATCCCTTGGATGATACTCGTCCCGTCTTACTGAAACATGGTATGATTATTTCATTTTATAATTTGTTTTCTTTTTGAGTAACTTTATCTATTAAATGCTTAGTATTATAATTAAGTTTAGTAGAAGCGTTTTTGCAAGTGGACTCCAGCGTCTGTAAAAAAATTTATTTCAAGATAAAATATATGTGTATAATAGTAATTGAAATAAATATTTTATATCAATAATCAGAATTGAATCTATCATATGTATGATACTTTACCTACAAAGTATATCTTTTAATGTTTGATTATTGTTTTTAAAATTCGGTCAGTAGAATAATACAAAATTATTAATTAAATTTAAAAATGATATGATCTTCTGCTTGCCTCAGTCCGTCAATAAATTATACTCACATTCATGTAATTTGTGATAGATTTTCTCTGAAAATGAATCAAAGAGCCTGAGTGATATTCTATTTAACATTGTAAAGTCCATCTTACCTTACAGAAAATCGGTTAGGAAAAGACAACGAGAATTTTACTGTTAGATAAACGATCTTTATAACAGAATGTTATTCAGAACAGCTCGATGCTGTTTTAAACCTATTTCCTTATTATTACGCTTTTTCAGCTACCCAAATGTTCGTTCTCTTTGTTATTGTGTTTCTTTCATATTCATTATTTATTTTTCTCTTGGAACTAAATATAGAGAATCCTAAACTTCGCTTTATACGAGGTATAAAAGGGTTTTTGTCGAGCCAAACTATTCCCCGTATATAACATATTGGCCGCTTAGTAATGCATCACCTATTTTGCGAACATCTTTTTCATGTTCAAATTTTCAGTCAGTATACGAAAATAGTGTATATGTTACAAAAATTATTAAATATGTTTGAATGAAATCATCCATCCATCAATATAGGATCTATAATTTCAGGAAGTACTACTACATATATATGGCAGCATCATTTGAAAATTATCTTTACAAGTTCGGAACCATCATTTGCATTTGTGTTCGATTCGAAAAGTGGATTACATTCAATTTATAAAATACGAAACGTTTCAAAAGAGGAGGGTCTTTTATTTACCTATTCAGCAGGAAATTTATCGACTAATAATTCAACAGTTCCATCTTTTCACGCCACTGAAACTACATCGTTAGGAACAAGAAGAAATAGAGGTAAGTACAAGTAATTAATTATTTTTCAATCTAACTCATCTATTATATGACACAAAAAAAAATTAGTTGTAGGGCAAATCGGAGCAAGGTCTTCGATTTTTTTTATATTTGGCACATCGAATGCCTATATAGAGGTAATCATTTGTGCCAAGATTGACGCCAAAATATTAATTAATTAAAAAGTTACAAACAATTTTGAAAAAATTGATTTTTTTTAATTGCTATAAATGGAAAACTATTTATCGGATCTGGATAATTTTTTTTATATACTCATAAATAATTGTATTTTGAGAATATATATATGTCATAATAATATATTTTTTAATAAAAAAATTATAAACAATTAAAATAAATTTTTGCCATTTTTATTCAAAAATGCAACTTTTATTTGAAAAATTTTTGTTGCAATCGATACCTTGGACAATTTTGTTTAAAAATCCGTAATAAAACTATAGTGAATTTTAATGGGGGCTAGGTAATGACCTTCCAAAAAAGCGCTACCTGCGGCGCTCAGCTGGAAGATCGGACCGATAGAAGCGTCTCACTACCCCAAAACTTTTCCAGGTAGTTCAATTCTATAAATTACTACATTTATTAGCTAGACTTTCTTTATTTAAATAGTGGTACGTAGGACTAATACTTATGACAATAATAAATAAGGTAAGTATGCTTCACTTAAGAAAATTAGTACTAGCAATTATTATGTTATTGAGTTCAAAAATGTTTATTTTCTTTGATTGTTTTTTCTAATACTTTAGTTTGTTAAGTAGTATTTTAAAATTTGGTATACTGAAATTAGTTGTGCTTCAAAAATCGTATAAATACAGAATCTTTCTACTCAGTCGGGCTATTTAAAGTTCAATGGTCAAAATGAACATACCTCAACGAACGTCATAGTGAAATTTCTTATTGTGTGATAGATTTTGTAAAATTACTTCAATTCAGTTTCAAAGAAAATTATACAATCATGCCATTATCAGAGTGCTCTAATCAATTCAAAGTGCGTAAACATGAACGTCGACGAGAATCTTTTCGTCATGTTCCCACAGAAATTCAGGATAAGTGGTTTCCTTTAGTGAAAGAAAACGATCGATTATGTGCAACATGTTTGAGATACTGCTATATGAAAGATCCAAAGGAAGTTTCTAACTACAGTGACACACGTTTAGCACATACAAATAAAGAATATGATAGTTGTGAAGATTCTATTAATCAGAACAATGAGACCAGTTTCAACTCAAGTGCTTATAAATATCCAGATATCTGCCACGTACAATGTGACGAAGAATTTTTGATCGACGAAAATGAATATAGAAAAATAGTACTGGATCGCTAAAATCAATTGTTTGATTTTTTTTCTAAATCTAAGACATGAATTCAATAGTTAATGGAATACCTGATTTAATAGAAAAAAATCGATTCATTGTCAAATAATTTGAAAAGTTTACTTGTGAGGAAATATCGCTGTGTAGACAGTAATCGAGATCGATTTATACAAAAAGTGTATTTTATAAAGACCTGAAAGCAGCGTATGAAAAAGCAACTACTAATTCAGAAAAGATATATATATTAACTGCGATACCAATGTCTACAAGTGTCTGTGAAATAGAAAGAGAAATTAATTGTTCGTTTTATTTTGCACAAACCGCTAAAAAACTTCGTGAACAGGAAGGAATGTTATCCTATCCACTCTCCAGAACCAGAACATCTATAATAAGTGAAGAAATAAAAAGTGCTGCTATCTCATTTTATTTACAAGATGATATAAGCCGTCCGTGTCCAGGTGCTAACGATACCAAAATAGTGAGGAAGGATAATGAAAATAAAGTTAAAATTCAAACGCGTTTACTTGTGTTTAATTTAAAAGAAGTGTACACCATGTTTGAAAAACACTGTGCTGAAATTGGACTCAAGTTTCGCCTGGAGTTAACATATTTTTGTACATTGCGACCTGATCAGTGTATTTTAGTGAATGAATGTAAAGGTGTTCACAATGTTTGTATTTGTATTCACCATCAAAATTCAAAACTATTAGTGGAAGGCTGTGAAATGACAATGAAGAATTTGAAAATCAAATATGATTAAGAGTTACCTCAAACAGCAAAAGATATTTTAATTAAAATGAAATGTGAAAGACCTGGTGAAGATTGTTTTTTTAATAAATCCTCGAAATGTCCTGGATTGGCCAGTATTTTAAATATGTTCAAGAATTATTTTAAAAAAAATGCTATAGATTTCATTCATTGCTAACAATGGGAAACTGTAAACCAAAAGTGTGATCTTGTAAAGCATAAATACAATATTAAAGACTATCTTAACCACCTGAACGTACAGTTTAAATGTAAATTATTAGAGCGTGACTTTATTGCCAAAAGTCAAAATGATTTTATAAAAACACGTCGGAATAATTTAAATGAATCTGAAATAATGGTCATAGAAGATTTCGCTCAGAATTATACGACTGTATATCAAGACCAGGTCCAAGCAAATCATTGGAACTGCAAACAGGTATTTCTATTCGTCAATTTGCAATGTATTTAAAGGGAAGGAAAAAACTGAAGAAGACAGCTTCGTCGTAATTTCCGAAAGTACAAAACATGACATAAATGCTGTGATATTGTTTCGCCAAAAATTAATTGATTATATAAAAAATCGATACGAGAACAAGGTTAAAAAAGGGATGAATGTATGTGATTGAGCTGCAAGTCATTATAAGAATAAATCAAATTTTTTTAACTCTTGTTTCTCATTATGAGACATACGGAATTGCAGTTGAATGGCAGTTTTTCACTAGTTGTCATGGAAAAAGCGCATGTGACGGACATAGCGGAACAGTGAAAAGATTAGCCCGGAACGGCAGTTTGCGAAATTCAGACGTAAGCATTAATTCAGCTGAAGAATTATATCAATGGGCACAAAAAGCTATACCTGGTATAACTTTTGCTTACTGTACCATCGTAGAACACATAGAAATTGAAGAAAATTTATCAAAATTATTAAAAACAGCATTACGTGTCGATGGTACCTTAAGTTATCACGCATTTATTCCTCTAAATAAAAGCAGCAAGGAATCGATGAAAAGAACTACCTATTCTACAGATTATAACATTAAAAGACCACAAAAATAAATGTACTTAAATACTTCAGTGTAATTTGTTATAAACTATAGCAATTTTATTTATTTAAATTTTATATTAAATTTGTATAATTAATTTATGAACACCTTTATAAGATATAGTAAAATAATGGTTGTTACCATATGGAATATTATATGTATATATATATATATATATATATTATTAAATAATTGACTATTTTAATTTCATTTTCCTAATATCTATTGAGTAATGTAATGTGTTATAACGAGGCTGTTAATTTCTAACTATACTTGGAAAATAGATTTCTTGTAAACTACGAATATTTTCTAAAATAATATGAAATATTACACTTAATCTAATTACGATTAAATTGTTTATGTTTAAGTAAATAAAATATTGATTTAACTGATATCATCCCGATTACATAATATATAGTCTATGGTACTGACTTATAGAATTGAACTACCTGGAAAAGTTTCGGGGTAATGGGACGCTTTTATCGGTCCGATCTTCCAGCTGAGCGCCGCAGGTAGCGCTTTTTTGGAAAGTCATTACCTAGCCCCCATTAAAATTCACTATAGTTTTATTACGGATTCTTAAACAAAATTGTCCAAGGAATCGATTGCACCAAAAATTTTTCAAATAAAAGTTGCATTTTTGAATAGAAATGGCAAAAATTTATTTTAATTGTTTATAATTTTTTTATTAAAAAATATATTATTATGACATATATATATTCTCAAAATATAATTATTTACGGGTATTTAAACAAAAAATTATCCAGATCTGATAAATAGTTTTCCATTTATAACAGCTAAAAAAAACATTTTTTTTTAAATTGTTCATAACTCTTTAATTAATTAATATTTTGGCGTTTATCTTGGCACAAAAGATTACCTCCATATAGGTATTCGATGTGCCAAATATAAGAAAAATCGAAGACCTTGCTCCGATTTGCCCTACAACTAATTTGTTTTCTGTCATATATGTAATTGCGAATGAGAAATTTACTGTAAATAAATATTTACATCTGTTTTTACACAGTGATTTATGTGTTTGTTCACTGTTTGCTTCAAACTATAACGTACTGCGATTATTATTATAAGAATGGTCACTTATTATCAGAAAGGTCATCCCATTTTTTCTGCGATTTTAAAAAATTTTAAAATATTTTAAAATTTTATTTAAAATTTTGATTAGAAAGTCACCCTTGTTTGTTATTTCAAATTTGGAAAGAGTGGAACATTTTACGTTCAGATAAGGTATAACCCTGAAGTCGACATGCTTAAAAGGTTTGTAACGTTTGGTTAAAAAATAAAAGGTATGCTAATTTTTGAAATGATTCCAAGGTTGGAAATATAAAACAGATATAGAATATAACAAAACAAGATTTGAGTGTATTTCGATACTAATAAACTCTACGGATGGTTACCGGCTCAATCATTACCATACAAGAGCTTTGAGTAAGTTTCTAACATTGATAAGCTGAACCCTTTCTTACCTAGAACATATTATGTCTTTAAGAAATACTAAAATATGGAGGAACTTACATATGGAGTCAAATTCGAAAAGATACACAGAGCGTTAGAATTAAATCTTGCATATGCATGAATAAAGAAGAAAGAAATCAAGTTAAAAATCAGTTTACAAAATTTTTTATTAAGTAAGTGGTCGATGTAATTTATGGAAAATCGATAGAAGAAATGAAATAGAAAAATGTAAAATTATTTAACTAATGGGTTAGATATTATAAAGCAAAAACATGAATCAATCGGTCAAATTTTTATAGAAATCCCATCTTTCATTTAAAATCTAGTATGCAGTTAATAAGAAATACAGTTATCATGATCATTCATTTGTATTAAAAGTTAATGTACCAATGGCTTTGTGTACTAGATCAATGGAAGACGATTTTCATTACGGGAATATGAAGTAACATATTGGTAACCAATGATCTCTAGTTATATTATACTATATTATACAGGCAGTCTCGTTTACAAAATGAAAATTAAGATTCCTAAGATTCTTTTTCCATTTTAAGTTGTCGCACGATTTGTTTTTTTGCTTACTAAACGAGTAACGGTTGTACCTTTTTTGTGTCGGGCGGAGAAACGAAACAGCTACGCTGAGTGGTACTCGTATATTTCTTATACTCTCCGTGCCCGATGTTATCATTTTATGTGTTCGCGATTGTCCATTATAGACTTCATTTTTTATATTTATTTGTTGTGGTGAATAAAGATTCGGTTCATTATTGAATTTTACGTACATTTAATAGTTTTTACCTAACCTCTCTATTGTCATTTAACCTCTGCTAAGGCATCGAACTTACTGACGACGCGATAGGTCGACTTGCCGTGCCCTTTCTCTACGACAACAATGACGATGACGGCAGGTGCGAATTTCCATTATTATAAACGACAGGCGTATCGACTTCGTTGCAAAGGAAAGACTTCAGGAGTTGACCTGCAAAGTTATCTGTGAGATTTAGATATGGTAGGTCAAATCACTCAATCAATGGAATATTGCACGACAGAACTGAAGTTTATTCATCTATAGAGAGTGACTCAATCTACCTACTATTTTTGAAACAAATTGATTTACATGACATGAAGGAGGACTGTTTATACTTGCAGATCGGATCGATATACATTGTATCGATCGACTACAACATTTCCGTGTTGCTCCAAACTCTGGATCTCGAAGATTTTTGACTATAGGAAGCGACTTACAATTGTTTATTAATAATTTAAGTATTTAAAATACTATACATTTTTATACTAATATTATGCATGTTCTAGTTATGAAAAATAATTGTCCTAATACCGAATAAATAACATTTTTTAAACTGAAATTTAAAAAATATTGATTATAAGTTACTATTACATGTGATCGTAAAAGTGACCAATTCTGATTTGACACAGCTACAACATTTTTATTTCATTATCAATTATCTTCATTAGCTCTGCTGTTTTTAATACTACCAGCGTCTAATCATCAGCAAGCCCGGATAGCGATACTCCATTCGGAAGTTTCAATTTTAGCAATCAATTATACATACAGATTCATAAAAAGGGGCTCTTTGTCGATTCCTACGGTACTTCTACAGACAAATTGATGAATAACCTGCCGCCTCTCGTTAATATCACTTGCAACGCGATATCTTAAAATTCTATGAGAAGAGGGAAAACTTACCTTTATTGCAAAGGAAGGCTCCGTCAGTAGCATTGCAATCTATAGACCGCAAATAAAGAAAACGAAAAGGGGAAGGTTAGAGAAGCGATACGGTCTAACGTGCGCCAGGTAGCTAATGATATTGGAAGGTCAAGGACAGATGAGCAGGCAGCCGTTAAAAGAGGATACGCGCGTTTATAAAAAAAGGGATTTATTGAAAACTATATATAAAAAGATACACAAGACGCGAGCAAATGCAGACATAAACAAAACAGAATTGGCGACAGTGTTTAATAAAAATAAAATAAAATATAACGGCCGTCGCCAAGCTCCGGCTAATCAGTCAGGAGATCCGAGCGAGGCCCAACGCACACAAACAAAATAAATAATGAACAGTGGCACAGTGGGAGAAAGAAATAATAAGGCAAAGGCACTCACTCGCTCAACCGTCATGAATAAAAAAAAAACTAACTAACACTTACCTTCCTCTCCCCTCCGTGCCAAACATAAGCAACGAATTTTCCTAGGTCGCTGGCCTTGGAAAAATAAGCCCTACTCTAAGCCTGCGAGTAACGACGGGCTCCAGCCAACGGCCAGGAGCTCCGTTACACACTAGTTTTCTGACCTTGACCTGTAGTTTCTATATCTTTAACAGATAATGGGGCATCTTCTTCTATTCCTCAAGAAATTGGTAGATACGCACAGAATCCAGCACGATGGTACTTATTTAGCATCATAGTATTCATCCTTCTAGGAATATTTTGCGGCATCCTCTTTTTTATTTCGGAACTACATTGTCTTTTAGAAATCTTAATTTTATTTCCGAGATGTCAGTTACACCTGCTTCTTTGTCCCTCGTAGTCTGGGTGACAAGATCTTGCATTGCCCGGGACTGATTGAGGTTTATCTGCACGTTTGTGTTACGAAGATTTCCTAGAAAACAACGCATGTAGTATTTGGAATTAAAAAATATTGATTAAAATTGTAGTATATATTCTCTGTTCCGTGATCGCTTACCAGTTCACAGGCAAGATATTTGTACAATTTATTGCACCTTGTGGTGAAATGACCTACCTTTCGATATCTATTACATAGTTTCTCTTTCATGCTTTTTGAAGCACACTGAGACCACAGGTCCGTATTCCAGACACTTCAAACATACTATAACTATCTTCTTTTGTCGTGCCCTCTTAGTTTCATCTTCCATGATTTCGTCTTCTAAGCCTCTGAATTCTTTCAAAACTGTCGGGACTGTAGGTTTTTAGTTAGTTTATTTCCTACTTCCATGCGCATTAATTAGCTATTATCTTGCAACTTTGAACCTTTCTTGAGCTTTATGAATTTGTATTGTTTCTTTACAAAAAACTTTCACTGATTTTTCTCAATTAAAAAAAAAATTACTACCGGATATTTCAAAGAACCTTTCATACGACGTATAGATGTGATATTTGATCATGGATTGCTGAAAACATTGAAATATATAGTCTTGTCATTTTGTAAATAAAAATTGAATTATAGTAGGCATTATTTAGGAGAAATTATCTAAATTCGAATAATATTATTTGAAGCTGTTGTTTCTTTTATTTATCCGAGATGATCAACATATTAAAAACTTAGGAAGTTTATTGAGAATCAAAAATTAAAAATCAGTATTTATAATAAGAAATTCTCAAAATAAGATTCTCAGCAACATAACCGAATTTTTGCTTATTCCTAAAAATAAACTACAATTAATAATATTTTTATGCAAAAATGCAGGAAAATAAGTTAAATTGTATAGTAATTAGCAGCTAATTATTGCAGAAGCTTTTGATAATACAGAAAAATGTTACGTAATATAAAAGCGATAGTATTGTAGAAGTCACAGAATCATGTAGTAATCATTTAGAAGTTATTTTTAACGTTTTACTCATGCAATTTATAGTTTGAGTTCTAAAAGAGAAATAATTATTCATACCGTAGCTACCAACGCTTTATTTTAGGAGTTCATTTTTGGTCCATATTTCAAGCGATGAATTGTGAATTTAAATGACTTTAAATCGAGTTACTAGATTCATAGACATAAAGAGAAAACGATTCGATAAATTTAAACATTGAATTATTGTAAGCGTTATTGCGTAAAAATCTTTAAATAAATTATCAATAATATTTTTCTCATCTTCAAATTTGTATTACAAATTAAAAAATGTAATTGGCCCACTATCGTTATTTAAAATTTTAATTCACAATTACAATTCGAGTAATTCAACAAATAAACGTTATTATTTGCTATTATATGCAATTAAAAATAAAATAATTAATTAATTTCAAATGCATTTTATATTCCTGGAAAGTGTATTTATTAAGATGCTCCATGTAAAATCATAACAATGTTAATCCATTTATAAACATAAATTAAATAACGAGATGCGTGCAATATTTCACACTTACGCGCTTTTACTCACGAGGAATTTTAACTTTATTGAAGAAACGCCCAGGGACACAATTATTAAAACTAAAGAAAATGTAACTTTTATATTACACTATTCTCCTATAATTCGCGACAGTTTCAACTCCCAATTCCTAATTCTGCACTATTGAATCTACACTTGGGAGTCAGTTTCATTCAGCCTTAATATTTTCTATTTAATCATTTTTTCGTATAAGTGTTGGGTAAGTTATTGTTACTTCCTATAGCTATATAATATCTAAATAACCACGTTGGAATATTAGGAACAAACAAAGATCTCACATTTAACTATCTAGTATTATGCTACTTGTTATCTGCGGTTGTCCATTTCCTTCCTTCCATCGTTTCTACTTTTCTATCAGCAATTCGGGCATAAAAAAATAAATGGTATAATGATTTAGAAAATTTGAAACAACGAAACAGACAGAGAAGATAAGCTAGAAAATGAAGTGTGAAAATGAACGTCAGATTCGTTTGCATGAAGAGTTGTAAGGTAAATTATAAGAATAATGAGGAAAAAAGGAGGAATACCAATAATAATAGCTTATATACAAAAAAGGATAGAAGAGTAATATGACAAACTATGGTGGAGTGACATCGCGTACGACATTCAAAATATACACAGGATTTCTGAACGAAATACTTATAAACGAAGTGAATGGAAAGTTTATGACAGGGTTTTGGATAGCGTACGCCGTTCCCCGTGTGTATAAAAAAAGAGATGAGGAAGTGATATTGTACTGACGAGACGTAGACTTTATCATAAACTATTTGAAGCCTGGCCCCATCATGCAGATTTGTCACTTACGTGGTACTCACACAGTACAAATGTATTTATACCGAGGCACATCGCAGAAAAGTTGGTCGAAAAAACACACGAAGTAGAGAGAATAGACGAGGTTGATCAAATTGAGGGCATAAATAAATAGAAAGAAAAAATACGTTGAGTGAAAGAACATTTATTAGAGCAACAAATAAATAATACATGATGTCATGTGCGTAGGAAAGATAAAGCAGGCATAACCGGAAAAAATAAAATCCGTAAATTTACTTACAAATACCACTTCACAGTACAAAGACGCTCGTAGGTCAGACGACAGAAGCCCTTATTTGAAATGTCGCTTGATGTGGTCGTTCGGGTAGTAGTTATCACCCAGAAACTGCTGGGTACACGCGTAACGTCCGCTGCTATTAGACATGTGGTTGAAATTAAATCTAGATTTTTATGAGGTCATGGACCTCTATCGCTTATGCCTACTTTCTGATGTCATTTGTTTACCATGACTGTTTAATCATTTCTGCGCGTGAGAAAAGTCTAAACTGAACCACTTCATTATGAAAAGCCTCATGGAAAAACCATACCCACCGGTAAGCAAATTAGTTTCTCCGAAAACTCATAAAACGGACTCTCTTGATGATACGCCATAATCCCACGCTAACGAAATTTTCCAGATGCGTAGAGTCATAAAAATGATCTTTTCCGGCTGCGGCCAAAATCACGCAACGCATATTGATGTACGATATCGGCTAGACGTTTGTATAAAACAACAATATTAATAATTGTAACTGCGGTTGTTTATTGTTTATCAACACAAGCTACTTTTTATATTTGTAACTACCATAACCTGTCTCTTAGAACCTACGAGAATAAACAAGAAACCAAAATTAAACAAACTAATATTTATCGTAGCGTCGATAATGTTTTTATAATAATATTAAGCCACCAAATTGTATACCATATATATCTCTCTCCTGTCAATTTCACTTGCTAAAACTATTCAATTAATTAGTTATATAATTAATTTCAATAAACATTTTCTCGAAACAATACTACGTGTGACATCTCTTAAAAGAAAAACGTACCATTTTTCTATCCGCCCACGCTAAGGTTCCTCCAATTAAGCTAATGAAGGAAATCATTTGTTCCCTCATTATCCTAATCGGAAAAGAACTCGCCTCAAAGAGGGCCCGGAAAACTTTAAGAGTAGGGAAGCGCGATGGGGGTTATAAAATGGCTCGCGCGCAGTTGTACAGATAGTTCAAATCCAGTTCCAAAATTAAAGAAAGAGATCATTTAAAGTAATAAGTCCAACCATAAATATTCTAATTTGAACTTAGTCTCTTTTTTCTATCTCTTTTGTAGTAACATATTTAGATTTTCCATCGAATGTAGATTGGGTGCTTGTCAAATCGAATACTATCTACATTAAAAATAATTCCTTCAAACCAAATCCTGGCTAAGGTCTCTCTGACGTGCGCCTATTATAGAGCAGTACGAGAGAAACACCTTACCATTCCCTTCAATCCACCAACTATCCTAACTAGGATAATTCTCAAAAATAAACAGATTGATTTCCCGGTTATTATAGGTAAAACTTTATGACCAAAAATACACTCTTAATTTAAATAGTTTTGTAATATCTTTCGGATGTTACACACGCTCACTCTTAACTATACGGAAAGCGATACACCGCAAAATAAAAAACATGTAAACAAAGTAAAGACGCAGGACTGACTAATCACATGGGAACATACTAAACTATGCATATTTCTCTCTCGAGCACCTGGTTTGAACTGACCTGAAGATTAATACGAATGGATTTAACTGCATAAACATTAAAGTCATTAGCCTTAATTATTTAGCTATATGTATAATTAAATTTGATTGAATATTCGAGTATTGGATTTTGTTCATTATTTTAATCGTCCCCTCTCAACAGTTTTTTTATTCTTTTATTTTAAATTCTATAACTCGAAAACTATTAATCTGAATTTTTTCTTAAAAATACGTAGGAAAGGTTGTATTCCAATAATTCATATATATTACAGTAATATATTTGTTGATTAAACAGTTTTAAACAATTAGAATGAATGTAGACAATTTTCTTCGGAACACGCATTTTTTAATCGCAAAATGATTGATGTAACGATTTCTTGGAAAACTTTGTATAATAATCCATTATAATACTTTTTATGTTTGATAGAGGCTTGGTAATCCAGGTACAAAAAAGTGCTCCCTATGGCACTCATCCTGGTAACGCGACCGATAGCAAACTCTTGTCCGTCGCAAAATGTTTTCGAATAGTTTAGTTCTATATGTCAGTACTGTAGGACTTATATATTATAATAGGTAGTGATATTAGTGTGAACAATATCTAAATAAGACGTTGAATAACTAATCCAAATATTAACAATTTTCATGAAACTAGATGTATTGTAATTTCTGCTGTACAAGAAATCCATCTTTTGGTCTAATTACAGTAAAAAATATGTATTTAAAATATATTCATAAATAGTGATTACTGATGAGATATAAAGTATCAAATGAATGTTATATATTTATTAAATTAATTATTATTGCTCAGAAAATTTCAGACAAATTAAATTAGAATAATCAAGTATTACATATTTATGTTATTTAGTTTCATATTTTCCCAATTTTCTCAATTATTTTTCTATTATCTTATTAATATGTTCATAAGTATCTAAAAATTACATTAACTTTTATTCAGGTATTTATTTGGATTATTTTCGTAGAATTTTAATAATATATACTGAAGAATTCCATTTTTTTTTAATTCTTTCCATTTTGTTTTCTTTATTTTTTTTGTGTGCAATTTCTGTATGCTCTGAAATATAATAGTTAATGTTATATTGGGTATAATTTTGTTAGTCCATTCATATAAATCTCCAGATAAATAAATACTTACATTTGCGTTTCATAAAATGGCGTTCTGAGCCTATCACAATCAGAAGTCAATGTTAAAAGGTTGAATTTAGTCTCACTGGCCAGAAAATCCATCAGAAATATAAAATATCTTTCTAACTTTGCTTTCCCATTTATTTTTTATATAATTTATCATTTTGTAACAGAATAATACAGCGATATTCACGGCAATTTCCGTAATTTTCAAAATGACGACCACGCTCTTTTCTCGAGTTTTTTCTTTCCCTTTCAAATTCCAATGATTTTCTTATATTTGATTTTGGCATGTTGTTGTTCCATTCAGAGCTAAATTTGTGGATTCAGATTCATTCAAATTTTACCGACGAGTTTTTATACAATCACTTTAACTTTTTTCAATAAAGTAATGTTCTATATTTAAAATATACTTCTAAATGGTCAATATAGTCTTTAATGTTGTATGCGTGCTCTATAAAATTACCCTTTTGGTTTACAGTTTCCCATTATTTACAATAAATATAATCTATGAAAATTCTTAATTAAAAAAAGCAGGCTTTACCATATTTTTCGTACGTCATTTTAATTTAAATATCTTATTTTTGAGGTAACTTCGTCATATTTAATTTTTAAATTCTATTATATTATTTCAGTGCTTTCAAATAATTCTAGATTTTTCTTTGAAGGATTTCAGAATATTTGAAAACCTTCATAGTCATTTTAAAAAGTATTGACTAAATCGCAGTATATAAATATATTTCGATCTAAGACGAACTTTAGATCCCATTAGTGTTTTTCAAATATGTCGTAGATTTATTTCAAATGAAGCATAAGTAAACGCCATTGAAGTTACAATAAAGAATCTTCTCGTACATATTGTAATACAATTTCATTATTACGATGTATACATATATATATTTCAAAATTTGTATTGTATTTCAAAGCTTATTATGATTGGTACGTCCCTCTTTTACTCTTCACAAATAAAAAATCTGGTCATAGTGTTTTTATGTATATTTCAGTAAAAACGCTGATTGTCAACGTTGTGTAAAAAGTTTGTATTTTATTGCGCTCTTTAAAATTTTATGTAGAATTTATGAATGGGGAATTGATGAAGATTTTCATTGAATCTTTTTTCTGTGTATATTTTAATTCTACATCCGCATTTTTCAATAAACTAGACCAAGGGGTGGGTTTTCAAATGGCCTAGAATGCATGCACTAGATTTATGACTGGTTATATTCCATTTTTTTTGAAAACGGTTTTATTACTTAATGTATTGGAATTCATCTGAGACGGCTGTCTTTAAATATTACATTTGTACAAGTGAAACAAAATATTTTGATCATAACTGATTATCTATGAAGAATCGGTCATAGCCAATAGATTTTTCTTGAATTCACGAATAGCAATCTATTTTCCTAAATTCCCGTATTGAAACAAAGGTAATTGTTTGAACTAATATGCATAGCTATTAATATATTTATAATTTCATACCAATAACATTTAACTATGCATTTTACTATTATAGGCACATCGAGTAGCCCATTCCATTCACGAGCATCATATACGACTACTTGTTCTGCCAACATATCTTTTCCATCACAACATTTATCAAGATCACATAGCCCAATGGCTACTATTTCCAGATGTCAGTCTCCAACGAATCCTATATTTTCCGGAATCAGCAACTCAGCAATTACCTATCATCCCTTGTATAGTAAAACACATCAAACTATCTTAGCTTCTTCAATGGGATTATCAGAACATAGTGATGCTATATTAGATGGGCGAAACAATCCATCTTCAGATTATATATTAACAGGAACAGTGAAACCGGAGTTGTGTTTGGAACATGTTTGGACAGAAAATTCTCGGATTTTCAAGTAAATTATATATTTACAATTTTATCTTATGTAAAAATTATATCTCTACGATATACTTAATATGCCTAATTCTATTATTTGAAATGTTATAATCAATAGGATTATCAAAAATTCAGCCCCTCTACTGACATGATTCTATACTGACACAGTATAGAAATAAAACTATACTGTGGTACAATATTTTTTGAAGCTAATAGATTAATCAATCAAATGTAGATTGCACATTGCTTTTAGGATTTTATTTTCTAAAGCTTTGAAACAAGTTTGCGTACCCCTATTTTAAAAAATAATAAGATTTAATACTTCTATATTTCACAGTAAAATAGATTCTGGTTTACAATAACTAGGACAAATTTCCAGAAATTCTACCAGATAATAAAATATTTTCGCTCTATCAGACTAAATATAAATTAATTGATAATAAAAGACTATAATAGCACTGATCCATCAATGCCGCAGAATCACTGTATAAATACTAAACAGATTCCATTATTGTCCACGACTACTAGGTTTTGTATTTTGTATATCATCTGATTTATCAGACATTATTATAGAATTAATGAAATTTCATTGTATGAAAAATTGAAGGTCTTAAACGTAAGTTTGAAATATAGATTTCTAAGATAAAGCAGTTTATAGATATCCTTTTATAATTCAATTGTGTTATTACCGCGATAACCGAGGTAGTAATACATCGGCTTCGTAACGTTGCAACTGTAGGACCAATTCTTACCTAATTAATGTTTTTTCTCTCCCTATACAAAACTAATATTCATTTATATTTGTTTACAAGTTACAGCATTTATTATGCTTACTGATCTTAGACAGTACTAGTAATATTAATTCCCAATTGATTAAACGTTTTTGCATCCCTTCAAAAAACTCTTCATTATAATATTATGAGCATTCTAAATATTATAAAATTCTTCTTCATAATTCTAATAATACAATTTTAGAATGTTATTATCTATTTTTTAATGAATATATTTTAAAATATGAATGGCTAAATATTTTTTTATATATAAGTACATTCGTAATAAATAACGTTCCTACCGATCTTTTCTTATATTAGTTTGATCAGGCGAATTGATGTTATAAGCACAGAATTTACCTATTTTATTGAAACTTGGAATCAATAATGTATCTCAATAAAATAATTGGTAACAAAAATAGCTACACAATAAAATAAACATTTTAATAATGCAACTTAAAAATTGTATATAATATTTCAAAATATTTGTGTCGTGATTTTTATAACTGTTTTATAAATTACTAACATTTAAATATTAAAGTTTTGAGTGCGATATTAAATTCATTTCATATCTCAACAATTAAAAGATGTTAAACTGGAATCTATTATTTTACATGAATTAATGTAAATGTTTCATTAATGGCAATATTAAGTTATTAATTAATAATATATATATATATATATAGAAAAATGTATGTATATTATTAACTGTATTATAAATAATATATTAGTTGATAAAATGGTTTTAAAATATTTAGCAGCATGTAAATAAAATGAAAAAAGTATAAACAAATTTTTTTTTTTATTACAAAAATATTTTTTTTAAATTAAAATTTAAAAAATCCCATTACAGAAATATCCATTCAGTGTACTATCGCTTCACATCATATATATATTGTGTATTTATAGTATAGAAATTAGTATTAATAAAATAATAATTTTGTTTCTCGTAGCTTTCAGATGTTAAGGCCTGCCCCTCCTTACATCTTAATCTTAACGGAAATCAGTTTATGATCTCTCCGTAGTTTATATAAAATAGTAATAGATTTTAATATCAATTCTTATAAAAATTGAATATAATGTTTTACGACTTCGTTTTTTGTTTAATTATTTTATCACAGGCTGAGCTAACAGTACATCGCATTGAAATTTAATTTTATAAAAAATTATGGAATATCCATGGGATTCCAGTTGTAATATTATATGCGATCCATTCCTACATTAAAACACTGTCAATGTAATGCTTTCATTTTTTTAAATTATCGCTGATTATTTATTTTTGAAAGATGATGCAATTTTAAAAACTCTTGAAAAACAATTCACAACAAACCTGTCAAGGTTTTAATTGATCATTCTGAATCATTTTATATTTTTCAAGATCATAATTTTAGATAAAAATCGAAATCTGTAGGAATACGAGGATGAGATCAAAATTATTTTTCAAATAGCAGCTCATGAATTCTAATAGTTTCCGAATGAAGAACACAATCCAGTTAAAAGGTAAAATTACCCGATCTCCATAAATCATTGTTACTGTATAGGGGATATTGTAATGGTCACACATTTTCTTTTCGAATTATTATGAGATTGTTATATTACATTTTTATTCTATACTATAGATATTAACAAATAACGTTAATTTTATTCAGTAATAACAAATTTTACATAAACATTTAGTTGTATCCTTTTCAATAATGTGTTTATATTTGTTAAAAATAAATTATTTGTTTCTATGTATATTCTAATCGGTAGAGAATTAAAGTTACAATGCTTCAAAAGACGCATTTTCCGGAGCCAAATAGCGCCGAGAAATACATACTTTCACCCAAAGGAATATGAAAATTAAAAGACACTGTGTAGCGGCAATCAGATTCTTTATATTAAATTACTAATCTAAAAATTTCGGCGACGGATTTTTCGAAGAGAAACGACAAGTTTATCGGTGAACTGATTATAGATTTGGTGAAAATCAAGAGTGAACGCACTCGAATTCAAACTAATTTGTAAACTAAGTGTGCAACGCGAAAAATAACTATAGGGGAGAGACTTACCTTATTTAAAGGGAAGACTCTGGCAGTCGCACTGAATAAAATAATAAAAAAGGGAGATAGGATGCGCAAGATAGTCTCACGTGTGCCAGGAGGCAATAACCTTCAAAAGTTACAAGGAGACAAATTAGTGAGGTAGCGAAATAAAAGGGGCGACGGTTACAAAACTTAATTTTATTACAACATAAAAAAAGAACAAAAGATAAAATTCAAATAAACCCGACAACCAAAATAAAAGAACAGAAAATTAACTAATAATAATAAAAAATTAAACTAACAAACAAAATTTAAATTAAGGCGACGGTTGCGAAATGGCTGTACATCCTGGAGAACTAAGCGAGGCCCAACAATAAAAATGAATTAAATTTTATTAACGACATATGAAGGGTGAGGAAGAGAAATAATAAGGGTACTCACCGGCTCAGCAATTCTACTCCCAAACAAAAAAAAATAATAAAAAGAAAAGGCACTTGAGTTCTCCACAACACTATCTATATCCTGTGATGGTACATTTTTCTTTTAAGAGATGGCACACGTAGTATTGTTTTGAGAAAATTTTCATTGAAATTAATTGTCTAACTAATTAATTGAATAATTTTAGCGAATGAAATTGACAGGAGAGAGAGAGATATCTTCGGTGTACAGTTTGGCGATTTAATATTATTGTTTTAACATTGTCGACACTACAATAAATATTAATTTGTAGTTTCGGTTTCTCGTTTATGTCCCATGATCTCTAAAAGACAGATTATGATAGTTACAAATATAAAAGGTATTTTACAATTTGTGTTGGTTTACAATAAACAACCGCAGTTACTACTATTAATATTGTTGTTTTATACAAGCGCCTAACGAATATTTTACATCAATATGCATTGCGTGATTTCGACCGTAGCCGGAAAAGATAATTTTTACGAATTTTTCCATCTGGAAAGTTTCGTTAGCGCGGGGCGATGGCGCAGCATCAAACGGGTCCATTATATGAGTTTTCGGAGAAACTATCTTGCTTATCGGTGGGTATGGTTTTTCTATAAGGCCTTTCATAATGAAGTGATTAGGTTTAGACTTCTCACGCTCAAAAATGATCAAACAATCATCGTAAACAGATGACATCAGAAAGTACGCATAGACGATAGAGGTTCATGACCTTGTTAAAAATCTAAATTTAACTTTGAGTACGTGCCTAATAACAGTGAACGTTACACGTACATCGTTAATACTTGTAAAATTCATTTTCACTTAGTTTTTGTCAAACGAGACATGTCATCGGACTAAAGTTACCCGATAGCAAAACTTGAAGAAATTTGTGATTCCGCGTTATGTTTGATGAGAAGAATACTAATTCTATTTATTTTATCTCTGATATGAAACCGCGTACACTGTAATTGTCTATAAACATTATTACTTTTCATACTCTCTTTTTCGAAATATTCATTGATTTTCAAAAACCTATTTTCAAAAACGTCATATCATCCAAGCTTTCTTGTTAGTTTTATAATCACATTGCTTTGATTTAACGTTCTTAAAACGGGGATTAGGACCAAACTGTTAATCACCGACAAAAAACTTTTGACTGTCATCACAATTAACTTCTATAAGAACAATAAGACAAATTTTATTCAGTTTGCCACTGCTTCAATCTTCAACCTAAAATGCTAATTTATTCAACGCATGCTAGTAAAAAAGAGCAGTTTCATCAGCGTCGAAAATATTCCTTGAATCTATAACTTTAATTTTTTTCACCAAGAACGCTCTGTTTTCTATAGGTCAACAGCTGACATTTTGCCACCCACATTCTTTATCATAATATTATTACGGTTTTTGAAGTTATCTAGTCAACGGTTATTTTCGCTTGAATGATCGGTGTTTCTACCGATATCTTTTTAACACTAACTTATTTAAATTACTATTTTTACAAATTTTTTCATTTCTGCATATTCTGAACCTCTACGTCTCCTCATACTTTCATTAGATTGAGAGAAATCACTAATCATTTTTTCTTTATTTAAAAAAAATAAAGAAAGTATTCCGAGGGATTTGAAATTATTTAGTAATGCTTTATTTCATCATCACCCCTTTCCAAATTCTCTGATAACAATGACTTTTTTTTACTAATGTCAGAATTTTATACGAACAAATTTTAGTGACCAACTCAGTTTCTTTCTTGAGCCTGTACTACAAAAACGTTTTTCTTACAATCTTTACTTATAAACTGTTTGTAAAAGTTCGAAATATATCGTTTCTTTTTACATACATTAGTATAGGAATCTCAAGAGACGGGCACAATAGTTTAAATTATAGAGGAATTCGAATTTTCAATGGATAAGTTTCTACTTAATTAAGACGGTGACATATTAAAAAAATAATAATAAATAAATGATTTTATTAAATGACTTTGAAAAATATAAGTTTATCGAAAAGTGGACAAATTTTAACGCTCAAAAATGGAATTCTATTTAATACATTTGTAGAGTGGCTCGGTTTGTCATAAAGAAATGTAATGAATTAAATATACAAGGCTCAACAAGAAAAAATTACTTGAATAAACAAATAACTCAATGTGGATTGTGAGAGCGGGCAGGCTATTTGCTCTCGATAGTGGTGCCATACTTCCGATCTTATGAGTGTGAGTTATAGAAGGAACAAATTCCCAGTTGCCACAAAACTAAATATACGATCAAATAAATTGAATCGACGTTATTTTCATTGAATATTATTGAAAATTAAGAAATATATAAGTGAAACGTTAATTTATGATCAGAGAAGTCCTATTTTCAGATCACTCTGACTGAAGTGATTAAGGATATCGAAGTTTGTCAACTTATTACAATAAGCTTGATTGCAAGTTTGTAATTAACGGATTCAGATATCAACAACAATGAGGTGAATCCGTAATAAAACTATCATGATCTTTAATAGGGGCTAGGTAATGACCTTCCAAAAATACGCTACCTGCGACGCACAGTTGGAAGGTCGGACCGTTAGAAGCGTCCCACTCTCCCGAAACTTTTCCAGATAGTTCAGTTCTTTATATCAATACATTTATTAGCCAAGCATTTTTTTATTTGAATAGTGGTACGTAGGACTAACATTTATGATAACAATAATTAACGAAAATAGGCTGTACATCAGCAAATTAGTGCTAGCAATAATAATGAGTTTAAAAATGTTTATTTTCTCTGATCGTTTTTTCTAATATTTTAGTTTGTTAATTAGTATTTTAAATGCATCGCTTTTTATTTCACTTAAAAAAAATGTCACGGATAAGCCATATTCACCGATAAGTGAGTTAGTCTTCTTCGAAAACTCATAAAACAGATCCTTTTAATAATGCGATATGTCCCCGCGTTGACGAAATTTTCCAGATGTGTAAGGTCGTAAAAATTATATTTTCCGGCCGTGACCAAAATCACACAACGCATGTTAATGCAAGACATCCGCTGGACATCTGTATAAAACAAATTAAATGACAATATTGATTGTTGTCTGTTGCTTATTGTTAGTCAACACTATTTGTAACCTACTTCCTAATTCGTAAAAGCCATAATTGGTTTCATAAAATTTACAAACGTAAAAAAGACAACCACGCCTAAATAATATTAATACCTATTGCAACAATATTAATACCTATAACAAACAATATAGATGATACTGAGATGCTTTATTCCAATAGCGTTAAGACCCTATGTGTATCAATGTTTTCCAGACTCTTGTTCTGTTAGATTGTAAATATATTTCGATCATTTTCATAAACATTGATAAGACTTATGTTAATTTATATATTGCCAATAACGCCTGTGTTAATTTTATGGCGAACTAAATTCCATTAATTCCCAATAATGATGTAATATCATATGTAACATATTAAGCTATACTTTTAGTTCTGCTAGAAATGTTATCATGTCTTGTTTTCTCTACAAACTTTTCTGCAATAATTCTCCTACTTAGGTTACTGCAAATCGCTTATTGCCGAACAACCATGTTATTGTGAGAAGGTAATTGACTTTCGTGATCTTTGTACCGAAGCTTGAAAAGTTCGTTTGCCATTCATGGAATCGACAAAGTCAGTCAACTGAGCGTTACGGAATTTTCAATCTACAAGCATTGAGATATAAGGTCTTGACTGTTTTTTCTCTTATGGATACTATAATTAAAGCAATCCGAGTTAAAATTTGTCTTCTAGAAGAACATGACTAGTACTAAAATATTGTTTTATTTCCCGGCAATTTACAGATCTTCAAATGTCTCGGTCTTCACCTCAACCGTCGTCCACTTAAACGTCCTAAACGTCCAATATTCTGAATTTTGTCATGTCATATGTATGTGAGAAACAATAAAAGAAAATTAGAACATGTTTAACTCATTAACAATTATTATCAGATTAGCTTAGTTAAGTATATCATAAATTTAGTTAAATCTTTTTTCAAATATAAGATTAATCTCTGATATAGTTATTTATAAAACAGAACTACCAAGAAACATGTTGAAGCAGAGTTGAATCTTCGATCGGTCATGACACCCACCTGAGTACCACAGGTAGCTGATTGTTGACATGTTCATTACGTACGTTTTATTATGGATTATTGTAAACAATTGTTCAAGGATTCGATTGCAACTAAAATTTTTCAAATAAAACTGTTTTTAATGAAAATCACGAAAATTTATTTTAATTATTTAAAAATTTTTTAACAACAAATTTATTGTTAAATTCAATATATCTTCTTAAAATACAGTCTTTCCCACGTATTTTGAAAATAATCATACAAATCTTATTAATGTTTTTCGAGTTATAACATTTCAAAACGAATTCAAAATTTGTTTAATCATTTATTAATAGTTTTACATTAAATCTGGTAATACTATGACCCTTATAAAAGTATATGATCCGCCAAAAATAAAATAATCGAAGATCTTGCTCCAATTTGTCCCAAAACTAATTTGTTTTCTGACATTGAACGTGATTGTTACCTCAAATTTTATAGTATTAGTGTATATAATTAGTTATAAACAATGAATAGTAAACAAAAATATACAATTTTTTAAATAAAATTCTGTCTAAAGTTATTCTACACTCAAATTTACTGCTGTTTGGTACATAGGCGTTTTAGAAGTCACTAATTACGAAAGTCTATGGTTTCAAAAATATTAAATGGCCAGTTAAACGCAGGGGTTGCAAAAGGCCTTGCCGTATAAGATGAGCGAATCTGTTCCTAACGATTTTGAAACTGAATCTACTACTATATTCAGTGTATATAAAAACCTCTTCTCCTACGTTTTTAGAGTCTTATGCCCACTTAGGACAAAATGGGACACCCTAACGCGATTTACAGTTCTTAGATGATATCTCAATCTCTCTTTAAGCTAGTAAATGATAAATTCAAATTGTAGTCATTTTCAAGCACTGCAAATGTTATAAGCTCAATAAAACATTGAGAGCAGGGTTGCTCCCAGGCATCTAGTCATCGACATCAATGGCCCTCCCTCCATGAACGCCATTGTCCCCGGTCAGTATTCAGCGTCCCATCAAAGTCACTTGGCCTTCCGATGTACAGGATCATCTTTTAGCGCTAACATGGTAGCAGTGCACTTTATGCACGATATCTGACGCAAAATTTAAACTTGGAGAAAAATTTTAGATTTAAAAAAGGATGTATAATTAAGAATAATACTGAGCTAATAAAAATATACCGTAGATATTGTCACTCAAAACACCTCTAAATAATTTTCAGACTTTTAACGACAGATTTTTCAAAATGGTGTAACGATAAAACTAATAGCACAATAGACGTTGCTATACTGCTCATAGCGATGAAAACGGCGTGATACTAATGATGTTAATGGCTACAGTCTGAGATGTCGCCGGCGTGCGTCTGTCCTCTGTCGTGACAATATCTGAATTGCAGCATTGAGCTGCGGTGGGTACGCTGCTGGTCGGAGATAATGACGAACATAAAGGGAGGGCTAATGATGCCGGTGACTAAATGCCCAGGAGCACCCTGCTCCCAATAAAATTTTATGTGAAAAAGTACATCGAAAACATGTATCACACTTTTATCATCTGCACCATTTCATCATCATTATATCATCAATTTCTGATTATGCTAACGGTCAAAATAGTATGTTTATGGGTACAGTATTTACTCATTATTGAATTTTCGCTAAATACAAATAAAATATTTATATCTTAATTAAATGCTAGTTTCTATATTATTCGGTGCCGTGACCAACTATATCGGATCTGCCGTCTTGAATTTAAGAAATGTGACATTAAAATCACAATTTGTAGGTATGAAAACCTATGAAAAGGTTTATTGTTCAGAATTAGAGCAGTTTTGAAATTTGCATTTGCCATTTGAATTTTGAAAATCTGAGATCTAATTCACAATCAATAATCTCGATAATCTGTGAAAATATTACCTTTATTAACCACTCAACACACAGATGTACCTCTGATAGGATTAACCAAATGATTTCATAGTCCCGAATTTCGGACACCGTTTAATCAAGATTATGACGGTATTAAAATAATTACAACTGTATTATCAAAAAATACTATCTCTTTATCGTTAAGCTATAAGTCTGATACCATTCGATTAGATCAAATGTTAACACAAGTTGTGTTTTATACCGTTATGTATAAAATATTTATTTTAATAGTTATGATTGTACCGAATTTTTTCCATTGTAATAATAATGATATTATATAATGCGTTAAACAGTAAATGCTACACCATAAAAATATAGTTACTAGATCATAATATAAAAGATTATTCATTTGAATAAAGAAAATGATGAAACACTTGTTATCTTGTTTGTTCGTGGTTAGTGACTCCTTCTAATTTTAATAAGTGTATTTCTTTACAGAGATGGTGATGTGGAGCGAGCATCTAAAGTGTTTCTTACGACAGATCTAGTTGGACAAACTTATTTCTGTTATCTAATGCAAAATCAGTGCCGTTTATGCATAGCGAGAATAGAAAAATCGAGTGATCCCGACAAAATTATTTTAGGAATGGTTGTTTCTATGACGGTTAAAGATGCTATCAGCTTACAGGTAACCTGAATATCTTTTCTTTATATTTTATCTTAATTTTATTTATTTCAATATTATTAAATAAACAAAAATTTAATAAAAGTTCTAGTCGGATAGAATAGTCAAATCTTTCCTTAACATATCTGGATAAGCTATTTAATATTTCTAATAAGTAATGACTAAGACTATTAAAGGATCAGTTTTTAAATTTCGATTCTTGCTTTTAAGCTATATAATGTTATAAAACTCAACCATTTTTCCTTATAAAAATTGGGAGTCATAAATGAGGATATACTAGCTATTATTCTATTAGATGTCATATTGCAGAAATATAATTATTGCAGAAAAGTTTATAGAGAAAACAAGCCATGATAATATTTCTTTACGTTTTTCTAATCATTTTTCTAAATTCCTTCAACATTTTTTATAATCGGGACTTGAAATTCATAAATTTCTTTACATAATTTATATAACGTAGATTATTTCTTGCTCTGAACATACGTTTTAAAGGAGTCTACAGATCAGTATTTTACAGCCCCCCTTCCCACATTTAACACATTGAGGCGATCAGTCGACTGGATTTTAAGTTACTTGTAATATAGATGGCTTTTAGAACTATTGAGAATACGATGTTTGTGTGGATTAGTCTTAACCTTACTTTCTATTTTTTATATTTATTTTTCAAAAATATAAAATATATAGAATATGATCCTATACATCAAAAGTCTACGATCGAGCTGACTGCATTATGTATGCCCGTCATGTGACTTCTATGACACATAGATTTACCGCAAGAGGGAGAGAGAGTCACTCATCGTAACTATTGTGATATTTCTGCCGATGGTGTCGATGACACTGCCACCTTGCTCATAGTAGTGACGACGGCGTGCTACTCATAATATCAATGGCTATCGTCTGAGGTGTCGCCGATGTGCGTGTCTCCTTTGTTGTGACATCTGATTTGTAGCTTTGGGCTGCAGTACGCTGCTGACTCAGAATAATGATGATCGTGGAGGGAGGGCTGTTGATGCCGGTGATTAGACGCTCGGGAGTACCCAGGCTCCGGATAATCTTTTCTGGCCGGAGGTGCCAAGATGGTCGCTCGCCACTTCTCTCCATACTCTCAGTAATTTGGCTTTCTTTTCTACATACGTCCTTTATACAATCCGAGTCACGCTCAACTATCTCTCCTCGACATGACTATTGGTTAGCGATCGTCAAAGGTAATCAGACCCATTTACGCTGGTAAGATTTGGTCTATGAACTTTGTGAAACTTCTACTTAAGGCTCAAGAAAATTGCTCTTCTGTCTCTCGTTATTTCATCATACCTTTTCTCTCCTCTTCTCCCTCGTTGGCCCATTTATCGCTCGTCGTACTTCAAAATAAAGAAAAATAGCACGAGAATATAATAGATATGTTCAGCTTAGTGATAATGGTGGGGTGTTGAGAAGAGTGATAAACAGGGATAGCTAGAATAATCCAATTCCTGATTATAATTATTACACCATTGTCATAATGTTCATTCTGATCAATATATACAGACGTTTATGTATTCAATCTGCATTTTTTATTTATTCATTTTGAAACCTTTAAACATTTTCCCAAACTATTTTTTTCGTATAGAATGAAACTAGTACAGTTAAGTGGATATTCTTGTGCATCAAGTTGCAGACCTTAAAAATGAACCATCGCTATTCTCGATTAAAGCGAATTTTAAGGGGAAAAACGGGCAAATTTGAAAACTACGCCTATAGTAGAATTTTTTAAATGAATTTATAATATTATCAATCTTAATGTTGAAGCGTTTACCTTACAAAACTTATACGTTATATTACATAAATTATGAGTGTGAAATCTGGATTTAATCAACTTATTTGAGTGAAGTTATTTAAGTTTCTTTTTTAAGTCGTTTTTGTATAATTTACAATAACTTAGACATTTGATCTATTCATATTTTGAAAAAAGATTTGAAAATTAGATCAATACTACTAAAAATTCTCAATTTCCTTCAAAGTGAGAAAATATATTTGTATATGTTATAAGTACAGTTAAACACCCAGCGAAATACATTTACCAGTAGAAGTATTCGAATTGTAGGAGTAATTCGTTTTTTTCTCGTGCTGATAACGATCAATTTTTTCAATGATGAAAAATATGAGAATCAATGTGACATTTTGTCGTTAAATTAAAATCCGACTGATTGTTGTAAGTTGTTAAAAGCGGCCTATGGTGAGAATACTCTATCTCGAATTTTTTTTCAAAATTCTCGAAATTCTCTTTTCGAATGGTATAAACGGTTTATTAAAGGCTGAGAAAGCACCGCAGATGACCAACATCCAGGTCGACCTGTTTCTGTTTTAACGATATCGTAATGAGTGAATGGGTTTCAGAGGATGAAATTGTGAACCTAACATACTATTTGAATATTTTGACAATACTGCGAGAGCGAGTTCGTGAGAAACGGCCAGAGTTAAGGAAAAACAAATCGTGGATCTTGCACCAGGACAATGAACCTGCTGTCTGGTGTATAGCGAGGGGAGCATTCAATTGCGGATGAATTTTTCAAATAAAACTCTTTTTCATAAGCAGTCTCATTATATAATATAATAACAAGACCTCGTATAGTGTCCTTCCGATTTTGCACGAATATACTTTTACTTTTATAAGAATGGATTTCACTGTAATTTTCATACATTTACATTCATATAGGAAGATTTGTGGTTTGTAATTAGATTTATGATTCATCTATTTTCCATGTTTCTTTTACAATTTGAATAGTTTAAACGTTTGAGTAAGAGTGAATTTTGCAAAATTTCATAGAAAGAAGGGTATACTAAATACAACACCGTTGTATTTCGTAAATGAATTAAAATATTCAGAAAAAAAATGATAAACATCTCATTCTTTTTAATTTAAAAAGTCTTATTATTCTCTAAAATTTATTTCGCTTGGGTATAAAGATAACTAAAAGAATTTTTGTGCTTTTTCGATAGCCATTTGGAATATCTCGTCGTTATCGTTATCGTTATCGTCACATATTACACTCGCTTATAAGTGTAGACAGTGATCTCTCATAAAGGTCCTCTTGTATCCCTTATTTGCAACAAAATCGTACGAGACTTGGGAATCTCTTTGTTATATTTCTAACGAGATGGAGGAGAAATGGGTCTTGCTATTACCTGGATCCGGTACACCCTGGTATTTTAAGAAGTATTTGATCTTCGATCTTGTATTCACCAGTTATAACGTTGGTGCATAATCACTATTTGACATTTAAACTTGTTAATCTAGCAGGTGGTCGCAGTTAAAAAAAATTATATCAAGAAATAATTCCATATCTAGAGTCGAATTTGTGAATTATGATTCAAACGTAGTAATATTTATAGGGCTAAATAAATTGTCTGATATCGTTTAATTAATTTTTCAATTTGTGAAAGCATTTTATTTTTAATATGTTTTGATGCTTGACTTCTCTTTGTTCCTTGAGATATCGATGTCGATGTTAGGAGACCGGAAGATAACAGCGCGGAATATGAGAAAAAAAGCGAAATGAAATAATAATGCACGTCGCGACTATTGAGGGGGCCTATACATCCTCATTTTAGATATTACGTATAAGTGGCAGCGAGGAATGTGAGCGCTGATAAATGTGTAAAAGTACGGACATCGGTACGTAGATCAAACGAGAATGTGATTATCATTGGCGAGGTTCAAGGTAACAAAGAGCAGAAGGGAATATATCGAGCAGGAGCGACTTCATCCCGACTACACCGAAGAATCCAGGCATGGCCAACAATCATCTTCACAGTGTGTAAGTTTGCCTATATTTCATTCCGGCTAGCACAGCGAAATGCGATCGCGCCGTCGTCAGGGCAGCTCAAGGCAGGCGTTTTGCGTCACCCGATGAACGGATGTCCCGGTGTGCCACGTCAATATCGATGCGGACGTGAGTGCATGAGTGAATGGTGACTTAGCACGCTAAAATATCGTGACATGATACCATCTGCATTATTTATGTATCTGTAGAGTCGCGACGTGACCACATCGACAGCCTACATTAAAGTCAGGAATTAATTTTATATATCCTTGCCTGTGAATAGTTGAAGATATTGGTACATAGTGGGCCACGTGCACAAGTGAACATTGCAGGAGGCTCGCGGTGTTACAAATCTATTAATTAATTAGTTTAGTTACTTTAATTGAATTAATTATTTCAATGTTTTAGGAGCTGAAGATGATGATTGTAATTGAAACCAATAACAATATATGTCTATTCTCTGGTATGTCATTAGTTGGTAAATTGCATATACCTAGCAGTACTCAGAATATTTTAGGCAACATTTCTCATTCAACAAACTTGTACGGTCAAGTAATGCAATCACCATATCCTAGAAGAAGTTCTCTTATCTCACCTACAAAGTTATCTACTCCTGAAGTAAAATTTGATGAAGGTGTTCATTTATTGAGTCCCGTTGGAGGAACTTATAGTTATAATGTCATAGATCATTCATTTTATGATGGTGGTAAAGTCATCTTACGAAATACAATCTTAAATAAATTAATAGTAGAATGTGGTAGTTCCAAATATGTCAAGATATCTATACCGATCTTCAGAGCATCGCCTTTAGGTATGTATTCATAAATTCACTTAAAAATATCATACAATACGTTTAGATTGATTTTATCCACAAGAAACTGCATTAAAAAGTTACTTTCGTTTTTCCAAACATAACCGTCTTGCTGTGTTAAGTAAAAGTTTCTCCAACCATATCAGAAACCAATAACAGGAAAAGATTTTTATTTAATATTCTCATTCTCTTCTGCAGTACATATTAAGTGACAAGTCGAGAAACTTTCAATAGTACATTATAATACTAGTGTGTAAAGTATATGATTTCTATACAAGCGCACGTATATCGTACACTATTTTTTTAGACAAATTCTTCGTAATACGCAAATAGAGATGAAAAAGATAGGGTGCCCCAGCCCCCACTTACTTGATATATGAACCGATCCACCCACTACCCACATGTATTAGGGTGTGTTTGATGAATGATCACTTCGTTTGAAAAAACATAATCTAGAATCCTACACTTAAAATGGATTACGTTTTAGATATCCAAGACTTCCGATCTTCAAAAATTTTTTTGTATGTCAAGAGCTTGTTTATTTACTGTTAGGTACAGATTTTTCTCCAAGTGTTCTTTTATTTTAACCACCATATCATTAGTTTAAATTTCCTTTAAAATTTCGATGAATGTACAGCTAAATCGAATTACATCACCATAGTATTTATTTTTTAACGATAAAATACAACATTACGTTATTCAAATAATTAATTAAAAAAATCTATTTATTATAGGAATATTATGGAGTTCTGGTATAGATCCATACAAAGGTTTATTGTATATTTTACACAATCATTTAGAAGATTGCTAAAATATTTATGTAAAAGAGATTAACAAAAATGAATGGCTTCAAAAATTATTATTACTACAAATTAAAAAAACGTTTTTTTTTTTCAATAATTTATTTATATATTGAAATGGGTTTGGCATCATTCTACTAGGTGGAAATCATTTATAATGATTTTATAGTAATAAATTTTACTCTGACTAAAAAGCTTTGTAGAAGTTTATTTTGTAACTTTTTCCGTAGAATCGACCGCCGCTATTAGTTTTTTGAAGTTTACTAATTGTTGGTAATTTGTTTAAATAATTTTTGATAAACAATTGGGAATGCAAATAGAAAAGACACATGACTTTTTTAGTTACACCATTGACGCAATAGTTAGTTTTTGGGCTATCTCGCCCAGATTAGGCTACGGTATTAATGGGTTAACGGTTGTGTGAACGCTTGTAGTACACTTTATAGACGTCATAGTGGAAATGTTTGATTTTCGTAGAGATTGATTTCATATAATTTTCAAATCAAGCCCCAAACCTCCTTTTTTTCGTTCAAAATAGATTTCTCTTTCATTATTAATTCATAACGATTTTAATTGCATCGTATTGTATGATTCGATCATCTAGAATTAAGCAGTAAGCAGTGATATTATTTATCAAATTAGTTTTAGGGCAAATCGGAGCAAGGACTTCAATTTTCTTTATATTTGGCATATCGAATGCCAATGTGGAGGTTATTGTGCCAAGTATGTCGCTAAAATATTAATTAATTAAAAAGTTATAAACAATTTTGAAAATTTTTATTTCTTTTTCAACTGTTAAAACTCAAAAACTATTTAATCTGCATAATTTTTTTCAAAATACCCGAAAAAGATCACCTTTTGAGAATAGAGATATATATATTTTTTAATAAAAAAATTATAAAAAATTAAAATTAATTTCTGTTATTTTTATTAAAAAAGGCAACTTTTATTTGAAAAATTTTTATTGCAATCGATTCTTTGGACAATTTTATATAAGAGTCCGTAATAATACTTTCATGATTTTTTAATAGCGGTTAGGTAAAGACTTTCCAAAATAGTGCTACTTGCAGCGTATAGTTGGAAGATTAGAAAGATAGTAGCGTCCCACTCCCCCGAAACATTTCCTCGTAGTCCAGTTTTATAAGTCAGTACATTCATTAGTTGAACTTTCTTTATTTAGATAGTGATAAGTAGGACTAAGATTTTTGACAATAATACTTCCGTTAATGAGTTTAAAAATTTTTATTTTCTTTCATTATTTCTTCTACTATTTCAATTTTTCAAGTAGTGTTTTAAAATAAGATTTACTGACAAAATTGTGCTTCGAAAATCATATAAACAAGGAATCATTTCGTTCAGGCAGGTTAGTTGAAGTTAAATGATCGAAGTTAATGGACTTTAACAAACTTCAGAATGAAATTTCTTATTGTGCGATAGATTTTGTCAAATTACTTCAATGCAGTTTTAATGAAAATTATATAATCATGCTATTACCAGAGTATCCAATCCATTTATACTGCGTAAACATGGACGTCGACGAGAATCTTTACTTCATGTTCCCACAGATATACAAGATGAATGGTTTCCTTTAGTGAAAGAAAACGATCGATTATGTGCAATATCTTTGAGATACTACTAGATCAAATATTCTTATAAAATTTCTAACTACAGCGACAAACGTTTATAACATACATATGAAAACAATGGTGATTGTATAGATTCTATTAATCAGAATAATCAAGTCAGTTTCGACACAAGTGACAATGAAGTAGAAGATATCTGACACGTACAATGTGATTTGAATTTTTGATCAGTGAAAATGAACGTAGAATACAATTTCATTGGATCGCTCAAGTCCATTGCTTGATTTTTTGAAATCGAAGAAATGAATTAAGTAGATATTGAAATACCTGATTTAATAGAACAAAATCGATATATTATCATATAATTTGAAAATGTTACTTGTGAGAAAATATAACTATGTTGACAGTAATACAGACTATAAAAAAAGTGAAATTATAATGATCTGAAAACAGCGAATGAAAAAACAACTACCAATTTTCCGACATCCGTTACACCTTAGCACCTTATGATCAGGGTTATTTGAAGATCAAATCAGAGGAAACGGCAATAACCGATTCAAAATATGCATTTTGTATATTTTTGGGGTTGTGTAACGTGAGTTTGACATTACTGATATATATATATATTATTGTCTAAGATAATTTTCTTTATCTAATATACGTTTTATACCTGGAATTTTCGTTCCACTAGCAAGAGATGCATGCTGGTTGTTTTAAGATTCCTTCGATTTTTTGGGCTTCTAATCCTAAATGGACACCTTCTGTTCGCGAACTAATATGGTTTATATTTTTAAGTATTTATTTAGAAATTACAGTTGTCTTTTGGCTTTGCGCTCTGGATTTCTTGGGTTTTTCATTGTTGGAAACTTCCACGTAGTAACTAACCCCGAACCCTAGCAAGAGAGACGTTTTAACTTTGAGGAGGTTAACTCCCATTTAATGTTCTAGGCATTGGTTTTAAAATTAACTGGGACGTAATTAGTCTTATATCCCTTTCGAACATTCACAACTCGGAAAACACGTCTTCAAATTGTGAACATTTAAAAGAGACTCGAAATGGGTACGTTTCTGGAAGAGTGCCCTTCGTACTCGCCCTCCTTTGTAGAGTCATTACAAGAGATGTCTTAACCTGTTTTCTTTTGAATAACTTTTTATTTTCTTTTCTTTTTACGGCTTTTAGATAAATCTACAAAAAGTGAACACGAAGAGTCATGGAAAACAATAAAACAAAGAAAAAAACATCTTGCCAAAAGTTAACTACTATTATTTCCTATACTTGTATTTTGATGGGTTTTCTTAGGATGCTATCTCGCCTTATTCGGATCTCGAAACAACTTTGGTCTAGTGTTTGAGTTTTTATAAAAATGGAAATTTTTGGTTATACTTTTCTGACAGTTCTATCGATTTTTAGTTTTTATGATTTTTGGATAAGTAATAAAAATATATCTCGCGTACTAGGCCACTTCGTCATTTTGACAAAAAGAAAAAGGATCGACGGCTGTCCTGCACACGCGTGTGTCCTATAAAAACAAGGACGCACCAAAAAAAAGGTGTCGCTTTCTGTTGGATGGCGTACATATAGAAATTCTCGCGTATATATATGCGTTTTATTCCGACGTCACAGTTGCTGAAATCTAATTCGTGGTCCGTTTAATCTCACTTGGTCAATCTCAGAATCATTCCAAGGTCAAATTTTTATTGTATTTTGGAACTTTAAATTTTGAATGAACGTAACATAAATGATCAGATCTTTTATCGTGGTTTCTCATACATCGGAACCCTTAGCACGCACCTCTACGTGATGATAGGGGAAAATTGCAATTGTTTTGATTTTTGTTTTCCAACAGAGTCCTCGAGTAAAGGTATGATACCGTCATGATCGGCACGCTAGGGAGTAAGATGTAGGGTTTCGGATGCCCAGTATCGGCAGTTGGTCCGGGCGAACGAGCAGACCCGCAATTGTCGATATCAAGCGACTGCAGCTCTACATTGGCGGATAACTTTGCCTCTGTAGAGTATAATGCTACAAGAACACAATTTACTTCTCATAAATATAATGGAAAATCAAATAAGTGACGTTGGTAAGGACACATAGTGTAAAGTTATGTGGTGCTTGATTGCTGAGCTGGCGATTGTCTCAATATTATCATCTCTCTCTCTCCCTCCGTGTCATTTTTCTTTTAGTTATTGATTTGTTTGCGTGCGTTGGGCCTCGCTCGGACCTCCTGGCTAATTAGTCGGAGCTTGCCGACAGCCGTTATATTTTCTATTGCGCGAATTATAAACTGTCCCCGATCGTTATATATATTTTCACATTTGCTCGCGTCTGGTTTTTTTTTATTCATGTAGCCGCCAATAAATTTCTTTTTTGTTTACTTCTAATCACGCGTCTTGTCATTTAGCGCCTGCCTACTCACCTATCCTTGACCTTTCAGGGTCATTAGCTATCTGGCGTGTGTTAGGCCGTATTTGCGCCTCTTCCCATTCCCTTTTCGTTTTTCTATATTGTTATTCGCGGTTTACAGGTTTAGATTAAGGGAGTTTCTTCTCGCAAGAAAGGTATGTTGTTCTCTTATCTAGCGGAGTTATAGTTATCGCGTTGCAGGATTACCATACTAAAAGTCGAATCTCGAAAAATTCACTGATAACTTAAAATTATGATATGACGATTATTTCGGTTGTGTATGCAAGTATCTCTAGTGTGACAAAACCATTTGTGGCTCCAACGGAAGAAACATGTGATGAACAAGAAAGTGTCAATTTTCGCTACTTAGCGAATTAATGATTGATAGAATTGTTGAGGTCGACAATGAAAGTGAAGAAACATGAAAGCGATGATGAATATATGTCAGCAGAGTTATAAACTAAGAAGAAAGGAGAATTTGATCAGGAAAAACGTAAAGATCTAGTGAAAGAGTTATGGCTATCAAAAGAAGGAGCTGAGTTATTTGCTTCCAGGTTGAAGGAGATTTTACTGACGAAAGATACAAAAATGTCTACTATTGAATAGATACAAATCTTTTTTTGCAGATAATGATCTCGGATATTGTCAGGGTTTTAAGGATTTGATGGATGAACTAAAGAAGGATGATAATTGAAGATTATTCATAGATTCCTTTAAGCAAAGTCTGACAGCCGTATTATTATATAACACAAATAAATATTCATCAATACCCATAACATATTCGGTAACCATAAACGAAGAATAAAAAATATTAAGACGATTCTAAATAAGATATAGTATAAGAAACACAACTGGCTAATGTATGGATATCTGAAGATCCTTACCATAATTTTAGCGTAGCAATCAGGGTTCAAAATATTTCCTAGACTTGTCGATAGCAGAGATCGTAAAAAATGTTATGTAAGAGCTGACTAGCCTGTTTGACAAACTATTCAGCTGAGTATGAATAACATTATTAACAAACCATTAGGAGAGTAATCAAAGGTTCTTCTTCCTCCCCTCCATATTAAACTTGTTTTAATAAAAGAATTCATTAAAGCATTGAATAAAGAAGCTAAATTTTTCTCGTACTTAGAGACGAAATTTCCAGAAATATCTGACGCTAAATAAACGTTATATATATTTTCTCAAAACAGAAAGTATATTTGACGGACCCCACATTTGTTTACTGTTGAACGATAAATTATTTGTGGATAAGATAAACAATACAGAAAATGCAGCATGGGTCAGCTTTAAGGATGTGGTGGAAAATTTTTTAGGTAGTCATAAAAGCGAGAACTACAAGAAATTAGTTAAAGACTTACTTCAAAATTACAAGCAATTAGATTGCTTGATGAATTTAAAACTACACATTCTCCTCCTTCCCTCTCCACACATTGTTCCATTGCTTAAAGTCTTCTTTCATAAGAATATTCATAAAAGAAGACTTTCTAAATCCCTGATTTTTGTGTCCACTCTTCCATCAACTCAAACCAGATTCTTTTTAGGGTAGACTTGATCTTTGGAAACATATAAATGTCGCAGAGTGCTAAATCAGGCGAGTATGGCACGTATTCGAGCACTGGAGTGTCTCTAGCGGATAAATAACGCTTCACAGATACCGGGTTATTGGCAGATGTATTGTCTGGGTGCAAGACCCACGACTTGTTTCTCCACAACTTCATCCGTTTTTTATGAACTCGTTCTCGCAGTGTTGTCAAAACATTCAAATAGTATGTTTGATTTTCAATTTCATCCTCTGAAACCCATTAAGTCATTACGATACCATTAAAACAGATAGGTCGACCTGGATGTTGGTCATCTTTGTTGCTTGCGATGGATGAGGTGAAACAAAAATTTTCGAAACTCTTAAATGCTCTTATAAAAGAAGACTTCCAGCATTGCTTTGACCAATGGCAAAAACTAACGGGGAGAGAAGTTCATTAAAGGAGAGTATTTAATTGTAGAAGAATTTTATAAATAAAACTTTTTTTCATAAGCAGTCTCGTTATTTAATAGCTAGACCTCGTAATAATAAACAAGGAATACGATTTCATCAAGAAGTAAAAGCAATGAAACGTCGATACCAGGGTGGGTGGGACATAAATATAATGGCGAACTTCTGTTGGATGTTAAAAAAGGAACATATTGTGGCTGGAATGAAGCGAAATCAAAATCCACTACACAAATTAGTCGAAGATAAAAGTATAAGGAAAAGCAGACAATCATGAATTTTATTATGGTTAATATTATATGCATCAGGTCTTTACTACCTTGACTTTAAAGATATACGGTACCCCAATCTTCTGGTTGAGATATTTTTCAATGATAAAACCAAAATTCTCTTACTGGCGTATTTCTTTAGAGATTTGATCCTCAAATAATCTCGAACCTAACTTGATATCATCAAATTGATCACGAATGCAGATTCATTGATCCCTAATATATATTAATGTAGTAGTCTAATTCCATGAAGCCACATTTTTGTATTTTTTTAATTGTTAGATGAAATGTCTATGAAACAATACATAGTGACCTTTGAATGACCTTTGGGTTCAATATACAAAAAATATTAAAATATATATCTGGACATAAAATTTCCCGTTTTTTCAGAATCTACAGTCCAAAATTCATTTTTTTGCAGTATATGCAAGCTTGATTTTGAAATTACATTGAGATTAACCATATGGTGTTAAATGAACCACGAATTCGAATTCAGCGATACCAAAAACATACAAGATTGATATTTTGAATCGGTTATTGCTGTTTCTTCCGATCTGATGTTAAAATGCCCGCGAACCTGAGGTGCTCAGATACCGAATCAGAATTAAGCGGGGAAAAAAACATAAAAATACTGTAGTTTTATCGATAGACATTAAATTTCAGTTTTTGTGGGCCTGTGAAATAAAAAGAAAGTGAAGTTTCAAAGTAATTTATGTATGTTTAATTTAAAAGAAGTTTAAATGTTTGAAAAACGCTATGCTGAATTATTAAAAAAAGCATTGCGTGTCGATGGTACGTTAAGTTATCACACATGATAGTATTAAAAGACTACAAAATAAATATACTTAAATACTTTAATGTAATTTCTTATAAATTTTAATGATTGTATCATTATCAAATATTATGTATATATTATAAAATAATTAAATCATGAAATATTATTAAATAATTGATTATTTTAATTTCATTTTTCTAATATTTAATAAGTAATTTAACATGCTATTACTATACTGTTTATTTTTGATAGTTTATATTTGAGTAAATTACCCCTTGTTTATATTTATATCATTCCGATTACATAATCTATAGCACTGAATTACCTACTAAAGTTTCTGGGTAGTGCGATGCTTCTATCAGTACCATTTTCCACCAAAACACTGCAGGTAGCGCTTTTTTGGAAGGTCATTACTTGGTCCCTATTAAAAATCAATTATGTTTTTTATGAATTCTTATATAACATTTCTTAAGGAACAAAATGCAACAAAAATTTTTCGAATAAAAGTTTCCTTTGACAAAAGTTTCAAAAATTTATTTTAATTGCTTATAATTTTTTTATTAACAAATCTTCTATTATAACATTATTTGACAGAAAACGAATTAGTTTTAAGGCAAATCGGAGCAAATTCTTCGATTTTTTTTATATTTAGCACATTGAATGCCTATATGGAGGTAATTAAAAAGTTATAAACAATTAAAAAAATTGATTTTTTTAAACTGCTATAAATCGAAAGCTATTTGTCGGATCTGGATAATTTTTTTTAAATACCTGTAAATAATTGTATTTTGAGATATGTATATGTAATAATATATTTTTTAATAAAAAAATTATAAACAATTAAAATAAATTTTTGCCATTTTTATTAAAAAAGGCAACTTTTATATGATAAATTGTTGTTGCAATCGATTCCTTGGACAATTTTGTTTAAGAATCCGTAATAAAAAGATCATGATTTTTTAAATGGGCTAGGTAATGGCCTTCCAAAAAGCGCTACCTACGCTCAGCTACAAGATCGGACCGATAGAAGCGTCCCACTACCCCAAACCTTTTCCAGGTAGTTCAGTTCTATAAATCAATACATTTATTAGCTAAACATTCTTTCTTTAAATAGTGGTACGTAGGACTAACATTTATGACAATAATACTACTGCCTTTAAGCTAATTAGTGCGAGCAATAATTATGTCAAGGAGCTCAAAAATGTTTATTTTCTTTGAATGTTTTTTCTAATACTTTAGTTTGTTAAGTAGTATTTTAAAATTAGGTATACTGAAATTAGTTGTGCTTCGAAAATCGTATAAATACGGAATCTTTCTGCTCAGTCGGGCTATTTAAAGTTCAATGGTCAAAGTGAACAGACCTCAACGAACGTCAGTGAAATTCCTATTATGCGATAGATTTTGTAAAATTACTTCAATTCAGTTTTAAAGAAAATGATATCATGCCATTATCCGAGTGTTCTAATCCATTCAAAGTGCATAAACATAGACGTCGACGAGAATCTTTGTTTCGCGTTCCCACAGAAATTCAGGATAATGGTTTCCTTTAGTGAAAGAAAACGATCGATTATGTGTCACATGTTTGAGATACTACTATATCAAAGATCCAAAGGAAGTTTTTGACTACAGTGACACACGTTTAGGACATACAAATGAAGAAAATGGTAGTTGTGAAGATTCCATTAATCAGAATAATGAGGCTAGTTTTGACTATAGTGGAAATTAGCCTATAGTTACAAGACTATAGTTAGATTTCTCGGAAACTACGAATATTTTCTAAAATAATATGAAATATAATACTCCATCTAATTGCGGTCAAATTGTGTATGTTTAAGTAAATAAAATATTGTTTATACTGATATCATCCCAATTACATAATATATAGTCTATGATACTGACTTATAGAACTGCACACTTGGAAAAGTTTCAGGGTTGTAGGACGCTTTTATCGGTCTGATCTTCTAGCTAAGTGCCATAAGTAGCGCTTTTTGGAAAGCCATTACCTAGCCCATTTTAAAAATCATGATCTTTTTATTACGGATTCTTAAACAAAATTGTCCAAGGAATCGATTGCCACAATAATTTTTCAAATAAAAGTTGCCTTTTTTAATAAAAATGACAAAAAATATATTATTATGATATATATATATACATATATATATATATATTTATATATATATTCTTGAAATACAATTATTTACAGGTATTTAAAAAAAATTATCCAGATCCGATAAATAGTTTTCGATTTATAGCAGTTAAAAAAAAAATCAATTTTTTAAAAATTGTTTCTAACTTTTTAATTAATTAATATTTTGGCGTCAAACTTGGCACAAATGATTACCTCCATATAGGCATTCGATGTGCTAAATATAAAAAAAATCGAAGACCTTGTTTCGATTTGCTCTAATACTAATTTGTTTTCCGTGTAATTCGTATCACATATCAAAATAGCGTGTTACCGAATGTCTTTTTATAAAATAATCTGTATAATAATCGATATGCTCTACAACGAATAAATTTGTTATGTTACGAATATAGTGTAAAATCCACTGTTCAGCTTCAGAAAGCTCACGTTTTGTTTATAAATATGACCGCCCTGTGCTGTCACAATCAGAAGAATAAGAAGAGTGATATAAAGCGGGTGTACAGAACTCTTAGAATTCATTCCAAATTTTTGAGGTGCCTGGTTACTCAGAGTTACATGCACTCATTCTGGACGCTTTGAGATGTACTCAATTTCAAATCCTGAGTCCTTATTCCTCTCGAGCAAAAAGTAATACAATTTCTCTTGCCAATGCATATTTGCAATTAGTCACAAATATAAGCATTTCGAAATAATTTTTAATTTATAATAGAATTTATAATTATACAGTAGTCTATCGTTCTACCCAAAAGTCTATATCAATGTATCTGTTAAATTATATTTTGAGTTTTTATTTCATTGTTACAGTGATCAGCTGTCTTAAAACACTACAAAGTATTTTGCCAAGAGATATAGCAATGCAACTACTCATTAAGTGGTATGTGGCTCGAAATGCTCCAGGACCTGAAGATTTGACTGTAAATCAAGAATGGCATTTGTTTTTAGTTATATTTTTCACTCTTTTTGGTTATGATGTCAGTAAATTACATGCAACTAAAACCAATGAAGGAGCATATGCATATGAATATTATAATAGTCCCAATATTTTTTCTAAGAAACAGAAAACTATAAATAATGGATCTATAAATGATTGGTACTATATTGCTTCATCTGATTTTACGAATCAAGTAAATATTTATATTAGCGATGTAGTTGGTTTATACAAAATGAGCACAAAAGATACATTTTCCAATGTAGTTCCTGTAGAATCTGAAAATATCAAAATTATCAATAACATTCAGTCTACATTTACTTCTCATTTGCCAATTATATTGTTTTCTCTGCATCTGCTATACGAGGAAATGAAAATTCATTGTGATATGTCTGAAAATATAATCCTATTAGCAAAACTTTTGTATCAAATCAGTAGCGATCTAAAACTAAATACGTATCAACAACATTATGCAAATGATTTTGCCATTCTATATCAGACTATTATAGATTCTCAATTCAATAAACTTGATTTAAGTAAAATTAGTATTCCAAATTATGTAACTTCTAGTACACCAAACATTTTTGAAGCATTATATAGTTTATTGACTTATTCCTGCACTACCACTTACCCTTATTTAGTTGGAGTCAATAAAAAAAGTAGAAATGTGATCAAGTTATTGAGTATGTTTAGTGAACAAGATAATGACTGTATTTTACAATTAGATCATTATTTTAAAGTGATAAACTGCGATGCACAAAGAAAATCAAACTATATCTCACTCACCACAGATAAAAAAAGAAAAATGGAAGCTGTTATACGCCGATGTTATGATTCAGGTAATAATGTACACTAGATTATTTAAAAATTTGAAGTGAATGTATTTGGGGAATTTTTTAGGTATAAGTAAAAGGGAGTTAGATAATTTACCTCTTGGATTAAATTTTGTTGTCAGAAGTATTATTTATCAATGTAGAGAACGTCCACCTTCGGATTGGCCTTCTTTAATGTATGATTTGATAGATCGTCAAGACCTTGCAGCATTAAAAAGAAAAACATTGAATAATTATCATCCTGATCATATTGGAAACAATTATAAAATAATCAACCATAATTTTGATGGAAGTGATTCTAACGATGGCATGAGTTTTGATTATACAGTAAGTATTTCTCTTCAAATATTTTATTACTTTCTCGAAAAATTGTGGATGCATTTAGTATACCAAGTATGTTTATCTGCGTCATCGGACTGTAGCCTCTTATACTCATAATGTGTTTCGCTTAGACGCTAAGAGTATTCTAATTTAAGTAAAATAAGTCTCACCTGAGAGCGCTGGAATTCGATTAAAGGTAAATCATGAAAAATTACACGAACATTAGTATAGGCTTATTATTTTTTTATATCTCAACTCATCATGTTATTGTTCCATATTACCCTTTAAATTATTAATATTCGTTTGTAGTTAAGAGGTTATAATCTTAGTGGGTTTAATCTGAGGATCAATTAATTCTATCGAAAAATCTACATTTATTGCGTCCGGGATGTTGATTAAATTCGTTAACTGAAAGAGAGAGAGAGAGAGAGAGAGAGAGAGAGAGAGAGAGAGGGAGAGGAAGAAAGTCCAATGATTGCCACGTAGTCATATATTTGTTGAGTGTGTGAAGAGAAGAATCCTTCAGAGGGTATACTTGCATAGAATCCTTACGGCGTGACGAGATCCGAGCGTTAAACGTACATTGGTTTCATAATGGGGAATCGGGGATTTCAATTTTGGCTCTTAGCCAAGATATTTACTGGGGAGTAGAGAAAGAAGTTACTAAAGCCAGAAGAGAAGACGAGCTTGTAAAATAAAATTTATGTATAATCTTGTCAATTTTATCTTGTGCTTTTCCTGCACGTAAAACTATGAAAATTAGAGCGCGATGCCTACAATATACGAAAGAGAAGTATAAATAGAAAAAATATGTCCGCGAGAAAAATGGTGTGTATGAGAAGTAAATAAATATGATTACAGAACGAAATTAGTCTAGATTATTTTTGAAAGACTTTTTAAAATTAAATTTGAACTTTATTATACACCGAGAATTCTGATCAATTTCTCTTGAAATTAATATTTGAGGAATATGTATTTATATTTTGTAAATTAATAATTCGTGACAGAGTTTGTCGAAAACTTGCTGAATACTTAAGAATACTGTAATGGAACACCTTTTTTTTACGAAGATTTTCTATTTTCAATTATTTTGTGGTTTACTTTTTTTATTACAGAGTTTTATCTTCTAAAAGTAAATTGTTGATTAGAGATCAAGATTCTTTCCCTATTTCGGCATTCCTTTTGGAGAGTACTGTGTTTTATTATTTTTCTAAATATTGATAGGAGTGATATGAGTCTGTATAACTTCTGTGATAAGTATTTATCTGAGTTTGGACTTAATTGGATTTATACTTCTTATCATTGTATGAAAAAATAATAGAGTCTAATACATTCGTAGACGATTATAGTTATGCGTCTTGTTATATAAGAGAAGAAATGAAAAGTATAGAATTTGGAATTAAGAAGTCTTTATTATATTTATTCGTTTTCTGCTGGTCTCTCACTCTCTCTCTCTCTCTCTCTCTCTCTGTCTTTCTCTCTCTAAATTGGTTACATTTTATTGGATTCAAAAGCTGGATTCGAACTGAATCTATTTCATATGTGGTAATACGACTTAGCAAGGAAGGGGGGGGGGGGAAGAATGCAGTGTTGGGTAGCTGGAAGCGTCTACTATTCCAGCACGAAAACACGTTTTTGTGGCTTTAGTAATATTTTTGCTACAGAGGATAGATAAAAACTTGTTTTTTTATCGTAGGGATAACAATTTGTGACAAATAACACGGATCAATGTGAAATTTCTTGTTAAATTAACAAAAAACCATGACTGAGTGTTATGAGTTGTTAAAAGACATCTATGGTGAGAATTCTCTATCTTCTGCGCGTGTTTTCGAATGTTTTCTGAAGGCTGAGAAAGTACTGAAGATAACCAACGTCCAAATCAACCTCTCTCTGTTTCAACGATACCGTAATGATTGAATGTGTTCCAAAGGGTGAATCTGTAAACCAAACTTACTATTTGAAAGTTTTGACAATGCTGGAAGAGCGAATTCGTAAGAAATGGCCAGAATTGTGGAGAAAAAAGTCGTGGATCTTACACCCTGACAATGCATTTGCCCATAATGGGCTGTCTATGAAGCATTATTTAGTATTTGGAGGCACTCCAGTGCTCGAATACGCGCAGTACCAGCCTGATTTGACACCTTGCGATGATTTCCTGTTTTCAAAGATCAAGTCTGTCTTAAAAGGAGCCCGGTTTGAGTTGATGGAAGGGTGGAAACGAAAATCGGCGGAGCTCTTAAATGCTCTTATAATAGAAGACTTTCAGTATTGTTTTGACCAATGGAAAAAACTAATGGAATGGTGTGTGGTGAGAAAAGGGGAGTACATTGAAGGGGAGCATTCAATTGTAGAAGAATTTTTTAAATAAAACTCGTTTTCAGAAGCAGTCTGGTTATTTTATAGTCAAACCTCGTATAATCTCCATAGCGCCTCCCTACTCTTAAGTTTTTCCGGAAACCTTTAGAGGCGAACCCTTTTACGACTAGATCAATGAAAGTATTTCCGCCATTAGTTTAATTTAAGGAAACTAAGCGTAGCTGGATACAAAATCGTGTGATGTTTTTATAAGAGATGTCACACGTACTGAATTTGGTTTTATGAAACTATATATCGCAATTAATAGATTTGAATAAAACAGTAAAATAAAAACTAGTGACTATAGCTTCAAATAAGAAGTATTATTAACTGGATTCTTTAAAAATTACTACGAATGTTTTTATATTGATATATATTGCGTGATTTCGACTAAAGCCGGAAAAAATAATTTTTATGACTACGCATTTTAAAAATTTTGTTAGCCTGAGGCCATAAAGCGTCACCAAAAGGGTCATTTTTATGAATTTTCAGAGAAAATTAATTTTTTTTTTCGGTAAGTGTATGGTTATCCGTGGAATTTTTAAAGTAAATAACCTTTAGATTTAGGTTTTCTCACATTTGAAAAAAAAGAATGTTGAATAATAGACAAGCGATAGTGTTGTGTGTTTCTTATAAATATTTCATCTTTACTAGCTACACATTTAATTGTGGTGAATTTTACCGTGACAGCGGAAGAAGCCAAATATAAATAAATAAAAAAAAACTAATGTATAAGGATACTTAGCCTTCTAGATAAGAATGGTTATCATATGTAGAACACTTGCCTAACATGTTGAGATTAGAAATTTCGGTTAGACACATGTAGTGTGATGACCCCCATTAGAGTGTAATTAAGTAACATATAATCTAATCATGATAAGCTTCCGACGGTCTCATTTCGGATTTCGTAACACGTGTTTTAACCAAGCAACTTTCTCAATACGATAGTTAGACATAGAATAAATATAAGAAAACTGTACGATAAGTTTTCCAGATAATGAAATGGAAAAACTTACGGGAACAACAGAAGCGTATGCTGAGATTATTTTCCGCCGAATCTTACTCTTGATCCGTATTAATATCGGTGAGTTATAGGCTACAAATTAGTCTTAGCGAAAGTACTACCTACTCGAGCAGAACCCGCTATAACATCTGTAAACCACGAAGCGAGTTAGCCCAATCTTTGTAAAAAAGTGATAATAAAATTCATAACTAAAATAACAATCTTCTTAGTTCGTAACTTAACCGTCATATATTTCCTCTTTCGACGCTACATATTCTGCCCTTGCTGGTCAGATTCAGTTAGCCTTACTTTAACAAATCAATCACAAGAAGCGTGAATGTTGCACTGCAGAAGGGTCAGTACAACATAAAAATTTACAAGGAAAAACTTAGAATCAATCACGCCGAATTTCCACAATAGACGTCTATACGACCCGGTCAAGAAGAGGAAAGTCTTAAACCTAAAAACAACTAAAACGGAGATTGTCTCCCAACGTCACATTAAAGAATAGCTTTAAAGCTACATATTTACTCTTGACATTGATATCTTAAAATTCTAATGCTGATAATGTTATATTTCAGAAGAAATGTCTGACGATATTGATTTTAAACTATTTGACATGTTTGAGACTGAATGATGATAAAGAATTAGTGGTTTAATTTCATTCGTCGTCAAAAATGAAAAAATTCAGTGAAAATAATAAAATGATTAATACAAATCATGAAGAAGATCACTATTTTGAGCAGCCTGAAACTTCTCGTTCAGCATATTTATCCTCTATAGAAGATTCTAGATAAAGCGAAGAATCTAACTTTTCAGTACAACCAATTAAACTAATATCTGATAATTTTGACATCGTAGTTACTAATCAATCTGTATCTTCTGGTGAAAATTCAGTGGAATTATATGAAAAAAATTCAATATTAATGTGAATTATATAAAGTATCAAGTTATAATGAGCGAACTTAATATGTTATCTAATGATAAAGATCAACAAATAACAATTTAAAAATTGGATAGCAAAAACATGTAACAAATAAATATACAACCAACGAAATTTTGAATCTGACTTTTTGACCGAGTGGGCGTAGCAGTTTGGGTCATACTTTTGGAAAAGTGAATTTTAATTCAATTGAAACAGTCCTGAAGAATAACAAATATGGTTTTTCCTAGCAGCGACACTGGCAGCCAAAAAATATTGCTGTATTCATTATATTAGAAAGAAAAATGATAAGAAAAACAAAGAAAACTTTCTATTTGTAAAATTGCCACAACATTGTATAAAAAATCATGAAAATAATAAGTAATAAGAAAATTATTAAAATTAAAAGAAAAAAAAATAACATTTCTAAATTATCTGAAAATTGAAGTCAAACATTTAAACAACTTCAATGCAAGGGATGCTTACCAAGATGTCATGTGCAGACATCCACATATCTCTGAAAAAACTATAGCAGAATACCTTCCTTGCATTGTAAATACAATGAAATACTTTACAGGGGAATGCATTTTCATGATAATTTACATACAGGGGTTTTTAGGGTTGTTAATAAAGTATTTGAACTCAAATTCGGACAATTCAAATTGGCGGCTCCAAGATGATAGCTAAAATCTTAAATTTCTTTGAATATAAATCTGAAGATTAGTATACAGGGGTTTATGGACTCGCTGATCTTGAATTTGAATTTCATATGGCAAATATTTTGAATATTGACATATAAAAAAATACAGGGAATTCATGTGAAGCCTGAGAATTGGTTCATCGAACAGAGAATTTGTTCAATGTTTATAAATTATCATAACTTGTGTTATGTGAAATGAAAAGCACAAATATTCCTAGTGATACGGAGTCTGCAATGGGCTTCCTGATTCAGATGAAGATGAAGGAGAATGTTCTGTTGGTGAAGTATGGAAGAAAAAAGAAAAACACAGAGGTTAAATAATCCATTCACTGCTGATTTTGGGCCAAATGTCCCCGATAACGTGCAATCGCGATTAGAAATATTTTTATGCCTGTTTCCTGAAAATATATTGGGTTTATTAGTTCAGCAAACAAATAAACACATACAAGAAAATCGCAGAAAGAGCAATTGCTGACAAAAAAGGAGTTACTGATTTTTTTATGTATTAATATTCTGATGGGAATAAATAAATTGTCTTCCTATTTTGATTATTGGTCGAGTGACATAAAATTGAAAGATCCATTCATAAGTTCATTCATGCCTGTTGTACGTTTTTGATTCATATTAGGTAATTTATACATCTCCGATAACAGCACAGAACCTAAAATAGGTGAGCCAAATTATGACAAATTGAGACCGTTATTAAAATAGACTTCAAGAATCTTTCGGAGCCTGATGGAATCCAGAAAAATATCAATCTATTGATGAATCCATGATAAAATTCAAAGGTCGAAGTAGCTTGAAGCAATACTTGTCAGCTAAACCGATAAAACGAGAATATAAATGTTGGGTTCGCGCAGATGAATCGAGTTAAATATGTGAATTTCAAGTTTTTACCGGTAAGACTAAAAGTCCTGAGAAACAGTTGGGAGCACGATTTAACAAGAATTTGATGTGTAAACTTGTTGGTAAAAATCATCATGTATATTTTGATAATTTTTTCCCCAGTATTGATCTATTGATTTCACTAAAAGAAGACCAAATATTCATTTTCGGAACTGTACGTTCTAATCGTATTGGGCTACTCAAATCTATAATGTTTGACAGACAAATGAATCATGGACAATACGATTTTCGAACATCTGATACTGGTATTAGTTGGATCAAATGTATGAATAAAAATGGTATTTGCTTCCTATCAAATTGCCATCAAGATCCATTCGAAGTGACAACAGTACTCGGAGGCAGAAAAATGGCACACGGGTGCAAATAGATTCTCTAGTTATGTGCTCTGATTATAACAAATATTTGGGTTTTATCGATAACGCTGATCGTTTGTTATCTACATATAAAATAGATCGAAAGTCCAAGTGGTGGCACTTACTATTTAGGCATTTCATTGATTTGACTATTACGAATTCATTTATTATATTTTCAAAAATAAACACTAATAATCCTGAGACATTGAACAAGTTGAGACTACTTTTAGTGGATCAATTAGTTTCTCATAAAATTAACCTTCCCTTGCCTATCCTCACAAACTAAATGTTTCTATTGAAAAGAGACGCTCTCAGTCTCCTTATATGCTAATGCCCATTGATAGTGGTAGACGATACGCACTTTGCTGTACAAAATCAATCCTATATTAACTAAATGATTATGCACCACATGCAATGTACGATTAAGTTTAGAATTAGGAACAAATTCTTTCTTAAAGTATCATTCATAAAAGATTTAGAAACAAAGTGAAAAGTTGAAAAGACTTTACCAATGCTCATTTTCAGATATATATTCAAAGAAATTTAAGACTCATGCCGCCATTTTGAATTTTCAGAATTTTAGTTCAGATTCTCAATCAGAGACCCCATAAACCTCTGTATATCCATCTTCATAAGGATATGTCTGAAAGTTCCGTCATAAATACATTTTTTTTACAACATAAGCTCTTTTTTAGACTTTATTTATAAATATTAACAAATGATTAAAAATGTTACAACCTTGAAGCATAAATTAAAATTTTTTTTCATTCTATAATCAAGAAATTATAAAAAAATGTAAGCTATATCTAAAAAAACTATTCTGAAATTGCCAAAAACTACACGAAAATAGGTGGTCTCTGAGATATACCACCATGTCACAAAGTGTTAACTCATTTAGATCAGGAGTATACAAGTAGGCATAAAACAAACAAAATTCGTCTTTCCTCTTAATACCGACACATTTATCTGGGATATTTCTATTATTATTTTTATTTAATTGAATTATGATTAAAGAGTGCGACTGTCTGTCCGACGATTTATTCGAACGTTGAAGCGAATTTGAGTGCAAGAGTAAACTGTTATAACATTGCGGCAAGATAAATTTTTACACGCACAATTAATTTTTGCTTATAAAAAGTTTATTCTCTAATAGAAAATCAGTGATTTTTAATATATTGCAGTTAGAATGTTCAATGATCTATGATAAATTAAGGAAAGGAGATTACAACGCAAAAATTAAACTAAAGGAGAGAATATACTTTATGTTAGAAAGGATGACTCTACTAATCGAGTTGAAATTAAAAAAATCTATGTAAATAAAGGGGTGGTATGAGGCGCAAAACGACCTTGCGCATGCTCTTGTGAGCTTGAAAGGTCACAAGGAAACTACTTGAAGAGGTGGCAAAAATAAAAGCGAAGACAGTTGGGAATATTTCATTTTTTATCGCAAATAACTAATTTATTATAAATAAAAAAAACAAGACCAATAGAAAAAACAATTGAACCTAAGAATAAAACGAAAAGAAACAAAAATCTACTAATAATAAAACAATAAGAAAAACCGAAACTAAATTAACAAAATTTAAATTCGGCGACGGGTGCGCACAAACGGCCGTCGCCAAGCCCCGGCTATACAGTCTGAAGAAGCGAGCGAGGCCCAACAACAGTAAAAGAAAAATAAATAAATTTACCGAAGTTCGGAGGGTGAGGGAGAGAACAATAAATGTATTCACCGGCCCAGGAGAAATCGCAAATCTAAATGAAAAAAAAATACACTCGCAAGACTTCTACACAATCAAAAACAAATCATTCCGCACTAACAGCTAAATTCCTACTGAGCTGGCAAGTGCTCCTTACCTCTCCCTCCTCTTTGCTTGTCCGAAAATTCTAAGCGAATTTTCTGAGGTCATTAACCTTGCATCAACGAGCGGCTAATCGGCCGATAAGATGGCCGACGGACTTCGGTCAAGGTCCAGGAGCTCCGTCATAAGATATATATGCGTATAATTAGAATATTGCAACTCTTCCATTTTAAAATAAATAAAGATTTTTTTAAAATAAACTGTGTTAAAATGGTTCAAATAAACTAGACCGATATGTAAAATTGAATAAATAGGACCGGTCTACGCGTGAAAATCAGATGATCAAAAGTTATAACTAGGAACGGGTATGTATTGTAGAGAATACATTTCAATTATTTAAAATGACTGATTAGACTTAGGTGCACTCTTTTAACACTTACTAAGATATTTCCAAGTTGGGAGCCCGATTTTTCTCGAGCAAAAAGTAACTTATAATATTTGTCAGTCCATTCACCTATACCACTTGTACTATATAAATTAATAATACATCAATTCATCACATACTGAATATCTAACATTGATAAATTCTAAAGGTGTCCAATACTGAACTCTTTAAGAATTTATTATTTTATTATGCTCCGTGACTGTATTTAGATTAAAATCATATTAATATAATAGAATTACAAACTCTTAACTATCGATTTATCACTAGCTTTAACGCCAAATATCCCTGGTTGGGCACCAAATCAAATATCTCCACTTCACGAGTAAACAGCAATAAAATGTAATAATTGTTTTTTAATGTCGACACATAAGCCAACCTACTGGATAGATTACGTTATCGATGCTTATCTTCACGGATAACAGTGATGATTTAACAAAATCAAATATCTATGTGAATGTCAGCAATCGTTTTTATGATAGGAGTACAAAAAAATTGGAAAATCAACTTCATCAAATCATTAAATATATTATCTACAAACTCCATGAATTCTATGCACTATTAAAAATTTACTAATCTACGGAAGTCTTTTCTCACCCGCGAGAAATGTTGTAAAGAAAATATTATACAGAAGATACTTTTTTCAGATTTTACGACTACGATTCAATACGGACCACAGAGTCCGAGAAGTTCGTAAATTACTGGATTCTTCAGAACCAATGATAATTTCAATTGTTCAACGACCTGATGTTAGCGATCATGAATTCATCGAGGAACAAGAAAAATTTTTACATGCTTTGTGTACTAGGACTATGGCTCTTCCAATTGGTAGAGGAATGTTCACATTAAGAACTTCTATGCCGATTAATACTGAACAATTACCAATTCCACGACTATGTTTAACAGGTATGATCTTCAAATACATCATATCGAATAAATAAATAGATTGCTATTAAATTTTTGTTGTATTATATTAATTCATATATTGTCAATACAGAAGATGTAGTATGAAGTTTGAAAATACGCTTTTCTCTCTTGCTTATTAGTATGCACAATATTTTCCTTAATGTCGTAGACATTGAAAACAAGTAAAACTCTACTTCGACTATCATCACTCAATTTATGGGTTAGCAGTCGATCATACAATACTAAAAGAAGGTACCGTTTTACGATTGACGTCTGCTTTGCGCTGAGATATAGTTTTATGACCAATAGTAACTGTATTGTTGTTTTATTTATCATGACGTTAGTACTACACATGTGCCAAAACTCAATTTCAGAGATTTGTGTTTCCAAGTCGTGCCGGAGAGCACTGATATCGGGACTTAAATTTATTATATGGTCATGTAGAATAATAGGCCAATTCTAATCTTGTTTATAGATACATATCACTATTAGCAATGTAAATGTAAAAAATGACTAGTAAACTCATAACAGTTTTTGAACGAATAGAATGTATGGATGCAAGATCTCGGTTTTTTCAAGAAGGTTGTAAAATTCTTCATTCTAACTATATTTCACTTTGTGAATTTCATGGAAATATTTCAAAAGTTACCCTTATGAAATAAATATATATATATATTGTGACGGAGCTCCTGACCGTTGGCCGGAGCTCGTCTATTTGAAATTAGGCGAGCGGTAGGGTTTGTTTACTTTCCGAGGTCATGAACCTCGGAAAGTCGGCTTGCCGTGTACGGCAGGTGAGAGAGAGAGAGATAGAGAGAGATGAGTGACACTCGCCGAAGTTCAGTTGGCCTTTAGCCTCTGAGCTGGACAGTTATGAGTTTTCTTTTGTTTTTTTTTCGTTTTGCTTTTGGTTTGTGAGGTGTGAAGTGTGGTTGTTGGTGAGTGCATCTGGTCAGGATTCGGTGAGTGTTCTCTCATTGTCTCTCTCTCTCTCCCTCCGTGCATTATTCCTTTTTTTTTTTTTGTTATTTTATTTTGTTTGCGTGCGCTGGGCCTCGTTCGGACCTCCTGGCTAATTAGCCGGAGCCTTACGACGGCCGTTGAATAATTTATTGCGTGCGAAATTTGTTATTTTTCTTTTGCCGTCGCCGTTTTCATTTGTTTTTTTTTGCCGCCCTTTATAAATAAGACCATCTCTTGCGTCGTTGTACCTTCAATAAATTGTTTGTTTTTTTTTTTTATATATCGAGCCGTTCGTTTTTCTTTTTACACCTGCCAACTCACCTGTCCTTGACCTTTCAAGGTCGTTACATCCTGGCGCATATTAGGCCGTAGGCGCGCCTCTTACCTTACCCTTTTCTTATTTTTCGCGTTTTAGTTGCGGTAGTTGGACGGTAAAAATTAAATTCAGCGCCACCGGGGGTGATTGACCTTCATCTACAAGGTAGGTTTCCCTCCCTTGATAGTCGTAGGGCTTTTCGCGTTGCTTGGCATCCCTTGTGGGGAACTTGGTGTGCGTTAGGGGATAGGTGAGTGCGGCGTTAACGTGGTTGCGCGTGTTTTTTTTTTCTTCGGTTGTTAGTGTTTGCGCGCGAGATTCGGCGAGCGGCGACGGTTAAGGCGGCAAAGCGGAGCGCGAATTTTAGTTTGCGCTCTGTCTCTCTCTTGCGCCTCCATCTGTCTCGCTCTAACTTTGGCTCAGTAACGGCCGCTGGTGGCGTTGTGGCTAACTAGCCCAACTACAGTTCTACCAGCTGGCCGCAGTGTAAAGGCGGGCCTACACCGATACGGTGTAAAGGTAAGCCCACACCTGAGCAGGTGTAAAGGTGGTGGTCCACTGAGGCCAGGTAAAGGTTGGCCTCCACCTACTTGTGTGTAGGTGTTAAGGTGGGCTTCCACTGAGACCACCTTTAAGGTTGGTCTCCACCGAGGGCTAATCAGGTGCAGGTGAGCATCCACCGAGGCCAGCTTGAGGGTTGGCCTCCACCTAGGGGTATTAGGTGTAAGGGTGGGCTCTTGCCTGAGCCGACTGGAAGTGACACACACTGTTTTAGGGTTAGAGGCGTAGTGTGGTACCCAAAGGGGGTTGCCCACTTGGCCGTTAGGAGCGCTGGTATAGGGGATATACCACAGATCCTGGATTCCATAACTGGCCGATAGAGGGCCGTTGGGATCTAAGGATCACTTCGTGACGTGGTCAGTGACCATCATAACGGTCATTGGTCTTCCCACGACTCCCTTAGTGTTAAAGCGAGCGGCGGTCACTGTTTTGGTTTATTGGGCCCTATTATTGTTTTTTTTTTTTTGTTATTATTTATATATAGTTTTTTTTTATTTTTATTCTTATCTTTTATTTCTTTTTATTTTTATCAAACCATTGTAGGCGCGTTTTGTTCCCGGGGTAGCATTGCGCGATAGCGATATTTTATATAGTTTCGCTATGTTATTGTCGTGTGATAGGGAGCTTAGGATGCGCCGCATAAAAAAGGACGCGGGCGTTCAGGCTCTGGTGCGAGAGCTCTCGGGAGCAAATTTTGATGAGATGCGCGACCTAGCGGAGCAATTGGGAGTGAGGGCCGAGGGTACTCCTGAAGAGTTGAGGGATCGGCTCTTGAGAGTGATGGTCTACCGTAATAGACCAGAGCTCAACCCTCCCATTGCTCCTAGCGACTTCGCCGCTGACGAGGTGCCCTTCCCTCAGTCTCGGGAGGCGCAAAGCATCTTGCGCGAGGAGTCGAGGGAGGTGAACTTCCGCGTTGACGCCGATTGTGCGGTCGACGCGGAGGTTCAAGGGATCCAGCGCGATAGTTGTGGCGCGCTGGATTTATCTCTGGCTACGGCAAGATCGCGCGTCTCGGAGGCGCGTGAGGTTCGTGACCGCGTGGACCTGAGACCTGATGGGGGGGGGGGCCAACAGACCCGTGGAGGGGCGTCGTCAGGTAGCGAGACGATGCCTCAGCACCAAACGGTTGTGGCAGAAGTCCACGACTAATGGGTCGCTAAAAGAGCGGCCCCCACCTTGGTGCCACCTCCAGCGCATGCGCAGGTGTATGTGCGTCCATCGCTTCGGTCTAGGGAAGACCTTGAGGCGATGGTACTCTTCGGGGAGAGTGCCGCCACCTCCCAAAGGGGCAAGAGGGCGCAGGAATGTATGGCCGTGTCCCCGGTCTGCGCTTCTAGCCCTCGAGGAGTGTTGGAGCCACCTCCGAGCACATATGCGCATGCGCGGGGGCATACTCGCGAGTTACAGCGCGCCTATTGTGGGAAGGGAGTCCCTACGGTAGGTTTGTCGACCCATGAAGTTTCGGCGGGAGGTTGTGGGCCCAAACCACGCGTCATGGGACCTGGGCCCAACACTTATGCGAGTGTGACCGCTGCGAGAGTGTCTTTAAAGGGCGCGAAAAATGTTCACGAGACCGTCAGGCGCAAACCAACGCTGGCGGCCCGTAGCGCGCCCTCATCGGACTCTGAGGAGTCAGGTTCGAGGAGCTCGCGGACCAGCTCAAGTGGTGAGTCTTCCAGGAGAAGACCGCCATCGCAGCGCGATAGCGAGGCAACTTCCGGAAATAAGGGCGGGCGTTCGAGGCATCGGAGGAGACGCAGACGCCAAAATACGTACGGCGTTGAGTACGATGGCGTCAGCGCTCTCCGAGCCTTCCGCCTGCAGTTTACAGGGGAAGGTGGCTTCAGCCTAGAAAGTTTTCTGGAGCGAGTCAGGAAGTGTCAAGAATTTTACGACATTCCTGACTCGGAGATGCTTGCCGCTTTATCCACGGCATTTAGTGGTACAGCCGCCGCTTGGTTCGAGAACGACGAACTGTGCTGGCGCTTTATGAGCGATTTCATCGCCGATTTCCGCTACCACTTTTGCCGGCGTTTCTCTGACACCGATGTGGATCGAGAGCTGATGCGTCGAACCCAGGGTGAGGGCGAACGCCTCGGCGATTATATAACGGCCTGTAGGTGTATCTTCAGGCGTTATCGAAGGCCACCGTCGGAGAGAACGCAGGTGAAAAGAATAATCGCTAACCTGCACCCCAAGTATTGGAGGTTCATTGATGGCAAATCCATACGCGATTTTGCTGACCTCAAGTACTATGGGGAGAAATTTGAGCGAAGACGAGAGAGGGAGTTGGGATATGTACCTCCCCCGTCGAAGGATAAGATGTTGGTGCCTGGTGCAGCTTATATAGCTCCCAAGGCCTAACCTTAACGGATTGCAGCAGTGGCTGTACAAGAGGAGAGGAAAAAGCCCTCGAAGGATAAAGGGCTCTCCGAAGGAAAGAGAGAGCCCAGAAGACGAAGGAAGTCGAAATCCTCGTCAGGCAGCAGCGGCGAAATGGCGGTTATCGCTATGGGTGGCGGTAAAACGCCCCCAGCGGTAAATGCCGTCCAGCAGGGCCAACATAGGGCCAAACAGCCCAATAGTGGCCCGAGGGTGACTTTAGTCAACCCTCCAAATGCTGCTCCGTCGCTTTTGCCACGGGTCCAACAGGGTACGGGGTTGGGTCAATCGGCAGGGCCATTCTCGGGCAACTGCTTCGTTTGTGGAGCACCTGGCCATAGAGCGTCCACGTGCCCAACACGTCAGCGGGCAATCACTTGTTTCAAGTGTGGACAGGCTGGCCATTACGCAAATAATTGCGTAATGAGATCTGACGCTCAGGTCAGGAGTTGTCCGAAGTGTGGCACTCCGAACTGCTCGTTCTTGACCTGCCCAAACTGTGCCGATTTAGTGGACCAGTGGGTAAAAGAGCGTGCGGAGGCGACGAGCCGCCCTGCGACCTCCGCAGCAGTGAATGCCATAGGGCGGAGGAAGTAGGCGCTGTCAGCGGGGTAAGAGAGTCATTACATGTTAAGGTAATGACTCCCCACCCAAGTGTGGAGAATTTCTGGCGCGAAACTGTCAAAGGTTTTGAAGCGTTAGGACCCACCGACTCTTTAAATGAGTTGGGTGAAGGCTTGATGATCGCTGGTGCGCCGTCAGCCTTGGAGGGGGCAGAGGCCGTGGAAAACACGGCTAAAACTTCCGAAAGAGCTGAAGAAGGGCGTAACCAAGAAGAAATTGCGTCGCGGACAACCAGGACTTCGCCATGCTATATTGGTAACAATATACCATTAGCATGTGAGCATGCGCAGGAACCTAACATTCTGTTGTTTCCAGCTGGCAAAGAAATGCCGCTGACAACTGCGCATGCGTCGGAGTCATTAACCGAGAATGGCGTCACAAAACCTAGTCATCTAGAGAAGTCAGTGACGCGTCGTGACGTAATAGAACGCGGTCATGAGACGACATTGGTACCTCAGCGAGACGTCACGGTGCACGGTCATGAGATGACATTGGTACCACAGCAAGACGTCACAGTACATGGTCATGGAGACGGCATAATTCTTGAGGCTATCGGGGAGCCCGAGGTTGTGAACGTCTCTATGATGGAAAACAGGATCCTGCTGGTAGTGAGTATTGGGGGTCAGCCATACTCCGCTCTGCTCGACCAGGGTGCCCAAGTGACTGTTGTAGGTAAGAGAATCGCTGAGAAATATGCCCAAAGACTCTCGCCATGCACTGTGCCACTCACGAATGCATCAAACGGGGTGATGAGGACGGCTGGAAACTTGAAATTGATTTTTGAAATCGATTCAGTGGTGAGAGTCATTGAGGCATGCGCAGTACTGAAAGATCTCGCTTATGAGATCTACCTGGGTGCAGATTTCTATGACAGCTTTAATCTGGTCATAGACTGCGGCAATCACGTGTGGCGTGTAGGCGATCGTGCAAATTGGCATGTATTTGCAGAGCGGAAACACGATAGCGTGTGCTTCCCCTGCGAAACTCGCCATAAGCGACCAACGTTGACAGCAGAGATTGCTGGTCTATCGTTGCTGAGAAGTGGCGAAAAAGACAAGATTGCCCAATTGGTTCTGAGGGTAATCCCAAAAGAGTCACCGGCTTTCACGAGCTTAATAGAGCACGTGATCGAGGTAGTGGATGAGCGGCCTAAGAAGGCAGCACCTCGCCGGTATTGTCAACCCATACTTAGCTTCATGAGGGATGAGGTTAAGGAATGGTGGGACAAGGGGTTAATAAGACCCTCCAAGAGTGGTTGGAGTAGCGCGCCTGTTGTGGTCCGCAAACAGGATGGATCAAACAGGTTTTGTATCGACTTTCGTGAACTGAATAAGGTCACGAAGGTCGACGCGTACCCATCGCCGAGTGTGGATAGCATTCTCGATAAATTGCGAGGAGCCGTGTACATCTCGAAAATCGACTTGCGTAGTGCCTACCTACAAATAGGGATGGCAGAGTCGAGTAAGAGGTATACGGCTTTCCCTGTACCTGGTTATGGACTGTGGGAGTTCGAGAGAATGCCCTTCGGCTTGATGAACGCAGGCGCTACGTTCAATCGGCTTATGGACGCCCTTTTTGGACCAGAGTTCGAGCCGTACGTCTTTAAGTACTTAGATGACTTGATTATAGTCAGCGGCACGTTCTCTGATCACTTGACTTGGCTAGAACTGGCGTTAAAGAGGCTGGTAGAGAATGGCCTTGAGATAAATGTCGAGAAGAGCGAATTCGGCTGCTCTTCGGTAACATTTCTCGGCTATCTCCTCGATGCAGAGGGTTTAAGACCCGATCCTGATCGAGTGAAACCAGTCCTCGAATATCCAGTGCCGGGAAACGTTAAACAGCTCAGACGTTTCTTGGGCATGGTTGGTTGGTATGCCAGATTCATCGAGCACGAGAGTGATGTTAAAGTACCTCTCACAAAATTAATTAAGAAGGATGTAAGCTGGAAGTGGGGCACAGAGAAACAGGAGGCCTTCGCGGAGAATGCTTTAACTCGGGCCCCTGTGCTCGCAAGGCCAGATTTTGACAAAGAGTTCTTCGTCCACTGTGACGGCTCGTCCTTTGCGCTAGGAGCTTGCCTGGTACAGAGAGACAATGATGGCTATGAGCATCCGATCTGCTACGCAAGCAGAATGATCAACGAGCATGAGCGCAACTACTCGGTATCGGAAATCGAGTGTTTAGCGCTCTTGTTCGCCATCAAGAAGTTTCGACCTTACATAGAGGGCACGAAATTCACAGCCGTAACCGACCACACAGCTCTGACCTGGCTATGGAACAAAAAAGACCCTGCTGGTCGACTCGCGAGATGGATTCTCGAGCTTCAGCAATGGAACTTTGAGATAGTGTATCGCAAAGGAGCGATGCACCACGTGCCAGATGCACTGTCTCGTGAGTTCGAGAATGAAGCGGAATTCGCAGCCTTCGAGGGGGTAAAAGACCCTTGGTACCTGAGGCGAGTGACTGATGTCTCAACGCGCCCGGAGAAATATCCGGATTGGAAGGTCGAGGAGGGAGTGTTGTGTCGTTACACACGAAATGACCTTCTCGACCCCATTCAGGATCACGAAGAGCGATGGCGTTTGGTTGTGCCAAGCGAATTCCGTGAGCGCGTGTTAAGAGATGCACACTGTGCACCTTCGTCGGGACACCTTGGCATGGAAAAGACCTATGACAGGGTGATCCGAGAATACTCTTGGCCAGGCGTGTGGTACGACGTAAGAGATTTTATTCAGCGTTGTCAGGAATGCCAGAGGTTCAAGGTTGAGCAAAAAGCTCCCTTGGGCCTCATGGGTAGGCGTTTGGTGGAGAGACCTTGGATAATAGTTGCGACCGATGTGGTGGAGCTACCACGGAGTAAGAATCGGTTTAAATACTTGGTGGTTTTTCAGGACTGTTTCACCAAGTGGGTGGAGTTTAAGCCACTGGCGACGGCCGATGGAAGGGCACTCACCAGAGCTTTAGAGGAGCTCGTGCTGTTTAGATGGGAAATCCCTACCTACCTGGTAACTGATAATGGGAAGAGTTACACGGGTAAGGTGTTTGAGGATACCCTCAAAGAATACAACATACAGCACGTGCTCACTCCTCCATACCACCAACAAGCCGATTTCGTGGAGCGCTCCATCAAGACGCTCAAAACAATGATATCCATTTTCGTGGACGGTGACCACCGCGAATGGGACCGGCATTTACACGAGTTTCCCCATGCGGTAAACACGGCGATCCAATCGAGCACGAAGGTCTCGCCAGCGTTCTTGAATTTTGGGAGAAACCCCCAACAACCCAAGAGCTTACGCCGCGAGACCGAGAAACGAGGCCTGGTCATAAAAATAAATCCTGAGGTATGGAAAGACCGTCTGCGCAGGTTAGGAGCGCTTCAGGATTTGGTGATTCGCCATCTTGAGGCAGCTCAAGACCGCCAGAAACGGTATTATGACCGAGGCCGTCGAGACGTGCGTTTTGCCGTTGGGGATTTGGTCTTGCGGAGGGTGCACTCACTATCGAGTGCGGCCGCAGGCCGAAATGCCAAGCTAGATCCCAAGTATGCGGGGCCGTTCAGGATTTTGCAAACCCTCTCTCCGGAAGTATACGTCCTCGAGGTAGAAGATGGCAGGCAGGTGGCCATGGCTCATGTCTCCGAGCTTAAGCGCTACCTACCGCCACGAACCCATTAAAATGGGGGGCCCTCTAGAGTGATGCACGGAGGGTTAGGTTGTGCTGTCCACTTTGATTTGTTTTTTTTTTATTTTTTTTTATTTATTTATTGTTTTTTTTTTGTTTTTTTTTTGTTGCTCTCGCCTTCTCAGATTGGCCATGGCGAGTTTCGACGAGGAGGTAGAGATGACGGGCAAACTGCTCATGGAGGAGCCGCCCGTCACTCCCAAGCCATCTGAGGCCGATGGGCTGGCTATGGAGCCGCCCATCGGCCTTTCGCTGGAGCCTGTGGCCTCCGCGGAGCATCTCGGAGCGACGGCTAGTCGGCATCAGCCCGCTGAAGCCGACATCTCTCCCGATCCTGCGATTCAGGAAATCGAGGAGAGAAGCCGCTCGCTTAATATCACCGAGTTGGCTCCGCTGGAGGTGGACAGCCAACAGGCCCATCCAGCGAGCCAGAGAGGACTCAACCTCCTGCCTCGTCGCCTGGGAGGGTCGAGGTGACCTCCTGGGATGAGCCTACGGCTCAGGTGGGGTGGACTGGCCAAAATCCGGCGGTCATTCAGGCCAACGTCATCCGGGTGCTCCGGATGTACGGTTTGGCGAGGGGAGCGCAGATGGCGTGGGACCGGTATGGCGCCGAAGGCGCCAGATATACCGACGCCTATGCCATCTCGCTCTCCTCTGGGCGGCCCGAGTCCGTTGCGGTGAGGTCCCGGGCCCCACCACCGTGTAACCCTCCCAAGAAGAGGGGGGCGTATCCCCCGGAGGGTTACTCGCGCGATGAGCGCAGGAGGGAGCAGGAGTTGGCTGCAGATAAGAAGAAGAGGGGCAGCAAAAGGGTCGGCAGGCTCCCCGATTTCCACCGTGACATGGAGTCATACCACCTTCCGACTCCATCCGGTGACGGTGCGGGGGAGGCCAGCCGACCATCGCGCGACCCACCTTCCCCGTGCAAGGCCTCCAGGCGTGTTGAGCAGCGGAAACGAGCGTTGCTCCGCAAGCGCCAAGAGGAGGCCGCTAGGCGCTACGGGAGCATGGTGGGTCCGGCACAGCCAACAGTGGGCCCTGTCATGGCGGCTGGCGTAAGAACGCCGCCGCCAATAACGTCAGTGGCCAAAGGGGTAGAGGGGCGAGCCCTCTATCGCATGATGGACGGAATCCGCTTCCGCGTGCTCGAGGACGGAGCGCTGACCCCTGCCAAGCGAGCTGGCAGCAGGAGGATGCGCGCCATCCGGAGGCGCGAGGACGAGGCGGCGAGCGCTAGTGGAGGAAAACCCTTCTCGTTTAACTCGCTCGCCGCGTCCGCTGCTGCGACTCGTCGCCCGTCTTCGGCTCTGGGAGCCTCTCCGTCAGCCGTGCCCGGGGGTCCTTTTGTCCCTGGAGGCGCGGTTGGGGAGGTCCTGGAGCGGTATTGGGCTTTGGACGAGGAACAGCGGGGATACTTCCTCCATTGCGTTTCTGGAGTGGCGCCGCACCCTCAGGGGACAGGTGCGGTGGCCGCCATTTGCGCTGTTTGGAGGGGCTTGACCGGCCTCCAACGCTCGGAGTTGCAGGCTCGCGCCCAGGCAATGGAGCCACTGGCGCGCCTGCGACTCTAGGCTGGAGGTAGGGTTGGCCCTACCGAACGGCGACACCTTTTTTTTTATTATTATTTTTATTTTATTTTTATTTTTACTTATTTTATATCTGGGTTCTTTGGGTTTATGGTGTTGGGTTGTTCTTTTTGTTTTTGTTTAATTCTTGGGGTTTTTCTTATTATTTTATTTATTTATTTTTATTTAGCATGGCGGCCGCAGGCGGTTGAGCTGCCGCGTCCTCGAGGGAGTGTCAGCTCTGGAGGGGGCTGTGACGGAGCTCCTGGCCGTTGGCCGGAGCTCGTCTATTTGAAATTAGGCGAGCGGTAGGGTTTGTTTACTTTCCGAGGTCATGAACCTCGGAAAGTCGGCTTGCCGTGTACGGCAGGTGAGAGAGAGAGAGAGAGATAGAGAGAGATGAGTGACACTCACCGAAGTTCAGTTGGCCTTTAGCCTCTGAGCTGGACAGTTTTGAGTTTTCTTTTGTTTTTTTTTCGTTTTGCTTTTGGTTTGTGAGGTGTGAAGTGTGGTTGTTGGTGAGTGCATCTGGTCAGGATTCGGTGAGTGTTCTCTCATTGTCTCTCTCTCTCTCCCTCCGTGCATTATTCCTTTTTTTTTTTTTTGTTATTTTATTTTGTTTGCGTGCGCTGGGCCTCGTTCGGACCTCCTGGCTAATTAGCCGGAGCCTTACGACGGCCGTTGAATAATTTATTGCGTGCGAAATTTGTTATTTTTCTTTTGCCGTCGCCGTTTTCATTTGTTTTTTTTTGCCGCGCTTTATAAATAAGACCATCTCTTGCGTCGTTGTACCTTCAATAAATTGTTTGTTTTTTTTTTATATATCGAGCCGTTCGTTTTTCTTTTTACACCTGCCAACTCACCTGTCCTTGACCTTTCAAGGTCGTTACATCCTGGCGCATATTAGGCCGTAGGCGCGCCTCTGACCTTACCCTTTTCTTATTTTTCGCGTTTTAGTTGCGGTAGTTGGACGGTAAAAATTAAATTCAGCGCGACCGGGGGTGATTGACCTTCATCTACAAGGTAGGTTTCCCTCCCTTGATAGTCGTAGGGCTTTTCGCGTTGCAATATATATATATATATATATATATATATATATATATATATATATTTATATATATATTCAAGTAGTTGATTAAAAACAATTGCTCATTATAGTTGTGAAGTTAGTATTTCTAGTATATAAAATTTAAATAAATCAGTAAATAATAAATGCAAACATATTAGTATAGTATAACCTGCTATAATACGTATCATCGGGATTTACTGTTCAGCAATACTGCACGCCGCGTGCTATCTGACGGCAACTGATTTGAGTGTAGCGCCAGGCGCGCACATAGCCGCTTACCCTATGGGTCCTTTAAGGGTTTCGAGATAATTTTTCATAGTTGTACTTTTATTTTGACTACATTTTTTATTAATTACTTTTTATATACTTTCTAAATTTAAGTTACTGAAACATGTACTGTCGGTCACCGGTGACTGTCACGAAGATTAGCGTGTTAACTTCATTAAAATTAAAATTATAGTTCATATAATAATTCAGATAATATAATAGTATTAAATTGCTTGCCTCTTCAAGCTTGTTTATTCGATTACACAGGCCGACAAATTACTCACCCAGAAACGGGACCTCTTGTGCCCGAATGATTTTGGTGCGCAGAATCCGAATCCGACCTGAGAATTAGCCCTATACATCAGGTTTTCGAGATATCCTAACTTAAAAGTGCAAAAAACATACTTGTTTTGCTATATTCGTGGTTATGTACCATTGCGAATAAATTTTTTTCTAAAACACGATAGCGCCTTCTTCAAGCAGTACTCTTACCCTTTAAAACCGTTTCCCCAAATTTTAAATAACATCTTTTTTCAGTGAGATATCGATGATTGAAATGAGTTACTTTTCTAATTTCAATACTGCATTTTAATGTATCCAAGCTTTCAAATGAACCGATAAACAATATCTATGGTTTTTTTTAAGTTGTATCATTCAAAGTAAATGTGAAATTACTCCAGAATCTCACATTTTTTTAACCTCAAAATGCAAATAAGGACTAAACTGGATCTTGACAAAAATGTCTGATTTGATTGAATTTTAACTAAAAAAGAAGAGAGTGCTTCACAATGAGTTTCAATTTCGTAAAATTTGACGTCATCGATTCCTTAAGTATATAAATAAGTAAAAATGTAAATAAAATTTCCTTCAAATCAGATTAAATATCAAATGTTTGGTCGGTCTCCCATAATGAAACAGCGACGTCAAAAATTTTCGGATAGCATATTAAGGTTACGCTTGAATCCACGTACTCATTGCGTGACTGGAAGGGTTAATAAATTTGGGATTGAGGGGTCTGGGAATATACACTCGCCGGTTACAGGGTTCAGGGGCTAAGGAATTTCCTCATATTCTCATATACGTAGATATTTTTCTCAAGATCCAGTTTAGTCCTTATTTGCATTTTGAGGTTAGAAAAATGTGAGATTCTGGAGTAATTTCACATTTAATTTGGATGATACAACTTAAAAAAAACCATAGATATTGTTTATCGGTTCATTTGAAAGCTTGGATACATTAAAATGCAGTATTGAAATTAGAAAAGTAACTCATTTCAATCATCGATATCTCACTGAAAAAAAATGATATTTAAAATTTGGGGACACGGTTTTAAAGGGTAAGAGTACTGCTTAAAGAAGACGCTATCGGTTTTTAGAAAAAAATTTATTCGCAATGGTACATAACCACGAAGATAGCAAAAAAAGTATGTTTTTTGCACTTTTAAGTTAGGATATGTCGAAAACCCGAAGTATTGGGCTAATTCTCAGGTCGGATTCGGATTCTGCGCACCAAAATCATACGGGTACAAGATGTCCCGTTTCTGGGTGAGGACTTTCGTTAAATTCAGTCGGCTTGTGTTATTTATAAACTTGATCGCTAGTTCTTACTTCAGATGCTTTGAAAAGTATTAAAAATTTTTACGATTTTCGATAATCAAGGGGATAATTCTGTGTATCCCGATACCGTAGGTGCAGCACATAACCGTAATTTGCTCTTTGAGCTTCTTCAGGCCCAACACTTGCATCTTTCTCATTCTGTCAATATTTTTCTTGTGACTGACTTAAAATTCAGCTGTGGTTTAATCAGCGTTATAGACCTGGCTCTCTTCGTAGTTTTTTATCACGTAGATATTGCCACAGCGTCACCTCGAATTCTTCAGTGGCGCAATTATTCGATAACTTCTGACCTTGTATATGTAACTGACTGATGAGGTAGCTCTTCTTGAAATGGTCAAGCTAGCTGTTACTAGGCTTGAAATCCATTAATTTTAGGATAGCTTGATGATAATCCAATGTTTTTGCTTTTATAATGTCGCCCGATAATAGAGGTCCCAAGGAAGTCCCAAGGAAGAAATCTTAAGAGTATTCGGTATTAAAAGTTTGATTGTTCTGTTAGGCTGACGATAATTCATTCCATTCTAGTATCATATTGGCTTAAACAATTGTTTTCAATTTCACCTTAAACGATCCACTCTTTGATAAATAATGTTTTAAATCTTCGATTAGATTCTCGTTTATTTATGCAATTATATTTCAGAACGTTATATTCAATTTTCTATAAAAAAAAGTACATTGATTTTACAACTTTAATATGTCTTTTTAAACAAATATTTATTTTCACAGGAAAAGCACCTCCCCGAGGTACAACTGTGGAGCTAACTCATATTGATGTTCCACCTAATATGAATTTGTGGCCACTATTTCATAATGGCGTTGCTACAGGCTTATGTATTCATCCTGCTGCATTAAATGTTGATTCTACCTGGATAGTTTATAATAAACAACATCAAAGTGAATTTGGTATAGAACATTCTGGTTTCCTCATGGCATTGGGACTAAATGGTCACCTAAAAAATCTAGCACCATTCAGTATGTACGAATACTTAGTTGAATGTCACGAAACTACTAGTGTTGGTTTACTATTAGGTTTATCAGCTACATATCGATCATCAATGGATGTTTCAATGACTAAGTTACTTTCACTTCACGTAGAAACATTATTACCACCCACAAGTATCGAACTGAATGTACAACAAAACGTCCAAGTTGCTGCTTTGATGGGCGTTGGCTTGGTTTATCAAAAAACGAGTAATCGCCATATAGCATATGCATTGTTGTCTGAAATTGGTAATAATTTTTGTTTAAATACTATAAGAAAGAAATATTTATTAATATAAAACAATAATAAAATAATTATATTAATATTACATTTTCATAGTTTAAACTGCTTGCAATAACGTTATAGAACAAACAACAGAATTTTCTCGATAACTTATCTTATAAAGTATAAAAATAAGATTGGCAAAAATAAAATTTATATTTACTTCACTTTGTAGTTAATTTATAATTATAACAACTAGAAATGTCCTAACTTCGTCTCTTTCTCCCTCCCTTTCAGTTTTATTGCAATTGTAATAATATTTATTAATCATAAATACCTTTTTGGATTATTTTACATTTTTTTCACTTCTTACAAGGTTATATCTTATAGTTTATTGTGTTAGTTATATTACGTACTTACAAAAATTATATTTTCGATCTTTTCTATCTATTTATTAAAATATCATGACCTAGAACAGTACATAGAAAATCCCTTTTAATTTTTTCTATATAATTTTCGTTTATAGATTCTTGTGCTAGAGATTCTCTATTCTCCTCCTTCGATTTAGTTAACTGTTGAAAACGGCAGATAGCAAGTTCCTCTGTTCGGTTGACCCTATATTATGTTATTTTTCTTTTCTTTTTTAAGTTTGTTTCTTTTCTGTAAAGTCACGCTTGTTCGACAAAATTGAACACGTGTTGTCTAATTCTGCTTCCACGATCTGCCTCATCAGACCTTGGACGCTCGCTTCCTCACGTATGTGACACAACCTTAGCTCATAGTCACACGACAATAGCATAGGTACCAACTCTCATCGAATTTGTCTAATACCTCTTAATAATATTCATTAGTGATCTTTTTACTCTTTTTAAAGTAATCGATATGAGTGATATTGCGTACATCCCAAAAAGCTGTCGTCATGACTCTGTGGGCCATCAGAATTACTTTGGCTTTCTTTCATGTATGTTTAGGCGGAGCATCCTATTGTTTTACTTGCTCCTTCTTCTCTGATATGTTATGATATATTCATATTTCGTCTATGATTTGTGACGAAGCTCCTAGCTGTTGGCCTGAGCTCGTCGTTATTAACAGTCCAAGATTAGGGCTTATTTTTCTGAGGTCGCTGACCTCGGAAAATTCATTACTTATGCTTGGCACGGAGAGGGGAGAGAGAGGTAAGTGGCGCTCGCTGGCTCAGTATACCTTGAGACGTAGGTAGGTGTAATGTATTTTCGTTTTGTTTTGATTTTGAATTTTGTTTTGGTGAGAATAAATGATATTAGTGAGTGCACAAAGTGCAAGTTTGTTTCACACCTCATTGCTGAGTCGGTGAGTGCCTTAATATTATCATCTCTCTCTCCCTCCCTGCCATTTTTTTTATTATTTATTTGTTTGCGCGCATTGGAGCTCGCTCGCACCTCCTGGCTAATTATCCGGAGCTTGGCGACGGCCGTTATATTTTCTTCTGCGTGAATAATAAACTATCGCCGATTCATTTGTCTCTTCCCGTATTTGTTCACCCTTCTTTTTTATTTTTGTAGCCGCTAATACATTTTTTTACATACAAGCGTGCGTCTCGTTATTTAACACCTGTCTGCTTACCTGTCCTTGACCTTTCAAGGTCGTTAGCTACCTGGCGCATGTTAGGCCGTATTCCACCTCTTACATTCCCCTTTTCGTTTTTTTTTATGAGTATTATTCGCGGTTTACAGATTTCAACGCGATTGAGGGAGTTTTCCCTCATGTAGTGGAGCTAGAGTTTTCACGTTGCAGATTATAAAACGTCGTAAAACTCGTTCAAATTGCGGCTAAACCATTTCAAGTGGTCACACGCTTGCGCTTACACGAGCGCCTGTTTTTACAGAGGCATTTTCCGAACGCGTGCTGTTATAAGATACTTTTCTAGGATACTCGTATAAATAATAATCTATAATTAAATAATTGATAATTAATAAATTATAAAATATACATACTCCTCATTAATATTGGTTATTATTTGTTATAAAATTATAACGTAATTTATGAATACTTTTTGAAGGGCGACCTCCAGGGCCTGAAATGAAAAATTGTGTGGACAGGGAGTCATACGCTTTAACTGCTGGTTTAGCTTTAGGACTAGTTACATTGTGTTCTGGAGGTGGATCTGACTTAGCGGGTATTCCTGATACTCTTCACTATTATATGATTGGAGGAAATACTAGACCGTTTGGCGGTGCTCAAAAGGACAAATATAAATCACCAAGGTAATTATTTATTATTAAGATACTTGATTATATTTAAAAAAAATCATTTTTCAGGCGAATGAATTTTCATAATTGGTATACAGGGGTTTTTGGGGTCCCTAATCACGAATTTGAACTCAAATTCTGACAATTCAAAATGGTAGCCTTAATGGTGGCCAAAATCTTAAATTTCTTTGAATATATGACGGAAAACAAATTAGTTTTGGGGGAAATAGGAGCAAGGTCTTCGATTTTGTTAATATTTTGCACATCAAATGCCTATATGGATGTAATCATTTCTGCCAAGTTTGACGCCAAAATATTAATTAATTAAAAAGTTATAAACAATTAAAAAAAAATTGATTTTTTTTTAACTGCTATAAATGGAAAACTATTTATCGGATCTGGATAATTTTTTTTTAAATACCCGTAAATAATTGTATTTTGAGAATATATATGTCATAATAATATATTTTTTAATAAAAAAATTATAAACAATTAAAATAAATTTTTTCCATTTTTATTAAAAAATGCAATTTTTATTTGAAAAATTGTTGTTGCAATCGATTCCTTGGATAATTTTGTTTAAGAATCCGTAATAAAACTATAGTGAATTTTAATGGGGGCTAGGTAATGACCTTCCAAAAAAGCCCTACCTACGGCGCTTAGTTAGAAGATCGGACCGATAGATGCGTCCCACTACCCCGAAATTTTTCCAGGTAGTACAGTTCTATAAGTCAGTACCATAGACTATATATTATGTAATCGGGATGACATCAGTATAAACAATATTTTATTTACTTAAACATAAATAATTTAATCGTAATTAGATGAAGTGTAATATTTCATATTATTTTAGAAAATATTTGTAGTTTACAAGAAATCTATTTTCCAAGTATAGTTAGAAATTAACAGCTTAGTTATAACATGTTACATTACTCAATAGATATTAGGAAAAGGAAATTAAAATAGTCAATTATTTAATAATACATATATACATATAATATTCCATATGGTGACAACTATTAAAATTATTTTACTATATCTTATAAAGGTGTTCATAAATTAATTATACAATTTAATATAAAATTTAAATAAATAAAATGCTATAGTTTATAACAAATTACACTGAAGTATTTAAGTACATTTATTTTTGTGGTTTTTTAATGTTATAATCTGTAAAATAGAAAGTTCTTTTGACCATCAATTCCTTCCTGCTTTTATTTAGAGGAATAAATGCGTGATAACTTAAAGTACCATCGACACGTAATGCTGTTTTTAATAATTTTGATAAATTTTCTTCAATTTCTACGTGTTCTGCGATGGTACAGTAAGCAAAAGTTATACCAGGTATAGCTTTTTGTGCCCATGGATATAATTCTTCAGCTGAATTAATGCTTACGTCTGAATTTCGCAAACTGGCGTTCCGGACTAATCTTTTCACTGTTCCGCCAAGTCCGTCACATGCGCTTTTTCCATGACAACTTGCGAAAAAGTGCCATTCAGCTTCAATTCCATATATCTCATAATGAGAAAGAAGAGTTAAAAAATTTGATTTATTCTCATATTGAGTTGCTGCTCCATCAGATACATAAATCACTTTTTTAACCTTGTTCTCGTATCGATTTTTTATATAACCAATTAATTTTTGGCGAAACGATATCAGAGTATTTACATCATGTTTCGTACTTTCGGAAATTACGACGAAGCTGTCTTCTTCAGTTTTTTCCTTCCCTTTTATATACATTGCAAATGGATGAATAGTTACCTGTTTGTCGTTTCAATGATTTGCTTGGACCTGGTCTTGATATACAGTCGTATAATTCTGAGCGAAATCTCCTATGACCATTATTTCATATTCATTCAAATTATGCCGACGAGTTTTTATATAATCATTTTGACTTTTGGCAATAAAGTCATGCTCTAATAATTTACATTAAAACTGTACCTCCAGGTGGTTAAGATAGTCTTTAATATTGTATGTGTGCTTTACAAGATCACACTTTTGCTTTACAGTTTCCCATTGTTTACAATGAATGAAATCTATAGCATTTCTTTTGAAATAATTCTCGAACATATCTAAAATAATGGCCAATCCAGGACATTTCGAGCATTTATTAAAAAAACAATCTTCACCAGGTCTTTCACATGTCATTCCAATTAAAATATCTTTTGCTGTTTGAGGTAACTCTTCATCATATTTGATCTTCAAACTCTTCATTGTCATTTTACAGTCTTCCACTAATAGTTTTGAATTTTGGTGGTGAATACAAATACAAACATTATGAACACCTTTACATTCATTCACTAAAATACACTGATCAGGTCGCAATGTACAAAAATATGTAAACCCCAGGCGAAACTTGAGTCCAATTTCAGCACAGTGTTTTTCAAACATGGTGTACACTTCTTTTAACTTAAACATAAGTAAACGCCTTTGAATTTTAACTTTCTTTTCGTTATCCTTCCTCACTATTTTGGTATCGTTAGCACCTGGACACGGCCGGCTTATATCATCTTGTAAATAAAATGAGAGAGCAGCACTTTTTATTTCGTCACTTATTATAGATGTTCTGGTTTTGGAGAGTGGATAGGATAACATTCCTTCCTGTTCACGAAGTTTTTTTTAGCGGTTTGTGCAAAATAAAACGAACAATTAATTTCTCTTTCTATTTCACAGACACTTGTAGACATTGGTATCGCAGTTAATATATGTAACTATTCTGAATTAGTAGTTGCTTTTTCATACGCTGCTTTCAGATCTTTATAAAATACACTTTTTTGTATAAATCCATCTCGATTACCGTCTACACAGCGATATTTCCTCACAAGTAAACTTTTCAAATTATTTGACAATGAATCGATTTTGTTTTCTATTAAATCAGGTATTTCAATATCTATTGAATTCATTTCTCCGATTTAAAAAAAATCAAGCAATGGATTTATGCGATCCAATACTATTTTTCTACGTTCATTTTCGTCGATCGAAAATTCTTCATCACATTTTACGTGGTAGATATTTTGATCTTCATTAGCACTATAGTCGAAACTAGCCTCATTGTTCTGATTAATAGAATCTTCACAACTACTATTTTCTTCATTTGTACGTCCTAAATGTGTGTCACTGTAGTCAGAAACTTCCTTTGGATCTTTCATATAGCAGTATCTCAAACATGTTGCACATAATCGATCGTTTTCTTTCACTAAAGGAAACCACTTATCCTGATTTTTTGTGGAAACATGGCGCAAAGATTCTCGTCGACGTCCATGTTTACGCACATTGAATGGATTAGAGCACTCTGATAGTGGCATGATTATATAATTTTCTTAAAAACTGAATTAAAGTAATTTTACAAAATCTATCACACAATAAGAAATTTCACTATGACGTTCATTGAGGTCCGTTCACTTTGACCATTGAACTTTAAATAGCCCGACTGAGTAGAAAGATTCTGTATTTATACGATTTTTGAAGCACAACTAATTTCAGTATACCAAATTTTAAAATACTACTTAACAAACTAAAGTATTAGAAAAAACAATCAAAGAAAATAAACATTTTTGAACTCAATAACATAATAATTGCTAGTACTAATTTTCTTAAGTGAAGCATACTTACCTTATTTATTATTGTCATAAGTATTAGTCCTACGTACCACTATTTAAATAAAGAAAGTCTAGCTAATAAATGTAGTAATTTATAGAATTGAACTACCTGGAAAAGTTTCGGGGTAGTGGGACGCATCTATCGGTCCGATCTTCTAGCTAAGCGCCGCAGGTAGCGCTTTTTTGGAAGGCCATTACCTAGCCCCCATTAAAATTCACTATAGTTTTATTACGGATTCTTAAACAAAATTGTCCAAGGAATCGATTGCAACAATAATTTTTCAAATAAAAGTTGCATCTTTTAATAAAAATGGCAAAAATTTATTTTAATTGTTTATAATTTTTTTTATTAAAAAATATATTATTATTACATATATATATTCTTAAAATACAATTATTTACGGGTATTTAAAAAAAAAATTTATCCAGATCCGATAAATAGTTTTCCATTTATAGCAGTTACAAAAAAAATCAATTTTTTTTTAATTGTTTATAACTTTTTAAGTAATTAATATTTTGGCGTCAAACTTGGCACAAAATATTAAAAAAATCGAAGACCTTGCTCGGATTTCCCCCAAAACTAATTTGTGTTCTCTCATATATTTGAAGATTGGTATGCAGGGTTTTGTGGGCTCGCTGATCTTGAATTTAAATTCTATTTGGCAAATGTTTTCAATATTGATGTATAAAAAAATGCAGAGAATTCATGTGAAGCCTTTAATCATTATATTCATCGAACAAAGAATTTGTTCAATGTTTATAAATTATCATTACTTGTGTTATGTGAAATGAAAATCACAGATATTCCTAGTGATACGGCGTCTGCAATGGACTTCCTGATTCAGATGAAGATGAAGGAGAATGTTCTGTTGGTGAAGTATGGAAGAAAAAAGAAAAACAAAGAGGTTAAATAATCCATTCACTGCTGATTTTGGGCCAAATGTCCCTGATAACGTGCAATCGCGATTAGAAATATTTTTATGCCTGTTTCCTGAAAATATATTGAGTTTATTAGTTCAGCAAACAAATAAACACATACAAGAAAATCGCAGAAAGAGCAATTGCTGACGAAAGAGGAGTTACTGATTTTTTTATGTATTAATATTCTGATGGGAATAAGTAAATTGTCTTCCTATCTTGATTATTGGTCGAGTGACATAAAATTGAAACATCCATTCATAAGTTCATTCATGCCTGTTGTACGTTTTTGATTCATATTAGGTAATTTATACATCTCCGATACAGCACAGAACCTAAAATAGGTGAGCCAAATTATGACAAATTGAGACCGGTATTAAAATAGACTTCAAGAATCTTTCGGAGCCTGATGGAATCCAGGAAAATATCAATCTATTGATGAATCCATGATAAAATTCAAAGGTCGAAGTAGCTTGAAGCAATACTTGTCAGCTAAACCGATAAAACGAGAATATAAATGTTGGGTTCGCGCAGATGAATCGAGTTAAATATGTGAATTTCAAGTTTTTACCGGTAAGACTAAAAGTCCTGAGAAACAGTTGGGAGCACGATTTAACAAGAATTTGACGTGTAAACTTGTTGGTAAAAATCATCATGTATATTTTGATAATTTTTTCCCCAGCATTGATCTATTGATTTCACTAAAAGAAGACCAAATATTCATTTTCGGAACTGTACGTTCTAATCGTATTGGGCTACTCAAATCTATAATGTTTGACAGACAAATGAATCATAGACAATACGATTTTCGAACATCGGATACTGGTATTAGTTGGATCAAATGTATGAATAAAAATGGTATTTGCTTCCTATCAAATTGCCATCAAGATCCATTCGAAGTGACAACAGTACTCGGAGGCAGAAAAATGGCACACGGGTGCAAATAGATTGTCTAGTTATGTGCTCTGATTATAACAAATATTTGGGTTTTATCGATAACGCTGATCGTTTGTTATCTACATATAAAATAGATCGAAAGTCCAAGTGGTGGCACTTACTATTTAGGCATTTCGTTGATTTGACTATTACGAATTCATTTATTATATTTTCAAAAATAAACACTAATAATCCTGAGACATTGAAAAAGTTGAGACTACTTTTAGTGGATCAATTAGTTTCTCATAAAATCAACCTTCCCTTGCCTATCCTCACAAACTAAATGTTTCTATTGAAAAGAGACGCTCTCAGTCTCCTCACAAAATCAATCCTATATTAACTAAATGATTATGCACCACATGCAATGTACGATTAAGTTTAGAATTAGGAACAAATTCTTTCTTAAAGTATCATTCATAAAAGATTTAGAAATAAAGTGAAGAGTTGAAAAGACTTTACCAATGCTCATTTTCAGAATTTGAGCTCAGATTCTCAATCAGCGACCCCGAAAATCCCTTTCAAAAATAATTCAATTTTCAAAAATAAATCCAAAAAATTTTTGGAGCGGCCATTTTGAATTTTCCGAATTTGAGTTCAAATTCTCAATTAGCGACCCCATAAACCTCTGTACATCCATCTTCGTAAGGGTATGTCTGAAATTTCCGTCATAAATTAATTTTTTTATTATAAATATTAACAAATAATTCAAAATGTGTGACGATGCCAATAAGCCCGCGATTAGTGTTCGTTTACGTTTCCGAGGTGGTTGACCTTGGAAAATCAATTTGCCGTGTATAGCATAATAGGAGTGAGAGAAGTATGTAGCACTCACCGAGAGTCAGTTGACCTTTAGCCTCTGAACTGGGCAGTCGTTGCTAAAATTTGCTTTTCTTTTTGGTTTTTGTTTTCGCGGGTGATTGGAGTGAGGTTTTTGTGCTCGTGAGTGTGGTACCAGGCTCTTGTATCGGTGAGTGCGTTTTGTTTATTCTCTTTTTCTCTCTCCCTCCGTGCGTAGCTTACCTGTATTTGCCTTTTATTTATTGTTTATTCGCATGCGCAGGGCCTCGTTCGGTACTCCTAGTTATTGAGCCGGAGCCTTACGAAGGCCGTTATAATTATTTTGAATTTGCTTCGCCGCTTACTATTGAATTTTATTTTATTTTCTTCGCTACGTTTTCAACACAATTTAGGCCGTTTATTTTGTTTGCGCTTTGTTGCAAACGCCGCTTTATTAATATAGAATTATTTTATTTTCATCGCTGCGCTTTAGTATAGCTGAATTAATTATTTTGTTTGCGTTGTTGCTACTATTGCTTAATTATTGGATATTATTTTATTTTCTTCGCTGCGCTTAATATCGTGCGTTGTTTGTTTATTTTATTTGCGCTTTGTAGATACCGATATTTTCATTATCGTGTTTGTATTAGATTTTCTCGCGCTGCGCTTGCGAACGAATTTAATTTCTTTTGATTGTTACTCAGCGAATAAAGTTATATTTTTTTGTATTGTTAAACTAAATTGTTCGCAGCTTTATTATAATGCCTGTCTACTCACCTGTTCTTGACTTCTAGGTCATCACGACCTTGACACATATTAGGCCGTAAATGCGCCTCTTACTTCCCCTTTGATTAATGGTAGTTCGATATCGTTTGTTTTTTTTTATTTTCAACGCAACTGGAGGTGACTACCCTTGACAAACAAGGTAAGTCTCCCCTCCCTTAGTAAAAAGGTACATTTCGCGTTGCAAATGTTACAACCGTTAAGTATAAATTTAAATTTCCTTTCATTCTGTGATGAAGAAATTATGAAAAAATGTAAGCTATATTTAAAAAAACTATTCTGAAATTGCAAAAAAATATACGAAAATAGGTGGTCTCTGAGAGATACCACCGTGCCGCAAAGTGTTAACTCATTTAGATCAGGAGTATACAAGTAGGCATAAAACAAACAAAATTCATCTTTCCTCTTAATGCGGACACATTTATCTGGGATATCTCTATTATTATTTTTACTTAGTTGAATTATGACTAAAGAGTGCGACTGTCTGTTATTCATTTATTCGAACGTTGAAGCGTATTTGAGTGCAAAAGTAAACCGTTATAACATAGCGGCAAGATATATTTAAGTATCTTGACTTTATTACATGCCTTCTTTACTTTCTCTCTCCGCAATAATGATTGTGAATGATCCGTAAAAATTATACAAGGCTTGACATCGCTCGACACATAATCATATCCTTTACATTTCTCTTTCTTTTTCCTTTATCAATTTTATACATCAGCTCAATAAAGAGAAGCTCTTTTTGATTAATTGACCTACATAAAAAAAGGCCCGTCTCGAAATCAGTGCGAATACATTAGCAGTAGCGATCAAGATTATATGACTTGTCACGTGTGTTCGTTAGAATCCAATTCTCTTAACGTAACAAAATCTTCCACTATCAAAAGATAGAGAGAGAGAGAGAGAGAAAGAGAGGAACCAGCACTAAGTTTTAAGTAAATATGTTCATTTTAATGAAATGTCAGACTCTTTTCTTTTCTCCTTTTCTACTTCGCCTGTTAGGATACAGTAGGTGGCCAAATTATTAGGGACAGTGCTCAATTTGTTGTAATTTCTAGTTTAAACCTTATCACGCAGAAAAGCTAGGTTCACGTAGTACCTTTATTCAGTTATACTCTTGGTAACATTGGTACTTTTATTAATCAGTGGCAACATCGATAGGCTATGCTATAAAATAACGATATGAGGTCGTCAATTTGAAAAGAGTTTTCAACGTTTTTTAAATATTGCTGTAGTACTGATCACTTTATAATCGCCTGTCGCAAGTATTTCCAGTTTTAATTAATGTAAAGGTAAGTTATATTTCCTATTTAATAACTTAACTATGTTTTTTGAAGAAAGTTTAATTTTGGTTGTATAACAAGCACTAAGTTAGTTTTTTTAGGATGAGTAAAGTTTTAAACAAATCTCGAAAAAACATGTCGAGACATTCAGACATTGCTACTGTACTTCATGAATTCTTACAGAGAGATAGCAGACATCGCAGGTGTTTCAATATCGGTAGTTAACCGTATTAAAACAATTAAAATAAGCCTCCAGAAACAGGCCGAGTAAAAAATTGCGGAAGAAAGAGGATTACCACTCTTCGTACCGATCGGAAAATCAGGAAAGTATGTCATGAAAATAGGAAAAAGTATGTGGTACGTCTCATCATTATGGTAAATAATAACTGAATTAAAGTTTTTCAAAGGACAGTCCAGAAGCGATCGGTGGAACAAAAATTAATTAGTTTTTGAGTTAGAAGGAATATAAGATCAGAAAGAGTTTTTTTTAGAAAGATTAGTCGTTTAATGGAATGCACCTCTGTTTCATTGTTTGATCTCGAATCATGGCGGTGAAAAAAACTAGAGACATTTATAGTTATATGAAAGTTATATGAAAAAGAGTTTTTTTGTAAAAGTTGTTATTCTTATTCAGTATTCTCGTCTAAACCTGACATGGTCGAAGAAGAGACTAAGTATTTCTTGAACTACGAAATTATCATTGGTCTCCATGTTTTATTATCGTTATTCTCTAAATATTCTGTCTTAGTTTTTAAATCATATGGTTATCCTTTGAAAATCTTACCTCAACTATCACTCCTACAATTTAGCGGAGCTTGACGATATTTTATGTCATTCTCCAACTGCTTTAACAAAACATAATGATCGCATTTCCAGTTTTTAGAGGTAAAACTTTTGAATCGAAATACATTTTATTCAAGTATGCCTAGGTAACGCAAATAAGTGAATAATCGCCTGAATAATCTATATTTAATATAGTTTTTGTCAAACAATTCAGTGTACAGACAAACATCACAAACAACATAGGTTTTTCAAAACATGCTATGAATAATCGAAAGAAATTTATCTCTTCAAAGGTTTTCAATATGAAGATCAATATAAGTATTCATGAATACATACTCTTTCGATCAAGTACATAGTTATATGAAAGAGAGGGGGAGAGAGAGAGAAAGAGACAGACAGACAACAGAGAATAAATGAACAGCCGCCGAGAAGCTGTAAACTTTGAAGTCAAACATCGTGTCGATAATCAAGAACGCTACTAGGAAATGGATTTATATATATTTTATTTCATTATATAAGAACTATAGATATTACTATAACAGAACATGTAATATTACTCCCAAGACACGACGAGTCCCTGACACCATCACAGAGTTTTAATAAATATTCATACACCTGGTTAAGAATTCTTTTTTAAAAAATCCTTTTATTATCTGATTACTCTACGGCCCATATAAAAATAGAAATTTCTTCTCCGCTTGTAGAATACCAAAGGTTCTATTTGATGAACATCTTATCAATAAATATCGATATATCCACTTGAAAATTGTTATATAAAAATGTATATTATTTTAGCTATCAAATAAGAGAAGGCGATTCAATTAATGTAGATGTAACTAGTCCAGGAGCCACATTAGCATTAGGTTTGATGTATCTTCAAACTGGTAATCGTCCTGTAGCTGATTGGATGACTGCTCCAAATACTCAATATTTATTGGATTTCGTAAGACCTGACTTTCTCCTTCTTCGAATATTAGCGAAATCTATGATTCTTTGGAGTGAAATAGAACCTTCTAAAACATGGATATCAAGTCATGTTCCTGATATAATTGCAAGATATAAATTACAAAAACCATCGTCTAATCAAACAGAACAAATTGATTTGGAAACTATCAAGTATGTATTATGATTTTAAAAGATAAGTCAATTTTATAAAAATTTACTGCAATAACCGAATAATACGATAAATAATAAGTGTTTCAATTGTTAAATTTACGTATTCATGTTAACATATTTAGAGGATGATTATATTGAGAAAGACCTGCATAGTTTCGAATAGTCAATAGCTATATATTTCTTATATTCAATGTTATTATATTTTTTAGCACGAGTATATCTGACTTTAATCATTATCTATTGGTAATTTACTTGATGTACGCATTTAAAATTCCCTAACACACGTTTATAATTCTTAAACATTCCGCATATAGTATGAAAAAGCCTATAATCATCGAACTTCTTATAGAAAAAAGACCTTACAGTATATGGAAATATGGTACAAACAAACTAAATCAGATTGAACGTTAAAATTAAAAACCTCCGATATGTTTAGACCTTTGGAGATATTCCAAGGGTCTCTTAACTTATAAACATGTTCTTATTTTCATTTTCATTTTTTACAGATTCACTTTAACTTGGGAAATCTGACAAATCGGTGGAAGCGCAAATTTAGAGCTAGAATGGCTATAACTTTTTACAAATTTCATTGACACAAATTGCACTCTAGACAAATATTTATATTTTTCAACAAATTTTTAAATTAGGAAAGATTAGGGAAAATTAGGGAAGACTATTGTTTAACTTATATTTATTTTTTATCATCTTCCTTTTTTGATTTTTTACATTTAGAATAAATGACGGGATTACGATAAATCTAGTAAAACCCATATTTTTGTATTTTTATTGTATCCTGGTCACATAACCTAACAAATAATGCAAAAATATCGATTCAGTGTATCAAATACCCTTCTAGAATATAATATGTTATTGAAAATTGTATTATTGCACTAATTTGTGGTAGAAAGTCCTATAATTAAAAATAAAATGTAGATAACTGTTATGTATGAAAGTGAGAAGGAAAGAATGGTGTGTATGCTTCTCGCTGTCGAGGTGCGTTTACGCGACTGATGACTGTCCATTTTCTGCTGTTAACCATAGAACATGTTCCTTTTCCACCTAACACCCTTCTAGGCATCCACTCTCAAAATTACCATACTTGGCGTAGTATAAGTAGTAATAAGTATTGAAAGTAAAACAAAAAAACTAAGAAAAAAGAAACGAAAAGTATTAACAGAAGCATTACGAGTATATAAGAAGTTAGTTTATACAAGTCTTTGCCAGATTTATATATCAATATTATTTAAGCCATTTTCCATTGTGATGGTATATAACATAGTTGAAGATGAATGTTAAATATAATGATGATATATTTAAGTCTTTTAGTGGATAACTATCATATTGTCCATTCTCAACACTTTTCACACTATTCGCGAAGCATAACGTTCCTTCCGCGGGTGCCGAACATAGACCGACGGGCATAACAAGCGAGATCAATAAATATATTAAGCAAATTCTCTTCCATCATTTCATTTTACTCATAAAGTACTCGGCGTAATCACGCCACGGCTGTCGCTATTGTCAAACTATATTAGTTTGAATATTAAATCTCACGCAGTCTTACATTTCTACACACCATATCCATATCCAAGTCGACATCGCTACTATGTGCCATAGTAGTAGGAACATACGTTTATCAAACGGCGTAAAGTGACAACCTTGAACAGCTAAGAGAGCTTAATTCTAACAGTTACTGAATTGTATTTATTAAAATTACTTTTAATTTCCATGCGTTTAAGAAACTTTCAATTCTATTTAGGTATTCTTTTTGGTTAAAAGATCCGGGTTTGACATTTATATGAGTATGTAATGTTGTGTCTTCTGCTACATACCTACAATCATATTTTGCATAATTAATATGTCAGCTCTGTACAGTATATAACGTACTGGCCCGAAACACTTCTTTGTGGATCCGAAATACCTTTTAATCAAAAAGATTTTAGTAGTCTGCAGGTATTCGTAGAAAAGAATATTCATATTTTACTTAGTAAATCATTGTATTACTCTTTATGAAAGGCCTGTTGGATATCATGGAAAACATGAATATAGATCTTTTCTTCTTTCTAAACTTTTCTAATTTCAATAAGTGGACGGTTAACCTCTTCTATTGTACAGTGTTGACTTCTAAAGCCAAAGTGATGATTATGGATTAAGTTTTTTCTACTAATATTGAAGTACTTCTCAAAGAATAAGTTTATGAAATATTTTCGAAAGTGAGCATTGAAAGTAAAAAAGAAACGGAACCTATTAAAAGGTGGGTTTTAAGTGTATAAAACGTACTTTGAAGTTTAAGTAAATCTCATATATAGTATCTCATGTGAACGTAAAATTTTCAGCTTTTTTTGAATTCGAGATGTATAATAAAAGTTCCTATTAAAAAAACAAAGCTGACCTTGAAATTACCTTGGAAAAATGACTTTCAAGATCACGAAAAATGTTATCAGAAAATATCTCCCGCAGAGTACAGTAACTTTTTTTCAAAATTTATCATTAACCTCACTGTTTTCAACAAATTTTGGCGAGGCAATTAAAATAGTTCACTTTGTATATTTATTTTTGTATATATTTGAATTATATTATTTTTTATTGATGCTTTATACAACTTTTAAGCATTGTTGTGTTTATTACTTTTAGATGCAGCTTATAACATTAGTTTGAGTTTTTTTGTATATCCAACTATACGAAAAAGTATCTTTATCTACTTCGGTAGGTCTGCATTTTATATCCAGAGTTTTTAACTGGATAGAATACTTGTGTAATGAAATTAAATAATAATTAATAGATAGAAGTCAAAACATTAGATTATCGTGGCGCAATTGGTATATGCTCTGTAAATCAATTAGAAATATAATTTTTATTATCCTACGCCCTTCGAATATTTCTAAACCGGAAAGAATTACAAAAAACATTTATTTTAATGATGAGACGTAATGTCAATCCTTTGTTATCTTCATTTGCTTTATATTGATCTTAACTGTAAATATTTTTACAGGGTAATGTAAATACAGACTTTTTGTGAGAGTGTATGAAGTTAAAGAATAATTCATAGCTTCACGGCGTATCTGGGATAAAAGAGAAACGGATAAGTATATAAATAAAAGCATACGACATTGGCACATATGTTTTGTAGGAAATCATATACGACCTCTTTTTAAGCATATAGGTCACTAATTTCAAAATATAGACTATGTATATGCACCAAAGATACTAGTTAATATAATTTCATGACTCTTAGATAGACTTAAAATTAGATGGGTTTGTGACAATCGTGTCTAATTTTCGAGACTGCATTATGACAATTCGTCATTGTAATTTAATAATATTCAAATGTTGTCATTTTATCGGCGAAATCACACATATTTATGTATACAATTAAATGATCCGAAATCAGCATATAAAGATATTATTTCTATAATTAAACCATTAATTGAAACAAATGAAAACTTTGAAAAAATCAAGGTAAAGATGATTAATCATTAAGAAATTATAGAATTAAATTATGAAATTTGTTTTATAAAATTGTAGTACGGTGGCCCTGTTTTTGCATATTTGGGTTGTCTGGTGTACATATTTTTATAATTCGTTGTCGGAGTCAGGAAGCAAACGTTCTTTCCCCGGGCACTGTAAGGACAGACATTCGGATAGGCAGGGATATTAATAAATTGTAAACGCATATTAATTAAGTTTCTTTTATTCGGTGAATCACCTGATGTAAGAATGCGTAAATACGCCATGACATTTATGAACGTTACAAAACACGCACATAGATCTTAACATACACATGCATGTTCTGCCCGGGTTCGCGTCGATGTCCTAGAATGTTCGCATTGATGAGACAAAAGGTGACTTACTTCGGCTTCGAGCTCTGGAAACCTTACTTCATCTCTGCTTCTGCAATCTAGTCGTGATCGACCACAGTCCTTTTGGTCGTCGTCTAAGCGTCTTGCAGACGCCAGCATCGATCACCTCACGACGGGATTCTGGTTTTACTCAGATTACAATATGAATAGTGTTCCAATATGAATTCCAAGTGAATACTTGGATTACACATACGCACAGGTACTCATACGGTATTTCTATTGGAACGCCGTTGCCTGCTACATTGCTCGTAGTTACACTTGGCAAAACTAATAAAACCTCTACTTCGCTCCACTATTATGGGTCAAGTGTAAGATATTAGTATAAACAATGTTTTATTTATTAAAATATAGACAATGTAATCGAAATCAAATGGATTATAATATTTTATATTATTTTAGAAAATACTCGTACTTTATAAAAAAATCTGTTTTTCAATTGTAGTTAGAAATGAACATTTTAGTTTATAGTACGTTAGATTACACAAGAGATATCAGGAAAATTAATTATTAAAATGGAATATAACAATTTTTTAAAAATTATATAAAATTACACACAAATATTTATGTATATTTATTTTGTAGATTTTCAATACTGTAATCTGTAGAATATGACGTTTTTTTCACAATTAATTCCTTGCTGTTTTTATTCATAGTAATGAATGCGTGATAGTATAGCGTACCATCTATAACCAATCATTGTTTAAATATCGATAATAAATTTTTTTAAGTTCTATATGTTTCGCCATCTTATAGTAAGCAAATTCTATACTAGGTACGCCTTTCTGATTCCATTTATATGATTTCTCAACTGAAGAAATACTTGCATTTATATTGCGCAAACTGATGTTCCGGGCTAAAGTCTTTTCACCGTTCCGCCTAGTCCTTTATTATTCTCGGAAAAAATCGGAAGCTGTCTTTCCGATTTTTTCCGTCCTTTTTATGTAAATGGCAAATATATGAATAGTTGCCGTTCCAATGATTTGCTTGTACCTAATTTTGATATACAGTAGTATAATTTTGACCATAATTTCAGATTCATTCAAATTTTGTTGAGTTTTTATATGATCGTTTTGACTTTTGACAATAAAGTCATATTCTACTAATTTACATTTAAACTGTACATCCAGATGGTTAAGATAGTCTTTAATATTGTATGTATGCTTTACAAGATCACACTTTTGGTTTACAGTTTCCTATAGTTTACAATGAATGATATCTGCTGCATTTAAAAAAAATAATTCTCGTACATATCTAGAACATTTATCAATTCAGAATATGTCGAGCATTTATTGAAAAACTATCTTCCCCAGGTCTTTCATACTCCATATTAATTAAAATATCTTTCACTGTTCGAGGTAACTCTTCATCCTACATGATCTTCAAATTCTTCGTTGTCATTTTATAGCCTTCTACTTGGAATTTTGGATTTTGATGGTTATGAATCTCCGAATACATCGAAATCATTTGCTAATCCAGGACATTTCGAGAATTTATTAAAAAAACAGTCTTACCCAGGTTATTTTAACCCATTAACGACCAAAAGGCCTGGTATTCTTGTTGATTTTTTCCGTAGTTATAGGCCTTAAAATTTTGCAAACACGTATTTCGACATAAAATTTAATTCCCTTTCAGAACCTGGGCTTAAAATGGTAAATGACTGCGTAATAAAAAAGTTATAGCCAATTAAACAAAAAAAAAAAAAAAAAACCTGACAATTTTTGCAGAAAATCAAATTTGCAATTTTTTTTAGCAATGTTACCATTAAGGAATCATAATATAAATATGATCAGGGGTGATTACGACTATTAAAATATCTCAGGGAATTTTGGTGGAACTTTTAAAACACTCCCTCCAACAAATTGGCGGCCAAATCGAAAAAAGATCATACAAAATATAACTCTTTTTTTTCTTGGAAACTATTGTGTTTAGAGAAAAAGTTTATGGAATAAATTTTTTCAAAATTTTTGGAAAACATTTTTAAGATTTTGGAAAATTGGAAAATATATGAGACAGCAGCAATTTTATTTTTTTCACTTATCATAGATGTTCTCTGGTTCTTGAGAGTCGGTATAATATAGAAATCAAGAAGAATCTTGTTCATGAAATTTTTTAGCTATTTGTAGAAAATGAAACGAATAATTAATTTCTTTTTCTATTTCATAAACACTAATACACAGTAATATCACAATTAATATATATATCTTTTCTCAATCGGTTGTTGCTTTTTCAATTTTTCATACGTTGCTTCGAGATCTTTATAAAATCCACTTATTTTTTCATAAATCAATCTCAATTATTGTCTACATAGCTATATTTTCTCATATGTAAACTTTTCTAATTATTTGATAATGTTTCAATTTCTTACTATTAAATCAGATATTTAAAAATCTATTGAATTCATTTCTCCCATTTAAACAGAATCAACCAATGGATTAAATCGATCCAGTATATTTTTCTACGTTCAATTTCATCTATATACAATTCTCCATCACTTATGTAGCAGATATCTTGATTTTCATTGCCACATGAGTCCAAACTGATTTCATTGTTCTGATAAATAGAATCTACACAACCACCATTTTCTTCATTGGGACCTGTGATATAGTAATATTTTAAATGTCTTACACATAAGCGATATTTTTTTTCACTAAAAGAAAATACTTATCCTGAATTTTTGTGGAAACATGAAGCAAAGTTTCTCGACGACGTCCATGTTTACGTACTTTAAGTGGTTTGAGGCATTCTGGTAACGTCATGATTATGTAATTTTCATTAAAATTGAATGGAAAAATTCCTCATATAATTTTCGAAGCAGAGCTAATGACAGTGAGTTTAATTTGAAAACGCAGCTTAATAAACTAAAATATCAGGGGATCAATGAAAGAAAATTAAAATGTTGGTACTCATAAACAAAATTATTTCTCTCACGAATTTGCTAAATGTTGTCCTGCTCACGTGTATTTAAATAAATAAACTTTAGCTAATAAATGTCTTATAGAACTGAACTACCTGGAAAAATTTTGTAGAAATGCGATGCTTCTATTGATCCGATTTTCTATCTTTTTTGACAGACGATTACTTAGCCTCTATTAAAAATCAATAAAGTTTTATTACAGATTATCAAACAAAATTGTTCAAGGAATCGATTGCAAAAAAAATTTTTCAAATAGAAGTTGTCCTTTTCAACAAAACTTGAAAAATCGATTTTAATTGTTTATCGTTTTTTTACTAGAAAATATATTATTATAATATAAAATATATTTTTTTTCAAAATATAATCTCTCACAGGCATTTTGAAGAAGTCACGTAGGTCCGATTAATAGTCAATTTATAGCATTTCAAAATAAAATCCACCTTTTTTCCAATTAATAATTTAGCGCAAAACTTATTGCAAGTGATAACTTTGACATAGACATTCTATAATCAAGGGTGAATAATGAAAATCTAATATCTTGTTCCTATGTTACCTAAAACCAATTTCTTTTTTGTCTTATAATGATAAATTAAATTGTAGCTTTAATTGATAATATATGTTTCAGTCAAGCTTATTGCAATATAATTGCGGGTGGATGCATGGCTGTTGGAATAAGATTTGCGGGAACTGAAAATATGATTGCATTCAAAACTTTATATCATTTTTTAAAAATGTTCATGACTTTGACTAGGAAATCTATGGCAGACTTAGTAGGAAGAGCTACAATTGAAAATTGTTTAAATGTAGTATTATTGTCAGCTTCATTGGTGATGGCTGGAACTGGCAATTTAGAGGTATTTTTATGTTATAATTGAAACATTGAGTAATGTTAAGAACTTCTATAATGTGGCATAAATATTTTCAGCTAATAAGAGTGTGCAGACATATTCGTGAGCGTGTTGGACCAACAAATAGTGTTATTACATATGGATCTCATGTCGCAACTCATATGGCGTTGGGATTCCTCTTTTTAGGTGGTGGAACTCATACGCTATCAAATGATCCAACATCTGTAGCAGCGTTGATCATATCATTATTTCCTAAATTTCCTATACATAGTAACGACAATCGGTAAGTTGATTTATGAACTTTACAATTTACTATATGATAGAGAAACATTTATAGATTCACGTATAAATGTAATACCTACATGCTGAACATATCTTTGCTTCAAATAAAGATATCTAATAGGTCATTATGAAGTTAAATACATACATATTAAACTTCAGATTAATTTTATCCGTTTTAAAAGAAACTAGTCTGTATTAATCTAATTAACTCTTTATTTCAAAATTTCAAAAAATTCAATTGCATAATCAAGAGTGAAATTAATAAAATTAATGTGTTATATAAATAATAAACGTTATTGTTTATATAACAGTATAAGCGATAAAAATAATCGTTCAAATTTTGAAAATTATTTCTATGCACTAATACTTGTTTATGTATCAAAAACAACTACATTATTCGTACATATTTATCAAAATGACTATAATCTATAACAATTACGAAATATAATTTGCCTATTTTTTATATTTCAAGATACCATTTACAAGCTTTGAGGCACTTCTATGTCTTGGCTGCACAACCTAGATTATTATTACCGAAAGATATTGATACAAAGCAATTTTGTTTCGTAAGTGTACGAGTAACCTTTGAATCAAATTCTGACAAAGAGGGACAAAAAGTAGTTCTAAAAGCACCCTGTATTTTACCTCAACTAAGTCGGCTAAATAAAGTCGAAATCGATGACGACAGATATTGGAGAATAATTTTTGAAAAAGAACGCAATTTCGATCAACTAGAAAAAATTCTACGAGCTAATTGTATCTTGGATGTTAAACAAAGAGCTGGTTGCCTGTCCCGTCTAGAAGATCCACAAGTACGTATATTTTCCTGAATAAATTTATAAAATAAAATGTATAGTCTAAAGAAATGTTGCTCTTTTTACATAATTATTTCTAAATCCAATGATCTTGGTTACGGATGAATAATTACTTGCATAAATATCAAATATTGTATATATCCAAACGGGAACTGAGAGACTCGTTTTTCCATCGAATGATTGCACCTTTGCACAATTTAAATTTTCTTTGACCGAGAGGTTCTTGCAGAAAGACTTGGTTTGTCATTAAAGAAAACAATCTAAAGAAATTCTCGATTTTAATTAGCCTAGCATATTTCTTAAAATCCCAATTTTTTATAAGAATATACAATAAATGATAAGTAACACAGGTTTACAATCTCATGAAACGCCTCTTAACTATTGTGGTAAGACTCTGGGATGTTGGCTAGAGCCCGTTGGCTCCATCTTGTCGTCGAGCGGATTTATTTATTAACGAGAAGAAAAACGGCGAGAGAGAGAAAGAGAGAGAGAGAGAGAGAGAGAGAGAGAGAGAGATAGAGATAGAGGGAGACACGAAGTAAAGAAGCGGAACTGGATAGTTAAGTAAGAAAGCTAAGTAAGAAAGGATAAAAAAAGTTAGACGATAACAAATTTGAATTGTCTGAGTTTGCTTGCGTTTGTAATTCTCTTCTTTTCTTTTGTTAAGCGAAGGCACTTCTGATCCTATAAGTACCCTTGATATTTTTCTATCTTCTTCTCTTTGTCTTTCTCTCTCTCTCTCTCTCTCGCTCCGTATAAGTATTTATGCAATTTTGTTTTAGGCCTTACTGGTAAAATTCTGGCTGCTGAGCTGGATCTAACGCGATGGCTACCTGCACCCTAACCGTCGCCGCGTTTATGTGAAATTTCGTTTATTATTATTATTTTTGTACTATATTTGTTCCTCTTTGTTGTACTTAAATTCATTTTTCTTTTGTTTATCTTCCAATAGAACTTCGATGCCTTTACTCAATTCGCGTGTAGCTATTTCACCTTAGTTTCCATTCCATCTTCCCTTCTACTGAGCTGTTACAACTCACCTACGTCGCAATATGCCGATGCATCGCGTCTCTTACCCACTGTGCATTTTACATTAAATAAAATGAATATTATAGAATTATATTATAGAATTATTATATAGAATTCTATAAAATATAATATCTATATATATATATAGAAACGAAGACTAGAGTTACAATTGCCGTTGAAAGAGTGACAAACATAACGTAAAAGTAAGTTTTCGTTATAGTATTTAATAATATTATTGGTTTCATGGCCGTTTTAAATAATATTACGTACATTTTAATAGTGAGCTAATTGAAGACAAAGCAAATAACCATAAGATTAACAAGCATAATTTCAACATTTACATTATGAAATGTGTTTATAATATTCAGAAATACAAGGACATCTCTTTGCTCATAAAAGATTTTCTGCGCCGACGTTAGATAGATTAGATTATCAATGGAAAATTCACATATTAATGCTACCACATTTTTATAGAAGATCAAATCATGTTATTTTTTAGAGTAATATCATTTTGTAAACGTGGCTCCTGAAAGTCCTTTAACTTTACCTGACGCGTGTTAGGCCGTAATAGCGCTTTTTACCTTTCCCCCTTTCGTTTATTTTTTTTTGTATTATCGTTCGCGGTTTCTAGATTCAGCGCGATTGAAGGTGTCTTCCCTTGATACAAAAAGGTAAGTTTTCCCTGTTCTATTAGGTAATAGAGTTTTGTCGTTGTATGGCATCCCTTGTGGGGAAAGTGCATGTGTTAGGTGAGTAACTGAAGGCGGCGTTATCGCGGTTGCGTATATTTTTTCTTCTTTTCTTTTGCATCATCACGCGGCGGTTATTATTTGCGCGTGTAATTTGTGTTCGGCGACAGTTAGCATATATAAACAGAGCACAAATTGTAGTTTGTGCTCGGTCTCTTTCTCTCCTAAAAATTACGGAGCAGTTGGGAGTAAGGGCCGAAGGTACTCCTGAGGAGTTGAGAGCTCTTGCGAGTGATTGTGCTGAGAGTGATTGAATGGTCTATAGAAATAAACCAGAGTTCAATATTCTCAATTTCGTGAAGCGCAAAGTATTTTACATGAGAAGTCGAGGAAGGTAAACTTCCGCGTTGACGCCGATTGTGCAATCGATACGGAGGTCCAGGTACTCCAGTGCGATACAACTGTTGCGCTGGATTTATCTTTGGTCACAGTGAGGTCGCGCGTCCCGGAGGCGTGTGAATTTCGTAAACGTGGGGGTTTGACGCTGAATACGGGGCCCTACCAGACTTGTTGAGGGGCATCGTCAGGTAGAGAGGATGCCTCAGTACCAAACGGTTGTGGTAGAAATCCACAATCAATGGGTAGCCAAAAGAGCGGCTCCAATCGTGGCGCCGCCATCTGCTCATGCACGACCACGTGCGCAACAGTCGCTTCGGTCTCTAGAAGACCTTGAGGCGATGGTACTCTTCGGGGAGAGTGCAGCCACTTTTCCCAAGGTAAGAGCGCGCAATAGTATATGGCGGTGTCCGCGGTCTATGCTTCTAGCCCTCAAAGGATGTTAGAAGCACCTCCGAGCACAAATGCGCATGCGTGGAGGCACGTACGAGGAATGGGGAACGTCTATGGTGGGTAGGAAGTTCCCATTGTAGGATTGACGACCCAAGGTGCGTTGGCGGGTAGTTGTGGGCCCAAACCATTATTAGTGGGAGTGGGGACCAGAACTTACGCAAGCGTAGCCGCAAATAGGGTACCCCAAAAGAGTCCCTGTAAAAATTTCGAGGGCAGCAGGCATAAAACAACGCCGTTGGTCCGCAGTGTGTTCTTATCAGACTCTGACGAATCTTATTCAAGGACCTTGAGGACGAGCTCAAGCGATGAGTCTTCCAGACGAAGACCGCCGTCGCAGTGAGATAGCGAAGCAGCTTTCGGAAGTAGGAGTAAATGTTTGAGGCATCGGAGGAGACATAGGCGCCAAAATACGTACGGTGTGGAGTACTATGGCAGACCTTCCGTCTGCAGTTCACAGGGGAAGGTGGCTTCAGCCCAGAAAGCTTTCTGAAGCAAGTTAGGAAGTGTCAGGAGTTTTATGACATTCCTGACTCGGAGATACTTGCTGCTCTATTGACGGCATTCAGTGGAGCAGCCGCCGCTTGGTTCGAGAATAACGAACTAGGTTGGCGTTTCATAAACGATTTTATCGCTGATTTCCGCACACGCATTTGTTGGCGTTTCTCTGATACTGATTTGGATTGAGAATTGATCCGTCGAACGCAAGGTGAGGGCGAGCACCTTAGTGTTTATATAAAGGCCTGCAAATGTATCTTCAGGCGTTATAGGAAACCGCCCTTAGAGAGAACACAGGTAAAAAGGATAATAGCTAACCTACATTCTAAGTATTGGAGGTTTTTAGACGGCAAATCCATAAGAGATTTTGCTGACCTCAAATACTACGGGGAGAAATTTGAGCGCAGACGTGAAAGAGAATTAGGGTATATACCTACCTCGCCCATGGATAAAATGTTGATATCTGGTGCAGCTTATTTAGCTCTCAAGGCTCAATCCAAAAGGATTGCAGTATTAGCTGCACCTGAGAAGAGGGAAAGGTTCCCTAAAGGCAAAGGGTTCTCTGAAAAGAAGAGAACATCTAGAGGAGGAAAAAAGTCAAGATCCACGTTTGGTAGTATCGGCGAGGCAACGACAATGATCCAGGTGGCGGTAAAACGCCCCCAGCGGTAAATGCCGTTCAATAGGGACAACACAGAACAAACAGCCCAATAATGGTCCCAAGGCGACTTTGGTCAACCCTTCAAATGCTACTCCGTCGTTTTTTCACAAGCCTATCGATCTTGGATCTTGGCTTGGATAATCGGTGGTGCCATTTTATGGTAGCTGTTTCATTTATCGAACACCTACCCACAGAGCCTCCACGTGGCCAACGCGTCAACGAGCAGTTATGTGTTCTAAGTGTGAACAGGCTGGCCATTATATGAACAATTGCGTGGCGAGGCCTGATGCTCGGGTCAGGAGTCGTCCGAAATGTGGCACTCCGAACAACTCATTTTTGACCTGTCCAAACTATGCCGATTTGGTGGACCAACGGATAAAAGAGCGTACAGAGGCGACGAGCCGCCCTGCCACATCCGCAGCAGTGAATGCCATAGAGCGGAGGACGTAGGTGCTGCTAGAGAGGTTATAGAGTCACCACGTGCCACGCAATTAGCTCCTCACTCAGGCGTGGAGGATTTCTGACGCGAAACCAATGCAAGTTTCGAAGCGCTGGGACCCACCGATTCCATAGATGTATTGGGTAAAGGCTCGACGGTCGCGATTGCGCCATCAGCCTTGGAGGGGACAGGTGCCGTGGAGAACACGGCTAAATATCCAGAAGAAACTGACGAGAAGTGTGACCAATACGAAGTTATTGCAGCAGGAAATCCTAAAACTTCGCCGTGCTCTATTGGTAATAATATGCCATTAGCAAGTGTGAATGCAGAGGAGATGAAAATTATGCCGTCTCTTGCTGGCAATGAAGTGCCACTGCGAACTGCGCATCTACCCGAGTTAGTAATTCAAGATGACGTCACGATACTTGGCCATGAAGAGAAGTCAATAACTCACAGTGGCGTCGCGGAACACGGTCATGGGAAGAAATCTATAACTCAGCAAGACGTCACGGTACACGATCATGGAGGCGGCATAATTCTTGAGGCTATCTTGGAGCCCGAGACTGTGAATGTTTCTATGATGGAAAATAGGCGCCTCTTGGTAATAAACATTGGAGGCAAACTACATGTTGCTTTGCTTGACTAGGGAATGTAGGTGACCGTCGTGGACAAGAGAATTGCTGAGGAATACGCTCAAAGATCTCGCCGTATACTGTGTCCCTCACAAATGCCTCGAATGGCATGATGAGGATGGCTGGCAATCTGAAAATGATTTTTGAAATTGATGGAGTAGTGAGAGTCATTGAGTCGTGTGCAGTACTAGAGGATCTCGCTTATGAGATCTATCTGCGTACGAATTTATATGACAGTTACAAATTGGTCATAGATTGTGGCAGCCACATTTGTTGTGTAGGCGACCGTGCTAAGTGGCGTATATTTCAGAGAGGAGACACGATAATGTCAGTTCCCCCTGCGAGACTTGACTTAAACGAACAATGTTGACGGCACAGATTGCTGGGTTGTCGTTTTTGAAAAATAAGGAAAAAGACAAAATTAGCCGATTAGTTCAAAGGGTAATACCAAAGAAGTCACTGGCTTTCACGAGCTTGATAGAGCACGTAATAGAGGTGATAGATGAGCGATCTAGCTATTGAGCATGAGAGCGACATTAAGGTATCGCTCACGAATCTAATAAAAAATGACATGATTTGGAATTGGGGCCCAGAGCAACAGGAGGCCTTCGAGGAGTTAAAAAATGTTCTAACTCGGGCCCCTATTCTCGTAAGGCCAGATTTTTAGCAAGAAATTCTTTGTCCATTGTGATGGTTCGTCCTTTGCACTGGGAGATTGCCTAGTGCAAAGAGACGATGATGGCTATAAACATCGTATCTTCTATGCTAGTAGAATGCTCAATGGGCATGAGCACAATTACTCGGTATCGGAAATCGAATATTTAGGGCTCTTGTTCGCCATCAAGAAGTTTCGACCATAAATTGAGGGTACGAAATTCACGGCAGTAACTGACTACACCGCTTTGACTGGGCTCAGAAACGAAAAAAAGACTGCTGGCCGACTTGCGAGATGGATTCTCGAACTCCAACAGTGGAATTTTTAGATAGTGTATCGCAAAGGAGCAATACACCACGTACCAGATGCACTGTCTCACGAATTCGCACTGTTCGAGGGGGTAAAAGACCCTTAGTATCTGTGGTGAGTGACTGACGTCACTACGCGCCCAGAGACATCTCGTATCATATTGACATATTGTATCGTTAAAGACGAAATGACCTTCTCGACCCCATCATTAAGAAGAGCGATGGCGACTGGTGGTACCAAGCGAATTACATGAGCGCGTGTTAAAAGATGCACACTGTGAGCCACCATCTGGATACCTTCGCATGGAAAAAACCTATGACAGGGTAGTCCGAAAATATTCTTGGCCAGGTATGTGGTATTATGTAAGAGATTTCGTGCAGCGTTGTCAAGAGTGCCAGAGGTTGAAAGTTGAGAAAAAAGCTTCCTTGGGCTTTATGGGCAGGCTTTTGGTGGAGCGACCTACAACTGCCACGTAGTAAAAATAGGTTTAAATACTTGGTGGTCTTTCAAGACTGTTTTATCAAGTGGGTGGAGTTTAAGCCACTGGCAACGGCTGATGGAAGGGCACTCGCCAGAGCTTTGGAGGTGCTCGTACTGTTCAGATGGGAAATTCCTAGCTACCTGGTAACAGATAACGGGAGGAGTTACACAGGTAAAGTGTTTGAGGATACTCTTACAGAGTATGGAATTCAGCACGTGCTCACTCCTCCATACCATTAACAAGCCGATTTTGTGGAGCGCTCCATCAAGACGCTTAAAACGATGATCTGCATCTTTGTGGACGGTGATCACCGCGAATGGGATAGGAATTTACATGAATTTCATCATGTGGTCAACACAGCGATCCAATCAAGCACAAAGGTCTCACTGGCGTTCTCGAACTTTGAGAGAAACCCTCAATAACCCAAGGGTCTACGCCGCGAGATCGAGAAACAAGGCCCGGTTGTGAGAATAAACCCAGAAGTATGGAAAAACCGTCTGGTAATTCGCCATCTTGAGGCAGCGCAAGACCGTCAGAAACGGTATTACAACCGAGGCCGTCGAGATGTGGGTTTCACCGTTGGGCACTTGGTCCTGCGAAGAGTGCACTCATTATCGAGTACAGCCGCAGGCCGAAATGACAAACTGGATCCCAAGTATGCGGGGCCTTACAGAATCTTGCAAACTCTCTCTTCGGAAGTTTACGTCCTCGAGGTTGAAGATGGCAGGCAGGTGGTCATCTTCGCTGGAGCCTGTGACCTCCGCGGAACACCTCGGAGCGGCGGCATGTCGGCATCAGTCTGCTAAAGCCGATATTTCTCCCGATCCCACTATGCAGGAGATCGAAGAGAGAAGCCACTCGCTTAACATTGAAGAGGTTTTTCCGCTGAAGGTGGACAGCCAACAGGCTCAGCAAGAGTTGACCGAGGTGGTGACTGCTATAAGTCATTGCTCAAAAGAAGAGCGAACCTCTTGCCTTATCACCTGGGCAGGCTGTTAAGGCCACCTGGGACGAGTCCTCGGTTCAGGTGGGGTGAACAGGCCAATATCCGGCAGTGATTCGGGTCAACATCATTCTGGTGCTCCGGATGTATTATCAGCGGCCCGATTTATCTGCGGTGAGATCGCAGATCCCACCACCGTGTCACCCTCTAAGAGGGGGGCATATCCCCCGGAGGATTACTCGCGGGATGAGTGCAGGAGGGCTCAAGAGATCACTGAGTCCAGAAAGAAGCGAGGCGCCAAGAAGGTCGGCGGACTCCCTAATTTCTACAGGGATACGGAGTCCTGCCACCTTCCTACTCCACCCAGCGCCAGCAAGAGAGACCACCCAATAACCTCGCGGTACCTCTTCCCACGCAAGGCTTCTAGGCGCGTGGAGCAGCGTAAAAGAGTTCTGCGCTGGCGGTGTCTGGAGGAGGCCGCCAGGCGCTATAGGAAGTCTGTGTATGCGGCAAAAGAGACTGCGGATCATGTCGTAGCGGCAGGCGTAAAAACGCTGCCGTCACCTACGACAGTGGCCAAAAGGGAGAAGAAGCGGGCTTACTACACGTTTGTGGATGGGGTCCCCTTCCAAATGCTCGAGGATGGAGCGCTGGTCTCTGCCAAACGAGCTGGTGGACGGCGGATGCACGCCATCCGAAGGTGCGAGGACGAGGCGGCGAGCATCAATGGGGTTAAACTCTCTACTGATGGTTTGCTCGGCGCGCCCTCTATTGCGGCCCGTCGCCCAGTGCTAGCTCTGAGGGTCTCTTCATTGCCCAGAGGTCCTTTAATCCCTGGAGACTTGAAAGGAGAGGTTCTGGAATAGTACTGGGCTCTAGATGGAGAGCAACGGTGGTACTTCATCCACTACGTCTCCGGATTGACGCCGTAGCCGCCATTTGTAACGTCTAAAGGTGCTTGACCGACCTCCAATGCTCGGAGTTACGGGGTCATGCTCGGGCTATAGAGTCATTGGCACGCCTGCGGCTCTAAGGCTTGGAGGGTTGATACCTTCCGGTAGTAATTTTGTTTTTTTTATATATTATATTTATTATACTTTTTAATTTTTTAATTTTTTATTTATTTTGCTTTTATTTCTTTTTTTTTTTTTTTATTGTTTTTTTTTATTTGGATTTAGGTCCTGACGGCCAGGTGATAGATTTGTTGCATCTATATAGGAGCGTCAGCTCTGAAGGAAGCTGTGACGGAGCTCCTGGCCGTTGGCCGGAGGTCGTCATTACTAACAGCTCGCGATTAGGACTTGTGTATGTTTTGCTAACCTCGGAAAATTAATCTAATGTATTCGGCGCGGAGAAGGGCGAAGAAGAGAGGTAGGTCTTTCAAGGGAAAGACGGAAACTTTCCCTTGAAAAACTCACCGGCTCAGTATGTTTCTGGCCACAGAGTAGGATATTCTAATCTTGTTTTTGGTTTTTGGTTCTGGAAATTGTTGAGTGACATTCGTGGGTGCTCAAAATTTGAGCTGTTGTTTTTGCCAGATAGCTGAGCCGGTGAGTGACCTTATTAATATCTCTCTCTCCCTCCGTGCAATTGTTTAGTTTTTTTATTGTTATTTGCGTGCGTTGGGCCTCGCTCGGAATTTCTGGCTAATTAGTCGGAGCCTGGCGACAGCCGTTATTTGTTGTTGTTGTTGTTTACGCGAACGCTAACTGTCGCCGTTTCATTTGCTTGCCTTTTGTTATTTATGCGCGCCTTATTATTTTTTTTATACTGTAACGGTCAATAAATTTTTTGTTTATATTTGCATCTTTTTCTTTTGTAACGCCTGCCTAATTACCTATCCTTGACCTTCCAAGGTCACTGACGCGTGTTAGGCCGCAATAGCGCTTCTTACCTTCCCCCTTTTCGTTTATTTTTTTTTGTATTATCGTTCGCGGTTTCTAGATTCAGTACGATTGAGGGTGTTCCCCTGGTACAAAAAGGTAAGTTTTCCGTCCTCTAGCGGTAATAGATTCTCACGTTGCAAGCTATATAAAGTGTGCAAAGTATACCAAGTCCCTTCCTTCTAGAACATCTTGATTGATGGGAAAATCCTTTGATATATTGTTGATAATTTCCACTCTGATAAATCTAATGTTTAAATACATGACATATTGTTTAAGAAGATTCATGGGAAAGTATCTCTGAATTTTACTTGATTTTTTGTGTCAAATTTGTAATTCAGACAACTATCTAATTTACTTATTTTATTGTTGAGTATTGTGCAATTAAGTTTAGGCAAATATATTTATAACGGCTATATTAAAACAATCAGAGTACTTAATAAGATTTGATTCAAAGTTGCAATAGTCTTACAACAACTAAAATTAAGTTGAATTTACACAATGTTTTATTTATCAATATGAAAGTTTAGGATACAAAATAAATTACGATATGGTACATGTTGAAGGAAATATTCCTCAAATGCTGTTTGCATCGTATTTTATTTTCCTCACACTTCAAATTGTTCGAAATTTAAAATTAGTGAGATTGGGACTAGGTGGATAAAACGTTGACTTTCAATACGAAGAGCTGGGACTTTCCATAAGAAATTTACGTGCTAATAGGTCTAATAACGGAGATTCTAACATCTTTCTGTTTTTATATGTTTTATCTAAAATAAATCTCGTTATATTATCTAACACCAGCACAATAATCTCATTAACTTCCATTAGAATAAGCATATTCCTTTTGTGAAACATTGAACTCATCAAATGAATTGTTAATATTCATGTAAAAATACTTTATAAACAGGTTCTTATTGATGGGAAAATAATAAGGTTATGTTTGCTTGTAAAACCTGGTGTTTTAGAATGTGATGTTAAAGTTATTTTTTTAATATCAAATCATGAAAAATATTTATTGATATTTTTACACTTATGATTATTGTCTACAGAATTAAACTAAAGAAATAAAAATAATAAATTAATAAAAATTGCGTAAAAACGTGGTTGTGCGTAGTGCTACTAAATGCAGAAAAATGTATTACTTATTTTCTAAACAATGTCTTTATAAGGAAGCATATAACTCAATTCTCATCATCCTTGAACATATTTATTTAAAAGTATTAGAATGAATCATAGCTTAACTTAAATATTAAATTATTTCAGGGATTCCGAACTTTATTAGCTCAAACGTTAACAACAGATGACGTTATTTTATGGACAGCTTCGTTGAAACAAATATCATCGTTTACCACAGACTCGATCATACTTTATTATGTTGATTGTTTTCTAAGAAAAAATGAATTGAGTGATCCTGTAAAGTGTGATAATTATTGTATGAATATAATACATGACAGATTGAGTGCATTATGCATTACTAATTTGAATGAATTCAATATTGCAAGACCAGACCGATCTGGACATCTTTTCAAAATTCCACAAGAGATATCGCTCAGGGAAAATCACTATCTACAAAGTTTGATTATGATCACATATGAATGCGTTATCAGAGATAAAATAAGTTTACTTCCATTATGGCTTCATATATATAAATCGTCTGTAGTACTTAACAAAAAGACGAATCCATTCCTAATTTGGCAAAGCAAGTTTTTGTGTTTGCCTAGTTTATACAAAGATTATTGTACAGAGCTGGAAAGATTAATCAACATAGAAAATATTTTAGCAAATAAACAGAAAATATGTCTCCAGATGGATTCGTGGGAACCAGGTTTGTTAAATATTGATTTTTACTTTTTTAATAAAAACCATATAAGAAAATAAATAATATATATTTTATGCAGAAAGTAGAATAAGTACTAATGTAGCAATTTCTTATCACTTTTATTTAATTGTGTTGATTAGTATTTTCGAGCAAATATTTTCAGCATCATCATCTATTGTAGCAATGCTTGTGACGTAAGTTGAATATATCTTTGTAGGCGTGTGATGTGTAATCATCACAGTTTTGGGATTTCAATATGCTCACTTCGTGAAAGAAAACAATGTGTATGGTATTATGAATTTTTTAGTCAAGGATGACTATCACCCTTCGTTAATCAGATTCGGAAACTGATATAATCGCAATAATGGAGCAAGTAGTGATGTGCATAGAATACTGTATCGCAATAAACCAACGGGTTCATCAACTTGATTCAAATACTAAGCTAAAGAATTAGGAGTATTGTCCACAAGCAGAAAAACTTTTATTTGTTTAGCATGCTTTTGACAAACTTCTGAGACGAATACATATCTAAATCAGTTCATAAATATTTAGTGATCATTCGGAGCAGAGATATCATTTGATGTAAACTAGCTGATGGTTATTGTAGACACCTTATATTCTTTGACACGGCAAGAGAATGTTTGGTTCTCGAAACAACTTCTGCTTGACATGAGCAAATTGAGAACATGTCGAAATTATTGACATCGGGATTAAAACTTAAAATTCTATTTAGAATTTGAAATAGTAAACGTGTAAGTAATACCTTTCGGTGTAATGTTGAATCTAGGATTTGGTTCGTTTGTAACAGTATCTCTGGATTCATACTTTTTTCCAATTCTACTCAACCATATAATCATAATTTGAATCGATTAAAGTATTTCTTTAGTAACCTTATTTCAATTCTATACTGTAAATAAATTAAAGTACTTCTTAAACAACGGCCCGCTGATGATAATTTATGATGATGAGAAATAGTTTGTATGTATATCACTATTCGATATTTATAGCAAAAGTATCGCTTCCTATATCTCTGTGTCTCTCTTTCTCTTTCGATCTATTGATCTGTTTCTAACAAAAATTCCATGGTAATCATTTCTTTAAATTTTCGACAAATTTCTTTGAACTAGTTGAAAGACATATATGAAAATTGATGTATCTCAGGTTTGTCATCTTATCGAAATAAAGTATATTGTACATAATATATTGTAACGTTCAATAAACATCGCACAATCAGTTTATTCTAGTGTATTTTCGGTCATAGAGTTTTATCCTTAATAACCAGGAAATTGATCACTAGAATAGGTTACAGACAGGAGATGATAAGGACATTTTTTCATACAGCTCTATAAAAAAGCGCATGCTAGAGATACCTTATCTAGAATTGAAATAAAACGGAAATTTCAGCTTAGATGATACTCCGCTTTACAAGCATCTAGTCAATACTTTGTAAAATTATTCCGAATAAAGCAATAAAGGAATAAAGGAAAAAATTAACAGAACAGAGTATAGAATTAGATTATCGTTTATTGTTACACTCATTTTTAGGCCATCTCTCTCTCTCTCTCTCTGTATCGTTGAATTCGATAGATTTCGTTGGATTTTAAAAGCTGGATTGGAACTGAACTTTCACTTTCATATGTGTTAATACATAACAACGGTCACGCCTCCCTACTCTCAAGTTTTGCAAGGTCACTTTTGAGACGAGCCCTTTTCCGATTAAGCCAATAAGATTTCCTTCGTTAACCTAATTGGAAGAAGTTAAGCATAGGTGGTTAGGAAAATGGGGAAACTTTCCCTTAAAAGACGTACTTTTTTTGGTTTTTAGAACTAGATAAACTTTAGGTTTGAATTTTCTCATGTTTGAAAACAAATGGTTAGAAAAAAAGCTACAAACGACAGTGGTGTGTGCCTCTTTTAATTATTTAATTTTTATTAGTTATGTATTGGCTGTGATGTATATTACAAAATTATTATATATAATTCATTAATGATAATATTAAATACGTGCATATGATCGACAAAGATAAAAACTATATTATCATGTTTTCGTATGAAAAACAACGTTTTCACATTATCTTGTTTTTCAATAGTTATTTCATTAAAAATAATAATTGAATTTGGTCATACATTATAGAGTGTAACAACTGATTCGTGATTACAACAGAAAAAATAGTTTATGCTATCAATAAGTTCTATTAAATCATTTAAAAATTCTTAAGTGCAAAAGCTTAAAAACAAAGTAATAAAATGTTAGTAATATTACTTAAAGGAGCGTTGACTGATGGACAAAACTACGCTCAAAATTAAAAAATTTATCATTTTCGAGAAGTTTTTATACGTGATGCTTTACCCATCGTCGGACATTATAATACATAAGCTGTTGTGAATTTAGATGGAACAAACTGTACAGGCAGCTACCGGATAACCTACGAAAAGAAAGTCGAAGTCATTTGCCTCAAATTTCTTTTAAATCAATAATAAGATGTATATAATCTTGGAATAAGAAATAGTTAATATGTGTGACCGTCATGACGAATACTATAAACTTTTAACTAAGTCTCTCCGGCAAATGATCAGTACTTGAAGCGCATTATTTTCTTCCGATTGCGCTGACACCAAACAAAAAGTATGTCCTCGATCCAGTAGAGCTATTATTTCAATATCAAGCATTGATATCGGACACAATACATTTTACGTAGGTTAACCCATTAACGACGAAAAGGCCTGATTTTGTTTTTGATTATCGACGTGAAATTTAATGCCATTTTAGAATCTGGGCTCAAAATTGTGATTGACTGGGTAATAAAAAGCTATAGTCAATTAAACAAAAAAAAACGTGAAAATTTTTGCAAAAAATCAAATTTGCGATTTTTTTTAACAATATTATAAATATGATCAGAGGTGATCACGACAATTACAGTATCTCAGAGAATTTTGGTGGAACTTTTGAACCACTCCTTCCAACAAAATGGCGGCCAAATAGAAAAAAGATTATAAAAATCATAACTCATTTTTTTCTTGGAATAAATTGAGTTTAAAGAAAAAGTTTATGGAAAAACATGTCTTAAAATTGATCATAGAAAACCCTAAAACTTCTTCATAATTTTTGGAGTAAATTTTTTAGATTTTGGAAAACTTGGAAAATACAATTTTCCAAAATCATCTCGAGAATTATCTGCGAAAATTGTGATTTATCGTTTTGTTGAATGTTAAAAAAAACACTAAAAAATTTGTATTCCAGTGAGAAGCAAGGGGACTCACTCAAATCAAGCACCCCAATGGGGACAAAATTCTAATACGTTGTCGTCGTTGTCTCTGAATCATGCGAAGAGCAGAATGTTTTTTTTCCCAAAAATTATTGACTTTAGAGAAAAAGTTTATAGAACAGAAATATCTTAGAATTGATCATAAAACCCCACACATTTTTTCCAAATTTTTGGGGATGATTTTGGGAAATTATATTTTCCAAGTTTTCCAAAAACTAAAAAATTTTCTCCAAATTTTGAAAAAATTTGAGGGTATTCTACGATCAATTTTAAGACATTTTTGTTCCATAGCCTTTTTCTCGAAACTCAATAGTTTCTAAGAAAAAAATTGAGTTATATTTTTTATGATCTTTTTTCGATTTGATCGCCATGTTGTTGGAAAGAGTGTTTTAAATGTTTCACCAAAATTCCCTGAGATACTTTAATAGTCGTGATCACCCAAAATCATATTTATATTATGATTTATTCACGATAACATTGCTAAAAAAATTTGCAAATTTGATTTTGTGCAAAAATGTTTTTTTTTTTTTGTTTAATTGGCTATAACTTTTTATCAGCAGGAAGCTATGATAGAGGATTTTTTAAATTACCTTTGAAAAATTCTAGCTCTCAATGGAATATCGTTTAAAACCAAACAACAATAGTCTGAGCAATGTCATTAAATATAGTAATATGATAAGTTGTAAACCAGAAGACTCTATTGGTTAAATTTTGTATTTCACTAGACGTAAACGAGCTGCAAACGAAGAAAATTGTTCCTATTTATCTGTATCTATACTTAAAGTTAATGATGTACAAGTTGATTGCAATATTTCTACGGGTACTTGTATAGACGAACGCAAGTTCGCGCAATATACGACTATTTGTGTCAGTGCTGCTAGGATATAAGATCATTGAGGCACTTTCTCATGTTATTTACCTTCTAACTCGAAATACTGATAGAAAGATAAACAACACTTGGATGTATCTCGCACAGTTTATTTGCAAGCGATTATTCTAAATCTTATTAAAAAATGGCTTAATAGTAAGATATACTAATGATTAGATAACTTTTTTAACTTCCTATAAAAGTAAGAGATGCCCTCTGTAAGATAAATTCTACTCTGAATAAGGTAGCTAATAGTTGATCTAAAATAGTCTCCACATCTTCCGTTCCTGCTTGCTAAGAGCTTCCTTCCTATAGGGAAACGTAGAAATAATTTTAGATTTGTATAGATTTGTATTCTTTTTTGTTTCATATATATTTGTAGTTTTGAAACAAGTCATCGTTAGTCTACGAGTAAAGGTAAACTTTATCTAAAGGATATGTATTACTCCGTTATATTTCTTTAAACTGAAGCCTACGGCAAAGATGACGATTAATGATTGACATTAAAATAATTTTAATTTGCTAATAATCTACGGAAAAAAATAAAAAATATATAAAGAATTTGCATACACTCGCATGCATTGAAAAACGAAAGAATACAAAATAATAATAGAAAATAACAAATCAATACCAGCACCACACGGCGGCTACATGAATTAGTTACATTATATATTTTCTATTACGATGTGTAACTATTATGTACTTTTTATACTATACTTTTATTTATAACAAATAATTGAAACGAAGACATTTTTCAGATTTCTTTTCATGTTTAATTCAACTGCTGGGCTCTGAGTATTCTACAACTACTATTCAAACTGTCGAAAAAATCACTAGTTATAAAATAAATTATGATGTTCCTGAACCATATTGTTCAGTAATAAAACCCCTGGGTATGTAATATTAAAAATTGTAATTTTTTTTACTATAAACTTTTAACCATATTTTTGTCTATTTTGTTCCAGAAAATCCTATCAAGAATGAAAATATGTCATGTTTGAAAGTGTATGGAGCTTTAAAATATAACTCATTCTTCAAACCTGTTTGAAAATTAATAAAAAATAATGAAAATAATAATAATGTTAATAACGAATTTAAATTGTTTTCTTGTGAACGTTTTGACTACATAAAATATACACCTGAAAAAAATATACTAATGATAATTCATCTTTAATATATAGGGCATTTCAATCAATGTTATAATTTTACATTCAAATTGCTTTATAAATAATTTAGAAATTATTTTCTAATATATTGTATGTAATATAATTTGCAAAATGTAATATTTGATATAACATTTGATATAAAACAGAATTCTGTTTTATGCACATCGTATTCGCTAAATGATTTTGTAACGTACAATGGATATTACACAATTTTATTAAGTTAAGAGCGAATTTTAGTCGTAGAGTTATACCTCTAATAACCAAGAAATCTATCAGTTTATTGATAATTTATCCCATCCTAGATAGGTGATAGCGAAAAAAGGATTATTGAGGTGTTCGGATAAGATGCAGGAAAATGATCGACAAATCGAATTAGTATTTGTTGTGTTTTATTATTGTCGTTTATTCTTGCTGATACAACAGTGATTGCTAGATAAAAAAAGAATGAAGCGGGAGCTGCCTTGCTCGTCCGAAGGCTTGAATCGATCTGTTGCCCGCTCTCACTCACAGCATCATTGTTCCTTCTATACCACCTTTGTCTTTCCTAGGCCCAGAGAGCGGCGCTTTTCCGGGCAGGTTGCTGTTGTTGTACTCGTTTTTTTCTCGTACGTCCAGAGAGAATTAATGATAAGCACTCAAATTGTTAACGGTTTTCATATGGTGGGAAATCCGCAGGTGAATTGGTACCCTGATAACTATTCCCATGTGTTGGAAAAAGATCGCGTGTGTAGTACCATCCGGACCATAAGGTGATTCTCTAGTACAGCTTTATAAATAAAGCTTAGAAACCTTACCTAGAATTGGAGTAAAAAGGAAATTTCACGTAGATAGTACTCGGTTTTGCAAGCACCTAGCTACTACTTGATAGGATTATTATATGATATAATAAGCGATAGAGGAAAGAGAGACGAAATGAACAGAATTTGGAGTTAAATTATCTTTATGATACTTACTCGCTTTCCCACTTGTTTCCCTCTTTGAATATATAACTAATTCAACGGATTCATGTCCAGCAATTGCTTGCCTAATTAGCTTTTTTATTATCAGATACTAACTGTAATTATCATGCGGAAGTAACTGATTGTTAATTGTCAATCAGGTATTTTTAAAACGTTGTCTAGTTTACTGCTAGATGATTCTTTCATCTAATTTTAAACACTCTCATCTACGATCTGCTTGTTTAAAAAATCTAATTGTCAAATTCTGAGTTCATCTTTCATTTATTTAATTCTAATATGTAAGCAGATTATCTAGTTATTCTGAGTATAAGAATTATAAATTCACGGAAGTAGATAAACTACTTGATCATAGAATTATACTTAAAAGTATTTAAAATTATTGATTCATTGCTTATAAAAAGTTAATGTTCGTAATGTTGGGACAAAAGAAAAAGAAACCATAACTATATATAGTAACTATATATATGTGACGTCCGTTGATACTGAGCACGTGGTAGAAATAAAATTTAGTTTTTATGAAGTCATCGACCTCTATAGTTTATATCTATTTTCCGGCGTCACATGTTTACTGTGACTGTTTATAATTTCTGAGCATGAGAAAAGACTAAATAGAACCACTCGCTTATGAAAAGTCTCACGGAAAAACCATACCCTCCGATAAGCAAGTTAGTTTTCTCCAAAAACTAATAAAACGGACCCTCTTGACGATACGCCATGGTCCCGCGCTAACGAAATTTCCCAGACGCCTAGAGTCGTAAAAATTATCTTTCCGGCTGCGACTAACATCACGCAACGCATATTGATGCCACATCCGCTAGACATTTGTATAAACTAATAATATTAACAATAGTCACTACTGTTTATCAACATTGTAAACCATCGTTATATTTGTAATAGCCATAAACTAAATCTCCTAAAGTCCATAGACAAAACAAGAAACCACGACTAAACAAGCCAACATTTGTTATAGTCTCGTTACCATTTTTATAATAAACTTAAGCCAATAGATTGTAAACTATGGATATCTCTCTCTCCTGTCAAATTCGCCCGTTAGATTATTCAATTAATTAAATACAATTATTAAATTGTATTAAAATATTAAATACAATTAATATTTTCTTCAAACGATACTGTACGCGACATCTCTCAAAAGAAGAATGTACCATTTTTCTATCCACCCACGCCAAGATTCTTCCAATTAGACTAACGAAGGAAATTGTAGTTAAACTATTAAATACAATTAATATTTTTTTCAAACGATACTGTACGCGACATCTCTCAAAAGAAGAATGTAGCATTTTTCTATCCACCCACGCCAAGATTCTTCCAATTAGACTAACGAAGGAAATCATCTTTTCCCTCATTGGCCTAATAGGAAAAGGGCCCGCCTCAAAGGGACCCGGAAAACACTAAGAGTAGGGCAGCGCGACGAGGGCTATAAAATGGCCCGCGCGCAGTTGTATAGACAGTTCGAATCCAGCCTCAAAATTAAATCCAACTCTGACTTGTAAGGGAGAGAGATCATCTAAAAAGTAGTAAGTCAAACAATAAAATATCATACTTCCAACTCATTCTATTTCTTCTCTATCGCTTGTAGTAAAATAATTAGCTTTTCCATCGAATGTAGATTGGGTGCTTGTCAAACCGAGTACTATCTACATTCAAAATAATTCCTCAAACCAAATCCTGGCTAAGGTCTCTCTGGCGTGCGCCTGTTATAGTGCAGTACGAGAGAATCGCCTTACCATTCCTTTCATTCCATAACCTATCCCGAGTTGGATAAATTACGTAACTAGACCAATTGATTTCCCGGTTATAGAGAATATTTTTCTACGGTTATTACTCTACGATCAAAAATACACTCTTTAATAAATCTAGTCTGTAATATCCATCGGACGTTACATATACAACTAGCCATCCGTAGAAGCAACCGGTTTTTGTAATTTAATGGGACACTTGCGTGTGCGGAGTAACCGCTGTCCCTTTCTGGAGACTGTGAAGGGAATTTTCGGAAAATAGTAACAGAAAATTCCCATCTTTAAAAAAGGGAATTTACAAAAATTATGTCACAAAGCCGAACTCGTCTTTATAATTCGCGGAAAACTTATAAAAAAAAATATAAATCGAATTAAGAGTCGATTGCAGAAGTAAAAAGGAGGGAAAAAGGAAAACAGTTTTCATGTCACATTTTCTCTTCTTTTGTACTTCTTCTTCTTTTTCGTTAAAACAACTTAAATAAATTCAGCGAAAGATACAATTTTAGTATGTAATGAATCATGAGCAATATCTGGAACTAGAACATAAAATAAATGCTAAGTAAATAGATTCCTCTTGTTAGTTCGTGTACCTTTCACCTCACTGATGCTAATTCCTAGTTACCTGAGCTGCTCTTTTGAGTCAGTTCAAGCTAACCTTTAGAAATAATTCCTTTGCTATTATAAAGTTAGTCAGTGAAGGCGGAACATACACATTTGCTGCGTCAGCGTCAATGACAAAAGTGTCTGTTTAGTTAACTATCCTCAATTGGAAGAAAAATTCCCTTTTACGCAACCGACATACGCTCCTGTAAGTAAGACTAAAGTCTTAGACAGAAAAATTTGTAAATTAGAGGATTGTCCTATGTACGTCCTTTATATCTGTAGCGTCACTAACCCGACGTCACATGTTAATTGTAGAATTTATTTCTAACTAAATTCTTAGACTCCATTAAACTAGCTATTTAGCTACATAGATTAAATCTAATTCGAACCATTATTTATTAAAAAATTAAGGTTATTATATGAATTTGTGTATGTTTACTAACAAAGATATACTTAGATGATTAAGATACTTCATATTAAAAATATAATTCACTAATTCTGATAAAATCTGCTTTTCTAAAAATAGTTCCTAAGAGTTATTGTGATTTACAAAATTTTTAACATAACTTTCCCATATATTAGAACGAGAGAACAATAGTCTTTCTCAATTCTTGCTAAATTATACGTTCAGAAGTCGTAGCCGAATGCAGATCTTGATCTGGTTTAGAATAAACACGATTTATTCAAATTTAACTTAACTTATTTTGACCTTGCTACACTTCTGACTCTCATATATACATTCTAATGTTCAACTCTGTAAGCTCATTCCCCAAAAGCTAAAAGTAATTCTCAATCATCCAATCTTTATACAAATTATTCTATTATTACTCAGTAAACTTTACGATCAAAGAGGAAGCCTAAAGTATTTTTCCTCTCAAAGATACTCTGCCATTCAACGATCCGCCACCGGTGATGGCTTCTACGATACAATAAGATTTGTAATTTCATAGCGGTATTTTATTTAATCTTGTAAATTATTTTTGTTGCTGGATTAACAATAAACCTTGGGTACATGAGTATATATTTTTGCATTATTTATTTGCCTTCATGAATTGGTTTAAAATTTTTAAAACTATAGTATAAATAAAGGTCATTGGGTAGCGATCCAACCATGAATACTGCTAGGCGGTCACTGATATAAACATTGACACGGAGAGGGGGCGATTTATTGTCCCGCCGACTGTTGACAGAGCTGACACTCAACTAAAGTGCGTACTCTTATTGACGAAGGACTTGATCAATTGATCCCTCAGATATAGGGTCAGTGTAGGTACTGGTCGGTATCTAGGAGTTGCACATCCACGTTGTTCCCCGCGAGTACACTCGGCCAAAAAGAAGTATGATTTACCCATAGACGGATGTAGCGAAAGCAATTCTCCTGCGGTAGGACCAATTCATGTGAGAAATCGCATGGGATGTAACTACCACGTCCAGCAGGCACTTAATTTTTTCCAAGCCCGCTCCTGTGAAATTCGTGAGCTGGGGCGGATAGGTAAGGCTCGGCGTATAGTCCTCATGATCGGTGCAACCACAGTCAGACATTCTGATCCCGCAGATAATTCTAACGTTACCTTGTTAAAGGGAATTGACCATTTTGTACGCGGTACTAATCTGCTAATGTTTTCAAATTTGGTAGTAGTTTATGAGTTGCAGAGGTTAGTGCGCATAGAGATATTGATTTTGTTCATAGGCGACAAATTTTGGAATTTTCGGTTGGTTTTGATGGTTTTTATAAGTATTGAGATTAAAAACACGTTATTTAACTGTGCTTATGCCGATTTTGATCGATGTTAGGTTTGTGTCCCTTGCGCGTGAGCTTTCGCGACTTGATGCTCCCTATTATAGGCTATTTACTCAATTTTGTGTAGTTTTTTTTGTGGATTTGAGCGGGTAAGCGTTGTTGTTAACATGCGATCATAAGCTAAATATGTGGTGCATCCAAACTTTTGATGAGCCAGATGGCAGAGGTTGAACTCGATGAAGTTCTGAAACTTGGGGAGCAATTGAGCGTCAACGCCACGGATACCCAGGAGGAGCTGCGGTACTGGCAGTTGAGAGCAAGAGCAATGGTCTTCAGAAATAGACTAGAATTTAACCGGCCAATTGCTCCAAGCGATTTCGTCGCAACTGAGCCATAACCCACAATCCTGTGTATTATAGAGCAAGTATCAGAAGTCACGAGGTATGAATTTCCATGCCGACATCGAGAAAGAGCGTGACATAAACGCCGAGGACTACCGTCGCAACAACTATGAAGTATTGGTCCTATTTTTAGTAACCACCAAGTCCTGCATATCAGGTGTGAGGTAAAGGGGCAAATGGCATTCACTACTGTGTCGGTAGAAAGTCCGGTTCTAAGATTTATACAATTTTCTATTTGGTAATAAACAACATTTATATCTTGGTAAAAAATATATGTTGATAAAGTATTAATAAAATTTATTAACAAATAAAATCGCTGACAGCAATATATTTTTATCTAAATATAGTTTTACAACGAATATACATATTAAATGTAGACACTTTGAAAATAAAAATAAAAATCTTAATTCGAACAAATTCTTATAAAGATGGCACGTGTGTTAAAAGACTTGTGTGGAAAAATAATTATAATGTTGTAGAATGACATGAATGAATTTTTCGAACCATTTCTTTTAGAATAAAATCATATTTTTTGGAAAGTATTATTCTTTGCCCTTTTAAATCTTCTACTTGTTTTAATAATTTTTCGTTGAAGTATGATTGCTCTGCTACAAATTTCGATAATATTTCATTTTCTTCAGAACGTTTTAATTTTTCGAATAACAAATTGGATGTCATATTCTCAATTTTAATTTTCAATCGGTCAAAACTTTCCGATAAAGGAATTTGATTATGTTCTAATGCAACATATTTACTCTGCCATTTATCATTATCGTTAAGGAGTTGAATATTTTTATCTGTGAGTTTTTCAACGAATTCAAGTGCTTGGGCTTCTCTATAACGATACATTTCTAAATCTATCTGAAGTTCTGCTATATTAGCATTTAGCTGTTGCACTGTAAATTCAAATTCTTGAATACGATCTTCTTTGCTGTAACAGATGTAAAAATATTAATAATGGTTTAATGATGCTTTCAATTCAATTATAAGATGCATTTTTGAATAGTAACTTAATAAATTCCTGTTTGTATATAAACGCAAAATACGTTCAACCTTTTCTCCTGTTCTTCATTCTTTCCTTTTTAAATACTGAAGTTTCTACCCAAATATTATTTAGTAATACGAATCATTTAACTTTATGATTACATCATAAAAAAAACATATTATTTTATTTTGGATCACGTATTTTTTACTGAAAAAGAAATTTTTTTAATTTCAATACATTTTACGTGAATAAAAGTAATTATTATTATTAGAATACGAGTACGAGGTCTGGCTATTAAATAACGAGACTATTTATGAAAAGAGCCTTATTTAAAAAATTTTTCTACAATTGAATGTTCCCCTTCAATGTGCTTCCCTCCCCTCGGTACACACTATATCATTTGCTTTATCCATTGGTCAAAACATTGCAGGAAGTCTTCTTTCGTAAGAGCATGTAGGATCTCAGCCGATTTTCGCTTTACCTTTTCCATCGACTCGATCCGGGTTCCTTTTAAGGCATACTTAATCTTCAAAAACAAGGAAAAGGAGCACTGGAGTGCCTCTAGCGGCTAAATAATGCTTCACAGATAGCGTATTATGGACAGGTACATTGTTCTGGTGCACGATCCACGACTTGTTTCCCCACATCTCCGACCGTTTTTTATGACTCGCTTTCGTAATGTTGTGAAAACTTTTTAAATGGTAAGTTTGGTTTACAGATTCACCCTCTGGAACCCATTCAATCATTAACGTGCTGTTGAAACAGAGACAGGTCCATCTGGATGCTGGTCATCTTCCGTGCTTTCCGCCCTTCAGAAAACCGTTTATAATATTCGAAAATATGCCCACAAGATAGAGAATTCTCACTATAGGTCTTTTTCAACAACTTATAACACTAAGTCGGAGTTATTTGTCTAATTTAACGAGAAATTTCACATTGATCCATTGCTTGTGTTTCTCGCCCCCCCCCCCCTGCCCATCTAGGACGCCATCTGTGTGCGCAGTCTCGTTATTCAACAGCCAGACGTAAATCTTTTATTTCTGACTGATATGTATGTATGTATCTGTGTGAGGTGTAAAACGTATGGTCAAAAACTAAAAGTAGAATCGTTGCAAGATAGCCAAGTTAGCCAGTCACATATATTCAGTATTTAGAAGTAAGTTGTAAAATATTTAATAAATATGTTTTTTAAAATAGAACAATATTCATTTAACGCATTCTTTCGACTAATAAATAATTATTCAAAAATTATATTTAATTGTTAATATCATTCGCATTTCGCTAATTTAAAAAATACCTCTGGGTTAGCTTTTCTGGAATATATAACGAGGTTCTTCACACCTTGTCATCGATAATGTAAGCCAATCTCGACATTCCAAGAGACATGGTACACATAGTATAATTGTGATAAGAGAGAAGGGGAGTAGCAAAGCTTGGACGGTAAGATTTCAGCTTATTAGCTGAATCGAGGCTATTACAAACATGAAGCACATGAAAACACGTATGATCACACGGAAATTCTTCACGGATCTGGGTTAGGCCGGGCGAATGTATTGTCATGCGAAAGCTCTCGTAAGTAACCTTGTTATCGATACTCTCCTTCTTGCGTACGTTCGATACCTGTATCTTACAGTTCTGGTTGAAACTATCCTTGTGTTAAGTAGTAACGAATAGCCATTCTTCAAGTGTGAAGATAGAGAAGGTTGTTAACAGTCAAGTCGATGAGAGAGTAACTACTAGTACTACAGAAAAATTCATAGCGATTAGATTTATGAATATATACTGCCATCGATTTTTTTGAGATTTCTCGTGCTCGAGAACCTCCTAAACTGTTTTAGATTTCTGGGAACCAAAAACTCAAGTATAGATCCGGATGCAGACGCAAGCCATCGCGCTTCAAGGGACATCCCAAGATCATCACCGATAAAAAGCCTCTTCATGACATTTATTTGCAGTCCTGCGCTTACTAGCATACAAAGGGTTCGCTTGAGCCACTGTAAATGCTTCTCGAACGTATTACTGATGACTATTAAATCGTCGAGGTAGCTGTTTACTCCTTTTTAACTTCTTCCATTCCATTCTACAAGTAGGTGCTCTTTCTATCCATCTTCGATTTATTTTCGGGACCTCGCAGTTTCATTTTATTTACATTTATTTACATTTATTTATTTGATACAGAGTGACTAGGAGAGATATGAAATGAAGTGCTGAGGAGTATAACATATGAAAAACAGAAAGAGAAAGAAAGGAATAATCCAAGTCTGAAGGGTCACATTTAGTAATAAAGTGGCGTCGATAAAGAGAGAGAGAGAGAGAGAGAGAGAGAGAGAGAGAGAGAAAGAGAAATAAATTAAGGAAGTTAGGAATTTTATTTTACTTCATAAGAGTTGTAAATGGAAGGTGGAGATGCGATTTCTAAATTAGAAAGCGGAAAATATATTTTTTACATACCTTTTCAATAAATTTCTAAAGAATAATTCTTGTTCCAAATTTGTAATTTCTATATTTTCTTGTTTTAGTGTTTCATTTAGAAATTCTATTGATTTGGTATAACTAGTGCCTGAATTTATTAGATTTGATTCATATTCTGTATTATCTTCTACGAATGCTTCATATTTTTTTTCATGTTCATTACAAATAATTTCTCTCTTTCGTAATTGTATTTGTCCATGCATATGCGGACTAACTATTATCTCTTTATCATTTCTTGGCTTACATATATCATAATAGCTTGCTGAGTTGGACATTTTTTCCTGAAAATTGTTGATTATGTAATATTCAAATAATTACAAATGTTTATAAAGTTTACTAAAAATAACTGATAAACTTATTGAACAAATTATTGCATTCGCCAGATTTGTAAAGTGAAATATTGATTTTTTTGGTATGATTCAAACTTGTAAATCACTATTGGGATTTCAAGTTATATTCACATTTAATTTGTTTTCTTTTATTGTGTTTTTGAAATAATTGTTTTCTATTTTCTATGGTTACGTGTTAATTTCTGACATCAAGACTAGGTTACAATATTTGGTTTTTATGTAACGAGTGGGCATATATGCACGAGTTCGATGACTAAAGTTTTGCGAAGAAAATTCTTAATGCATCTAAAAAGATTATAAGTATTTCTGTTTTGCATTATTTTCCGCGACTACCCAATACCACTTCTCAAAAGGAAGTAAACAGTAAATGTCTTAGTACTTTTGTTGCATGGATGTAATTTTAAAATTACAAAAATTATAGGTTATAATGATAAATGTGATATAAATTTAAATTTATGAAACAGTTACAACGTATTATAACAAGGGACATTTATTTGATACGTCCGTGTAAGATTTATTTATTATAACAATTAATCTTTATGTAATGCGAGGCTGACCGTCGCCTACAATGGTGTATCAAAAATAAAACACTGTTGCCAACTATCGTCTGTTCCATATGTGACAGAGTTCTTGACCCTTAGCCAGAATCTGGCGGCCACTTTGTCGGTTAATTAGCCGCTTGTTGGTACTAGATCAACAGTTTTTGGTGAAAGTGTTAGTGTAGATAAGCTGAAGATTTTTTTTTCTTGAATTTGGTTTTCCGAGTCCTCCTGAGCCGACGACTACCTTCATTGTTCTTTCCCTCACTCTCCCTGCGCCGATTGATTTTTTTTTAATTATATTGTTGTTGGGCCGTTTGCATGTAACTATCGCCATATTTAAATTGTATAGCTTCTCTGGTTAATAGAATGCGTGAGGATATAATTCTAAGTTTAACTTCTTCATTTTTGCTATCACAACAACGTATGTATGCATAGTCCTGATGAAATTTTGTTTTTCGCTAAATGCGGACGTTCTTTCTTGACATTTAATTTCGACAATTAAACACTGAAATAAATTTACTTAATACTAGCAGTTGAATGGATTTTCTTTCGGAAGATAATAAAAATTTTTTCCAAGTGCATCCCAAAAAACTGACGCCTAGACCTTACCTATGGGTGGAACTGTCTTCGCCTCCTTTGGAGCTGATTTCTCCCTTTCAGTCCATTGTTTTAATTGTTCGCTATTGGTAGCTGCCAAAAATATACTATACAATGTATCATCGCGAAACTTTTAACTCGACCTATATAGTAAATACTTTCTATTATAGCCATTATTTTCAAACAAAAATCATCATCTGTACGCGAAATCGTTTACTTTTGAGACGATCTTCGTAAATATAATAAAACATTTTTTACTGGAAAACAGATTATATAATCAAAATATGATCTCCGCGGAAAACTAAATTAAACATTTTAACGTGACCAGAAATTGTGCAAAAATCATATTTATTGTGAAAAAAGACTTTCATTAGGTTCTTATTTTCTTTTATCTTTGAGTTTACATTTTCTTTTCATGAATAGTATCCCAAGGTAATTTATTTCCATTGAGCCATTTATGATCAAATCATTTTAATATGACAGGTTAAGTAAATAATATATCTACATTTGATGACGTCACTGACTCTTATGAAGTAAAAGTTTTGAGTTGTAATCTATTTTATTATTTACTATAACGAGTTGTATTTGTAGATAGTTGCGAGAGAAAGTGTGATAAAAATATTTTAATTAATTAATTATAAATAAATATCTTATAAACTGATTGTTCGATTGAGAAATAATTTAAAAGTTTGAAAAAATAATCAAATATTCTATAGATTAGTGATTGAAAATCAATGTCCTTATTTATAATAAACTTTTTATGAGCGTATAATCAATTATTTTTAGTTACTAATATTTGTTCACAATTCATTTGTTAATAACGTTAATTGATTTACACAATTTGTAGATTCTTAGAAACTTGACTTTATAAGGATGCAACGCGAATACTCTCTTTTGCCTAATAGAGAAGGGAAAACTTGCCTTTTATCAGGGGAAGGCACCCTCAGTCGCACCGAAATCTATAAATCGCGAACAATAACCTGATAATATAACAAAAAAGAGGAAGATAAGAGGCGCAATTACGGCCTAACATGCGTCAGGCAAGTAATGACCTTGGAAGGTCAAGGACAGGTGAATAGGCAGGCGTTAAAATAAAAAGAAAATTTATTTGCAGCTACATAAAAATAAAATAAAATGTGAGGAGCGCATGAATACAAAACAAAAAAATAATAATGAATGGCGACAATTAGCGTTGGCGCAACAAAAAGAAAAATAACGGCCGTCGTTAGGCTCCGGCTATTTATCCAGGAAATCCGAGCAAGGCCCTACGCACGTAAATAACAAACAAAAAAAAAAAGAAAACAAGAAAAACAAACTAAAATAATGCACGGAGGGAGAGAGAAAATATAGGGCCACTCACCGATTCAGCCAACTCGCACAAAACAGAAAAAAACAAATTTGGGCACTCACAAACTCACTGACACTCTTAACCGGAAAAAATGTATCAAACAGCCCTCGTCTGTGGCTAATAATACACTAGCTCGGTGAGTGTCCCCTACCCTCTCTCCCTCTTCGCAGCGTCGAACAGTTTAAGCGAATTTTCCAAGGTCCCTGACCTCGGAAACATAAATATGCCCTAATCACGGGCTGCTAATATTGACGAGCTCCGGCCAACGGCATGAGGATAAAAAAATAACAATTATTTTAACAAATTAGTATTAGTTTATAACAATATTTGACAACTATATAAAGTCAACTTGAAGTAATAATTCCTGAGAATAAGTATAATAGCTCCTAATCTAAGTTTAAGCGTTATTGAATAAATCATAAAAATCGTTTATAATCTATTAATAATTAATTGAAAGTTTGGATTCAATTTTTTCTATGAAAATCAGTGAAAGCATCATATAAAATTGTAATTAATAAATGCCTAGACATAATCTAAACGATTTTCTTGTCTTGAATAAGTTTTTGAGATGAACACTCACTTCTACTTCTTATTGGTTTTTTTACCGAACGAGCCGTAGGTACATTGTAAAGTTTTAATGAAAAACAAATTGCAATAGAAGAGGGAAGAGAGCCAATGCATTGAAAGCCAACAAATTTGATTATAATAATGTGGCCGACGATACATCACTGACAGCCTTAGCAACAAAAATCCTAAAAAATAATATTGCTCTGTGGTAAATCAATAAATAATAAAGAAATATGAGAGGAAGCATACTTATAGAATGTTTCCTGCTAGACCACAAATATCCCTGTAATAAAGTAAATAAATCAATAACCCAAGTGATAGATAGACTATCTGTACTATTTAATATAACATGACACCTTGATACACTGACGTTCATATCAAATGCATATGGCGATATCCTTATACATATTCTTATATATATTCTCGATACTACCTGTTTAATCACCAACTATGCTCCTGGGTGCTGCAGGAATTCACAAAAACCAGCTAATTTCCTAGAATCCAGTATACCGTGAAATCCATTGAGTCAGGAGTTAGTGATTAAGGATTGTATAGGTATTAAGAAAAAGGAATTAACAAATTATCTTATAGCTAAATTTTTTTACAACACTCACTTGTGGAGTTACTATATTCTGACCGAATTTCTAATTCAGGGTGCCAGTACACAGTAATTTTTCCTATTCTGTTACAAACTAACTTAAAATGACATTACAGCGTGAATATGCAATTGAAACTCTAGATAAACCCAATTACATGTAAATGAAACATGTGTAACAAATTTTATATTGATATCCGAAACAATATTTTCAAATTATTTGGTTAAGTACTCTATTAATTACAGTCATTAATATTAGGTATCAATGTTTTGCAGTGATTCATACTTAATATTAAACTGATTAAATATAATTCGTATACTGATTAATGAATGGCATTATAAGTAACGATTGGTTATTTGCATTAAAAATATAAATTAATAATGACATAATGATAAAAATATTTACCGAAGATTTTTTTAACTTCATCTTTATTTCTTCTGCTGCACTATTGATAAATTTTAATCGATTTCGAGCCCAAGTTAGTTTCATTTCTTTGGTATTTTCAATAATTTTAAAATTTTCAATTCGATTTCTCAGTTTTACTATTTCTGAGCATTTTGTGTGGATTTCTTCAGTTAGTTTCCGGACTTTATCGTGTACTTTTTCAAACTTTTTTTGAATATCCAAATTTTCTCTTAAAGTTATTTCAATTTTTTTTTCCGTAGCATCTATAAGCCTGCAAAATAGTAATTTGATATATAAAACTATATGCATTTATAATGATGAACAAGTTGAAATATACACTTGCAGTATTATTTTTATTAAAAAGGTGTTGCAGGTACTGTTAAAACCATCTCCTAGAATTTTTTTATAAAATGTACATACAATTTATTGTATTAAATGCTGTGTATTTTCATATATCCGATGAAAATATGCCAGTAACTGATTGAGTTTATTAGGTAGACTTTGTAATAAGCATTGTAACATTTCATAACTGTTTTAAAATAAAATGTTATTCTTGTAAAACTTTCCAAACCCTTTGGCAAAGTGAATTTCTCTATAAATGGAATATTTTCATATGAGATGAAGTAGAACTATCCATTATTGTATTTATTGTGACAGACAATTAAAAATTTGATTTTGAATGCTGCTAGTCGTGAATCACTGTCCAACTAGTATATTTTTCCCTATTTTATTATAGGAAGGTATAGACTAAATTAGTGCTATACGACTAATTTTGTTTTCCAGCAAAAGTAATATCGTATATGATAAGTGTAAAGACTTACAAGCTGAATAAATTCGTAAGCATAAAAAAAAAACAATGACATAGAATATAAAAATGAATATAAGCTCATGATTACACGAATTCAAAAGGAAGTTTCAAATGAATTAAATGTGTATACGCGTAAACGTATGCGTGTGCGTATGTGTGGATATTTTATGGCCCAAATTATTAAATTGTTTCATAGCGAATTCTATTACTGAAATTAAATTGAAACAGTGGAAAAAAGTAGTCTAATAAAATAGACCATTTAAATTCAAGATTCAAGTTAATCGATCTCTTAGAATCAAGAGATATATTTGTATGCATGTTGAAATTACTTTTCATGCGCTCGTTTATCGTACATCATCATATTGCAAACGGTCATACTGAGTACGTGAAAAACTAGAAAAAATTTAAATGAAAACGAAATGGTGGCCAATTTTGGTTTTTCGGAAAATTATATCACAAAATTCCAAAATTCAATTCGGCTGTTTATCATACACAAGATCACATAAATGTCCTTCCATTATCACTGTATAAACAAATTAATGGAGAGATTGAACGATAAAGTTTGATAATTATCTCCAAAAATTAAAAACTTGGCAAGTACGCTTATTTGTGTTGCCTTATTTCAATTAAAATTAATCGAATATGTCACACAAAAATATGAAAATTCTGTTGAGAAATTTATTTATATTTATAAACGAGCAGCATCATAATATAAATATAAATATAATTGTATCTATTTAATTTATCATTTTAAATGTTACTCAATTAAAGATGAGTGGAATTTTTTTGTGAGTTCTGTGAACGGCGTTTGTTTGCTTGTGAATAGTTCCTTGCAAGCCAAAGACGGAAGGGATTTCTGCATCGCATTGTGACTGGGGACGAAAATGGGTTTTGGGAAAAAGTCTATGGAACAAAAATGTCTTAAAATTGATCATAGAACATCCTTAGATTTTTTCAGAATTTTTGGAGACAATTTTTGAGTTTTATCGTAAATAAATCCATTTTCGTCCCCAGTCACAATGCGATGCAGAATTCCCTTCCGTCTTTGGCTTGCAAGGAGCTGTTCACGAGCAAACAAACGCCGTTCAACATCTCTCGGCTTCAACTCGTACGGTACCTAATTTCCTTGTTTTTGAATCATTCCCATGACTTTCAGTTGTTTTGAAATGGCTTGTTGCATCATTCTCAATGATCCTGCCAATTTTTATTGCGTTTGACACGAGTCTTGATCAAGTAATGCCTCCAATTCTGCATCTTCGAAAACCTTCTCTCTTCCACCGCCATGCTGGTCTTCGACATCAAAATCACCGTTCTTGAAGCGTTGAAACCATTCTCGACACGTTCTTTCACTAAGAGCGGCCTTACCATAGGTATTTGAGAGCATTCTATGAGCCTCAGCCGCAGATTTCTTTTGTATTAGAAATTTGATCATACGAATCAGTATCAAAATCTGATGCATCAGAACCAGAATTATCAGGATTTGGAACGGTAACTATATCATCGTAGGTGTTCATTGACGTATCAATTTCGTACATTTCATAAGAGGGAGTGAAACGTCTCTTACGTTTTTGCGACATTGTAATATAAAATAGTAAAAATACGTAATGAAAACAATAACGATGGTTATCAATGACTCTTGTCGATTGATCGCATAAAATATATCGACTTCATACAGGGAAAACAGTCACTTCGATTCGACCATAATTGTATGGTCACAAAATAACACGAGACTAGTCAGTAATAAAATGAGCTTATACAAAATTTTTTAAATTGACTTTTTGATATGTATATATATTATTATTATATGCTGTACAAATTGTACTTGTACACACTCAAAAAAGGCAAAATATTACCATAATATTGTTAGCTGTTCTTTATTCTGTGTTAAAAATATTACACACTTCTGTGATCATGACATAAATCATTTTTTCTCGAAAACTATTGAGTTCAAAGAAAAAGTTTATAGAGCAGAAATATCTTAGAATTGATCATAAAATCCTCTCAAATTTTTTCCGAATTTTTGGAGATGATTTTGAAAATTGTATTTTTCAAGTTTCCAAAAACTCAAAAATTTTCTCCAAAAATTCTGAAAAAATCTAAGGGTATTCTATGATCAATTTTAAGACATTTTTGTTCCATAGACTTTTTCTCTAAGCTCAATAGTTTCCATGAAAAAAATGAGTTATATTTTTTATGATCTTTTTTCGATTTGGCCGCCATTTTGTTATATTTATATCATCATTCCTTCACGGTAACATTATTTTAAAAAATCGTAATTTGATTTTTTGCAAAAATTTTCACATTTTTTTTTGTTTAATTGGCTGTAACTTTTTTATTGAGCAGTCAATCACAATTTTGGGCTCAGATTCTAAAAGGGAATTAAATTTTATGTCATAACACGTGTTTTCTAAATTTTTCTTCTTATTTAACTACGGAAAAAATCGCGTTGAAAATCAACAAAAAAAATCAGGCCTTTTGGTCGTTAATGGGTTTAAAATACTCTATTACAACATTAATGACTTCCTCATTGCTTTCAAATTTTTTACCTTTGACCCAATTTTTGAAGTTAGCTAAAAGATGATAATTGCTGAGGGCTAAATTTAGTGAATATGACGAATGAGAAGCAATTTGATTTTTAATTCGTTGATTTTAACCATCGCAACGACCGACAATTGGGCCAGGTGCGTTGTCATGGTGAAACAAGACTTTTCTCTTCATCGTGAGGTTGTTTGTTTTTCGCTTCATTTTGTAAAATGGTTGTTAAGGAGATAAAGCTTAAATTTAGAAAAATTTTACAAGAGATTTGTTTTCATTACTTATTCTAGAACAAATATTTCAATAGTTTTAAGGTTCACACCTCTTGATTATTTTTACCTTCAAGTAAACTATGAAAGTCATTGAATACATTGATTCCTGGTTTGAGAAGCATGGACAACTCCGAAAAACACGTCTTCAAGTTGCAGAAATTTTTGGGTGGCCAAACAGGTACGTCCCTCAAGAAGTGTGTTGTTTCCACTCGCTATTCCGTGTAGAGCCATTACAAAATTAACTTAATTTATTTTCTCCGAACAACTTTCCGTTTTCTCTGTCTTTATGACGTCTTGAAAAATCCATAAGAAAAAGTGAGAACATAAGTCAGGGTAAAATAAAATATCCGTCCAAAAGTTAATTTTTATATTTCTCTCTATACCTTCCCTTTATGGGTTTTTTAGGAGATCGTGTCACTTTATTTACGTTCCAAGATGACTCTGACCTGGTGTTCTGTTTTAACGACGAGAAATTTTGATTACACGTTTCCGAAAATTCCTCCCTTAGTTTTAAGTTATTTTATATTTTCAGAAAAGCAATAATGTATAACTCGAACACTAAGCCTCTTCGTCATTTTAAGAAAAGGGGCCAATGGTCATTTTGAATACACGTGCGGTCCCATAAAAACAAGGAAAGAGAAAGAAGAAAAAAAGGGTCTCGTTTTCTGGTGGATTGCACACACACGCTCGCGTGCGCATATATATTCATTCTGACATCACAAATTGTATAGGATTTATAAAGGAAAAAACGTTTTAATAGATCAGAGACCAAAGACTTTAATTATGTTGACTTAAGTTAATTTTTTGAGTTTGTTAAATCACAGTGATTTATTTAAATAAAATGTTCATTTTCCATGATTTCTCTCGTTTCTCACTATATTATAGCAAATGTTCAAATTTTTCTCCATTAGCTGCAAGATTTTAATTCGGACACCTTAAAAATCGCTAGCTCAATGATACAGATCATTCATTATATCTTCTCTGGTTGTCTGGCCCGTAAGAAAAAATCTGTAGATAACGTGACTAGTAAGTATTAAGATCTATTAATACCCATTCATGATAATTACTATCTAGAAATCAATGTACTATTCTTACAATGTGGAGTATGTACCATCTTGTTGCAACCACATTTTCGTGTTGTTTCCAAATCAACATCCTCCATGAGCACTAGCAATGAATTCTCAATTCCAAATATCTATTTCTCTTACGTTTCTCTCAGAAAAGGCTAATCAGGTAAATTGATGATGCCATGCTACATCTTCAGGCACCAAAGATTGATGAATACCAATGAGATTTTTACTGAACTAATAGTGGAAATTGTATCTATTAAGTTGATAATCACTGTCGAGTTTGACCTCGTCACAGAACATTGTAAATCTAAAAATTATAATCATTTTTTATGATTCTTAAAGATCATTTTACAAAATTCAATACGCATTTGAAAGTAAATTGGTGTTTAACCTTGACCTAGAGTTATATGATATGCATGATATCCAAATTATATAGAATTTGTAAAGCCCTTCTTCGCGTAATACAGATTTCCGGTTTGCCGACTGTTTATATAAGGGTGAAGATAAAAAGTAACCCGGAACAATTAAGATAAAAATCTTTAAAATTAAAAAAATAATTTAATTACCAAAAAGATAACTAAATTGTCACTTTAATGTACATGTCATATTTATTAATGATTCAGTTACAAAAATGCAACGCAAAATCTCTATTTCCGAGGAGAAGAGGGAAAACTTAGCTTTATTATAAAGGAAGGCTCCCTCAGTCGCGCTGTAATTCATTAACTGCAAATAAAACAAAACGGAAGGAGAAGATAGAAACACGATGTGGCTTAATGTTTGTCAGACGATTAATGACCTTGAAAGGTCATGGAAAGGTGAGTAGACAGGCGTTAAATAAGAGTACGCACGTTTACAAAAAAAAAACAATAAATTATTGAAAACAATAAAAAAAGAAAAAAAGAACAAAAAAAACGCAAGGCACAAACAAAATAAAAAGAAAAATCGATGACAGTATATAATAAAAACAGAAAAAAGAGTAAGGCAGTGTCACTCACCGGTTCAGCAGTCACGATTAAAAAAAAAAACTAACACCTTTCGGCATCCATACACATCACTCACTACTCATTAAAACAAAACCAAAATGAATCAAACTTTCAGCTCTACGGTTCAAGATATACTGAACTGTTGATGTCACTGTCAAAATGGTGTACAGGCATAGGGCGGGGGGACGGATACAGCGTTGAATAGCTGGAAACGTCTACTATTCCAGTATGAAATCACGTTTTTCCTCGGTAGTAGTATTTTTTCTATAGAGGTTAGAAACAAACTTGTTTTTTTTCTTGTGCCAACAGCAATGTATGAAGAAAAACACAAGCAACGGGTCGATGTGAAATTTCTCGTTAAATTAGAAAACAAAATTCCGACTCCGAGTTATAAGTTATTATAAAAGACCTATGGTGAGAATTCTCTGTCTCGTGCAATTCTATATCTATTCTTTCGAATGGTATAGATGGTTTTCTGAAAGCTGAGAATCTGAAGAACGAAAATCAAAAATTAAAGCCATGCTAATCGTTTTTTTTTCGACATCAACAACATCGTATTGATTGAATGGGTTCAAGAGGGTGAAACTGTAAACCAAACTTACTATTTGAAAATGTTGACAACACAGCGACAGTTCGTAAGAAACATCCGAAGTCGTGGATCATTTACCATAACAATGCACTAATTTTTACTAATTTTTATCTGTTTCCGAAGATCAAGTTTGTCTTAAAAGGAATCCGGTTCGTGTCGATGATAAATGCTCTTACAAAAGAAGACTTCCAGCATTGTTGGTATGATTTCGTTGTTATTGTTTGATTCAACGACAAAACTATGAAAGTGACTGTGGTTGAACCCGTTCGATTTCGTCTCTGGGTTAAATAGATAATCAGGTTAATGTTCTCTAATGCAAGGATGCCTGATTTCAGGTAAATATATATTAAACCATTATATTTTTGAACGTAAAACACTTAATTTTCAATTTTTATTTTTCAAATTACTATCTTTATGATAGATATATGGGATTTACAGTAATGAGATACTATATGCACTATTAAGAATTAAGCGATGAAATCAACATAAAATCCTTTTCTACGAATGAAGAAATTAATGAAATGAATATTGGAAAGCTCCACTACCGTTAAGCAACGAAGACGTTTAGGCCATTTGCGCTATTTGTTTCGAATAGGGTATCATTTGTAGCTCTAGTAATTTGGAGTCCGGCAATAATAGCCTCAATATATGCCCATCTTTTAAAACACGAACGAAAGATGGTAAAAAAGGGTGAAAGTTGGAAATCTACGTGAAAGCGATTCCAAAGGTGTGTTCATCTTCTCAATTTAATGGGACACGTGCCGCAAAACCTCAACGTGTGCTTGCCGCATGTCCGGTAGGCTCTTCGCGTGTAGCAATAAACAGGAAAATACGGGTTGCCCGATGATTACGTTTAGGTAGCTGATTACCCACATGGATCCTGGATAACTACGCCCTCGCGCCTCGCGGATTAGGCCGTTACCGACGGCCTGAAGGGTAGGGATAGTGCGTGGTGGGCTCTTGCTGCCAAACATCCGTCGACGCGGGAGGGTTCCTTCTGGACAACGGTGAGTTAGGTTATTCTTTCCACTCCACTGGACAAATCATGCTTCTCCCTGTTCCCGCATGTGGTTGGGTACGACTGTGTGCTCTTTACTTACGCGTTCTATCAACTTTTGATCGAGCGACCGCGCGTTCATGTGTGCGTAAGTGCAGACGTGCACCTATTTAGTTATTCAAGACGACCAGCGACGCCTTTCTACTGAGCTAAGGATAGGGTCGCCTGCTGCCTTAGCAGAAGAAGCGCTGCCTTCTTCTGGGGCGTCTTCTGCCACTACTCTTTGGATCACCGCAGCTAGGAACGTTAGCGAGGGCGGTCCTCGTTTGAGCTAAATTCGCGCTACCTACTATTTGGATTTCATCAGCTAGGATTTATTAGCATATACTATTCAAATAAGAAAATATTTTTCTTATTTGTATTATATCACGCGCCTACTAAATCGCATTGAATTGTATATACATCATACAATTGTTCATGAGTTAACTCTAATCGAACTCCAGTGCTTTGAGGTGTAACTTATTTTAAGGAACGCCAGCGAGGGCTGTTCCCATTTAAGCTGCGTTCACGCTATCAAGGCAAAGACACCTCTCTTCCTCTCCACATATCTTTCTATCGGTGGTATTATGTGAGCGTCAAGCTGGTAAGCAAGCAATACTACCTCATATTGAATTGCCATTCGTTCCTACCGAATAGTTATACTTGTACAGGTTAAGCGAACCTTATAAATTTCACCGTGTTACACTGTAATTGATCTACATTGCTTCGTGTTAATTAATATTATTGTATTTGTTCCTGTTATAACGTCATATGTAATGCATCGCGTTCAGAAGGCTTTTTCCCTACTCATGTTAGCGTGTTTTTGGCCGGATGAATAGTATATGCTATTAAATCCTTATTCCGAACCTAACCAATTTCTGTTTTTCTTATTTGTATTATATCATGCTCCTACTAAATCGCATTAAATTGTTGTATTTTTGTTAATTTATTTTCTCCGAACAACTTTCTGTTTTCTCTGTCTTTATGACGTCTTGAAAAATCCATAAGAAAAAGTGAGAACATAAGTCAGGGTAAAATAAAATATCCGTCTAAAAGTTAATTTTTATATTTCTCTCTATACCTTCCCTTGTATATACATCATACAATTGTTCATGAGTTAACTCTAATCGAACTCCAGCGCTTTAAGGTGTGACTTATTTTACTTAAATTATAATATTCTAAGCGTCTAAGCTAAATATAATATATACACGAACTAATGAATATCAAACAGGCAAATAAAAATATCAGCTAGACTAATTATAAATAAAATTATGACAATACTAAATCAGGGAGGGGGGGGGGCAAGTCTAAAATAAATATATCCATTGGTCCTTCATAAATTATCTTCGCGTTTATGAGTTCTAATTTATGTCCTTACGTGTGGTACACTGGAATATACAAAAATTTGGATATATGCAGAAACGACACCACTAATCGTGATGGAAACTAATAATTTGATTCGTTAAGTAGTGTCATGAAACTCAAATTGAATCCCATAGAACTACATCATATGTTTTTATCTTTATCAATATGTGATCGGTTCTTAGTCAGAGCTCACCCATCAAGTTATCGCAGAAGCAAGAGGTACTCGCCGGTAAAATGTTATGTGTGAAAAGGAGGAGAAGGTATTTGTTACGAAGAAATTATTTTTCTGAATTTTCGTTGGAGTTATCGTGTAAGACAGTTGGAGAGGTAAAATCGAATTTGCAAACATTTGAAAGTACAATTCGAGAACTAAAGAAAACAGTATTCCAAGAATCAGGGAGAGTTGGTCGATCAAGAGGTCAAGCCGAGCAGTGTACTCGTAGTAGTGAGTAACATAATTAAAAAATTAAGAAAACTCAAGAAACGATCAAGGAAACTCAGTGAAATTTAAACTTCACCACGCTCTCAAACTTTCTAAAAACAAATCCTTGCTATCCGAGGTAAACGTCTTGACTGTCCGATTCCGCATGTTTATTTGATCTTTCTTTCTCTCTCTGTCTGCCTCCTTCTCCCGAACGGTCAACGACTTCTCTACTGTCGCGTAACTCGTCGGAACGATAAGATGACCAATGGGATTCTGAGCGATGACCGAAAGTCCCATCACAGAAGTTATTGTCACAGTCTGTGCGTTTACTACTATTCTTAATTCTATTACTATTACGCGAGTGAATCAATGTGACTTTGACTTATTGTAAAATTTAAATTTCTTTTATCAGGTATGGTATAATTTAGTTCATATCTTCGATGATCATAACAGTATTTCCTGGAATTTTTACTCCTATATACTACTACTGTTTGATATTTTCCGACGTGCTAGTGTATTTGTTAATGTACTATTAAATAAATATTTGAACACGCTATATTAAATCACTTTTAGGATTGTCTTAATCGTTATTCTTGAAGTAGTTTTGATTATATTCCCATTCTGAACCCTTTAGTATGTTTCGTTTATTTTATTCTGAATCTTCATCTGCTAATATGGTGCAGCTAATACTATTTTCAGAGAATTGTACATTATACATTATTTATACTTTATAAAAAGAAAATATGAATATTGTTGTATTAAAATTAACTACTCTAACTATTTGATTATCTAAGTTATACTCGTAACATAAGATCATTTTCCTTGTCGTATTATAAAGAAGCGGGACACTAATCATTGATTACAATGGTTATCTGTAGCTCGGTACTTCGCCACATAGTTTGACGAGACGCCGGTGAGCTATGCGTAAGATGCAAGTAAGGTGATGAAATAAATAAAAATAATCAACACACCGAAGTTTCATTCTGCGAATAATATAAAAATAAATTTCGCGACCGGTTAGAAGCGGCCAGCGAGCGTTCAACATTTAAGATTTTTCTTGCTCATATAACCAGACGACAGCGTGGTTCCATCAGCTCGCAAGTAGTCCCTTACGGAAAGCCTCCAGGGTGTTTAGTTCCGGCATCCCGAACAACAAACTCATAATCATGGACACGATGATGAATTTTCTATTTTAAGTGAGCCAGAAGCATGTGAACTAACACTAACAATAATCGGTGCGCAGAGAGATTAAGATAGTTGTATAAACAACACACCTCTGCGAATTTGGCACTTGCTGTGTTAAGCCCACGCGGTCACTATTTGGATCTCTTCGCGACTTTTTTTGTCCGAAACTTCCAGTTAAACCAACTCCTTATATTTTTGTAACAGAACCACAAAATCATCACCAAATCTGAACTTCCATTAAAATTATCTTGAAATAATTTTTATTTCACTACAAAAAATTTAAAAAAGGAATAGTAATATTTAGATAAAATAATCGGCTCATTTTCATATCTCGTATCTGTTTAACCTGTAGTTAAAATTGAAACTTTTGTAATACAAGATTTTCAATAAAAATATAAAAATGTTCAATATAAATATAAAATGATTTATGTAAATATTCACTGGTATTAAACAGACCACAAGGCTATTTTTGGTCTACGAGTCATGAGTCATTAAGAAATTCCAAACGTAAGTATACAACTGAAGTAACATATTTTAATATGGGTAACAAAAATGTATAGATATTTCTGCATTGTATAAGCATTCAATGTAGTTACAACGTAATTTTATAACGATACGGTTAAATCATTGTCTAATATAAGTTTATACTATGGTATTTTAAATATTTCATTTACCAACAAATAAAAATTAATTACATAACTATTTTTACTTAACTACAGTCATACCAAATTTTTGTTATATTTCACATCTGTTATAAATATTTTATAGATGTAAATTCATTCAATAGCTACTGATTTGTGAATTTCACGATTTCTCGATAGATGTATGTTGTATACTTAATAAGCGAATGGAATCTTACCTTTTCGAATCAATCAGTTTCTTTTCACTTTTAGCATACTTCATAACTATTCTGTCTTTGTCGATTTGAAGCATTGAATGGCTATTTGAAAGAGAATTGTATTTGTCATCCATTATTTTTAATTTATTTAAGTAATCGGCACAATTCATGCAATTTTCCGTTTTATTATTTTTAATGGCATGATCATTTTTCAATTTCTGTAATTTATCCAAAAGTATACCATTCATATTTTCTAGACGATAATTGTCATACATCAAACGGAAGTATGTAAGAATGAAGTTAAAAATCGGTCGATGTTTATTGAAACTAGTTGTGTCATTAATTTTCCTTAATTGTAGTTCTAATTTCCCAGTTCTTGATAGACATACATTTTTACCAGAAAAAAATGAGTCATAAAACATTTCCAATGTTCGAAGAATATATTTATAATGCACCATTTCATTTTCTATCACATATGTCTTAGATTTATTATCAATGTAATTAAATGCACATTCAGTATAATAAAAGTTGCAATAATAAACGCTGAGAAAAATACAATTTTGGAATTTCAGTTTTAATACATGAGAATCGTCAAAAATGGTAAGGCACCCTTCAAGCTCTGCTAAATTTGAAGGGCAAATATCTTCAGAAGTTGATTCCATTGTTATTTGTAGTATTTCTAATGTAGATTATCAAATAGATTTTCTTTTTCAAACCGATACCTAAAAAAATATACAAGTTCATTAGAAAAAAATTTGAGAAAATTGTCCAAAACAAAAAAATTTTTTCAAATAAAAAAATGTGCGTTTCAATAAAAATAAAAAAAAATTTATTTTAATTGTTTATAATTTTACAATCAACAAATCTATTTTTATAAGATGTATATATTATATATCATTAAAATAAAATCGTTCTTGTGTATTTAAACAACATTCATGCAGATCCGATGATAGTTTTCGAGTTATAGCGTTTAAAAAGTTTTTTTACCAATTATTTATAACTTTTCAATTAATTAATATTATGAAGTCAAACTTCGGTCAAGTGATGCTCTCCATATAGGCATTTTATGTGCTAAATACAAAAGAAATTTGAAGACTTTGTTGGGATTTACCCCAAAAATAATTTACATGCCGTTATTTAGAGATCACGAAGCATATCATGCCGTTTGAATATCGATGTGCACATTATTAAATAACAAAATATTGCCTTTTTAACTAATAACCCAATAGAGATATCCGTCAATTAGCATGCGAAAGATGGTACATAGATGATGTATGGGGATACTGATATTCTAGAATCTTTGAGAATAATATAATTATCTGAGATAGCATTATCTCGGATAAGGTATTGTTATTCTCGAATAAGGATAGAATTCATTAAGAAAACCCTATTCCTCGTGGCAATAAGATTATTCGGCATATGGGTATTGTTCTTTTTAGGATAGGGTCTATCGATATATAATTGTCCAGGATGGGTTTATTATAGATAGCTCAATTGTGGATAATTTTTTATGAGAAAGTAATGTATTAGCGCATTCATACACTTTATATTAAATTAAAATTAATCTTATTAAATTTTATTACGTACATGTATTTGTAGTAGTTGGAAGATTTTTCTCATCGTATAAAAAACAAATAAAAGTAAAATATCTGAAAAGCTTTAAAAGAATATCTTGAAAACAGAAGATATCAAAACAATTAATTTGTTATATGGTGAATATTAAATTAATACTCATGTACATTGTTTAAGTAATGATCCCAATATTGTACCATTCAAAACAAAAGAAACACAAGTAGCTATAATTCAATGTATATAAAATATATGGAAATCGGATGATAGGCATTATGCGGTATTTTACCATACTTTTCAAGATCAATATTTAATTATTTTTTAATCTTAGTTTGATGATAGAGATATTCAATTATTTAATTTTATAATTTAACTGTTTAACGAATCATGGCGACGATAAAATATTAATTAACTTAAAATATTATAAATAATTAGAAAAAAATGTCACTTTTTTTAAATGACATAATTGAAAAGATATAAATCAGGCCTCTATTACTTTCATTCAAAAATTCCAGGCGACGCGAATGCTAGAAATATCAACTCCACTTTCAATCGTTTGCAGCTAGTTTTGTTTTATAACTCAGTATATTTATTGGCTAAACATTCTTTATTTGATGAAATGATTCTACATAGAAATAATATTTTCGCTTAAGAAAACTAATCAGAGTCCTAAATTTTGTAATTGATTTAAACAATTTTCTAATTTTCTTTATTGCTTCTTCCAAAATTCCAGTTTGATAAGTCGTATTTTATAGTATATTTTGTCGTATTTTCTATGTTACGTAAATGAAAAAAATAAGGGATTTTCACATAGGACAGAAAACAAATTAATTTTGGGGGAAATCGGAGCAAGGTCTTCGATTTTTTAAATATTTTGCACATCGAATGCCTATATGGAGGTAATTATTTGTGCCAAATTTGACGCCAAAATATTAATTAATTAAAAAGTTATAAACAATTTAAAAAAAATTGATTTTTTTTTAACTGCTATAAATGGAAAACTATTTATCGGATCTGGATAATTTTTTTTTTAAATACCCGTAAATAATTGTATTTTGAGAATATATATGTCATAATAATATATTTTTTAATAAAAAAATTATAAACAATTAAAATAAATTTTTGCCATTTTTATTAAAAAATGCAACTTTTATTTGAAAAATTTTTGTTGCAATCGATTCCTTGGGCAATTTTGTTTAAGAATCCGTAATAAAACTATAGTGTATTTTAATGGGGGCTAGGTAATGACCTTCCAAAAAAGCGCTACCTGCGGCGCTTAGCTAGAAGATCGGACCGATAGAAGCATCCCACTACCCCGAAACTTTTCTAGATAGTACAGTTCTATAAGTCAGTACCATAGACTATATATTATGTAATCGGGATGACATCAGTATAAACAATATTTTATTTACTTAAACATAAACAATTTAATCGCAATTAGATGTAGTGTAATATTTCATATTATTTTAGAAAATATTCGTAGTTTACAAGAAATCTATTTTCCAAGTATTGTTAGAAATTAACAGCTTAGTTATAACATGTTACATTACTCAATAGATATTAGGAAAATGAAATTAAAATAGTCAATTATTCAATAACATTTCATTATTCAATTATTTAATAATATATATATATATATATAATATTCCATATGGTAATATCCATTAAAATTATTTTACTATATTTTATAAAGGGGTTCATAAATTAATTATACAAATTTAATATAAAGTTTAAATAAATAAAATTGCTAAAGTTTATAACAAATTACACTGAAGTATTTAAGTACATTTATTCTTGTGGTCTTTTAATGCTATAATCTGTAGAATAGGAAGTTCTTTTGACCATCAATTCCTTGCTGCTTTTATTTAGAGGAATAAATGCGTGATAACTTAAAGTACCATCGACACGTAATGCTGTTTTTAATAATTTTGATAAATTTTCTTCAATTTCTATGTGTTCTGCGATGGTACAGTAAGCAAAAGTTATACCAGGTATAGCTTTTTGTGCCCATTGATATAATTCTTCAGCTGAATTAATGCTTACGTCTGAATTTCGCAAACTGGCGTTCCGGGCTAATCTTTTCACTGTTCCGCCAAGTCCGTCACATGCGCTTTTTCCATGACAACTTGCGAAAAAGTGCCATTCAGCTCCAATTCCATATGTCTCATAATGAGAAACAAGAGTTAAAAAATTTGATTTATTCTTATATTGACTTGCAGCTCCATCAGATACATAAATCACTTTTTTAACCTTGTTCTCGTATCGATTTTTTATATAATCAATTAATTTTTGGCGAAACAATATCACAGCATTCACATCATATTTCGTAATTTCGGAAATTACGACGAAGCTGTCTTCTTCAGTTTTTTCCTTCCTTTTTATATACATTACAAATGGATGAATAGTTACCTGTTTGCCGTTCCAATGACTTGCTTGGACTTGGTCTTGATATACAGCCGTATAATTCTGAGCGAAATCTCCTATGACCATTATTTCAGATTCATTCAAATTATGCCGACGAGTTTTTATATAATCATTTTGACTTTTGGCAATAAAGTCATGCTCTAATAATTTACATTTAAACTGTACCTCCGGGTGGTTAAGATAGTCTTTAATATTGTATGTGTGCTTTACAAGATCACACTTTCGGTTTACAGTTTCCCATTGTTTACAATGAATGAAATCATTGCATTTCTTTTGAAATAATTCTCGAATATATCTCAAATAATGGCCAATCCAGGACATTTCGAGCATTTATTAAAAAAACAATCTTCGCCAGGTCTTTCAGATGTCATTCTAATTAAAATATCTTTTGCTGTTTGAGGTAATTCTTCATCATATTTGATCTTCAAATTCTTCATTGTCATTTTACAGCCTTCCATTAATAGTTTTGGATTTTGGTGGTGAATACAGATACAAACATTGTGAACACCTTTACATTCATTCACTAGAATACATTGATCAGGTTGCAATGTACAAAAATATGTAAACCCCAGGCGAAACTTGAGTCCAATTTCAGCACAGTGTTTTTCAAACATGGTATACAGTTCTTTTAAATTAAACATAAGTAAACGCCTTTGAATTTTAACTTTCTTTTTGTTATCCTTTCTCATTATTTTGGTATCGTTGGCACCTGGACACGGCCGGCTTATATCATCTTGTAAATAAAATGAGATAGCAGCACTTTTTATTTCTTCACTTATTATAGATGTTCTGGTTCTGGAGAGTGGATAGGATAACATTCCTTCCTGTTCACGAAGTTTTTTAGCGGTTTGTGCAAAATAAAACGAACAATTAATTTCTCTTTCTATTTCACAGACACTTGTAGACATTGGTATCGCAGTTAATATATATAACTTTTCTGAATTAGTAGTTACTTTTTCATACGCTGCTTTCAGGTCTTTATAAAATACACTTTTTTGTGTAAATCCATCTCGATTACTGTCTACACAGCGATATTTTCTCACAAGTACACTTTTCAAATTATTTGACAATGAATTGATTTTGTTTTCTATTAAATCTGGTATTTCAATATCTATTGAATTCATTTTTCCGATTTAAAAAAAATCAAGCAATGGATTTAAGCGATCTAATACTATTTTTCTACGTTCATTTTCGTCGTTCGAAAATTCTTCATCACATTTTACGTGGCAAATATCTTGATCTTCATTAGCACTATAGTCGAAACTAGCCTCATTGTTCTGATTAATAGAATCTTAACAACTACTATTTTCTTCATTTGTACGTCCTCAACGTGTGTCACTGTAGTCAGAACTTGTTTACGCACTTTGTATGGATTAGAGCACTCTGATAATGGCATGATTATATAATTTTCTTTGAAACTAAATTGAAGTAATTTTACACAAATTTAAAAATACTACTTAACAAACTAAAGTATTAGAAAAAACATTCAAAGAAAATAAACAGTTTTAAACTCCTTAACATAATTATTGCTCGCACTAATTTGCTTAAGAGCAGCCTATTTTCGTTATTTATTATTGTCATAAATGTTAATCCTACGTACCATTATTTAAATAAAGTTTAGCTAATAAATGTAGTAATATAGAGAACTGAACTACCTGGAAAAGTTACGGGGTAGTGAGACGCTTCTATCGGTCCGACCTTCCAACTGTGCGCCGCAGGTAGCGCTTTTTTGGAAGGTCATTACCTAGCCCCCATTAAAATTCACTATAGTTTTATTACGGATTCTTAAACAAAATTGTCCAAGGAATCGATTGCAACAATAATTTTTCAAATAAAAGTTGCATTTTTTAATAAAAATGGCAAAAATTTATTTTAATTGTTTATAATTTTTGTATTAAAAAATATATTATTACGACATATATATATTCTCAAAATACAATTATTTACGGGTATTTTAAAAAAAATCAATTTTTTTTTTTTTTTATAACTTTATAATTAATTAATATTTTGGCGTCAAACTTGGCACAAATGATTACCTCCATATGGGCATTCGATGTGCAAAATATAAAAAAAAATCGAAGACCTTGCTCCGATTTCCCCCAAAACTAATTTGTTTTCTGTCATAGGCGTAGTAATTAAAGTTCAACCACGAATGTGAACAGATCTCAAGGAACGTCAAAGTGAAATTCCTTATCATACGATAGTTTTTGTAATAAATCTTCATTTAAGCTTTGATGAAAATTGCATAATTATGCCATCGTCAGAATATTTTAGTTCGTTCAAATTATCTAAACGCGGACGTCTTCAAGAAACTTTTCTTCATGACGCTGCAACAATCCAGAAAAAAATACCCCATATACTTCAAAAAAAAAATTTATTTATTATCAAATAATTTAAATAGTCTATTAATGTAGAAATGAATCGAGGTGAATTTAAAAACGTGGAAAAAGCGTATGAAATACAACGATCGATTCAGAAAGGATACATACATTATTAGATTGATGCGTTCTTCTGAGAACACTGAGATGACCATTTGCATCGCTGCTTGGGTGTCTGTCCGGACCTAGAAAGGATACGCGATTTGAGGTTAAAGGTATGTATCTATTGGAGGGTGAGCTTTATAGGACATTCAGGAATTCTTCCGTGATGCTGGCGTCGAGGGCCATGACGACGAGGTTGTATTCATTTGCTCACTTCATTAGCAAGCACGTAATGTCATCCAAACGTAAGTTCGGCTTGGAGGAACCATCCTTCCGGCGAGTGCCTCCAAGACGCTAGAAGTTTGCCGCTGTGCATACCACCTGAGTTATTGGCAACAATTTTTGTTTAGCTTGTTGCTAAGGTTATGAGTATAAGAGAATTTGATGATGGGTATAAGTCTCGACTTAAGTGTTAGAGCTCGTTTAAAGATAATACGATACGAGTGAGTAGGGTGTGGTACAGTACAAACAAGAACATAAATTAGTTAAAAGATAAGTATTTGTTGCATATGCTATTCATCCGGTATAAAAAACCGCAGACTTGAGTGAGGAAAAAGCCTTCTGAATGCAATGCATTACAGAGTAAATGATTATAAAAGACAGTACATTAATTGCAACACACGATGCCAGATAATACAATTACAGCGCAACACGGTAAGGTCGATTAGGTCCGCTTAACCTGTACAAATCTAGGTTTTCGGTGGGACAGAATGAACGAATAGATAAATGAAGTTTCTCGCTTACCAGCTAGACGCACGCAAGATACCACAAATGGGTAGGTGTGTGGACAGCGGTGAGAAGTGTCTCTGCCTTGATAGCGCGAACGTATCTCAAACAGAGACAGCCCTCGCTAACGTCCCTAGCTGCGGTGATCCAAAGAGAAAAGGCAGAAGACCTCCCAGAGGACGCGGCGCTTTCTCTGCTAAGGTAGCAGGCACTCCTGTCTTTAGCTCAGCTCCAAGGCACCGCTGATCGTGGCGAGCAACTGATGTAGTGCACGTCTGCACAAGCGCACACGCAACACACATACACACACACACACACACACACACACACACACGCACGCACGCACGCAAGTCGCGATAGAGAAATTAGGAAGCGCGTAAAAGAAGCGAACGCGGTCGCACACAACACCTCACCGTGGTCATGAAGAGACTGTCGTAGAGACGAATGATCGATAGCAGCAGCCCGCAACGTACTCTCCCTACCCTTTGATATTTCAGATATTTTGTCAAAAAAAAAGAACTTTTTGAGAAAATTACAAAGAATAAATTTCTAGAATTGTCCAAAGAATACCTATAAATTTTGTCAGTGTTCAAAAAAATATTTCAACTTTTTAAAAATTTGTAATTTTAAAATTAAAAAAATTGGTCGAAATGTAATAAGAAAATCCTACTGCATTCTTTGAATAATTTATACTTATTTCCGAAAATTCATATTTTTTCAGACAAAAATTCATGAATGAATGCAATCATTTTTTCACTTCTGGCAGTGAGGTTCCAAATTTATTTCAGACGGAAAACACTGTGGAAATTTGAAATAAAGACAAAATCAAGTTTTTTTTGTTAAACTGAACTTTTTTCATAGTTAATAACATTTTCTGAGAAATACCATCGGAAAGAGCGTATCTTAAACTATAAGAATATGTCTCTTCCAATTTTTTTAACACAAATAGCATTAGTTATATACCCTCAAAAGAGATATGCCAGGAGTGGCATTGTGAGTCGAAACGGGTTAACTATCGGTTAACTAACATTGGATTTGTTTGAATGCTTATCATGCATGTTACTTCCTCATGCGTTCTTGTAACCATAACTTGTCGGTACCAAGAAAGGCCGAAAAACGCGCCTCTTACCGATAAAATATTAATTAAACATTTATTAACAAAGGCCCAAGCTGCATATTGTCATCATAAAACTTTATTCTCATTGAAAGATTTTATTCCTATCTAAGTAAAAATAAGCTAAATAAAAAGCGAACTTGTCATAGGACACACAAACAAAGTTACAAATTTCTCTTTTGAATATTTTTTAATTTTACCAAAGTCATTTTTATAGGAACATAATTAATACAATGCATTTATGATTTTCAATATATCGGTTAGATTCTGTAATTACAGGTTCTGTAATTATAATTAAGATAGTATAGGTAACTAATTAAAATTTTTGAAACACCTTTACAATTTTTTAAGAATAATTATTGGTTAATTTTGCAATTATAAAAATGGTTGCTCTTCAAAATGGTAAAAAATATGTGTCATCAAGTTTTATTGGGCCCTAGTAATCATTCAAATATAAATCGATATTTCTTATTTTCTAATTGTGAATGAATTTATATAAGTTTAATAGAAGGGAGCTTTCATTATTTTATTTATTTATTTTTATCTACAGTAAAGATTAATTATTATATGCTCATTAGGCATGGATTTTTTCAATACTTATTTGTTTGAATGATTTTATATGTTCTGAAATGTTCGAAAGGCGTGGAAGATATTTAATAAATTATAATGATTTATAAATATATTCACCAAGAAGTTGGGCCAATATATTCTATATCATTGAAAGGTATATTGGGTGGAGGAGATTGTACTACAAATACAACAATAAATTTAAAAAAAGAAAAATTAACATGTAACTTTCAATGCGTTTTACAGTAATAATATTTAGACATTAAACATAATAATAATAATATGATGTTTGCCATAACACTTTACTTTTCAAATTAAATTATCTACTTCAGGCACAAAAATTCATTTTGATAAGCTCCAGTTTTTATTTTAACTATAATGCAGAAATTGCAGAATTATATTAATAGTATATCTTTAAGCAATAATTGACTATGAAACTAGCAAGAGAGTAATAATTTATTTGTATTTGTAAGAATTTTCCCAACAAAGAAGTATAAATATAATTATAATTGATATTTAAGACAGAAAGATATAAACACATGAAAATAGTTTAAAACTGTATACATACTTTTTAAGAAATAACTTCTAAGAAATTTTAAATAACAACATAAAAAAGGGTATGTTTACTTCATTTTATGTCTGTTTTTATAATTTATATCTTCATTATTATCGTATTTTTCAAAAGGTTAATTTGTTGTTAGTAGTAATAGTGAATTTGCAAGATGTTTAACTTTAGGCATAAGATAATTCATGACGATTTACATACAGGTTTTAAACCATTAAGTAATTTAGAAAAGATTTGTCTAATTTTAATAACAACTACGGTGATCAGTTTAGGAAACAAAAATTTGCTTTACTATACAGTTATGAAGAGAATTAAAATAAATAATATTTTGAAAATATTATAACCAATAAATATATATATATATATATAATTCAAATCAAATTAATAATTTCATGATTGAATAAAGTTTATATAAATATTAAGTTTTTTCTTGAATATTGTATCTTAAATACATACTGGCATTCGTAAATCGCGTTAATATATCTTATTTTCATTAGTTATCTTATTATAATTCTTATAAATTATATCATAAATTTACTATAAATCGAATTAATTTTGAATGAAATATAAAAAATCGTTTAACCTTTTTATGTTTTACACTGTCATAGTCTAATACCTAGTTTCTAATTCAAAATTATTTTAGTTTGAGGTTATAGAAATTGTAAACTACATTTACTTAAGGCCATGTCACATTTTTATTTATCTATGACATATAAATGCATAGTCACAATTATGCATTTCTACTTTAACTAAACTACTTACAACGTTCATATAATATATTATGTTCTTACATTCCTAGTTGATAGTAATTTGCAAACAATATTATTTTATATTATTAATATCTTTTTGAAGGTAAAACTGATGGTCGTGCATAATTTTTCTTTTAAATAAGCGATATAACGATTATACGTATTTATTCTATCTGTGATTCATTATTATTAATTTAAAAAGTTGTTTTTTAAATCAATATCAATATGATGCATTTACAAATTCAGAATCTCCTGAGTGATTTGGAAAAAGCAGAATTAGAGGTAGGTTGTTGTCATGTGAATCTGTTTTCTATGTTAGTGTTAGGTCATAAAATTACTTGCAGTAATGTAGTTACAATGGAAACAATGAAAAATATTATCACAATTAAATTAAATGAATTATAGAAGTATATGTTTATATTTAATTATAAAGAAAATATAATTTTAAAGTATAAAACAGATTATTAAAAAGAAGATTAACAATCAAGTACAATTTTAAAATATAAATTCCCTTGAAATAACTGGTATTAATGAATTTACACATTCAAATTTAATTTGGATTTCAGAGGTTTGAATATCATTGTAAGGTTTTGTCTCAGGGCCTCAGATTAAAAGTATTATAATTTTATTTAAATTTTGCTCTATTGGCATTTATGGATATACCAAGTTTCAGGAAAAAATCATTTAGTATTTAACGGAAATCAATATTTATTATGGATGTTTTAAATAAATGAATTTATCGGATGTCTTATGGTATTATGTTGGTTTAAGATTAATAATTTTCCGTGGTTAATTATCTATTATTGTTTATTTCTAATTCTTAGAAAAATATATATCTTATAGAATATTATTCAAAAATCTATTTGGTACTGTTTTGGACTGGATTTCAGAATGACAATTTTAGTCTGTTTAACCATCATTATATATCACCTATGTCTAATTTATTGTCATAAGTCTAAATGTTTTCTAATATTCATAACTTAATTCTAACCATTCCTTTAGCCCCAGATACAGAATATAATGCAATATAAATTTGTTTACAGTGATAGAGATCTTTTAAAAGGATACAATTATTTTTTACAATTATATTAATAGTAACATACAATATACACATATTAGTCTATATGTGACACATATGCTTTTGTTGATTCTAATACTTATTAACATATTTTAATTCAGACAAATATAAAATATCTATACCATATTCAAGATTGTGAGATTTATAGCAATTCTAGTTTTAAAGTATAAAATAGATTATTAAAAGAAAGGTTAATAATCAAGTCTGATTGAAAAATATGAATTCCCTTGAAATAACTAGTATCAATAAATTTACACATTCATTTTATTTTTGTTTACTATATTGTATTAATCAAATAATAACACTGCAAGCCTCAGTCGCAAACATCTATTCTTCTTCTTATTTTGGTTATGCTTCTTTCAAATTCTTTCTAACAAAATATATGTACATGTATACATAACCTACAGTACATGTTTAATATGAGAACTTTTTTGAATGCACTTGACATGAGTATTAATTTTGTTGAACATCTGCGACCTAGTCTATATACACAATGTTGTGCGAGATGGGGAGATGGCGCTGTGTCATTAAAGTCATAATTTATATTGTATGTTACTAATAATGTATATGTAATAATTAAGTTAATGTACATATTATGATTAGGAATAAAAAATTGCATTTTTGTCAAAAATTGGAACACTTTTAAAAGGAAATAACATTATTTCTCATATTCAATAAAGTAATTCCCAGTGAATAGTTTTTTTCTTTTTCTTTTTTTTTAGAAAATTGCCCTTTTTTAAAAATGGAAATATATTATTTCTATCGATAAGGTTAATTTGAAATAATTTAATTTCGGAGTAGGAATATAATTACATAATTTTCGTAGTCTGAGTCAAGGACAACTAGAACTTAAAAATGTATAATTGTCAAAGATATAGTCATAAATTAATATAATAAACTAACTTTACTAGCACCCCTATACAATATACCTAACTATTCAATTTAACATATGATCGATCTGGAAAACAAAGCGCATGGAGGGACAGCTATAATAATAAAATCGGATATAAAATACTACGAAAGTCTAAATCGCCAAGCAGTAAATCTTTAATCCACCAATGTCATAATATCTATCAGGACGGGACCACTTTATTTTTTGGACTGGATTTCAGAAAGATAATTTTACAAGAACATTGTCCTCTTTATATTATCCTCTAAATCACAGTATTAACCACGAATCACTCTCCTGATTTTTCAGTCTGAGGCATCGTTTCATAGGTGGAGGTGATTTCAATGCGAAACACCCATGGTGGGATTTTAAATCATATACACCTACACCAAGGAATAAAGAACTTGACGAGGCAATCAGTAGAAATAATTGCATTCCAAGTTCAATCGGTAGAACAACTTACTGACCTTGTAATGTTAATAAGTTACCAGACTTAATTGACTTCGCTATTGTTAAAGGTTTAACCTTATCTACTTTAAAGCCATTTTTAGCTTAGATCTAACCTCAAACCACAATCACACTCTATGCTAGTGTAGTATAGTTAGAAACTTTCTTCAAAACAACGGATTAGGTGACGTATAATGAGTACAACCACAGTAGAATTTAATGATCCCTAAACATCCCTAGAATACAAAAAAAATAGACATGACATTTCTAAAATAGCTCTTCTAAAAATACACGAGAAAAGGAAATAGAGAATTATCTGGCAAAACACTAAAAATATACAAGATAAGACGTAGAACAACAAAACAATTAAATGAAATACTTTTAACGAACAAAACAGTGAAGTTCAAACCTATCTAATGAATCTAACTCTTGCGAAAGCGTCAGAATACTCTAAGGAAAGTGAACAAAAAACTTAAAAACTCCCAGAGATTTATCTCTCCCATACACCAGTTCTCTAGAAATTAGTCATAAACCAACTATGACAAGCCAAATACGTAGCAAAATATTTTAATGGAATATTTACTCATAACAAGAGAGTTAGTCTACTACTATAATCCTAACAAAACAATAACTAGCAATCAGGCTATAAAATCAGCATAGCATCTACAAAAATATTTTATATTATAAAAAAACAGAAAGAATAGAAACGCACCGGAAATAGGCAATATTACAGGTAGAATAATTAAGGAGCTGCTAATAAAAGCAATCAAACACATCATAATAATAATTAACGCTTGTCTTCGACTATGCTTCGTATCTACACAATAGAAAAAAGCTCAAATATAAGTAATTCCTAAATCTGTCGAAAACTTAGATAAAATGACGTCTTACAGACCCATAAGCCTTTCCAATATTTTCAAACTTATTTGACAAAATTGTTCTAGCAAGGATAACTTTAATTTTAACATAACGGAAAGAAAATTTGTTATCTGAAACCATCAATTTGGTTTCATAATTCAATATAATAGAGCAGATTAATCGCATAGTTGTTAAAATTAGAAAAGTATTGGAAGAGAACAAATAATGTACTGCCGTTTTCCTTGATATCCAAGATGCCTTTGACAAAATCTGGGACGGAGAGCTATTAAGCAAATTATAAAGCTTTTCCAATGAATATATCTATTCTATTTTTAACATAAATCGAGGAATACGAATCAGGGCAGAATAAAAATTTGTATAGAGATCAGACCATAGAAAGGAATATTAACGGCGAGAAAATATTGACAAACAAGAGTAACCGTAATCGAGGTGCAAATCAAGTCAGAACAATTACAGCCAAGGTGATGATCAGTAATTCAGTAATAATTGTAATGGGTATTAGGTTTTTTAAACTTTCGCCATTGTCCCTGAGTCGATCATATGTAATATGTGCCGTAATGTTTCTCTTTGCTTTGACCTGCGGGGCGAATTATCACAGCAGGAGAGAGTTGTAAAATTGCAACCAGTAGCTCCAACAATGTTGATAATAGCTACGATGGGTCTTTGTCTCTCTCTCTCTCTCTCTCTCTTTCGTGATAAGTCAATATGCTACTGGAGTTACATGGCTAATTTTCGCGCAGACTTCTGGTCCACGAAATCATCTTTTGGAGCTTATGTGGAAATGGTGCACTTTGTACACAACACACCAGCACACGCTACCCAAACTTTCCAGCGCTTTCTGGACTCTGCTCAGAGAGCTACCTTTCGCACACTGGTATTTAGACAACATCATCATCTTCACCAAGGACGCTGAATAATATAAAATAGGACTCTTCATAAATTTCAGCAAGTGCCAGATCGCGTAGCATGAAATAACCTTTCTAGCCTATTGCGCTTTAAAATATAGATTTCAATCACTTCCACACAAGGTCGATGCCATCAACCGCATCTCTAAACCAAACAACCGCAGGAAGATTCGCAGCTTCCTAGGGTCGGTAAATTATACCACTACGTATAGTTACAACTTTTTCCACCTCTTTCACCATCACCAACATCTTCCTCTCAATAAACGCGCTGCTTTTTTTTTATCCACAAACGCATCAGGACACGGCAATAAGCGCTACCTTTGAATAGATTACCAAAGCACTTAAAAAACATACACTATCTGGAAGGTCGCTCATTTGATCTTAGGATGGACTACAAGCCGCTAATCACCAGTCCTTGCGCAACAGAGGCATCTCGATTTTCTCTTTCAACTCAACGTTAACTTCCAACATATTGAGGGAGAGGACAATATCGTAGCCGAGACTCTATCCTGTGCTTGTCAGATCATACATACTGATCTTATTACGGCGCTACGACTTCAACATCATTCACTCGATAGCACAGTCCTCCACAAAATTTGTGAGTGTCATGAAAATATTGTAAAATACCGGATGTTCTGGATGAAGAGATTCTATAATGGCGTGTTAGAAATTTTGTACAGTATTAAGCTTTATAATATGTTAAATAAGGATAAGTCTTGAAAATTGGCAAATTTAAGATTATTGTAGTTTATTTTATATTTTGTCGTCGTTATAATGAGATAGATTAATCTTTTGTAAAATGATTTTTTATAGAGTACAGAAGGAGTATTAACAACACAAATGTATTCTCAAATGCTGGCCATATATCTACTTCAGAACGAGCTGTAAGTATAAATTCAATCATAACCTTTTTACCATATGACAAGTATCTCTTTAAAAGCATGCATAGATTTAAAATATAGATGATTTATGTATTTACAGCTATCTATTATAATTTATTTATACATATTAATTACTTGTTTATATGGTTGTTAAATATTTTGAGTTATTAAAATATATTCCGATGGAGCGTTTTTCAGTTGTTTATATTTATTTAAGGATAACAATTAGAGAAAAAAAAGGGAATGTAAGCCTTCGGGCAATAAATTTTAACGATTCGTATGACTGTTCAGGACAATAGTCGAAGTTGGAGCTTCGAAATATTAAATTTACCACCGAATAGATAAATACTAGCTCGACACTGCGGCCATTCAATATTCAACATGGTGGATGCTAATGTCAAAGCCATCCACGGTGCGTTTAGATCTCGTAACTTTATCAGACTTATTGATGAATAAGCCTGGATAAAATTACTGTGAAATTTTTGTGAAATTCGATAAGAGTTCATAATTGGACATAAATCAAATAAAAGGTAGCTTGCTAACGATATTTAACAAACTTTTACTAATGAGTCTGTTATAAATCAGAGAATCAATAGAAATATTTATCATCGTGTTCATTGGTGATATGGATTTTAAGGAAAAAATATACTGTGTTATTTTTAGGTGAAGAGGAAAATATTTTGCGGTGTAGAAGTTAATTGCTAAATAAACAAATACATATTTCAGGAAAAGACTAAAATTTATTTCGAAATCATATGGAGATAAGACCGCGATTCGAGTTACAAATTTTGCTTTTCTCAATTTTACGGGGCAGAGCGTGTAACATCAGGAAGATATTACAAAACTATTTACATTAACAGCATGTATTTTTGGTCGTAGAGTTTTTCCTCTAATAAACAGAAATCAATTTGTTTATTTTTGAGAATTATCCTAGTCAGGATAAGTGGTGGATCGAGGGAATGATAAGGTGATTCTCTCGTACTGCTCTTTAATAGGCGCACGCCAGACAGACCTTAGCCAGGATTTGGTTTGAAGGAATTATTTTGAATGTAAATAGTACTCGATTCGACAAGCACCAGATCTACATTCGATCGAAAATCTAAATATGTTACTACAAAAGCGATAGAGAAAAGAGACTAAATTCAAATTAGAATATTTATTGTTTGACTTATTACTTTATATGATCTCTCTCTCTCTCTCTCTCGCACTTACAAGTCAGAGATGAATTCAGTTTTGGAGCTGTATTCGATAAATTATAAACTGTGAAATTAATACTCCAAAAGCTATTTTTAACAATTTATCAAAAAGTTACCAACGTTTGTTTTAAATAAAAGTTTCAAGTCTCAAAAAGTGTTCTTTTTATTTTCGAAATTTCATTAATATGCTCTATGAAATTTATTGCTGATAATTATTGAAAAATTAGACAAGGATTCCAATAAAAAAAAAAGAATTTTGAAAATAAAAGTAATAATTTATAAGATATAGTCCTTTATTTAAACCAAAAGGTTATGGCGGCGCAGCGGACGTTGTTTATAATTACTCTCTGAATCAATACTACTATCTGCTCTATGAATTTTATTGCTGATTATTATAGAAAAATAGAAAAGAAATCCAATAAAAAAGGATTTCGAAAATAAAAATAACACTTTTTGAGATATCGTCACTTGTTTAAAACAAAAGTTAATAACTTTTTGATAACTTATTAAAAATAACTTTTGGTCTATTAATTTCATAGTTTATATTTTGATCCGTATTATAAAAAAACATTCGTTTTGATAACTTTCACGGTTACAGAGATATCAATTTTTGACAAATTTGCATAAAAGTTCACTACTACATAGACAATATTTATACCAAGTTTCATAAAAATCGGTTACCTACCCCTTTGGAGCTGATCGTATTAGTCTAGAATGAGCCATATCATTCCTCGCCTTTTAGCTGCCTAAATCTGCTACCCGCATTTTCTATATAATCGCGTTCAACCATTTCTTTGCGCTCCAGAACCTAGTTTTTTGTACTGCGAAAACTATATAACTATGCGAAGAAAACTTTTAACAAAATGAACAGAATATATCTTTAATATGTAAGAATCGAAATTCATAGATGTCTTAGACGTAGTATTTTATATTCACTTCTTACGTCAACCATTTAATTCTGAGGGAGATATATTTGATAGTTTTTAATGAATCATCTTCTCTATTAAAATAATCAATTGAATCATATTTAATCGATTCAAAAATGGAGGATAAAAGAGAAATATTTAGAGATATTTATCATTAAAATTATTTTTTTAAATGTAATTAGGAAAAGTATAATTTTAATTTATAATTTGTACCATACATTGGCTATTAAAATTTTAATCCATAGTTTGAAAACATGTCCAAAATCATTTAGTAACATTACTGCGAATGGTTATAGTCAGTACTTAGAAAATATGTAATAAGTTCGTGCACAGGTTTAAAATAGTAATTAGGAAAAGCGTCTTAAATGTTATCTCATTAACATCTAGTAATATTTTAAGAAATTTTCGCAAAAGACGTTATGAAAGCATGTTTTGAAAAATATATATAGCAGTGGGTTGCAATACAGAGCCTGCAAGGATATCTGAAAAATCTGTTCGAAGACTAAGAATAAATTAACAGCAATAAAAAATAAAAATAGTAAAATTGCAAAAAAAAAAAGTTTTTATCGACGTAACTGTACCATCTTAGCTGAGATAGGAAAAGAGAATACATATAGTGTAACTTCATATGAATCCATAAATAAAAAACCATCATATAAGTTACGTACTCATAATAAGTTTATTCGAGTTTGAACTCCTTACACGCGTTACAAAATTATTTTATGAATATCATTGTATTATAGTTTGAATAAGTTAAAAGTAATGTCGGTAGGAAATTTTGGGATCGGTAGAAAAACTCTGTGTTGCCTTTAGCTCTCGAAGGAATGGGCTTCATGAATTGAACTCCAGAGAATCTTGGAAGGGAAAATGATTCTAAGTATTTTTTTATCTTGAGAAAAATGGACTTTCAAATTACTTTCTAGAGTGAGTTTATATGTGAAATTATTCGAAAGAAGACAAGACACTCACTTTGTGCCACGACCCCTTAACGTGTCATTTTGGGAGCGCAAAATGGGTCGATTTATATTTAGAGTGAGACTAGATTATTCTCCTCTCGCTCTATTACATTCGAAAGCTATGTAAAAATTCTTCAATTTACAATAATTCCTCATAGAGAATTCATAACGAGTTTCGATCTTAAACAAACGGATGATTCCGTTGATCAACTCCTGACTTTCCTGTTTAAATATCAGGATCATATATATAACGATCTGAGGCACAAAATGTCCGTAGTTTTATTCGCAATCTAATCAGTTAATTTCGGGTACATTGTTTTATACCAAATTTTCCTAACTATTTTACCTTATCTCTATGCTACTGATAAATTATAATAGATAAATCCAAACTGCATACAATTTTCACGAAAATAACCATATAAAATATTTTAATGTTTATAAAATCTAATATTCTTCTTGATTTCAACATATCTATTTTTTTTGCATAAGATCAAATATAACTGGACGCTCTAATATTTTTTTACTTCACCAATGGTCACGGAGATTCTTTCTACAATTAAATATGGTTATAGTGTAACGTCCACTGGTATTAGGCACGTGCTCAAAGTAAAATTTAGATTTTTAATGAGGTCATGGACCTCTATCGTCTATGCCTACTTTCTGATGTCATCTGTTTACAGTGACTGTTTAATAATTTCTGAGCGTGAGAAAAGTCTAAACTGAAGCACTTCATTACGAAAGCCTCACGGAAAAACCATACCCACCAATAAGCAAGTTAGTTTTTCAGAAAACTCATAAAACGGACCCTCTTGATGATACGCCATAGTCCCACGCTGACGAAATTTCCCAGATGCGTAGAGTCGTAAAAATGATCTATTCCAACTGCGGCCAAAATCACGCAACGCATATTGATGTAAGATATCTGCTAGACGTTTCTATAAAACAACAATATTAATAATTGTAACTGCAGTTTATTGTTTATCAACACAAATTGTAAGCTACTTTTTATATTTGTAACAACCATTACCTATCCCTTAGAATCCACCAGACATAAACAATAAATAAAAACTAAACAAACTAATATTTATCGTAGCATCGATAATGTTTTTATAATTAAGTCACAAAATAGTATACCATAGATATCTCTCTCCTGGCGATTTCACTCGCTAAAATTATTCAATTAATTAGTTAAACAATTAATTTCAACGAACATTTTCTCAAAACAATACTACGTGTGCCATCTCTTAATAGAAAAATGTACCATTTTTTTATTCGCCCACGCTAAGATTCCTCCAATTAGGCTATCGAAGGAAATCTCCTACGCCCTCTTTGGCCTAAACGAAAAAGGTTCCGCCTCAAAGGAGAGCCAGAAGACTCTAAGAGTAGGGAAGTGTGACGCGGGTTATAAAATGACCCGCACGCAGTTGTACAGACAGTTCGAATACAGCTCCAAAACTGAATTCATCTCTGACTTGTAAGTGCGAGAGAGAGAGAGAGAGAGATCATATAAAGTAATAAGTCAAACAATAAATATTCTAATTTGAATTTAGTCTCTTTTCTCTATCGCTTTTGTAGTAACATATTTAGATTTTCGATCGAATGTAGATCTGGTGCTTGTCGAATCGAGTACTATTTACATTCAAAATAATTCCTTCAAACCAAATCCTGGTTAAGGTCTCTCTGGCGTGCACCTATTATAGAGCAGTACGAGAGAATCGCCTTACCATTTCGTCGATCCGCGACCTATCCTGACTAGGATAAATCTAAAAAATAAACCGATTGAATTCCCGGTTATTAGAGGTAAAACTCTACGACCAAAATGCACTCTTAATTTAAATGGTTTTGTAATATCTTCCGGATGTTACAATAGTTATGATTATAATACATTTTTTTATATAATTTATATTGAAATTAAAATTGTTTTCATCTGTAGCTTCAATAATATAATTTTTCATTGAATTTGAGAAATACAATTTAAATAACTAAAGGAGTTTTAGTAAACAAAGAAGAAATTGGTTGAATATTAAAGTTGTTATCATTATTTACAGTTGATTCAAACCCTTTTCTTGCCAATAATAAATATTATTAGGCTAATAATTTTTGCAAAAAGTACACCTCAATATTTTAGTAAACTATCAGATCAATAAGTTATGTATCCAACGATTATCTCGCAACTCAAACGTGATTTCTAACACGATTTTGAAACTGTTACAATAAAAAATAAATTTGTCCAACTCTATTACCCAACCATTAGATTGTTTTAGTCAGATCACGGTCGAAATAAAAGTTTCGAAAATTGAATGTTTTATAGTCATTTTATATAAACAAATTGAAGTCTGAAAAAAATGACATATATTTTACTTCCATATTTTTTCCATAGAATCGATTTCAGTTTTAAAAATTTATCAAGTTTTTGATAATTTGTTTAAATAATTTTCTATAAACTATTGCAAATGGCAAAATAAAAAACGAGTATTATTGTATTTTCCCCTCATTGACATAGTTAGTTTGGCACTACCTTATCCAGGTTTGGTATAGAACTTAATGGGTTAATCCCCGCTCTAAAATAAATGGTGTTGCGACGCAAGGTCATAACGAAGCAATTTTTAGTTTCTAACTGTCGTCTGTTCCATGGTTTTACTTGGAATAGAGTAGGAGCGTGAAAATACGACTTTGCTACGAGAACTGGAAATATAGAATCTAATCAGGCGCGAAGGAGAGAAAAATGAACTCCACTATTACAAAAAAAATACAAGACACTAATTTACAGAATTAACATTATGACACCAGTTTATTAAAAAAAAAAAAAAATAATAAAATAAATAAAAAAGAAAGCTAATAAATCGAGGGGAAGATTTTGTCGAAAGATTTTGTCGCACGCCGATTATCACTGGAATCTGAGGAAACAGAAAGAAAGGGATCATTCATACCCTTGCGATAGCTCGTTACAGTTACTCTACTCTTTCGTTAAATTAGCATACTATAGATTATGCACATCGCTAGACGCATATAAATAAGGTATTACGCAAACAACTAAAAAGGAGCCGCATTCTTTTTATATGACATTATTGCTACATACAATAATGTCACCGGCAATCTCCTACATTCACCCAAGATAGATTCTCACTTATCGCTTTCCCATCATCCTCGTCCAGTTATTTTCTTAGTAAAATAGCCACAGTAATCATGTGGAGAATCCCATAGTACCCCTTTCTTCATTAACTGTCGAAATTCAAGTGTCTCACTTCTCCCACTTCCTCTATCTCTTTTTCTTCCTGCTTATTTTCTCGCCAATAACTTGTCTCGTTTATTTCGTGCGACTATTATATTGACAAGTCATTATAATATATTATTAATGCATTTTAATATAATTTATTTTACAGATGCTATGCAAAGTATTTATGGAAGAGGATACCATCAAGTGTAAAAAATAGTAGCACAGATATACAAAATATTTGGACTGTTGCTAAAAAAATGTGGCAACGAGATTGGCCTGCAGTTCATGTAGCATTGAATGTTGATTGGAATAAAAACGTTGTTGATATTATGAATGCATTAAAAGGTACTTCATATTGTTTATCTTATAAACAGATTCATAATTGACATTAAAAAAAATACAGCTTTATTTTAGTATCTTAATAATATGTACATTTTTCATTTCTCTGCTATAAAATATTTTATAGGTAGAAATCATTTTACAATTGACAATGAATTAAAACGAGGATTACATATAGATGAAATTCATTCAATTCTTCATATACTGTACTCTTTCGTTAATTTGATACTTACTATAAAAACAATCACAGCGTTAAAGAATGTGATAAAAATAGAAGCGCTAAACGTGAGATAAGAAAATAAAATACAAAGTAAAAAATAATCTTAACAACTTGAAAAAACAATTTTTCAACGATATAACAAGGCTTATTGATATAGGCTATGAAGGCTCGAGTATCTTTTCTTGAGCTTTGTTCATATTAGTGTTTTGTAAACAATTAGTTAGGACTTGTGAAATGGCAGCATTTCATAACTTTTGAAATAGTGTGAACTATACGCGGTGGACGAGTAAGTTTATGTTTGAATAAGTTAAAGTGGTCTATATCTATCTTTTTAGCGCCTTTTTCCGTCACAAACATTCCGCCCACTGTTGATAACTGTTAGCGAATAATCTTCAATAGGGAGACTGCTAATTTTTAAAATCGGTTGGAAGAATAGCCTGAACTCAAAGCCATTAAACAAGGAAGAGGCGATTTACTTTATGGGAGATTTCCGAACGAATGAGACATACATCTCTAATTCTTACCCTTCTCTTAAATGTTTACCATTTCTGCCGTTACTGTATTTCGTGGAGATACTCTAAAAATCCTCTCAAATTCTTCGTAACAGTTGGTCACGCGAAAATCGGTCGTTCGACATTTCTAACATGACAATTCTAGAATTTTTCATAGACAACTGTTAATATGAAAACAAGCTGGCATAAGTATTTGAAAACATGTTAAATAATTATATGACAAAACAAATTAGTTTTGGGGCAAATCGGAGAAAGGTCTTCGATTTTTTTTATATTTTTCACATCGAATGCCCATATGGAGGTAATCATTTGTGTCAAGTTTGACGCCAAAATATTCATTAATTATAAAGTTATAAACAATTTAAAAAAAATTGATTTTTTTAACTGCTATAAATGGAAAACTATTTATCGGATCTGGATAATTTTTTTTTAAATACCCGTAAATAATCGTATTTTGAGAATCTACATGTCATAATAATATATTTTTTAATAAAAAAATTATAAACAATTAAAATAAATTTTTGCTATTTTTATTAAAAAATGCAACTTTTATTTGAAAAATTGTTGTTGCAATCGATTCCTTGGACAATTTTGTTTAAGAATCCGTGATAAAACTATAGTGAATTTTAATGGGGGCTAGGTAATGACCTTCCAAAAAAGCGCTACCTGCGGCGCTTAGCTAGAAGATCGGACCGATAGAAGCGTCCCACTACCCCGAAACTTTTCCAGGTCGTTCAATTTTATAAGTCAGTACCATAGACTATATATTATGTAATCGGGATGACATCAGTATAAACAATGTTTTATTTACTTAAACATAAACAATTTAATCGCAATTAGATGAAGTGTAATATTTCATATTATTTTAGAAAATATTCGTAGTTTACAAGAAATCTATTTTCCAAGTATTGTTAGAAATTAACAGCTTAGTTATAGCATGTTACATTACTCAATAGATATTAGGAAAATGAAATTAAAATAGTCAATTATTCAATAACATTTCATTATTCAATTATTTAATAATATATATATATATATAATATTCCATATGGTAATATCCATTAAAATTATTTTACTATATTTTATAAAGATGTTCATAAATTAATTATACAAATTTAATATAAAGTTTAAATAAATAAAATTGCTATAGTTTATAACAAATTACACTGAAGTATTTAAGTACATTTATTTTTGTGGTCTTTTAATGTTATAATCTGTAGAATAGGAAGTTCTTTTCACCATTAATTCCTTGCTGCTTTTATTTAGAGACATAAATGCGTGATAACTTAAAGTACCATCGACACGTAATGCTGTTTTTAATAATTTTGATAAATTTTCTTCAATTTCTATGTGTTCTGCGATGGTACAGTAAGCAAAAGTTATTATTACCAGGTATAGCTTTTTGTGCCCATTGATATAATTCTTCAGCTGAATTAATGCTTACGTCTGAATTTCGCAAACTGGCGTTCCGGGCGAATCTTTTCACTGTTCCGCTAAGATCGTCACATGCGCTTTCTCCATGACAACTTGCGAAAAAGTGCCATTCAGCTACAATTCCATATGTCTCATAATGAGAAACAAGAGTTAAAAAATTTGATTTATTCTTATATTGACTTGCAGCTCCATCAGATACATAAATCACTTTTTTAACCTTGTTCTCGTATCGATTTTTTATATAATCAATTAATTTTTTGCGAAACAATATCACAGCATTTACATCATGTTTTATACTTTCGGAAATTACGACGAAGCTGTCTTCTTCAGTTTTTTCCTTCCCTTTTATATACATTGCAAATGGATGAATAGTTACCTGTTTGCCGTTCCAATGACTTGCTTGGACTTGGTCTTGATATACAGCCGTATAATTCTGAGCGAAATCTCCTATGACCATTATTTCAGATTCATTAAGCCGACGAGTTTTTATATAATCATTTTGACTTTTGGCAATAAAGTCATGCTCTAATAATTTACATTTAAACCGTACCTCCAGGTGGTTAAGATAGTCTTTAATATTGTATGTGTGCTTTACAAGATGACACTTTTGGTTTACAGTTTCCCATTGTTTACAATGAATGAAATCTATAACATTTATTTAAAAAAACAATCTTCACCAGGTCTTTCACATGTCATTCGAATTAAAATATCTTTTGCTGTTTGAGGTAACTCTTCATCATATTTGATTTTCAAATTCTTCATTGTCATTTCACAGCCTTCCACTAATAGTTTTGAATTTTGATGGTGAATACAAATACAAACATTGTGAACACCTTTACATTCATTCACTAAAATACACTGATCAGGTCGCAATGTACAAAAATATGTTAACTCCAGGCGAAACTTGAGTCCAATTTCAGCACAGTGTTTTTCAAACATGGTGTACACTTCTTTTAAATTAAACACAAGTAAACGCGTTTGAATTTTAACTTTATTTTCATTATCCTTCCTCACTATTTTGGTATCGTTAGCACCTGGACACGGACGGCTTATATCATCTTGTAAATAAAATGAGATAGCAGCACTTTTTATTTCTTCACTTATTATAGATGTTCTGGTTCTGGAGAGTGGATAGGATAACATTCCTTCCTGTTCACGAAGTTTTTTAGCGGTTTGTGCAAAATAAAACGAACAATTAATTTCTCTTTCTATTTCACAGACACTTGTAGACATTGGTATCGCAGTTAATATATGTAACTTTTCTGAATTAGTAGTTGCTTTTTCGTACGCTGCTTTCAGGTCTTTATAAAATACACTTTTTTGTGTAAATCCATCTCGATTACTGTCTACACAGCGATATTTTCTCACAAGTACACTTTTCAAATTATTTGACAATGAATTGATTTTGTTTTCTATTAAATCTGGTATTTCAATATCTATTGAATTCATTTTTCCGATTTAAAAAAAATCAAGCAATGGATTAAGCGATCTAATACTATTTTTCTACGTTCATTTTCGTCGATCGAAAATTCTTCATCACATTTTACGTGGCAAATATCTTGATCTTCATTAGCACTATAGTCGAAACTAGCCTCATTGTTCTGATTAATAGAATCTTCACAACTACTATTTTCTTCATTTGTACGTCCTCAACGTGTGTCACTGTAGTCAGAACTTGTTTACGCACTTTGAATGGATTAGAGCACTCTGATAATGGCATGATTATATAATTTTCTTTGAAACTAAATTGAAGTAATTTTACAAAATCTATCACACATTAAGAAATTTCACTGTGACGTTAGTTGGGATCCGTTCACTTTGACCATTGAACTTTAAATAGACTGACTGAGCAGAAAGATTCTGTATTTATACGATATTTGAAGCACAACTAATTTCAGTATACCAAATTTTAAAATACTACTTAATAAACTAAAGTACTAGAAAAAACATTCAAAGAAAATAAACATTTTTGAATTCCTTAACATAATTTTTGCTCGCACTAATTTGCTTAAGAGCAGCCTATTTTCCTTAATTATTCGTGTCATAAATGTTAGTCCTACGTACCACTATTTAAATAAAGAAAGTTCAGCTAATAAATGTAGTGATTTATAGAACTGAACTACCTGGAAAAGTTTCGGGGTAGTGGGACGCTTCTATCGGTCCGATCTTCTAGCTAAGCGCCGCAGGTAGCGCTTTTTTGGAAGGTCATTACCTAGCTCCCATTAAAATTCGCTATAGTTTTATTACGGATTCTTAAACAAAATTGTCCAAGGAATCGATTGCAACAATAATTTTTGATTAAGTATGATGAAAAGTTACCTCAAACAGCAAAAGATATCATTAAAATGGCGAGTGAAAGATCTGGTAAAGTTTGTTTTTTTAGTAAATGCACGAAATATCCGGGATACAAGTTTCTAGATACGTTCGAAAATTATTTTTAAAAATTGCTTTATATTCATTTATTATAAACAATGGAAAACTGAAATAGTAAGAGTGATCATGTAAAGCATACGTACTATATTAAAGACTATTTTAATCGTATGAAGGTAAAGTTTGAACAGAAATTATTAGAACATGATTTTATTGCCAGAAGTAAAAATGATTCTATAAAAACTTGCCGTCATAATTTAGATAAATCTGAAGTTATGTTCGTAGGAGTTTTTTCTCACAATTATAAAACTGTATATCAAGACCAGTTACAAGCAAATCATTGGAACGGCAAGCTGATAACTATTCATCTATTTTGAATTTATATGAAAGGGGAGGAAAAATTGAAGAAGACTTCGTCACATTTTTGTTTAATTGTTTATAACTTTTTAATTAATTACTATTTTACCGTTAAACTTGACACAAGTGGTGAATTCAATATAGGCATTCGAGATGCCAAGTATAAAGATTTAGTAATAATAGATTTAATACTTTTTTACGTTCTCCTCCTTTTTCCACTATTATAAAATTTTTCCAGTCTGAACAATCCCTACTTATATCGTTTTGACATTAAAATTCTTCAGCCTTTTTATGATTTGTAATGTTATTAACTCTAGTACGAGAAGCATAATATGAAAAGACATTTCATTTCACGTAGTTTTCTTGTCAAAAATAGTACAACCAGTTTCAGATTGTATTTCATTAATGCTCATAGAAAATAGAAGAACTGTTAATACATGTAATAGCTTAATTGAATACTTGGTCTTAAACAAAGCTATACGAATCACGAAAATACTCATGTATATTGAACGCGTGATATGAAATATATCTAATAATTACACACTATACAGATGACACTGTGATCAGACGGATACAAACAGATGAGCAAGAGACATAGGATTACGTGCACGAGATTATTTAATTTTTTAAACTAACTCTTATGTCAGCCTCTTATGTCTTATGTGCTGCCACTAAAGGCTCACTTGCATGACGCGCAACATAGGTGTAGTCATGAAAACGCAGTCTGTACCCACTCTCATACACACATACGTACGTCAAGAATATACGCAATTGTAGCGCTACGTTATAACGTAACACGGCCTATCGCATCACTCAATAGCAATCCGATTTTACGGGAGAGAATTTATAAACTTGAGGGAAATAAATAGAACGTAAAAAAGTTAAACGTACGAAAGCTTTATTTAATCAAAACGAAAATAAGGAACCAAATCAAAATTTGAAAAACCCGGAACATTTCTGGTGGCACAACGATAATAAGGGCGCGAGAATTCGTCGGACTTGCTTCGGCTATTCAGTCTGGATGTTCCCTTTGAAGCCTTGCGAGCGCAGGTTAAAACAGAGAGAGAGAGAAAGAGACAATGAGTACTCACGCACTTTTGATCGACAGTCAACCACATCATATTGTAGATTTTTCACCATTTCTGGTGTTATCACCCCATTTGATGAATCACTACAACGTTCGCCTTAAGAACTTATACGTTCTCACTTAACCTCTGTTACCCAATATTTTAATGTTACAAGTAAAGGAGCAGACCCGACGTAAGATCTTTTCCAACTTTACACATTCATTAAAAGCATTTACTATTGATGGCTGCCAAACAAATACTAAATAACCTAGCGTCGCGCAACGTTTATCTTGAGCTTGATAAGATTGGTACTTTTTATCATAATCATTTTTTTCTAACTACAACAACTATCTATACGTTAGATCGTGTACTTCTGCAAATACCCTCGAATAGCGATCCAAAACTTGTTATACTTCTATGTGAATGATTTACAAATTTTAAAAGGTAATAGTACACATCATATATTAATGTAAAATAATATAGTATACGTAGTTTTATATCTGATAATTCCAGCGACAAATAATAGAGAAAAAAAAATATTTACATAAAATGAACTAAAGGGGATCTGGGAAATTGAACACGATATAGCATGCAGTAAGAAGTTTTTTACTGCATAGTTATTAAAAACATTCTTTTTCATAGAATTTGTTACAATATCAAAAGATAAATTAGAAAAAGATCGTTCGGAAATAAAGTTTTTAATTAATCGTATAAATTTAGTGTTCAATGAAGACAATAATTCTGTAATAATTACTGTACAAATAGAATATTATAATTGCAAATAATTTATGACAGTAATATAAGAGTATACTAATTGTTATGTTTCGAAGATTAGAAACAAACTAATATCCGGGACGGTCCAATATGAGTTTTGTGAACAGGTTGAATATAGATAGTGATGATATAGAGATGTATATGTATTCTTACCTTGAATTTAGTGTAGTGTTCGTAACAGGGCGATTCTGGGTTGTTTCAATGGATCTCGAGACATTGGTTATTCGATTTTTATTAAACTGCAAGTGCTCCTAAGGGTTTTTTCTATAAAAATCATTAATAAAATTAGGTACTTAGAAATATTATTAGGTAATTAGAAGCAATATAAAAAAGGAGACACTTTGTTCGACAGCGAGAATACAAGAGACTACGCGGCTAGACTCGGCTTGTAGCACCCACCCCGTCTAGCCCTCTGCAGCGGTGTAATCGAAGAATAATAAATCTCACAAAGATATCACCCAAGAATCAGCTAAGAAATATCCATCACTACGTTCTTAACATAGATTAGGTTTTATTAAATAAATCATCAAACAAGAATTTTTATTTCTTTAGAACTTTGTTACAAAAACGCGAACTAATCATCTTATGCAAAATAAATGTAGTTCGGAAGCCACGTATCGGAAATTCGGATTTAAGAGTTTTTATTTTTACATGAAAACTACTTGAAAATAAATTGAATAGAAAATGGAACTAAGACTCCACATTTTGAACTAACGGTGCACAGAGTTCTAAATTCAAATTGTCGATACGTGGCTTCCGATCTACATTTATTTTTTATAAGATATTTCGCGTTTTCGTAACACGACTCATGACCGACTATACCAATTTTTGTAGAATTCTTTTGCCGATTGTGCATAAATGTGTCATAGCATTACACTGCTATAAAAGTTACTACTGAAAATAATTTGTTTGAAGAAATTCAAACTTACAATAACTTTTCTTTTCATTTGGAAAATTATAACGCATATAAATTGACAAGCAATAATGCAGTAACAATTTCCTGTGTATTGTCAATCTTTTGCCTACATACATTGATGGAATGAAAATGTGTATGTTACCAAGGCTGATAGAAACACGTTTATTCTCTTTCTCTCGGTTAGTTTCCTATGTTGCACCTCTTCTATCAGTCCGCATGGCACAATTAACGAGCACAACTCTTGATAGAGTATGTGACTTTCTGAATATAATTAATCTATTACTTGATATTTCGTTTATAACCAATGTTCTACTGATTTATATTTTTATATTTTACTGTTTGTATTCGTATTTTTAAATAATTCAGAAAACGACATTAAGAATGCAGTAATTCCATAAGCTTTTTGTCCAGTTTATTTGACCATGTTGCAACGCGAATAGTAGCCTTGAGCTAAGGGAGGAAAACTTACCTTGTTAGTCAAGAGTAGTCACCTCCGGTCGCGTTGAAAATTGAAATAAATAAAAGAAAACTGCCGAAAAGAATCTAATTGTTATAATAAAGAGGAAAGTAAGAGGCGTAATATTGGCCTAACGTGCGTTAAGGTAATGATGACCTTGAGAGGTCAAGGACAAGTGAGTAGGCAGACGATGAATAAATTCGCGAACACTCAGTTAAATAAAAAAAACTTTATTAACAAACGTCCAATTAACAAAGATAGCTAACCCGATGGCGCGCAAACAAAATAAACAATTCTAATTATTAAGGGAGCGCAGCGAAAGAGAAACAAAAGAAAACAATAATAATAAGTGGCGAAACAAATTATCTTATTTGCGACGGTCTTCGTAAGGCTCCGGCTCAATAGCCAGGAGTACCGAACAAAGTTCCGTACACGCACATAACAAAAAGAAACAAACAAAATTATATGCACGGAGGGAGAGAGAGAAAAACAATTTGAAAACACTCACCGATCAGCTGGTCCAGATATCCCACTCACGCACAAACCAAAACTCACTCACCCACAAACCAGAAAATTCAAAAAAAAACTTTGGCGAAAATACAAGTGCCTAGTTCAGAGGCTGAAGGCCAACTAACTTTCGGCGAGTGTCACGTACCTCTCTCTCTCTCTCTCTTTCTCATATATGCCGGCAAGCTGACCTTCCGAGGTTCACGACCTCGGAAAGTAAACAAGCCCCGTTGTAGGCTCGTTGACATTGACGAGCTCCAGCCAACGGCCAGGAGCTCCGTCACAATGTTATGAGATTGTATATACTTACGAATAATACTTATATAAATAAGTTATTTAGCTTTCTAATATATATATAGGTCTGCATAATGTATCATGCTAATTAAATGTAAAAATGTACAAATGTTGAAACTATGAAAAATTATAAATTTTAATCACTTTAACTAATTGTCGAAACCTATTATTTATATTTTAAGTTTTTAATATTTGTTTCGAGGTTTTAAATTTTTAAATTTTATGAATATAGAAACTAAACTTGGTTTTACAGGACGTATACAAGAACGAGCAGTGGCACTCATTGGAGATGCTTATTCTTCCGTTGAAATAGATACTTTGTGTAAAATGACTGGAATGTCTTCAGATGCGTCGCATCAAATTGCAACTGAAAAAAGGTGGATAATAGCTGGAAGTGTGATAAAACCTCATAAAATTTGTAAGCCACAAAATTCAATCACGCAAGAAGAAGAAGAAGCAACTGAAGACCAACTTTTTAAACTAACTCAGTTTGTTTCTTTTCTTGAAAATTGAATTATAATTTCACAATTTTCTATGGTGTTCATAGTTACAATAAAGTAATATATTTTTCAAATAAATACATATTTATATTAATCTGTCGTTAACTATCCGATTAATCTCACGCATTGAGTAGAAGAAAGCGTATCTATTAATTTTTACCCCAAATAAATTGATTCATAGCTCAAGAATCTGATAGTAATATCTGTAACTATCTATAAGAATAAAACTTAATATAGGATACTAATACATACTTAAACGATCTTTAATTACGCAGGCCGACAAAATTTAATGAAAGTCCTCATCCAGAAACGGGACATTATGACCCGAAGAATTTTGATGCGCTAAATCTGAATCCAACCTAAAAAATAACTCTATATGTCAGGTTTTTGAGATATCCTATCCTAAAAGTGCAAAAAAACACGCTTTTTTTACTATATTCGTAGTTATGTACCATTGCGAATAAATTTTTTTTCTAAAAATCGATAACGCCTCTTACCCTTCAAAACCGTGTCCCCAAATTTTAAATATCATTTTTTTCAGTGAGATATCGATGATTCAAATAAGTTACTTTTCCAATTTTAATACTGCATTTGAATGTATTCAATTTTTCAAATGAACCAATATACAGTATCTATGGTTTTTTTCAGTTGTATCGTCCAAATTAAATGTGAAACTACTCCAGAATCTAAAATTTTTCTAACCTCAAAATGCAAATAAGGACTAAACTGGATCTTGAGAAAAATTTTTGAAAAGACAAATATCTAGGTATATGAGAATATGAAGAAATTCCTTAGCCCCTGAACCATGTAACCGGCGAATGTATATTTCCGGACCCATGAATCCTAAATTCATTAATTCTTTCGGTCACGTAATGAGTACGTGGATTCGATTGTAACCTTAATATGCTACCCGGACATTTTCGGCGTCGCTGTTCCCATATGGCAGATCGACCAAACATTTTATATTTAATCTAATTTGAAAGAAATTTTATTTACATTTTTATTTATTTATATATTTGAGGAATCGATGAAGTCAGATTTTACGAAATCGAAACTCATTGTGAAGCACTCTCTTCTTTTTTAGTTAAAATTCAATCAAATCACATTTTTGTCAAGATCCAGTTTAGTCCTTATTTGCATTTTTATGTTTTTTAGAAAAATTTGAGATTTTGGAGTAGTTTCACATTTAATTTGGACGATACAACTTAAAAAAAACTATAGATACTGTATATTGATTCATTCGAAAAATTGGATACATTCAAATGCAGTATTGAAATTGGAAAAGTACTGATTTCAATCATCGATATCTCATTGAAAAAACATTATATTTAAAATTTGGGAACGCGGTTTTGATGGGTAAGAGTACTGCTTGTAGAAGGAGCTATCAGTTTTTAGACAAAAAAATGTATTCGCAATTGTACATAACCATGAATATAGCAAAAAACCGTATTTGTTGCACTTTTAGGTTAGGATATCTCAAAAACCTGACATATAGGGTTATTTCTAAGGTCGGATTCGAATTCAGCGCACCAAAATCCTTCGGGCACCAGGTTCCGTGTCTGGGTGAGAAATTTGTCAGCCTGTGTTATTGACGTTAATATACAAAGATATATTCTAAGAATTGCAGTAACATAATGGCAAGTATAACGAAATACGCCGATGTATAACGATGTTTTTTGTTTTAAATAGTATAAGATTACTTCTTAATACAAATATAATGTCTAGATCCAATTGTCTCGTATTCAGAATTCACCAATATATGTCTAGTGGCGAGCTCTAATGATAATGATAGAATTGATTGCTTATTTCAAGTTGCATATTTTATTCACTTAATGATTTGCTTGAGTTGAAGGCTAGAAATTATTGAAAGAAAAAGTTACAAAGAATGAGACATTTTGTCGTTATGTCTCTCTCGTCCCTCTTAACAATTATCATGTATTTGTATGTATTCATATATCTGTATCTTCTTTATACGTATATTCTCGTACCCGATAATCTCTTATGCGACTTGCGCAAGCGCACAACGAGGGGAGAGCCCGCCAACGGTACCGTGCGCTGAGCATGAATCTGTGGTATCCTCTACAGACCCTCTGTGTCTATGGCGATATCAAGCATGCGAGCTCATAGCAGTAATGCCACAGCCGTGAGTCAAAGAAGACCTCTCCACGCCACCTCTAGTTACAATGCCTTTGTTATACCAATTAATTGTTCTCATTCGTTTTTTTTCGTGCGGTGATAGAATGCGAGTGACAATGCTGCACTAGCTGTTACTCAAGCGACCGCATCAAGCTGCTGACATCGGCCTCCAATAATAAGTACCGTGGGGATTTATTCTTTCTCTCGCGCACATGGTCCTTTTGTACATACTACTTTTTTTCACTCATTAAACTTTCATTTATTTAATATGTGCTGTTATTTATCTTTATCTCCCTTAACATAATTGACCTTGTTAAATCCTTTTCCTCTCATATGTCTACATTATTGATCCTCCTATCGTATCTCGACGTCGAAGCGTTTTTTATATCACACGCGGACTCCACGAGTCCAAGATTGAGAGCGCCCCATAAGCGACAATTTGTGCGATCACGCCAGGCTTCGCCTCTGACTATGCGAAGCCTACACATCGCCATCATGTTTCCCCTTCACCATTTCTCTTTATTTACAGATCTTTTATATACACGGGAAATAGTTTGGCCGAACAAAACCCCATTATAAAGTTTCGAAATAAATATACTGAGATATTATCTTAAATCGAGTATTTGTTTTACTACTGTTATTTAGAATTATTCTTCAGAATATTTATTAAATAAGAATAATCAACTATTTCATATTTTACAAATTTCACATTTATTTTGCTGTTATTTTCTAAATATGATGATGCATTTAAACACTGCAAATGTTCAGTTAGATCTTTTTTATATTTTTTTCGTAGATTTTTAATGGTATACACTAAAATATACAATGTTCTTTTTGCAATGAATTCCTTTTTATTATCTGTAGTTATAAGAATCAATAGGTCATAATTTATGGGTTCATTGATAGGCAATGTTTGATTTAGTACCGATGATATTTTAAAAGATTTTGTATACCCTTCATTGTACAATAAGCAAATGTTACACCAGGTATGGTATTTTCAGTCTATTCATATAATTTCTGAGTTGAAAAAATGCTTGTTAAAATTTCGAAAAAATTGAAATCCTTATAATATTTACTGCATACATTACTGTATATAAAACAATTATATATTAAGTATGACAACGACTTGGGAATATATAAGTTACACAGCATACATGGTTCTTTGAGTTTAATCTAGCATAAATTGACTTTTAAATGGAAGCTTAGGGTAAGATGATATCTAAGTGTGACGTCCGCTGAAGCTAAGCACGTGGTAGAAATAAAATCTAGTTTTTATGAGGTCATAGAACATAGAATACTCTATTGCTTATGTCTATTTTTTGGTGTCACATGTTTACAGTAACTGTTTATAATTTCTGAGCGTATGAAAAGTTTAAATAGAACCATTCGCTTATGAAAAGTCTCACGGAAAAACCATACTCTCCGATAAGCAAGTTAGTTTTCTCCGAAAACTCATAAAACGGACCCTCTTGATGATACGCCATGGCCTCGCGCTAACAAAATTTCCCAGACGCGTAGAGTCGTAAAAATTATCTTTCCGGCTGCGACTAAAATCACACAACGCATATTGATGCCACATCCGCTAGACATTTGTATGAACTAATAATATTAATAATAGTCACTATTGTTTATCAACATATTGTAAACCACCGTTATATTTGTAATAGCCATAAACTAAATCTCTTAAGGTCCGTAGACAAAACAAGAAATCACGACTAAACAGACTAACATTTGTCATAGTCTCGCTAATATTTTTGTAATAAACTTAAGTCGACAGATTGTAAACAATGGATATCTCTCTCCTGTCAAATTCGCCCGCTAGAATAATTCAATTAATTAGTTGAACAATTAAATCCAATTAATATTTTCTCCAAACGATACTATACGCGACATCTCTTAAAAGAAGAATGTACCATTTTTCTATCCGCCCACGCCAATGTTCTTCCAATTAGGCTAACGAAGGAAATCATATTTTCCCTTATTGGCCTAATCGGAAAAGGGCCCGCCTCAAAGGGGCCCGGAAAACACTAAGAGTAGTGCAGCGCGACGAGGGCTATAAAATGGCCCGCCTGCAGTTGTACAGACAGTTTGAATCCAGCCTCAAAATTAAATCCAGCTCTGACTTGTAAGGGAGAGAGATCATCTAAAAGTAGTAAGTCAACCAATAAATATCATAATTTGAACTCAGTCTCTTTTCTCTATCGCTTTGTAGTAACATAATTAGATTTTCCATCGAATGTAGATCGGGTGCTTGTCAAACCGAGTACTATCTGCATTCAAAATAATTCCTGTTTATCAAATCCTGGCTAAGGTCTATCTGGCGTGCGCCTATTATAGTGCAGTACGAGAGATTCACCTTACCATTCCTTTCTATCCACAACCTATCCCGAGTAGGATAATTCACATAATTAGACAAATTGATTTCCCGGTTATTAGAGGTAAAACTTGTGACGGAGCTCCTGGCCGTTGGCCGGAACTCGTCGATGACAACAAGCCCGCGATTAGGGCTTGTTTACGTTTCCGAAGTCATTAACCTCGGAAAATCAGCTTGCCGTGTATGGTATAGGATGAGTGTGAGAGAGAGAGAGAGAGAGAGAGAAGTACGTAGCACTCACCGAAAGTCAACTGGCCTTTAGCCTCTGAACTGGGCACTCGTTGCTGTTAAGTTTTTTTGGTTTTTCTTTTTTGTTTTCGCGGGTGAAAGAGTGAGGTTTGTGCTCGTGAGTGTGGTGCCAGGCCCAGCTATCGGTGAGTACCTTTGGTTTGTTCTCTCTCTCTCCCTCCGTGCGTAGACTAATTACTTTGTCTTTTATTTTTGTTTGTTCAGTCGCATGCGCAGGGCCTCGTTTGGTACTCCTGGCTATTGAGCCAGAGCCTTACGAAAGCCGTTATAATTTATTTGAATCCGTTTCGCCGTTTGTCGTTAAATTTTGTTTTATTTTCTTCGCTGAGCTTCCATTATAATTTGGGCTGTTTATTTTGTTTGCGCGTTATAGACGTCGGTATTTTGTATTGTCGTGTTCGATTAAATTGTCTTACGCTGCGCTTGAGAACGAAATTAAATTCTTATTAATTGTGCTCGGCGAATAAAGTTTTTTTTTTTTGTTAAACTAAGAGTTCGCAATTTTATTCAGCGCCTGCCTACCCACCTGTCCTTGACCTCTCAAGGTCATCACGACCTTAACACGCATTAGGCCGTAATTGCGCCTCTTACTCCTCCCCTTTAATAATAATAGGTAGATTTCATTTGTTTTTCTTTGTTTAGTTGATTTTCAACGCAACTGGAGGTGACTACCCTTGACTAACAAGATAAGTTTTTCCCTCCCTTAGCTAAAGGCTACGTTTCGCGTTGCAAACTCTACGACCAAAAATACACTCTTTAATAAAACTAGTTTGTAATATCCGTTGGACGTTACAGTATCAATCATTTAAATTGGTAGCTCTTCGGACGATAAGGGGGTAAATTATAGTTTAATCAGTATATTAAGATAACGGTAAAAATAAACAAGTTTGACCAGAAAATGTGAAAGGGATGATGTGGAATATATTTTTTTTTCAATTTTACATCTTATTTCTTTTTTCCATGTTCCTTTTTTTTTTAATATCATATATTTTACACTTTCCAAAAATCCAAATAAATATTGAATGTTTTTAACTTCGGTGATTGCGGGAAATGTATGAATTTTCAAATGTTCATTTTTGTAAATATTGAATTTAGTTATTATATATTATTTGTGGTTCCAATTAATGAATTAATGAATAAATAACATCTTCTTTCGATTTTGTTTTATACGATTCTGATACGTTTGATGTTAAATTCACAATAACGCGAATTTATGTTTATAGAGATAAATTTACTTAAAATCGTTATTTATTGATATTGGGTAATATTCTTTATAAAACCGAGTGAAGGGCAAGTGGAAGTGTACTCAAGGATGTTCATGGGGGCTGGAGAGGGAATTTTTTGAAAAATGTATATTTCAAAGTATCGTAAAAAATAAATTAGTATTACCTAAAAAATTGGAGGAGTAGGTGGAGAAAGTTATTTGTGTTGTTTTAAAAAAAGAGGGGTTTTATTGATGTATTAACGATCATGCGTGTTGTATAGAAAAGTAGATTGACAATTAATTAATAAGTTTTTAATAAATTAATAAGTTTTTAGTTAATAAAAATCAAATATTTTTTCTGAAGCTTGTTAACATGAATGTATAGAGTATAGGATTTAAAACAGAATTAAGATAAAACATGATTCTTGAAAAGTATAATACACAATAATATCCCTCTATACCGATGCGTATTATCTCTTGCAAAGGATTGAAGACAATCCATAACACCATAGGTCGAAAGGGCAACATGCAGATGAAAAATACTAAAATTACAATACATAACATGCGTATTATTTGCTTATGATTGCTCTGAAATGTCTGATTTATATTGTTTTTGATATATAATATTATGAGAAAGATTGTAGATTATAACTATGTATGAACTGAATAATAATATTACTGGAGCAATGAAAAAAATAATAGTAGCAGTCGATATGTACAATATGTTCCATAATGTATCTGTTGTAGTAAGACAAACTGGAATCATAATTCCATTTCCTTCATGATCCATGCGGAATGATACCATGAATATGAAGGGGCTGAAAATTGATAAATAAGAATCATGATAATCGTTTATATTTATTTTCTTCTATAATTAATGATAAAAAATTAAATTAAACACGTATTTGTTGTTCAATCAAGAAATTCATCTGAAAATTTGTGAATAAGTGTAAACTATAGTCAACTATTATTTTCGTTTTCATCATCTGTCTTCTATTGTATGACAGATGATATTAATATTATTCATAAGTATAACATAAGTATTCCCGTAAGTACTCATACATAATATAAACGCTTCGTTAGAATATACAATACACCAACAATAATGTTTGGTTTGATGCCAGCTCTGACCATTAAGAGTAAGCAACAGATATATACAAAAAACCATCTCCTTCATGCAGCTAAAGAGATACCATAATAGTTATGTTCGGGGACGACATTGGTACTTATATACAGTTGGAAATTACATCCATCTCTTTTTCCCCTATATAGGTTATCAACTCTAATGTATATATATATATATATATATATATATATACACACAATAAAAATACAATAACCAACATTTATTCATTGGCATTATATATAATGTAATGTAAGTAAGTTTATAAATTCATGTTACGTTTATCTTATGATAGAGATCCAATTTTATTTATCAATTAGCGTTACAATCAATGTAAAGTTAAGCCATTATATTGATCATATTTTAAACTAAGAAAGACCGACCATTATAGAAATAAAACCATTCTTCATGTCAATTGAAAACGATTTATATTGCCTCAAAAATTTGCGAATGTATGGGATCTGAATAATCATTTGAACAGCTTTTCTAGCCTATGTCAATGAACCCACGACATTATTTCCTCATCCATATAAATGCCATTCATGTTTATGACCGTCACTACCAACCTATTATGCAGAACGTCATTTCCGTTTTTATACTTTCGAAAGTTTGTTTTATATTTTAGTATTAGTTAAAAACCAATAGATTGTTTATGAAATAAGGTATCACATTATTACTTAAAAATTCCTATAGCTTTATTGGAAAAAAATAGCGAAAATTTAGATAATTAGATTTATTGAAATTATTAATTTTTTTAGTTGTTAAATTCAATATGTCTCATTTTAGTTAACGTTTATGCGATTTTCAAAAAATAATTCATTTTTAAATATAGTTGTTGATGGTATTCGCGCGCATCTTGCTTTGTTGGTGTATGTGTTATTGTCGATCTCAAACAAAACGCTTTTGCAATAATTGTCAAAAATCAGGTCACGATACCTCTTAATGTAAAAGATTGTTAAAATATAAAATTTGTTAAAAAATCGGCTACATAGCCAGAACGTCCATCTCATATCTTATTAACTCTGCGATAAACCAGGCCATACGATAAATAACTGTTTTAAAGCCGAACCTCATCAAGAACAAACTATATAACCTTCCTTGTCACTTAATAAACACTTGTGATATCCAGACCCCGGAAAGCTCTAATAGTGATAACGTAATCTGTCGATATTGCAAGAGGGGCAGACATACTCTACAGCAGTACCGAAAATATGAATATAATAATGCAAAAAAAGTTCAGGAGTAAGCGCAGCCCAAAAGAGCCCAATAGAAGCGGAGCATTCATCGAACAAAAAGCAGGAACCAATGCTTCGATATGGGAATAAGTGAACTTTGGAATGGGAACCTTTTCAATCTACGTTTATTCAAATTCAATGACTAATAATCCAATAATTTATTTTTATTAGACTATGGTTCAGAAGTTAATATAATAGACATTTACCTTATAGGAGAGGAAAACTTACTAAAAACGCGCCCCATTATAATTTGACGGGAATTGACCCTATACATATTCTGTATTAGCTTATATTAGGAAAGTTTTTAGACGAACAAATCGATTTCCTTGTTTTTCATAATAATTTTCCAATACCCTACGACGGTATCTTAGAATTACAATTGTTTTCAAACCAAAGCTACAATAGAATTTAGAAATAGAATTCTGAAAGTTTATGGGCAAGTGATCAATTTTCACTTCGACTCAGATCCGTCCCCAATAGTTACCAATGCACGTATATAAAGAATGTAAATAAAGAATCATATTTGCCAAAAGTAGCTATCGACCATTCAACCCTGAAAAACAGCACTAGATTTCTAATAGACTCCGGTGCAGAAGGATGCCTAATTTAAAAGGTTAGTCTTACTACCCAAGTGCATTCTAAATGATGACGATAAAAGTGTTATCAGATGAATTAGCGGATAGCCCATCACAACTCTCGGCAATATCGAATTACAAATAATGGGACAAAGGGCGAAGTTGCAATTCTTTCATTATAGTAACTGTGCAATCGACTATGAAACAATCATACACATTAATGGCTATACGCTTCCTTTTAAATTTACTCAGAGTTACCAAATTCGAAAAAGCTTCAACAGAATCACAAGAGATACAATCCGATCTCGATAACGTTTCTGAAATTTCAATAAAGGACAGTGCATCTGATGAATATGAAAGTCTATTGTTGGAAGAGAAAGATGAGCTTGGATTTAATATTGTTCATACTGAAGAAGAATTTGAAAACAACCACTGAAACATTTGAAACTCACATCAGTATTACTCAGCTCAATCAATTGATTTATACTAAACATCTAAATGATACTGAGAAAGAGCATATTTTAAAACTTGTGAATGACTATCAGACAGCTTTTCACCTTCCAGGAGAAATACTATCTGGAACATACAGTTATGCACAGAATCGCTACAACAGACAAAGAACCCATACTCTCCAGATAATATCAATTTCCTTATGCCCTCAAGGGCGAAATGGATAGACAAATCCAAGAAATGTTAAAAACAGGAGTAATATAAAAGTGTTAATCTCCCTAAAAAGCCCGATTCCAAAGGTAATCGGAGATGTCGTCTCAGGCTTCCGCGAATTAAATGGAATGATTATCAATAATGCTTACACCTTGTCAAATATCACTGACATTTTGGATCAAATTGAAGATGCATTTAACTTTAGACGAGAGCAGTTAAGTTTGTGTAGCGATTTTGTGAGTGATTTGAGTGTTGTGAGTTGGTTTTCTTTTTTGTGCAATTGCTGGATTCTGTAGAATGGTGAGTGCCATTGCTTTCTCTCTCTCTCCTTTCGTGCATTTTTTTCTTTTTATTGTTGTTTTATTTGCATGCGCTAGGCCTCGTTTGGACTTCCTGACTAATGAGACGACGGCCGTTATTTTTATTTTCATAAGCCATTTAAATTGTAGCCGATTCGCCGTTACCGTTATCTATTTTTCTTTTGCTGCACTTTGTAGTTTCTTTCCTTAATTTTGTCACGTAACCATTTATAAATTTTGTTTTCTTTTTATATTATTTCGCGCGTTCAATTATTTCAACGCCTGCTTATTTATCTGTCTTCAACCTTTCAAGGTCATTGTTATCCTAACGCAAGTCAGGCCATAAATGCGTTTCTTACCTTCCCTTTTTATTTTATTTTGTGTCGATTATTATTCGCGAAATTAGATATCAACGCTTAAGGTAAATTAAGGTAAGTTTTCCCTCCCCTAATAGAAATAGGGCATATCGCGTTGCACAATGATTCAGAAGAAGATGAAGGAGAATGTTCTGGCGGTGAAGTATGGAAGAAAACAGAAAAAGAAATAGATGATAATCCATTCACTGCTGATTTTGGGCCAAATATCCCCGGTAACGTACAATCGTCATTAGAAATCTTTTTATGTCTTTTTCCTGAAGATATATTGGATTTATTAGTCCAGCAAACAGATAAATACATACAAAAGAAATCGGTGGAAGAGAAATTGTTGACAATAGAAAAGTGTTTTATTTTTTTAGGCATTAATATTCTAATTGAAATTTTTAAAATTGCCTTAAAATTCGTATCATTAGTATCAAAAAATTCGCTTATGAAAACCTCCTTTAATCTATGCTTCGCTCGAAAAAGGACTACGATCGATCAATTAAACCCAAGAATTTTGAAGTAGGATACAACGTTTTGTTGCTATCTGATCCTAAACCAGAACAATTCGAAAACTACACTGATTTTCATAGAGTACTTGAAATTATAAACAAAAATAATATACGGATTTAAATAAGTAAATCCAAAAAAATTATCCGCGCGAACAAATTGAGAATTTCATAGATTTTCTTGAATACAAACAATATCATCTTTGCATTATCAGCTAAAAGGCGCAAAACCGTTTGTAGCTATACGATTATAGATACCGAAAACGCCAAATTAGTATTTTTCGAGATAACAAAAGGGAACAGCTTTTCCGTAGTTAAAAAAAATTATTTTCCTAACTTGGACATTTTTTGCTATGTAAATGTTAAATTTAGATATGTGAAAAACACATCCGATTACAAATGAAAGCTCTGTATTGCGATGTAATTTTCAAATTATGTAAATTGGAGCAGGAAACATTAAAAAATGTACTTATTATAGCTTTGCAAGCTCCGAATGAGTTTGCTTATAATATCATGCAAGATTCCGGTTATATGGTAGTGACAGTAGGAGAAGTTGTCCGTAACATTAAATATATGGCAGTAGAAGTAATAGTCCAACAAAGGGAAGACTGCTATGCAGAACTTGAGATCAAGCTTAATAAAACCTATTTTATGACACCGGGGACGCATATGCTCAAGGAAAAGGGTACATTGATAGCGTATAATGACCTACTACTTTCGTATTACTTCCTAGATAATGTTTGGTATAAGATTAGACCAGGACCTGAAGAAGCTCGCACAGCAATCATACTGAAACCTTTCGTTAAACCTACGTGCAATTACATAAATCCATTAGAGCTATCCACCTGTGGCAATTATACAGGAAAGGATTTAGTTGAACTACGGCACAGAAATGTGTTCCCGGTAAAGCGTCCTTCGATTCCTAATAATGCAGTCAGACAAATTACTGGCTAAGTAGTAACCGATGCCGTTAGTGCCATCTCCAAGTTATTCAATGAAGATACAATAAATCAGATTACTCAAACCGATTCAATATATCACTTATATGTTTTTATTAATTGTCTCGTAGAAAACTAATAAAAACAATATAAGATATGATATAAGATCAGTTGCATCACCGACGGTGCGTCAGGCCGTATTTCGCGATCTTTACCGGTGATTAAAATTTTATTTTAATTTATTAACGAATTTAAAGTTAGAATCGTTTCTTACTTTCCCCTTTTGTTATTTTATTTTTGCGGTCAACAAATTTCAGCGCAGCTGAGAGAGTCTTCCCTTACAACTAAGGTAAATAATACCTCTTCTCCCCTGTATAGGAAAACTTGCGTTGCAATGACCAACAAAAAAAAATTAGTTATAGGGCAAATCGGAGCAAGGTCTTCAATTTTTTTATATTTGGCACGTCGAATGCCTATAAGGAGGTAAACACTTGTACCAAGTTTGACGTTAAAATATTAATTAATTAAAAAGTAAAACTATTTTTAAAAAATATGTTTTTTTAACTGTTATAAATCAAAAAATATGTATTCGATCTGGATAATGTCATTTTAAATACCCGAAAATCATTGTATATTAAGAATATATATATATTTGTTAATATAAAAATTATAAACAATTAAAATAAATTTTTTCCATTTTTGTTAAAAAGGGCAACTTTTATTTGAAAAATTTGTACTCCAATCGATTCCTTGAACAATTTTGTATAAGAATCCTTAGTAAAACTATCATGATTTTTAATAGGGACTAAGTAATGACCTTCCAAAACAGCGCTACCTCTGGCGCTCATCTGGAAGATCGGACGGATAGAAGCGTCCCACTACTCCGAAACTTTTCTAGGTAGTTCAGTTCTATAAATCACTACATTTATTAGCTGAACTTTCTTTATTTAAATAGTGGTACGTAGGACTAACATTTATGACACGAATAATTAAGGAAAATAGGCTACCCTTAAGCAAATTATTGTCAGCAATAAATCTATTAAGGAATTAAAAATGTTTATTTTCTTTGCATGTTTTTTCTAGTACTTTAGTTTATTAAGTAGTATTTTAAAATTTGGTATACTGAAATTAGTTGTGCTTCGAATATCGTATAAATACAGAATCTTTCTGTTCAGTCAGTCTATTTAAAGTTCAATGGTCAAAGTGAACGGATCCCAACTAACGTCACAGTGAAATTTATTATTGTGCGATAGATTTTATAAAATTACTTTAATCCAGTTTTAAAGTAAATTATATAATCATGCATTTATCAGAGTATTCCATTCAAAGTGCGTAAACATGAATATCGACGAAAATTTTTGCTTCACGTTCCCACAAAAATTCAGGGTAAGTGGTTACCTTTAGTGAAAGAAAACGATCTCTTATGTGCAAGACGTGTACGATAACACTATATTACAGGTCCCAATGAAAAAATGGTGATTGTGTAGATTCTATTTATCAGAACAATGAAGTCAATTTCGACTCATGTGGTAATGTAGATTATGATATCTGCCACGTACAAATGTGATGAAAAATTTTCGATTGACGAAAATGAACGAAGAATAATAGTATTGGACCGCTTAAAATCATTACTTGATACTTTTCAAATCAGAAATATGAATTTAATACATATTGAAATACCTGATTTAATAGAAAAAATCGATTTATTATCAAGTAATTTGAAAAGTTTACTTGTCAGAAAATATTGCTGTGTAGATAGTAATCGAGATGGATTTATACAAAAAGTGTATATTATAAAGACCTACAAGCATCGTATGAAAAAGCAAATACTAATTCAGGAAAGATACGTATATTAACTGCGATTCCAATGTTTACAAGTATTTGTGAAATAGAAATAGAAAATTATTGCGATCTTTACCGGTGATTAAAATTTTATTTTAATTTATTAACGAATTTAAAGTTAGAATCGTTTCTTACTTTCCCCTTTTGTTATTTTATTTTTGCGGTCAACAAATTTCAGCGCAGGTATTGTATCTGATTTAATAGAAAATATCTGATGAACTTATCACATTTTAATTACAGTAAAGATTTTTTCTATTAAATCATATCCAGGTATTGTACCATTAATTGTTCGTTTTATTTTGCACAAATCGCTAAAAAACTACGTGAACAGGAAGGGAGTTATCATATCGACTCTGACTCTTCACATCTCTTCTGATACTCGTACTTAGAAAGTCTAATCTCCTTCACTTTACGTTAATGGAATTAACCACGATCAACGGAAAACGTATCCAATTCATTACGAGTTCGCTGCACTATCAGTAGGCGAAATAAACACGAACACAATTGGTCGTCACCTTTAACAATCATGATCTCACGTTTCACTGTATCTACTCAACTTCACTTTTATTTATATTTCAGACTCGTTCACACAATCATAAGTTCGTACTTTTTGTTATTTTTACTACACTACTACATTGCGTATTTTGTAGTCACTTAAACACAGTCACTTAAGTACACTCCGCGTCGCACACAACTTCAATGACTAGCTAACTGACGTACAAAGACTGTCTATTGAGACATTCTTTGACTTTCTATTGAGTATTGACTTAGAGTACACGTGGTAGCCATTTTAGTTTCTGATGACGTCATACCACCCGAAACTTATCACTTTTAATGACTGTACAATGTTATAAACTTGTACACAAGTCGACGGTTAGAGAAGTTACAATAAAACTAAATTCTACAATACTCATTATACGTATCTAGTTGCCCACTCACTCTGACTCTTCACATCTTTTCTGATACTCGTACTTAGAAAGTCTAATCTCCTTCGCATGCAACACATCGCTATCGTCTTAACATTTAAAATAAAAATTTAACTATAAAGTCTCAAAGTTTGAAAATAGAATATTATAGACGAAACATGTTATTTAATACTGTTCCATTCATGTGTATATTCGCATGCACTATTTAGAATAAACATATCGACATTTTCATGACATAACTAAATACGATTGCTGTTATTTGAATCTATCCAGGTATTGTACCATGTAATATAATAAATTTGATCATTCTATCATTATGGATTGCTGAAAACATTGAAATATATAGTCCTGTCATATTGAAATAAAATTCAATTATAATAGGCATTATTTAGGAGAAAGTATCTAAATTCGAACAATATTATTAGAAGCTGTTGTTTCTTTGATTTTTCCGAGTATTCTACCATCTAAACATATTTAAATCTAGCGTTGCGTCGTTATGAATTGATAAATACTGATATATATATATATAGTCCTGACATATTGAAATAAAATTCATTATAATAGGCATTATTTGGGAGAAAGTATCTAAATTCGTATAATATTATTAGAAGCTGTAGTTTCTTTGATTTTTACGAGTATTCTAAAAGTACGAACTAGTGGTTGCGTGAACCAGTCTAATAAATACATGAAAGTGAAGTTGAGCGAATACAGTGAAACGTGTGGTTATGAGTGTTAAAAGTAACCCCCATTTTGTGTTCGTGTTTCTTTCGCCTCCTGATAGTGCGGCGAACTTGTAATTAAGTTGGATATTTGTCGCTTTGATCGTAGGTAATTACATTAACGTACAGTGAAGGAGATTAGACTTTCTAAGTACGAGTACCAGATAAGTTTAGGGATGAATGACGTCATCAGATACAAAAATGTCCGCCACGTGTTCTCTGATTATTGAGAGTGTCTTTCTACCCCAGTCATCGAGACATGCAAGACCTGCGCGCCTGGGCGTGAACTTAACTGGCTGTGTTCAATTGTCTACTAAATACGCAATGTGATACTGTAGTAAAAATAACATAAAGTACGAACTACGGTTGTGTGAACGATCTGAAAAATAAATAAAAGTGAAATTGAGAGGTTAGAATAACAAAATGTACGAACTAGTGATTGTGTGAACCACTCTGATAAATGAATGAAAGTGAAGTTGAGTGAATACAGTGAAACGTGTGGTTATGAGTGTTAAAAGTAACCCCCATATTGTGTTCGTGTTTCTTCCGCCTCCTGATAGTGCGGCGAACTTGTAGTGAAGTTGGATACTTGTCGTTTTGATCGTAGGTATTTAGATTAACGTGAAGTGAAGGAGATTAGACTTTCTAAGTACGAGTATCAGAAGAGATGTGAATAGTCAGAGTGAGGAGACAACTACATACGAATGATGAGTAGTGTAGAGTCTAGTTTTCATTGTACATCCTCCAACCGTCGACTAGTTTACAAGTTTATAGCAATGTACAGCCATGGAATGTGATAAGTTTAGGGATGAATGACGTCATCAGATACTAAAATGGCCGCCACGTGTTCTCTGACTATTGAGAGTGTCTTTCTACGTCAGTCATCGAGACATTCAAGACCTGCGCACCTGGGCGTGAACTTAAGTGGCTGTGTTCAATTGTCTACTAAATACGCAATGTGATACTGTAGTAAAAATAACATAAAGTACGAACTAGTGGTTGTGTGAACGATCTGAAAAATAAATAAAAGTGAAGTTGAGAGGATAGAATAACAAAATGTACGAACTAGTGGTTGTGTGAACGAGTCTGAAAAATAAATAAAAGTGAAATTGAGAGGTTAGAATAACAAAATGTACGAACTAGTGATTGTGTGAACCACTCTGATATATGAATGAAAGTGAAGTTGAGTGAATACAGTGAAACGTGTGGTTATGAGTGTTAAAAGTAACCCCCATATTGTGTTCGTGTTTCTTCCGCCTCCTGATAGTGCGGCGAACTTGTAGTGAAGATGGATATTTGTCGCTTTGATCATAGGTATTTACATTAACGTAAAGTGAAGGAGATTAGACTTTCTAAGTACGAGTATCAGAAGAGATGTGAATAGTCAGAGTGAGGATACAACTACATACGAATGATGAGTAGTGTAGAGTCAAGTTTTCATTGTACATCCTCCAACCGTCGACTAGTTTACAAGTTTATAGCAATGTACAGCCATGGAATGTGATAAGTTTAGGGATGCATGACGTCATCAGATACTAAAATGGCCGCCACGTGTTCTCTGAGTATTGAGAGTGTCTTTCTACGTCGATCATCGAGACATTCAAGACCTGCGCGCCTGGGCGTGAACTTAAGTGGCTGTGTTCAATTGTCTACTAAATACGCAATGTGATACTGTAGTAAAAATAACATAAAGTACGAACTAGTGGTTGTGTGAACGATCTGAAAAATAAATAAAAGTGAAGTTGAGAGGTTAGAATAACAAAATGTACGAACTAGTGATTGTGTGAACCACTCTGATAAATGAATGAAAGTGAAGTTGAGTGAATACAGTGAAACGTGTGGTTATGAGTGTTAAAAGTAACCCCCATTTTGTGTTCGTGTTTCTTTCGCCTCCTGATAGTGCAGCGAACTTGTAATTAAGTTGGATATTTGTCGCTTTGATCGTAGGTAATTACATTAACGTACAGTGAAGGAGATTAGACTTTCTAAGTACGAGTACCAGATTAGTTTAGGGATGAATGACGTCATCAGATACTAAAATGGCCGCCACGTGTTCTCTGAGTATTGAGAGTGTCTTTCTACCCCAGTCATCGAGACATTCAAGACCTGCGCGCCTCGGCGTGAACTTAGGTGGCTGTGTTTAATTGTCTACTAAATACGCAATGTGATACTGTAGTAAAAATAACAAAAAGTACGAACTAGTGGTTGTGTGAACGATTCTGAAAAACAAATAAAAGTGAAGTTGAGAGGTTAGAATAACAAAATGTACGAACTAGTGATTGTGTGAACCAGTCTGATAAATAAATGAAAGTGAAGTTGAGTGAATACAGTGAAACGTGTGGTTATGAGTGTTAAAAGTAACCCCCATTTTGTGTTCGTGTTTCTTTCGCCTCCTGATAGTGCGGCGAACTTGTAGTGAAGATGGATACTTGTCGCTTTGATCGTAGGTATTTACATTAACGTAAAGTGAAGGAGATTAGACTTTCTAAGTACGAGTATCAGAAGAGATGTGAATAGTCAGAGTGAGGATACAACTACATACGAATGATGAGTAGTGTAGAGTCTAGTTTTCATTGTACATCCTCCAACCGTCGACTAGTTTACAAGTTTATAGCAATGTACAGCCACGGAATGTGATAAGTTTAGGGATGAATGACGTCATCAGATACTAAAATGGCCGCCACGTGTTCTCTGAGTATTGAGAGTGTCTTTCTACCCCAGTCATCGAGACATTCAAGACCTGCGCGCCTGGGCGTGAACTTAAGTGGCTGTGTTCAATTGTCTACTAAATACGCAATGTGATACTGTAGTAAAAATAACATAAAGTACGAACTAGTGTTTGTGTGAACGATCTGAAAAATAAATAAAAGTGAAGTTGAGAGGTTAGAATAACAAAATTTACGAACTAGTGATTGTGTGAACCACTCTGATAAATGAATGAAAGTGAAGTTGAGTGAATACAGTGAAACGTGTGGTTATGAGTGTTAAAAGTAACCCCCATATTGTGTTCGTGTTTCTTTCGCCTCCTGATATTGCGGCGAACTTATAGTGAAGTTGGATACTTGTCGTTTTGATCGTAGGTATTTACATTAACGTAAAGTGAAGGAGATTAGACTTTCTAAGTACGAGTATCAGAAGAGATGTGAATAGTCAGAGTGAGGAGACAACTACATACGAATGATGAGTAGTATAGAGTCTAGTTTTCATTGTACATCCTCCAACCGTCGACTAGTTTACAAGTTTATACCAATGTACAGCCATGGAATGTGATAAGTTTAGGGATGAATGACGTCATCAGATACTAAAATGGCCGCCACGTGTTCTCTGACTATTGAGAGTGTCTTTCTACGTCAGTCATCGAGACATTCAAGACCTGCGCGCAGGGGGTGAACTTAAGTGGCTGTGTTCAATTGTCTACTAAATACGCAATGTGATACTGTAGTAAAAATAACATAAAGTACGAACTAGTGGTTGTGTGAACGAGTCTGATAATTAAATGAAAGTGAAGTTGAGTGAATACAGTGAAACCTGTGGTTATGAGTGTTAAAAGTAACCCCCATTTTGTGTTCGTGTTTCTTTCGCCTCCTGATATTGCGGCGAACTTGTAGTGAAGTTGGATACTTGTCGTTTTGATCGTAGGTATTTACATTAACGTAAAGTGATGGAGATTAGACTTTCTAAGTACGAGTATCAGAAGAGATGTGAATAGTCAGAGTGAGGAATCAACTACATACGAATGATGAGTAGTGTAGAGTCTAGTTTTCATTGTACATCCTCCAACCGTCGACTAGTTTACAAGTTTATAGCAATGTACAGCCATGGAATGTGATAAGTTTAGGGATGAATGACGTCATCAGATACTAAAATGGCCGCCACGTGTTCTCTGACTATTGAGAGTGTCTTTCTACGTCAGTTATCGAGACATTCAAGACCTGCGCACCTGGGCGTGAACTTAAATGGCTGTGTTCAATTGTCTACTAAATACGCAATGTGATACTGTAGTAAAAATAACATAAAGTACGAACTAGTGGTTGTGTGAACGAGTCTGATAATTAAATGAAAGTGAAGTTGAGTGAATACAGTGAAACGTGTGGTTATGAGTGTTAAAAGTAACCCCCATATTGTGTTCGTGTTTCTTTCGCCTCCTGATAGTGCGGCGAACTTGTAGTGAAGTTGGATACTTGTCGTTTTGATCGTAGGTATTTAGATTAACGTAAAGTGAAGGAGATTAGACTTTCTAAGTACGAGTATCAGAAGAGATGTGAATAGTCAGAGTGAGGAGACAACTACATACGAATGATGAGTAGTATAGAGTCTAGTTTTCATTGTACATCCTCCAACCGTCGACTAGTTTACAAGTTTATAGCAATGTACTGCCATGGAATGTGATAAGTTTAGGGATGAATGACGTCATCAGATACTAAAATTTCCGCCACGTGTTCTCTGAGTATTGAGAGTGTCTTTCTACGTCGATCATCGAGACATTCAAGACCTGCGCGCCTGGGCGTGAACTTAAGTGGCTGTATTCAATTGTCTACTAAATACGCAATGTGATACTGTAGTAAAAATAACATAAAGTACGAACTAGTGGTTGTGTGAACGATCTGAAAAATAAATAAAAGTGAAGTTGAGAGGTTAGAATAACAAAATGTACGAACTAGTGATTGTGTGAACCACTCTGATAAATGAATGAAAGTGAAGTTGAGTGAATACAGTGAAACGTGTGGTTATGAGTGTTAAAAGTAACCCCCATATTGTGTTCGTGTTTCTTTCGCCTCCTGATAGTGCGGCGAACTTGTAGTGAAGTTGGATACTTGTCGTTTTGATCGTAGGTATTTAGATTAACGTAAAGTGAAGGATATTAGACTTTCTAAGTACGAGTATCAGAAGAGATGTGAATAGTCAGAGTGAAGAGACAACTACATACGAATGATGAGTAGTATAGAGTCTAGTTTTCATTGTACATCCTCCAACCGTCGACTAGTTTACAAGTTTATAGCAATGTACAGCCATGGAATGTGATAAGTTTAGGGATGAATGACGTCATCAGATACTAAAATGGCCGCCACGTGTTCTCTGACTATTGAGAGTGTCTTTCTACGTCAGTCATCGAGACATTCAAGACCTGCGCGCCTGGGCGTGAACTTAAGTGGCTGTGTTCAATTGTCTACTAAATACGCAATGTGATACTGTAGTAAAAATAACATAAAGTACGAACTAGTGATTGTGTGAACCACTCTGATAAATGAATGAAAGTGAAGTTGAGTGAATACAGTGAAACGTGTGGTTATGAGTGTTAAAAGTAACCCCCATATTGTGTTCGTGTTTCTTTCGCCTCCTGATAGTGCGGCGAAATTGTAGTGAAGTTGGATACTTGTCGTTTTGATCGTAGGTATTTAGATTAACGTAAAGTGAAGGAGATTAGACTTTCTAAGTACGAGTATCAGAAGAGATGTGAATAGTCAGAGTGAGGATACAACTACATACGAATGATGAGTAGTATAGAGTCTAGTTTTCATTGTACATCCTCCAACCGTCGACTAGTTTACAAGTTTATAGCAATGTACAGCCATGGAATGTGATAAGTTTAGGGATGCATGACGTCATCAGATACTAAAATGGCCGCCACGTGTTCTCTGACTATTGAGAGTGTCTTTCTACGTCAGTCATCGAGACATTCAAGACCTGCGCGCCTGGGCGTGAACTTAAGTGGCTGTGTTCAATTGTCTACTAAATACGCAATGTGATACTGTAGTAAAAATAACATAAAGTACGAACTAGTAGTTGTGTGAACGATCTGTAAAATAAATAAAAGTGAAGTTGAGAGGTTAGAATAACAAAATGTACGAACTAGTGATTGTGTGAACCACTCTGATAAATGAATGAAAGTGAAGTTGAGTGAATACAGTGAAACGTGTGGTTATGAGTGTTAAAAGTAACCCCCATATTGTGTTCGTGTTTCTTTCGCCTCCTGATAGTGCGGCGAACTTGTAGTGAAGTTGGATACTTGTCGTTTTGATCGTAGGTATTTAGATTAACGTAAAGTGAAGGATATTAGACTTTCTAAGTACGAGTATCAGAAGAGATGTGAATAGTCAGAGTGAAGAGACAACTACATACGAATGATGAGTAGTATAGAGTCTAGTTTTCATTGTACATCCTCCAACCGTCGACTAGTTTACAAGTTTATAGCAATGTACAGCCATGGAATGTGATAAGTTTAGGGATGAATGACGTCATCAGATACTAAAATGGCCGCCACGTGTTCTCTGACTATTGAGAGTGTCTTTCTACGTCAGTCATCGAGACATTCAAGACCTGCGCGCCTGGGCGTGAACTTAAGTGGCTGTGTTCAATTGTCTACTAAATACGCAATGTGATACTGTAGTAAAAATAACATAAAGTACGAACTAGTAGTTGTGTGAACGATCTGAAAAATAAATAAAAGTGAAGTTGAGAGGTTAGAATAACAAAATGTACGAACTAGTGGTTGTGTGAACGAGTCTGATAATTAAATGAAAGTGAAGTTGAGTGAATACAGTGAAACGTGTGGTTATGAGTGTTAAAAGTAACCCCATATTGTGTTCGTGTTTCTTTCGCCTCCTGATATTGCGGCGAACTTGTAGTGAAGTTGGATACTTGTCGTTTTGATCGTAGGTATTTACATTAACGTAAAGTGAAGGAGATTAGACTTTCTAAGTACGAGTATCAGAAGAGATGTGAATAGTCAGAGTGAGGATACAACTACATACGAATGATGAGTAGTGTAGAGTCTAGTTTTCAATGTACATCCTCCAACCGTCGACTAGTTTACAAGTTTATAGCAATGTACAGCCATGGAATGTGATAAGTTTAGGGATGCATGACGTCATCAGATACTAAAATGGCCGCCACGTGTTCTCTGACTATTGAGAGTGTCTTTCTACGTCAGTCATCGAGACATTCAAGACCTGCGCGCCTGGGCGTGAACTTAAGTGGCTGTGTTCAATTGTCTACTAAATACGCAATGTGATACTGTAGTAAAAATAACATAAAGTACGAACTAGTGGTTGTGTGAACGAGTCTGATAATTAAATGAAAGTGAAGTTGAGTGAATACAGTGAAACGTGTGGTTATGAGTGTTAAAAGTAACCCCATTTTGTGTTCGTGTTTCTTTCGCCTCCTGATATTGCGGCGAACTTGTAGTGAAGTTGGATACTTGTCGTTTTGATCGTAGGTATTTACATTAACGTAAAGTGAAGGAGATTAGACTTTCTAAGTACGAGTATCAGAAGAGATGTGAATAGTCAGAGTGAGGATACAACTACATACGAATGATGAGTAGTGTAGAGTCTAGTTTTCATTGTACAACCTCCAATCGTCGACTAGTTTACAAGTTTATAGCAATGTACAGCCATGGAATGTGATAAGTTTAGGGATGCATGACGTCATCAGATACTAAAATGGCCGCCACGTGTTCTCTGAGTATTGAGAGTGTCTTTCTACGTCGATCATCGAGACATTCAAGACCTGCGCGCCTGAGCGTGAACTTAAGTGGCTGTGTTCAATTGTCTACTAAATACGCAATGTGATACTGTAGTAAAAATAACATAAAGTACGAACTAGTGATTGTGTGAACCACTCTGATAAATGAATGAAAGTGAAGTTGAGTGAATACAGTGAAACGTGTGGTTATGAGTGTTAAAAGTAACCCCCATATTGTGTTCGTGTTTCTTTCGCCTCCTGATAGTGCGGCGAACTTGTAGTGAAGTTGGATACTTGTCGTTTTGATCGTAGGTATTTAGATTAACGTAAAGTGAAGGATATTAGACTTTCTAAGTACGAGTATCAGAAGAGATGTGAATAGTCAGAGTGAAGAGACAACTACATACGAATGATGAGTAGTATAGAGTCTAGTTTTCATTGTACATCCTCCAACCGTCGACTAGTTTACAAGTTTATAGCAATGTACAGCCATGGAATGTGATAAGTTTAGGGATGAATGACGTCATCAGATACTAAAATGGCCGCCACGTGTTCTCTGACTATTGAGAGTGTCTTTCTACGTCAGTCATCGAGACATTCAAGACCTGCGCGCCTGGGCGTGAACTTAAGTGGCTGTGTTCAATTGTCTACTAAATACGCAATGTGATACTGTAGTAAAAATAACATAAAGTACGAACTAGTGATTGTGTGAACCACTCTGATAAATGAATGAAAGTGAAGTTGAGTGAATACAGTGAAACGTGTGGTTATGAGTGTTAAAAGTAACCCCCATATTGTGTTCGTGTTTCTTTCGCCTCCTGATAGTGCGGCGAACTTGTAGTGAAGTTGGATACTTGTCGTTTTGATCGTAGGTATTTAGATTAACGTAAAGTGAAGGATATTAGACTTTCTAAGTACGAGTATCAGAAGAGATGTGAATAGTCAGAGTGAAGAGACAACTACATACGAATGATGAGTAGTATAGAGTCTAGTTTTCATTGTACATCCTCCAACCGTCGACTAGTTTACAAGTTTATAGCAATGTACAGCCATGGAATGTGATAAGTTTAGGGATGAATGACGTCATCAGATACTAAAATGGCCGCCACGTGTTCTCTGACTATTGAGAGTGTCTTTCTACGTCAGTCATCGAGACATTCAAGACCTGCGCGCCTGGGCGTGAACTTAAGTGGCTGTGTTCAATTGTCTACTAAATACGCAATGTGATACTGTAGTAAAAATAACATAAAGTACGAACTAGTAGTTGTGTGAACGATCTGAAAAATAAATAAAAGTGAAGTTGAGAGGTTAGAATAACAAAATGTACGAACTAGTGGTTGTGTGAACGAGTCTGATAATTAAATGAAAGTGAAGTTGAGTGAATACAGTGAAACGTGTGGTTATGAGTGTTAAAAGTAACCCCCATATTGTGTTCGTGTTTCTTTCGCCTCCTGATATTGCGGCGAACTTGTAGTGAAGTTGGATACTTGTCGTTTTGATCGTAGGTATTTACATTAACGTAAAGTGAAGGAGATTAGACTTTCTAAGTACGAGTATCAGAAGAGATGTGAATAGTCAGAGTGAGGATACAACTACATACGAATGATGAGTAGTGTAGAGTCTAGTTTTCAATGTACATCCTCCAACCGTCGACTAGTTTACAAGTTTATAGCAATGTACAGCCATGGAATGTGATAAGTTTAGGGATGCATGACGTCATCAGATACTAAAATGGCCGCCACGTGTTCTCTGACTATTGAGAGTGTCTTTCTACGTCAGTCATCGAGACATTCAAGACCTGCGCGCCTGGGCGTGAACTTAAGTGGCTGTGTTCAATTGTCTACTAAATACGCAATGTGATACTGTAGTAAAAATAACATAAAGTACGAACTAGTGGTTGTGTGAACGAGTCTGATAATTAAATGAAAGTGAAGTTGAGTGAATACAGTGAAACGTGTGGTTATGAGTGTTAAAAGTAACCCCCATTTTGTGTTCGTGTTTCTTTCGCCTCCTGATATTGCGGCGAACTTGTAGTGAAGTTGGATACTTGTCGTTTTGATCGTAGGTATTTACATTAACGTAAAGTGAAGGAGATTAGACTTTCTAAGTACGAGTATCAGAAGAGATGTGAATAGTCAGAGTGAGGATACAACTACATACGAATGATGAGTAGTGTAGAGTCTAGTTTTCATTGTACAACCTCCAATCGTCGACTAGTTTACAAGTTTATAGCAATGTACAGCCATGGAATGTGATAAGTTTAGGGATGCATGACGTCATCAGATACTAAAATGGCCGCCACGTGTTCTCTGAGTATTGAGAGTGTCTTTCTACGTCGATCATCGAGACATTCAAGACCTGCGCGCCTGAGCGTGAACTTAAGTGGCTGTGTTCAATTGTCTACTAAATACGCAATGTGATACTGTAGTAAAAATAACATAAAGTACGAACTAGTGATTGTGTGAACCACTCTGATAAATGAATGAAAGTGAAGTTGAGTGAATACAGTGAAACGTGTGGTTATGAGTGTTAAAAGTAACCCCCATATTGTGTTCGTGTTTCTTTCGCCTCCTGATAGTGCGGCGAACTTGTAGTGAAGTTGGATACTTGTCGTTTTGATCGTAGGTATTTAGATTAACGTAAAGTGAAGGATATTAGACTTTCTAAGTACGAGTATCAGAAGAGATGTGAATAGTCAGAGTGAGGATACAACTACATACGAATGATGAGTAGTGTAGAGTCTAGTTTTCATTGTACAACCTCCAATCGTCGACTAGTTTACAAGTTTATAGCAATGTACAGCCATGGAATGTGATAAGTTTAGGGATGCATGACGTCATCAGATACTAAAATGGCCGCCACGTGTTCTCTGAGTATTGAGAGTGTCTTTCTACGTCGATCATCGAGACATTCAAGACCTGCGCGCCTGGGCGTGAACTTAAGTGGCTGTATTCAATTGTCTACTAAATACGCAATGTGATACTGTAGTAAAAATAACATAAAGTACGAACTAGTGGTTGTGTGAACGATCTGTAAAATAAATAAAAGTGAAGTTGAGAGGTTAGAATAACAAAATGTACGAACTAGTGATTGTGTGAACCACTCTGATAAATGAATGAAAGTGAAGTTGAGTGAATACAGTGAAACGTGTGGTTATGAGTGTTAAAAGTAACCCCATATTGTGTTCGTGTTTCTTTCGCCTCCTGATAGTGCGGCGAACTTGTAGTGAAGTTGGATACTTGTCGTTTTGATCGTAGGTATTTAGATTAACGTAAAGTGAAGGATATTAGACTTTCTAAGTACGAGTATCAGAAGAGATGTGAATAGTCAGAGTGAAGAGACAACTACATAATGAATGATGAGTAGTATAGAGTCTAGTTTTCATTGTACATCCTCCAACCGTCGACTAGTTTACAAGTTTATAGCAATGTACAGCCATGGAATGTGATAAGTTTAGGGATGAATGACGTCATCAGATACTAAAATGGCCGCCACGTGTTCTCTGACTATTGAGAGTGTCTTTCTACGTCAGTCATCGAGACATTCAAGACCTGCGCGCCTGGGCGTGAACTTAAGTGGCTGTGTTCAATTGTCTACTAAATACGCAATGTGATACTGTAGTAAAAATAACATAAAGTACGAACTAGTGGTTGTGTGAACGAGTCTGATAATTAAATGAAAGTGAAGTTGAGTGAATACAGTGAAACGTGTGGTTATGAGTGTTAAAAGTAACCCCATTTTGTGTTCGTGTTTCTTTCGCCTCCTGATATTGCGGCGAACTTGTAGTGAAGTTGGATACTTGTCGTTTTGATCGTAGGTATTTACATTAACGTAAAGTGAAGGAGATTAGACTTTCTAAGTACGAGTATCAGAAGAGATGTGAATAGTCAGAGTGAGGAGACAACTACATACGAATGATGAGTAGTATAGAGTCTAGTTTTCATTGTACATCCTCCAACCGTCGACTAGTTTACAAGTTTATAGCAATGTACTGCCATGGAATGTGATAAGTTTAGGGATGAATGACGTCATCAGATACTAAAATTTCCGCCACGTGTTCTCTGAGTATTGAGAGTGTCTTTCTACGTCGATCATCGAGACATTCAAGACCTGCGCGCCTGGGCGTGAACTTAAGTGGCTGTATTCAATTGTCTACTAAATACGCAATGTGATACTGTAGTAAAAATAACATAAAGTACGAACTAGTGGTTGTGTGAACGATCTGAAAAATAAATAAAAGTGAAGTTGAGAGGTTAGAATAACAAAATGTACGAACTAGTGATTGTGTGAACCACTCTGATAAATGAATGAAAGTGAAGTTGAGTGAATACAGTGAAACGTGTGGTTATGAGTGTTAAAAGTAACCCCCATATTGTGTTCGTGTTTCTTTCGCCTCCTGATAGTGCGGCGAACTTGTAGTGAAGTTGGATACTTGTCGTTTTGATCGTAGGTATTTAGATTAACGTAAAGTGAAGGATATTAGACTTTCTAAGTACGAGTATCAGAAGAGATGTGAATAGTCAGAGTGAAGAGACAACTACATACGAATGATGAGTAGTGTAGAGTCTAGTTTTCATTGTACAACCTCCAATCGTCGACTAGTTTACAAGTTTATAGCAATGTACAGCCATGGAATGTGATAAGTTTAGGGATGCATGACGTCATCAGATACTAAAATGGCCGCCACGTGTTCTCTGAGTATTGAGAGTGTCTTTCTACGTCGATCATCGAGACATTCAAGACCTGCGCGCCTGGGCGTGAACTTAAGTGGCTGTATTCAATTGTCTACTAAATACGCAATGTGATACTGTAGTAAAAATAACATAAAGTACGAACTAGTGGTTGTGTGAACGATCTGTAAAATAAATAAAAGTGAAGTTGAGAGGTTAGAATAACAAAATGTACGAACTAGTGATTGTGTGAACCACTCTGATAAATGAATGAAAGTGAAGTTGAGTGAATACAGTGAAACGTGTGGTTATGAGTGTTAAAAGTAACCCCCATATTGTGTTCGTGTTTCTTTCGCCTCCTGATAGTGCGGCGAACTTGTAGTGAAGTTGGATACTTGTCGTTTTGATCGTAGGTATTTAGATTAACGTAAAGTGAAGGATATTAGACTTTCTAAGTACGAGTATCAGAAGAGATGTGAATAGTCAGAGTGAAGAGACAACTACATACGAATGATGAGTAGTATAGAGTCTAGTTTTCATTGTACATCCTCCAACCGTCGACTAGTTTACAAGTTTATAGCAATGTACAGCCATGGAATGTGATAAGTTTAGGGATGAATGACGTCATCAGATACTAAAATGGCCGCCACGTGTTCTCTGACTATTGAGAGTGTCTTTCTACGTCAGTCATCGAGACATTCAAGACCTGCGCGCCTGGGCGTGAACTTAAGTGGCTGTGTTCAATTGTCTACTAAATACGCAATGTGATACTGTAGTAAAAATAACATAAAGTACGAACTAGTGGTTGTGTGAACGAGTCTGATAATTAAATGAAAGTGAAGTTGAGTGAATACAGTGAAACGTGTGGTTATGAGTGTTAAAAGTAACCCCCATTTTGTGTTCGTGTTTCTTTCGCCTCCTGATATTGCGGCGAACTTGTAGTGAAGTTGGATACTTGTCGTTTTGATCGTAGGTATTTACATTAACGTAAAGTGAAGGAGATTAGACTTTCTAAGTACGAGTATCAGAAGAGATGTGAATAGTCAGAGTGAGGAGACAACTACATACGAATGATGAGTAGTATAGAGTCTAGTTTTCATTGTACATCCTCCAACCGTCGACTAGTTTACAAGTTTATAGCAATGTACTGCCATGGAATGTGATAAGTTTAGGGATGAATGACGTCATCAGATACTAAAATTTCCGCCACGTGTTCTCTGAGTATTGAGAGTGTCTTTCTACGTCGATCATCGAGACATTCAAGACCTGCGCGCCTGGGCGTGAACTTAAGTGGCTGTATTCAATTGTCTACTAAATACGCAATGTGATACTGTAGTAAAAATAACATAAAGTACGAACTAGTGGTTGTGTGAACGATCTGAAAAATAAATAAAAGTGAAGTTGAGAGGTTAGAATAACAAAATGTACGAACTAGTGATTGTGTGAACCACTCTGATAAATGAATGAAAGTGAAGTTGAGTGAATACAGTGAAACGTGTGGTTATGAGTGTTAAAAGTAACCCCATATTGTGTTCGTGTTTCTTTCGCCTCCTGATAGTGCGGCGAACTTGTAGTGAAGTTGGATACTTGTCGTTTTGATCGTAGGTATTTAGATTAACGTAAAGTGAAGGATATTAGACTTTCTAAGTACGAGTATCAGAAGAGATGTGAATAGTCAGAGTGAAGAGACAACTACATACGAATGATGAGTAGTATAGAGTCTAGTTTTCATTGTACATCCTCCAACCGTCGACTAGTTTACAAGTTTATAGCAATGTACAGCCATGGAATGTGATAAGTTTAGGGATGAATGACGTCATCAGATACTAAAATGGCCGCCACGTGTTCTCTGACTATTGAGAGTGTCTTTCTACGTCAGTCATCGAGACATTCAAGACCTGCGCGCCTGGGCGTGAACTTAAGTGGCTGTGTTCAATTGTCTACTAAATACGCAATGTGATACTGTAGTAAAAATAACATAAAGTACGAACTAGTGGTTGTGTGAACGAGTCTGATAATTAAATGAAAGTGAAGTTGAGTGAATACAGTGAAACGTGTGGTTATGAGTGTTAAAAGTAACCCCCATTTTGTGTTCGTGTTTCTTTCGCCTCCTGATATTGCGGCGAACTTGTAGTGAAGTTGGATACTTGTCGTTTTGATCGTAGGTATTTACATTAACGTAAAGTGAAGGATATTAGACTTTCTAAGTACGAGTATCAGAAGAGATGTGAATAGTCAGAGTGAAGAGACAACTACATACGAATGATGAGTAGTATAGAGTCTAGTTTTCATTGTACATCCTCCAACCGTCGACTAGTTTACAAGTTTATAGCAATGTACAGCCATGGAATGTGATAAGTTTAGGGATGAATGACGTCATCAGATACTAAAATGGCCGCCACGTGTTCTCTGACTATTGAGAGTGTCTTTCTACGTCAGTCATCGAGACATTCAAGACCTGCGCGCCTGGGCGTGAACTTAAGTGGCTGTGTTCAATTGTCTACTAAATACGCAATGTGATACTGTAGTAAAAATAACATAAAGTACGAACTAGTGATTGTGTGAACCACTCTGATAAATGAATGAAAGTGAAGTTGAGTGAATACAGTGAAACGTGTGGTTATGAGTGTTAAAAGTAACCCCCATATTGTGTTCGTGTTTCTTTCGCCTCCTGATAGTGCGGCGAACTTGTAGTGAAGTTGGATACTTGTCGTTTTGATCGTAGGTATTTAGATTAACGTAAAGTGAAGGATATTAGACTTTCTAAGTACGAGTATCAGAAGAGATGTGAATAGTCAGAGTGAAGAGACAACTACATACGAATGATGAGTAGTATAGAGTCTAGTTTTCATTGTACATCCTCCAACCGTCGACTAGTTTACAAGTTTATAGCAATGTACAGCCATGGAATGTGATAAGTTTAGGGATGAATGACGTCATCAGATACTAAAATGGCCGCCACGTGTTCTCTGACTATTGAGAGTGTCTTTCTACGTCAGTCATCGAGACATTCAAGACCTGCGCGCCTGGGCGTGAACTTAAGTGGCTGTGTTCAATTGTCTACTAAATACGCAATGTGATACTGTAGTAAAAATAACATAAAGTACGAACTAGTAGTTGTGTGAACGATCTGAAAAATAAATAAAAGTGAAGTTGAGAGGTTAGAATAACAAAATGTACGAACTAGTGGTTGTGTGAACGAGTCTGATAATTAAATGAAAGTGAAGTTGAGTGAATACAGTGAAACGTGTGGTTATGAGTGTTAAAAGTAACCCCCATTTTGTGTTCGTGTTTCTTTCGCCTCCTGATATTGCGGCGAACTTGTAGTGAAGTTGGATACTTGTCGTTTTGATCGTAGGTATTTACATTAACGTAAAGTGAAGGAGATTAGACTTTCTAAGTACGAGTATCAGAAGAGATGTGAATAGTCAGAGTGAGGATACAACTACATACGAATGATGAGTAGTATAGAGTCTAGTTTTCATTGTACATCCTCCAACCGTCGACTAGTTTACAAGTTTATAGCAATGTACAGCCATGGAATGTGATAAGTTTAGGGATGAATGACGTCATCAGATACTAAAATGGCCGCCACGTGTTCTCTGACTATTGAGAGTGTCTTTCTACGTCAGTCATCGAGACATTCAAGACCTGCGCGCCTGGGCGTGAACTTAAGTGGCTGTGTTCAATTGTCTACTAAATACGCAATGTGATACTGTAGTAAAAATAACATAAAGTACGAACTAGTGATTGTTTGAACCACTCTGATAAATGAATGAAAGTGAAGTTGAGTGAATACAGTGAAACGTGTGGTTATGAGTGTTAAAAGTAACCCCCATATTGTGTTCGTGTTTCTTTCGCCTCCTGATATTGCGGCGAACTTGTAGTGAAGTTGGATACTTGTCGTTTTGATCGTAGGTATTTACATTAACGTAAAGTGAAGGAGATTAGACTTTCTAAGTACGAGTATCAGAAGAGATGTGAATAGTCAGAGTGAGGATACAACTACATACGAATGATGAGTAGTGTAGAGTCTAGTTTTCATTGTACAACCTCCAATCGTCGACTAGTTTACAAGTTTATAGCAATGTACAGCCATGGAATGTGATAAGTTTAGGGATGCATGACGTCATCAGATACTAAAATGGCCGCCACGTGTTCTCTGACTATTGAGAGTGTCTTTCTACGTCAGTCATCGAGACATTCAAGACCTGCGCGCATGGGCGTGAACTTAAGTGGCTGTGTTCAATTGTCTACTAAATACGCAATGTGATACTGTAGTAAAAATAACATAAAGTACGAACTAGTGGTTGTGTGAACGAGTCTGATAATTAAATGAAAGTGAAGTTGAGTGAATACAGTGAAACGTGTGGTTATGAGTGTTAAAAGTAACCCCATTTTGTGTTCGTGTTTCTTTCGCCTCCTGATATTGCGGCGAACTTGTAGTGAAGTTGGATACTTGTCGTTTTGATCGTAGGTATTTACATTAACGTAAAGTGAAGGAGATTAGACTTTCTAAGTACGAGTATCAGAAGAGATGTGAATAGTCAGAGTGAGGATACAACTACATACGAATGATGAGTAGTGTAGAGTCTAGTTTTCATTGTACAACCTCCAATCGTCGACTAGTTTACAAGTTTATAGCAATGTACAGCCATGGAATGTGATAACTTTAGGGATGCATGACGTCATCAGATACTAAAATGGCCGCCACGTGTTCTCTGACTATTGAGAGTGTCTTTCTACGTCAGTCATCGAGACATTCAAGACCTGCGCGCCTGGGCGTGAACTTAAGTGGCTGTGTTCAATTGTCTACTAAATACGCAATGTGATACTGTAGTAAAAATAACATAAAGTACGAACTAGTAGTTGTGTGACGATCTGTAAAATAAATAAAAGTGAAGTTGAGAGGTTAGAATAACAAAATGTACGAACTAGTGATTGTGTGAACCACTCTGATAAATGAATGAAAGTGAAGTTGAGTGAATACAGTGAAACGTGTGGTTATGAGTGTTAAAAGTAACCCCCATATTGTGTTCGTGTTTCTTTCGCCTCCTGATAGTGCGGCGAACTTGTAGTGAAGTTGGATACTTGTCGTTTTGATCGTAGGTATTTAGATTAACGTAAAGTGAAGGATATTAGACTTTCTAAGTACGAGTATCAGAAGAGATGTGAATAGTCAGAGTGAAGAGACAACTACATACGAATGATGAGTAGTATAGAGTCTAGTTTTCATTGTACATCCTCCAACCGTCGACTAGTTTACAAGTTTATAGCAATGTACAGCCATGGAATGTGATAAGTTTAGGGATGAATGACGTCATCAGATACTAAAATGGCCGCCACGTGTTCTCTGACTATTGAGAGTGTCTTTCTACGTCAGTCATCGAGACATTCAAGACCTGCGCGCCTGGGCGTGAACTTAAGTGGCTGTGTTCAATTGTCTACTAAATACGCAATGTGATACTGTAGTAAAAATAACATAAAGTACGAACTAGTAGTTGTGTGAACGATCTGAAAAATAAATAAAAGTGAAGTTGAGAGGTTAGAATAACAAAATGTACGAACTAGTGGTTGTGTGAACGAGTCTGATAATTAAATGAAAGTGAAGTTGAGTGAATACAGTGAAACGTGTGGTTATGAGTGTTAAAAGTAACCCACATATTGTGTTCGTGTTTCTTTCGCCTCCTGATATTGCGGCGAACTTGTAGTGAAGTTGGATACTTGTCGTTTTGATCGTAGGTATTTACATTAACGTAAAGTGAAGGAGATTAGACTTTCTAAGTACGAGTATCAGAAGAGATGTGAATAGTCAGAGTGAGGATACAACTACATACGAATGATGAGTAGTGTAGAGTCTAGTTTTCAATGTACATCCTCCAACCGTCGACTAGTTTACAAGTTTATAGCAATGTACAGCCATGGAATGTGATAAGTTTAGGGATGCATGACGTCATCAGATACTAAAATGGCCGCCACGTGATCTCTGACTATTGAGAGTGTCTTTCTACGTCAGTCATCGAGACATTCAAGACCTGCGCGCCTGGGCGTGAACTTAAGTGGCTGTGTTCAATTGTCTACTAAATACGCAATGTGATACTGTAGTAAAAATAACATAAAGTACGAACTAGTGGTTGTGTGAACGAGTCTGATAATTAAATGAAAGTGAAGTTGAGTGAATACAGTGAAACGTGTGGTTATGAGTGTTAAAAGTAACCCCCATTTTGTGTTCGTGTTTCTTTCGCCTCCTGATATTGCGGCGAACTTGTAGTGAAGTTGGATACTTGTCGTTTTGATCGTAGGTATTTACATTAACGTAAAGTGAAGGAGATTAGACTTTCTAAGTACGAGTATCAGAAGAGATGTGAATAGTCAGAGTGAGGATACAACTACATACGAATGATGAGTAGTGTAGAGTCTAGTTTTCATTGTACAACCTCCAATCGTCGACTAGTTTACAAGTTTATAGCAATGTACAGCCATGGAATGTGATAACTTTAGGGATGCATGACGTCATCAGATACTAAAATGGCCGCCACGTGTTCTCTGAGTATTGAGAGTGTCTTTCTACGTCGATCATCGAGACATTCAAGACCTGCGCGCCTGAGCGTGAACTTAAGTGGCTGTGTTCAATTGTCTACTAAATACGCAATGTGATACTGTAGTAAAAATAACATAAAGTACGAACTAGTGATTGTGTGAACCACTCTGATAAATGAATGAAAGTGAAGTTGAGTGAATACAGTGAAACGTGTGGTTATGAGTGTTAAAAGTAACCCCCATATTGTGTTCGTGTTTCTTTCGCCTCCTGATAGTGCGGCGAAATTGTAGTGAAGTTGGATACTTGTCGTTTTGATCGTAGGTATTTAGATTAACGTAAAGTGAAGGAGATTAGACTTTCTAAGTACGAGTATCAGAAGAGATGTGAATAGTCATAGTGAGGATACAACTACATACGAATGATGAGTAGTATAGAGTCTAGTTTTCATTGTACATCCTCCAACCGTCGACTAGTTTACAAGTTTATAGCAATGTACAGCCATGGAATGTGATAAGTTTAGGGATGCATGACGTCATCAGATACTAAAATGGCCGCCACGTGTTCTCTGACTATTGAGAGTGTCTTTCTACGTCAGTCATCGAGACATTCAAGACCTGCGCGCCTGGGCGTGAACTTAAGTGGCTGTGTTCAATTGTCTACTAAATACGCAATGTGATACTGTAGTAAAAATAACATAAAGTACGAACTAGTGGTTGTGTGAACGAGTCTGATATTTAAATGAAAGTGAAGTTGAGTGAATACAGTGAAACGTGTGGTTATGAGTGTTAAAAGTAACCCCCATTTTGTGTTCGTGTTTCTTTCGCCTCCTGATATTGCGGCGAACTTGTAGTGAAGTTAGATACTTGTCGTTTTGATCGTAGGTATTTACATTAACGTAAAGTGAAGGAGATTAGACTTTCTAAGTACGAGTATCAGAAGAGATGTGAATAGTCAGAGTGAGGATACAACTAATACGAATGATGAGTAGTGTAGAGTCTAGTTTTCATTGTACAACCTCCAATCGTCGACTAGTTTACAAGTTTATAGCAATGTACAGCCATGGAATGTGATAAGTTTAGGGATGCATGACGTCATCAGATACTAAAATGGCCGCCACGTGTTCTCTGAGTATTGAGAGTGTCTTTCTACGTCGATCATCGAGACATTCAAGACCTGCGCGCCTGGGCGTGAACTTAAGTGGCTGTATTCAATTGTCTACTAAATACGCAATGTGATACTGTAGTAAAAATAACATAAAGTACGAACTAGTGGTTGTGTGAACGATCTGTAAAATAAATAAAAGTGAAGTTGAGAGGTTAGAATAACAAAATGTACGAACTAGTGATTGTGTGAACCACTCTGATAAATGAATGAAAGTGAAGTTGAGTGAATACAGTGAAACGTGTGGTTATGAGTGTTAAAAGTAACCCCCATATTGTGTTCGTGTTTCTTTCGCCTCCTGATAGTGCGGCGAACTTGTAGTGAAGTTGGATACTTGTCGTTTTGATCGTAGGTATTTAGATTAACGTAAAGTGAAGGATATTAGACTTTCTAAGTACGAGTATCAGAAGAGATGTGAAGAGACAACTACATACGAATGATGAGTAGTATAGAGTCTAGTTTTCATTGTACATCCTCCAACCGTCGACTAGTTTACAAGTTTATAGCAATGTACAGCCATGGAATGTGATAAGTTTAGGGATTAATGACGTCATCAGATACTAAAATGGCCGCCACGTGTTCTCTGACTATTGAGAGTGTCTTTCTACGTCAGTCATCGAGACATTCAAGACCTGCGCGCCTGGGCGTGAACTTAAGTGGCTGTGTTCAATTGTCTACTAAATACGCAATGTGATACTGTAGTAAAAATAACATAAAGTACGAACTAGTGATTGTTTGAACCACTCTGATAAATGAATGAAAGTGAAGTTGAGTGAATACAGTGAAACGTGTGGTTATGAGTGTTAAAAGTAACCCCCATATTGTGTTCGTGTTTCTTTCGCCTCCTGATAGTGCGGCGAAATTGTAGTGAAGTTGGATACTTGTCGTTTTGATCGTAGGTATTTAGATTAACGTAAAGTGAAGGAGATTAGACTTTCTAAGTACGAGTATCAGAAGAGATGTGAATAGTCAGAGTGAGGATACAACAACTACATACGAATGATGAGTAGTATAGAGTCTAGTTTTCATTGTACATCCTCCAACCGTCGACTAGTTTACAAGTTTATAGCAATGTACAGCCATGGAATGTGATAAGTTTAGGGATGCATGACGTCATCAGATACTAAAATGGCCGCCACGTGTTCTCTGACTATTGAGAGTGTCTTTCTACGTCAGTCATCGAGACATTCAAGACCTGCGCGCCTGGGCGTGAACTTAAGTGGCTGTGTTCAATTGTCTACTAAATACGCAATGTGATACTGTAGTAAAAATAACATAAAGTACGAACTAGTGGTTGTGTGAACGAGTCTGATAATTAAATGAAAGTGAAGTTGAGTGAATACAGTGAAACGTGTGGTTATGAGTGTTAAAAGTAACCCCAATTTTGTGTTCGTGTTTCTTTCGCCTCCTGATATTGCGGCGAACTTGTAGTGAAGTTGGATACTTGTCGTTTTGATCGTAGGTATTTACATTAACGTAAAGTGAAGGAGATTAGACTTTCTAAGTACGAGTATCAGAAGAGATGTGAATAGTCAGAGTGAGGATACAACTACATACGAATGATGAGTAGTGTAGAGTCTAGTTTTCATTGTACAACCTCCAATCGTCGACTAGTTTACAAGTTTATAGCAATGTACAGCCATGGAATGTGATAACTTTAGGGATGCATGACGTCATCAGATACTAAAATGGCCGCCACGTGTTCTCTGACTATTGAGAGTGTCTTTCTACGTCAGTCATCGAGACATTCAAGACCTGCGCGCCTGGGCGTGAACTTAAGTGGCTGTGTTCAATTGTCTACTAAATACGCAATGTGATACTGTAGTAAAAATAACATAAAGTACGAACTAGTAGTTGTGTGAACGATCTGAAAAATAAATAAAAGTGAAGTTGAGAGGTTAGAATAACAAAATGTACGAACTAGTGGTTGTGTGAACGAGTCTGATAATTAAATGAAAGTGAAGTTGAGTGAATACAGTGAAACGTGTGGTTATGAGTGTTAAAAGTAACCCCCATTTTGTGTTCGTGTTTCTTTCGCCTCCTGATATTGCGGCGAACTTGTAGTGAAGTTGGATACTTGTCGTTTTGATCGTAGGTATTTACATTAACGTAAAGTGAAGGAGATTAGACTTTCTAAGTACGAGTATCAGAAGAGATGTGAAGAGACAACTACATACGAATGATGAGTAGTATAGAGTCTAGTTTTCATTGTACATCCTCCAACCGTCGACTAGTTTACAAGTTTATAGCAATGTACAGCCATGGAATGTGATAAGTTTAGGGATGAATGACGTCATCAGATACTAAAATGGCCGCCACGTGTTCTCTGACTATTGAGAGTGTCTTTCTACGTCAGTCATCGAGACATTCAAGACCTGCGCGCCTGGGCGTGAACTTAAGTGGCTGTGTTCAATTGTCTACTAAATACGCAATGTGATACTGTAGTAAAAATAACATAAAGTACGAACTAGTGATTGTTTGAACCACTCTGATAAATGAATGAAAGTGAAGTTGAGTGAATACAGTGAAACGTGTGGTTATGAGTGTTAAAAGTAACCCCCATATTGTGTTCGTGTTTCTTTCGCCTCCTGATAGTGCGGCGAAATTGTAGTGAAGTTGGATACTTGTCGTTTTGATCGTAGGTATTTAGATTAACGTAAAGTGAAGGAGATTAGACTTTCTAAGTACGAGTATCAGAAGAGATGTGAATAGTCAGAGTGAGGATACAACTACATACGAATGATGAGTAGTATAGAGTCTAGTTTTCATTGTACATCCTCCAACCGTCGACTAGTTTACAAGTTTATAGCAATGTACAGCCATGGAATGTGATAAGTTTAGGGATGCATGACGTCATCAGATACTAAAATGGCCGCCACGTGTTCTCTGACTATTGAGAGTGTCTTTCTACGTCAGTCATCGAGACATTCAAGACCTGCGCGCCTGGGCGTGAACTTAAGTGGCTGTGTTCAATTGTCTACTAAATACGCAATGTGATACTGTAGTAAAAATAACATAAAGTACGAACTAGTGGTTGTGTGAACGAGTCTGATAATTAAATGAAAGTGAAGTTGAGTGAATACAGTGAAACGTGTGGTTATGAGTGTTAAAAGTAACCCCAATTTTGTGTTCGTGTTTCTTTCGCCTCCTGATATTGCGGCGAACTTGTAGTGAAGTTGGATACTTGTCGTTTTGATCGTAGGTATTTACATTAACGTAAAGTGAAGGAGATTAGACTTTCTAAGTACGAGTATCAGAAGAGATGTGAATAGTCAGAGTGAGGATACAACTACATACGAATGATGAGTAGTGTAGAGTCTAGTTTTCATTGTACAACCTCCAATCGTCGACTAGTTTACAAGTTTATAGCAATGTACAGCCATGGAATGTGATAACTTTAGGGATGCATGACGTCATCAGATACTAAAATGGCCGCCACGTGTTCTCTGACTATTGAGAGTGTCTTTCTACGTCAGTCATCGAGACATTCAAGACCTGCGCGCCTGGGCGTGAACTTAAGTGGCTGTGTTCAATTGTCTACTAAATACGCAATGTGATACTGTAGTAAAAATAACATAAAGTACGAACTAGTGGTTGTGTGAACGAGTCTGATAATTAAATGAAAGTGAAGTTGAGTGAATACAGTGAAACGTGTGGTTATGAGTGTTAAAAGTAACCCCCATTTTGTGTTCGTGTTTCTTTCGCCTCCTGATATTGCGGCGAACTTGTAGTGAAGTTGGATACTTGTCGTTTTGATCGTAGGTATTTACATTAACGTAAAGTGAAGGAGATTAGACTTTCTAAGTACGAGTATCAGAAGAGATGTGAATAGTCAGAGTGAGGATACAACTACATACGAATGATGAGTAGTGTAGAGTCTAGTTTTCATTGTACAACCTCCAATCGTCGACTAGTTTACAAGTTTATAGCAATGTACAGCCATGGAATGTGATAAGTTTAGGGATGCATGACGTCATCAGATACTAAAATGGCCGCCACGTGTTCTCTGACTATTGAGAGTGTCTTTCTACGTCAGTCATCGAGACATTCAAGACCTGCGCGCATGGGCGTGAACTTAAGTGGCTGTGTTCAATTGTCTACTAAATACGCAATGTGATACTGTAGTAAAAATAACATAAAGTACGAACTAGTGGTTGTGTGAACGAGTCTGATAATTAAATGAAAGTGAAGTTGAGTGAATACAGTGAAACGTGTGGTTATGAGTGTTAAAAGTAACCCCCATTTTGTGTTCGTGTTTCTTTCGCCTCCTGATATTGCGGCGAACTTGTAGTGAAGTTGGATACTTGTCGTTTTGATCGTAGGTATTTACATTAACGTAAAGTGAAGGAGATTAGACTTTCTAAGTACGAGTATCAGAAGAGATGTGAATAGTCAGAGTGAGGATACAACTACATACGAATGATGAGTAGTGTAGAGTCTAGTTTTCATTGTACAACCTCCAATCGTCGACTAGTTTACAAGTTTATAGCAATGTACAGCCATGGAATGTGATAACTTTAGGGATGCATGACGTCATCAGATACTAAAATGGCCGCCACGTGTTCTCTGACTATTGAGAGTGTCTTTCTACGTCAGTCATCGAGACATTCAAGACCTGCGCGCCTGGGCGTGAACTTAAGTGGCTGTGTTCAATTGTCTACTAAATACGCAATGTGATACTGTAGTAAAAATAACATAAAGTACGAACTAGTAGTTGTGTGAACGATCTGTAAAATAAATAAAAGTGAAGTTGAGAGGTTAGAATAACAAAATGTACGAACTAGTGATTGTGTGAACCACTCTGATAAATGAATGAAAGTGAAGTTGAGTGAATACAGTGAAACGTGTGGTTATGAGTGTTAAAAGTAACCCCCATATTGTGTTCGTGTTTCTTTCGCCTCCTGATAGTGCGGCGAACTTGTAGTGAAGTTGGATACTTGTCGTTTTGATCGTAGGTATTTAGATTAACGTAAAGTGAAGGATATTAGACTTTCTAAGTACGAGTATCAGAAGAGATGTGAATAGTCAGAGTGAAGAGACAACTACATACGAATGATGAGTAGTATAGAGTCTAGTTTTCATTGTACATCCTCCAACCGTCGACTAGTTTACAAGTTTATAGCAATGTACAGCCATGGAATGTGATAAGTTTAGGGATGAATGACGTCATCAGATACTAAAATGGCCGCCACGTGTTCTCTGACTATTGAGAGTGTCTTTCTACGTCAGTCATCGAGACATTCAAGACCTGCGCGCCTGGGCGTGAACTTAAGTGGCTGTGTTCAATTGTCTACTAAATACGCAATGTGATACTGTAGTAAAAATAACATAAAGTACGAACTAGTAGTTGTGTGAACGATCTGAAAAATAAATAAAAGTGAAGTTGAGAGGTTAGAATAACAAAATGTACGAACTAGTGGTTGTGTGAACGAGTCTGATAATTAAATGAAAGTGAAGTTGAGTGAATACAGTGAAACGTGTGGTTATGAGTGTTAAAAGTAACCCACATATTGTGTTCGTGTTTCTTTCGCCTCCTGATATTGCGGCGAACTTGTAGTGAAGTTGGATACTTGTCGTTTTGATCGTAGGTATTTACATTAACGTAAAGTGAAGGAGATTAGACTTTCTAAGTACGAGTATCAGAAGAGATGTGAATAGTCAGAGTGAGGATACAACTACATACGAATGATGAGTAGTGTAGAGTCTAGTTTTCAATGTACATCCTCCAACCGTCGACTAGTTTACAAGTTTATAGCAATGTACAGCCATGGAATGTGATAAGTTTAGGGATGCATGACGTCATCAGATACTAAAATGGCCGCCACGTGATCTCTGACTATTGAGAGTGTCTTTCTACGTCAGTCATCGAGACATTCAAGACCTGCGCGCCTGGGCGTGAACTTAAGTGGCTGTGTTCAATTGTCTACTAAATACGCAATGTGATACTGTAGTAAAAATAACATAAAGTACGAACTAGTGGTTGTGTGAACGAGAACGAGTCTGATAATTAAATGAAAGTGAAGTTGAGTGAATACAGTGAAACGTGTGGTTATGAGTGTTAAAAGTAACCCCCATTTTGTGTTCGTGTTTCTTTCGCCTCCTGATATTGCGGCGAACTTGTAGTGAAGTTGGATACTTGTCGTTTTGATCGTAGGTATTTACATTAACGTAAAGTGAAGGAGATTAGACTTTCTAAGTACGAGTATCAGAAGAGATGTGAATAGTCAGAGTGAGGATACAACTACATACGAATGATGAGTAGTGTAGAGTCTAGTTTTCATTGTACAACCTCCAATCGTCGACTAGTTTACAAGTTTATAGCAATGTACAGCCATGGAATGTGATAACTTTAGGGATGCATGACGTCATCAGATACTAAAATGGCCGCCACGTGTTCTCTGAGTATTGAGAGTGTCTTTCTACGTCGATCATCGAGACATTCAAGACCTGCGCGCCTGAGCGTGAACTTAAGTGGCTGTGTTCAATTGTCTACTAAATACGCAATGTGATACTGTAGTAAAAATAACATAAAGTACGAACTAGTGATTGTGTGAACCACTCTGATAAATGAATGAAAGTGAAGTTGAGTGAATACAGAGAAACGTGTGGTTATGAGTGTTAAAAGTAACCCCCATATTGTGTTCGTGTTTCTTTCGCCTCCTGATAGTGCGGCGAAATTGTAGTGAAGTTGGATACTTGTCGTTTTGATCGTAGGTATTTAGATTAACGTAAAGTGAAGGAGATTAGACTTTCTAAGTACGAGTATCAGAAGAGATGTGAATAGTCATAGTGAGGATACAACTACATACGAATGATGAGTAGTATAGAGTCTAGTTTTCATTGTACATCCTCCGACCGTCGACTAGTTTACAAGTTTATAGCAATGTACAGCCATGGAATGTGATAAGTTTAGGGATGCATGACGTCATCAGATACTAAAATGGCCGCCACGTGTTCTCTGACTATTGAGAGTGTCTTTCTACGTCAGTCATCGAGACATTCAAGACCTGCGCGCCTGGGCGTGAACTTAAGTGGCTGTGTTCAATTGTCTACTAAATACGCAATGTGATACTGTAGTAAAAATAACATAAAGTACGAACTAGTGGTTGTGTGAACGAGTCTGATATTTAAATGAAAGTGAAGTTGAGTGAATACAGTGAAACGTGTGGTTATGAGTGTTAAAAGTAACCCCCATTTTGTGTTCGTGTTTCTTTCGCCTCCTGATATTGCGGCGAACTTGTAGTGAAGTTAGATACTTGTCGTTTTGATCGTAGGTATTTACATTAACGTAAAGTGAAGGAGATTAGACTTTCTAAGTACGAGTATCAGAAGAGATGTGAATAGTCAGAGTGAGGATACAACTAATACGAATGATGAGTAGTGTAGAGTCTAGTTTTCATTGTACAACCTCCAATCGTCGACTAGTTTACAAGTTTATAGCAATGTACAGCCATGGAATGTGATAAGTTTAGGGATGCATGACGTCATCAGATACTAAAATGGCCGCCACGTGTTCTCTGAGTATTGAGAGTGTCTTTCTACGTCGATCATCGAGACATTCAAGACCTGCGCGCCTGGGCGTGAACTTAAGTGGCTGTGTTCAATTGTCTACTAAATACGCAATGTGATACTGTAGTAAAAATAACATAAAGTACGAACTAGTAGTTGTGTGAACGATCTGAAAAATAAATAAAAGTGAAGTTGAGAGGTTAGAATAACAAAATGTACGAACTAGTGGTTGTGTGAACGAGTCTGATAATTAAATGAAAGTGAAGTTGAGTGAATACAGTGAAACGTGTGGTTATGAGTGTTAAAAGTAACCCCCATTTTGTGTTCGTGTTTCTTTCGCCTCCTGATATTGCGGCGAACTTGTAGTGAAGTTGGCTACTTGTCGTTTTGATCGTAGGTATTTACATTAACGTAAAGTGAAGGAGATTAGACTTTCTAAGTACGAGTATCAGAAGAGATGTGAAGAGACAACTACATACGAATGATGAGTAGTATAGAGTCTAGTTTTCATTGTACATCCTCCAACCGTCGACTAGTTTACAAGTTTATAGCAATGTACAGCCATGGAATGTGATAAGTTTAGGGATGAATGACGTCATCAGATACTAAAATGGCCGCCACGTGTTCTCTGACTATTGAGAGTGTCTTTCTACGTCAGTCATCGAGACATTCAAGACCTGCGCGCCTGGGCGTGAACTTAAGTGGCTGTGTTCAATTGTCTACTAAATACGCAATGTGATACTGTAGTAAAAATAACATAAAGTACGAACTAGTGATTGTTTGAACCACTCTGATAAATGAATGAAAGTGAAGTTGAGTGAATACAGTGAAACGTGTGGTTATGAGTGTTAAAAGTAACCCCCATATTGTGTTCGTGTTTCTTTCGCCTCCTGATAGTGCGGCGAAATTGTAGTGAAGTTGGATACTTGTCGTTTTGATCGTAGGTATTTAGATTAACGTAAAGTGAAGGAGATTAGACTTTCTAAGTACGAGTATCAGAAGAGATGTGAATAGTCAGAGTGAGGATACAACTACATACGAATGATGAGTAGTATAGAGTCTAGTTTTCATTGTACATCCTCCAACCGTCGACTAGTTTACAAGTTTATAGCAATGTACAGCCATGGAATGTGATAAGTTTAGGGATGCATGACGTCATCAGATACTAAAATGGCCGCCACGTGTTCTCTGACTATTGAGAGTGTCTTTCTACGTCAGTCATCGAGACATTCAAGACCTGCGCGCCTGGGCGTGAACTTAAGTGGCTGTGTTCAATTGTCTACTAAATACGCAATGTGATACTGTAGTAAAAATAACATAAAGTACGAACTAGTGGTTGTGTGAACGAGTCTGATAATTAAATGAAAGTGAAGTTGAGTGAATACAGTGAAACGTGTGGTTATGAGTGTTAAAAGTAACCCCAATTTTGTGTTCGTGTTTCTTTCGCCTCCTGATATTGCGGCGAACTTGTAGTGAAGTTGGATACTTGTCGTTTTGATCGTAGGTATTTACATTAACGTAAAGTGAAGGAGATTAGACTTTCTAAGTACGAGTATCAGAAGAGATGTGAATAGTCAGAGTGAGGATACAACTACATACGAATGATGAGTAGTGTAGAGTCTAGTTTTCATTGTACAACCTCCAATCGTCGACTAGTTTACAAGTTTATAGCAATGTACAGCCATGGAATGTGATAACTTTAGGGATGCATGACGTCATCAGATACTAAAATGGCCGCCACGTGTTCTCTGACTATTGAGAGTGTCTTTCTACGTCAGTCATCGAGACATTCAAGACCTGCGCGCCTGGGCGTGAACTTAAGTGGCTGTGTTCAATTGTCTACTAAATACGCAATGTGATACTGTAGTAAAAATAACATAAAGTACGAACTAGTAGTTGTGTGAACGATCTGAAAAATAAATAAAAGTGAAGTTGAGAGGTTAGAATAACAAAATGTACGAACTAGTGGTTGTGTGAACGAGTCTGATAATTAAATGAAAGTGAAGTTGAGTGAATACAGTGAAACGTGTGGTTATGAGTGTTAAAAGTAACCCCCATTTTGTGTTCGTGTTTCTTTCGCCTCCTGATATTGCGGCGAACTTGTAGTGAAGTTGGATACTTGTCGTTTTGATCGTAGGTATTTACATTAACGTAAAGTGAAGGAGATTAGACTTTCTAAGTACGAGTATCAGAAGAGATGTGAATAGTCAGAGTGAGGATACAACTACATACGAATGATGAGTAGTGTAGAGTCTAGTTTTCAATGTACATCCTCCAACCGTCGACTAGTTTACAAGTTTATAGCAATGTACAGCCATGGAATGTGATAACTTTAGGGATGCATGACGTCATCAGATACTAAAATGGCCGCCACGTGTTCTCTGAGTATTGAGAGTGTCTTTCTACGTCGATCATCGAGACATTCAAGACCTGCGCGCCTCGGCGTGAACTTAAGTGGCTGTGTTCAATTGTCTACTAAATACGCAATGTGCTACTGTAGTAAAAATAACATAAAGTACGAACTAGTGGTTGTGTGAACGATCTGTAAAATAAATAAAAGTGAAGTTGAGAGGTTAGAATAACAAAATGTACGAACTAGTGATTGTGTGAACCACTCTGATAAATGAATGAAAGTGAAGTTGAGTGAATACAGTGAAACGTGTGGTTATGAGTGTTAAAAGTAACCCCCATATTGTGTTCGTGTTTCTTTCGCCTCCTGATAGTGCGGCGAACTTGTAGTGAAGTTGGATACTTGTCGTTTTGATCGTAGGTATTTACATTAACGTAAAGTGAAGGAGATTAGACTTTCTAAGTACGAGTATCAGAAGAGATGTGAATAGTCAGAGTGAAGAGACAACTACATACGAATGATGAGTAGTATAGAGTCTAGTTTTCATTGTACATCCTCCAACCGTCGACTAGTTTACAAGTTTATAGCAATGTACAGCCATGGAATGTGATAAGTTTAGGGATGAATGACGTCATCAGATACTAAAATGGCCGCCACGTGTTCTCTGACTATTGAGAGTGTCTTTCTACGTCAGTCATCGAGACATTCAAGACCTGCGCGCCTGGGCGTGAACTTAAGTGGCTGTGTTCAATTGTCTACTAAATACGCAATGTGATACTGTAGTAAAAATAACATAAAGTACGAACTAGTGGTTGTGTGAACGATCTGAAAAATAAATAAAAGTGAAGTTGAGAGGTTAGAATAACAAAATGTACGAACTAGTGGTTGTGTGAACGAGTCTGATAATTAAATGAAAGTGAAGTTGAGTGAATACAGTGAAACGTGTGGTTATGAGTGTTAAAAGTAACCCCCATATTGTGTTCGTGTTTCTTTCGCCTCCTGATAGTGCGGCGAACTTGTAATGAAGTTGGATACTTGTCGTTTTGATCGTAGGTATTTAGATTAACGTAAAGTGAAGGAGATTAGACTTTCTAAGTACGAGTATCAGAAGAGATGTGAATAGTCAGAGTGAGGAATCAACTACATACGAATGAAGAGTAGTGTAGAGTCTAGTTTTCATTGTACATCCTCCAACCGTCGACTAGTTTACAATTTTATAGCAATGTACAGCCATGGAATGTGATAAGTTTAGGGATGCATGACGTCATCAGATACTAAAATGGCCGCCACGTGTTCTCTGAGTATTGAGAGTGTCTTTCTACGTCGATCATCGAGACATTCAAGACCTGCGCGCCTGGGCGTGAACTTAAGTGGCTGTGTTCAATTGTCTACTAAATACGCAATGTGATACTGTAGTAAAAATAACATAAAGTACGAACTAGTGGTTGTGTGAACGATCTGAAAAATAAATAAAAGTGAAGTTGAGAGGTTAGAATAACAAAATGTACGAACTAGTGATTGTGTGAACCACTCTGATAAATGAATGAAAGTGAAGTTGAGTGAATACAGTGAAACGTGTGGTTATGAGTTGTGACGGAGCTCCTGGCCGTTGGCCGGAGCTCGTCTGTTTAAAAAAGGCGAACGGTTGAGTTTGTTTACTTTCCGAGGTCATGAACCTCGGAAAGTCGGCTTGCCGTGTATGGCAGGTGAGGGAGAGAGATAGAGAGAGATGAGTGACACTCGCCGAAGTTCAGTTGGCCTTTAGCCTCTGAACTGAGTGAGTGTGCCGAAGTAATTTTGTTGTTGGTTGTTTTTTTTGGTTTGTGAGTGAAGTGAGGAGGATTCTTTTTTTTGTGTAAGGTATGCACCAGGTCCGGATCTTCGGTGAGTGTCTTCTTGTTGTGTGTCTCTCTCCCTCCGTGCATTTTCTTTTTTTTTTTGTTGTTTTATTTTGTATTGCGTGCGCCGGGCCTCGTTCGGATCTCCTGGCTAATTAGCCGGAGCCTTACGACGGCCGTTAAATTTTATATTTTTAGCGTTATATATTTAGCTGCGTGGTTTTGTCGCCGATTCGCCGTCACCGATTGTTGTATTTTCTTTTGTTGCGCCTTAATTTTTATAACTTTCTTTGTTGATAGCGTTAATAAATTTTGTTTTTTTTTTTACGTTATTTCGCGCGTCCAATTATTTACACGCCTGCTAACTCACCTGTCCTTGACCTTTCAAGGTCATTATATCCTGGCGCATATTAGGCCGTAAGCGAGCCTCTTACCTTCCCCTTTTCTCATTTTTTTTTGCGTTTTAGTTGCGGTAGTTAGACGGTAAAATTAATTTCGACGCGACCGGAGGTGATTGACCTTCATCCACAAGGTAAGTTTCCCTCCCTTGACAGCTATAGGGCTATTTCGCGTTGCATGGCATCCCTTGTGGGGAACATAGTGTGCGCTGGGAATAGGTGAGTGCGGCGTTAACGTAGTTGCGCGTGAGTTTTTTTTTTTTTTGTTTGTTGTGTTTGCGCGCGAGATTCGGCGAGCGGCGACGGTTAAGGCGGCAGAGCGGAGCGCGAATTTTAGTTTGCGCTCTGTCTCTCTCTTGCGCCTGCATCTGTCTCGCTCTAACTTTGGCTCAGTAACGGCCGCTGGTGGCGTTGTGGCTAACTAGCCCAACTACAGTGCTACCAGCTGGCCGCAGTGTAAAGGCGCGCCCACACCGATACGGTGTAAAGGCGAGCCTACACCTGAGCAGGTGTAAAGGTGGTGGTCCACTGAGGCCAGGTAAAGGTTGGCCTCCACCTACTGGTGTGTAGGTGTTAAGGTGGGCTTCCACTGAGACCACCTTTAAGGTTGGTCTCCACCGAGGGCTAACCAGGTGCAGGTGAGCATCCACCGAGGTCAGCTTAAGGGTTGGCCTCCACCTAAGGGTATTAGGTGTAAGGGTGGGCTATCGCCTGAGCCGACTGGAAGTGACACGCACTACTTTAGGGTTAGAGGCGTGGTGTGGTACCCAAAAGGGGTTGCCCACTTCGCCGTTAGGAGTGTTGGTATAGGGGATATACCACATATACTGGATTTCATAACTGGCCGATAGAGGGCCGTTGGGATCGCAGGATCACTTCGTGACGTGGTCAGTGACCATCATAACGGTCATTGGTCTTTCCACGACTCCCTTAGTGTTAAGGCGAGCGGCGGTCACTGTTTTAGGTTTATTGGGCCCTACTATTGTTTTTTTTTGTTATTTTTTATATATAGTTTTTTTTTATTTATTTTTATTTTTATTCTTATAGTCTATTTTTTTTTTTATTTATTATTTATTATCAAGCCATCGTAGGCGCGTTTCGTTCCCGAGGTAGCATTGCGCGATAGCGACATTTCACATTTTTTTTTCGCCATGTTATTGTCGTGCGATAGGGAGCTTAGGATGCGCCGCATAAAAAAGGACGCGGGCGTTCAGGCTTTGGTGCGAGAGCTCTCGGGAGCAAATTTTGATGAGATGCGCGACCTAGCGGAGCAATTGGGAGTGAGGGCCGAAGGTACTCCTGAAGAGTTGAGGGATCGGCTCTTGAGAGTGATGGTCTACCGTAATAGACCAGAGCTCAACCCTCCCATTGCTCCTAGCGACTTCGCCGCTGACGAGGTGCCCTTCCCTCAGTCTCGGGAGGCGCAAAGCATCTTGCGCGAGGAGTCGAGGGAGGTGAACTTCCGCGTTGACGCCGATTGTGCGGTCGACGCGGAGGTTCAAGGGATCCAGCGCGATAGTTGTGGCGCGCTGGATTTATCTCTGGCTACGGCGAGGTCGCGCGTCTCTGAGGCGCGTGAAGTTCGTGACCGCGTGGACATGAGACCTGATGGGGGGGGCCAACAGACCCGTGGAGGGGCGTCGTCAGGTAGCGAGACGATGCCTCAGCATCAAACGGTTGTGGCAGAAGTCCACGACCAATGGGTCGCTAAAAGAGCGGCCCCCACCTTTGTGCCACCTCCAGCGCATGCGCAGGTGAATGTGCGACCATCGCTTCGGTCTAGGGAAGACCTTGAGGCGATGGTACTCTTCGGGGAGAGTGCCGCCACCTCCCAAAGGGGCAAGAGGGCGCAGGGATGTATGGCCGTGTCCCCGGTCTGCGCTTCTAGCCCTCGAGGAGTGTTGGAGCCACCTCCGAGCACATATGCGCATGCGCGGGGGCATACTCGCGAGTTACAGCGCGCCTATTGTGGGAAGGGAATCCCTACGGTAGGTTTGTCGACCCATGAAGTTTCGGCGGGAGGTTGTAGGCCCAAATCACGCGTCATGGGACCTGGGCCCAACACTTATGCGAGTGTGACCGCTGCGAGAGTGCCTTTAAAGGGCACGGAAAATGTTCACGAGACCGCCAGGCGCAAACCAACGCTGGCGGCCCGTAGCGCGCCCTCATCGGACTCTGAGGAGTCAGGTTCGAGGAGCTCGCGGACCAGCTCAAGTGGTGAGTCTTTCAGGAGAAGACCGCCATCGCAGCGCGATAGCGAGGCAACCTCCGGAAATAAGGGCGGGCGTTCGAGGCATCGGAGGAGACGCAGACGCCAAAATACGTACGGCGTTGAGTACGATGGCGTCAGCGCTCTCCGAGCCTTCCGCCTGCAGTTTACAGGGGAAGGTGGCTTTAGCCCAGAAAGTTTTCTGGAGCGAGTCAGGAAGTGTCAAGAATTTTACGACATTCCTGACTCGGAGATGCTTGCCGCTTTACCCACGGCATTTAGTGGTACAGCCGCCGCCTGGTTCGAGAACAACGAACTGGGCTGGCGCTTTATGAGCGATTTCATCGCCGATTTCCGCTCCCACTTTTGCCGGCGTTTCTCTGACACCGATCTGGATCGAGAGCTGATGCGTCGAACCCAGGGTGAGGGCGAGCGCCTCGGCGATTATATAACGGCCTGTAGGTGTATCTTCAGGCGTTATCGAAGGCCGCCGTCGGAGAGAACGCAGGTGAAAAGAATAATCGCTAACCTGCACCCCAAGTATTGGAGGTTCATTGATGGCAAATCCATACGCGATTTTGCTGACCTCAAGTACTATGGGGAGAAATTTGAGCGAAGACGAGAGAGGGAGTTGGGATACGTACCTCCCCCGTCGAAGGATAAGATGTTGGTGCCTGGCGCAGCTTATATAGCTCCCAAGGCCCAACCTAAACGGGTTGCAGCAGTGGCTGTACATGAGGAGAGGAAAAAGCCCTCGAAGGATAAAGGGCTCTCCGAAGGAAAAAGAGAGCCCAGAAGACGACGGAAGTCGAAATCCTCGTCAGGCAGCAGCGGCGAAATGGCGGTTATCGCTATGGGTGGCGGTAAAACGCCCCCAGCGGTAAATGCCGTCCAGCAGGGCCAACATAGGGCCAAACAGCCCAATAGTGGCCCGAGGGTGACTTTAGTCAACCCTCCAAATGCTGCTCCGTCGCTTTTGCCACGGGTCCAACACGGTACGGGGTTGGGTCAATCGGCAGGGCCATTCTCGGGCAACTGCTTCGTTTGTGGAGCACCTGGCCATAGAGCGTCCACGTGCCCAACACGTCAGCGGGCAGTCACTTGTTTCAAGTGTGGACAGGCTGGCCATTACGCAAATAATTGCGTAATGAGATTTGACGCTCGGGTCAGGAGTTGTTCGAAGTGTGGCACTCCGAACTGCTCGTTCTTGACCTGCCCAAACTGTGCCGATTTAGTGGACCAGTGGGTAAAAGAGCGTGCGGAGGCGACGAGCCGCCCTGCGACCTCCGCAGCAGTGAATGCCATAGGGCGGAGGAAGTAGGTGCTGTCAGCGGGGTAAGAGAGTCATTACATGTTAAGGTAATGACTACCCACCCAAGTGTGGAGAATTTCTGGCGCGAAACTGTAAAAGGTTTTGAAGCGTTAGGACCCACCGACTCTTTAAATGAGTTAGGTGAAGGCTTGATGATCGCTGGTGCGCCGTCAGCCTTGGGGGGCAGAGGCCGTGGAAAACACGGCTAAAACTTCCGAAAGAGCTGAAGAAGGGCGTAACCGAGAAGAAATTGCGTCGCGGACAACTAGGACTTCGCCATGCTATACTGGTAACAAAGTGCCATTAGCATGGGAGCATGCGCAGGAATCTAACATTCTGTTGTTTCCAGCTGGCAAAGATATGCCGCTGACAACTGCGCATGCGTCGGAGTCATTAACCGAGAATGGCGTCACAAAACCTAGTCATCTAGAGAAGTCTGTGACGCGTCGTGACGTAATAGAACGCGGTCATGAGACGACATTGGTACCACAGCAAGACGTCACAGTACATGGTCATGGAGACGACATAATTCTTGAGGCTATCGAGGGCCCGAGGTTGTGAACGTCTCTATGATGGAAAACAGGCGCCTGCTGGTAGTGAGTATTGGGGGTCAGCCATACTCCGCTCTACTCGACCAGGGTGCCCAAGTGACTGTTGTGGGTAAGAGAATCGCTGAGAAATATGCCCAAAGACTCTCGCCATGCACTGTGCCACTCACGAATGCATCAAACGGGGTGATGAGGACGGCTGGCAACTTGAATCTGATTTTTGAAATCGATTCAGTGGTGAGAATCATTGAGGCATGCGCAGTACTGGAAGATCTCGCTTATGAGATCTACCTGGGTGCAGATTTCTATGACAGCTTTAATCTTGTCATAGACTGCGGCAATCACGTGTGGCGTGTAGGCGAGCGTGCAAATTGGCATGTATTTGCAGAGCGGAAGCACGATAACGTGTGCTTCCCCTGCGAAACTCGCCATAAGCGACCAACGTTGACAGCAGAGATTGCTGGTCTATCGTTGCTGAGAAGTGGCGAAAAAGACAAGATTGCCCAATTGCTTCGGAGGGTAATCCCAAAAGAGTCACCGGCTTTCACGATCTTAATAGAGCACGTGATCGAGGTAGTGGATGAGCGGCCTAAGAAGGCAGCACCTCGCCGGTATTCTCAACCCATACTTAGCTTCATGAGAGATGAGGTTAAGGAATGGTGGGACAAGGGGTTAATAAGACCCTCCAGGAGTGGTTGGAGTAGCGCGCCTGTTGTGGTCCGCAAACAGGACGGATCAAACAGGTTTTGTATCGACTTTCGTGAACTGAATAAGGTCACGAAGGTCGACGCGTACCCATCGCCGAGTGTGGATAGCATTCTCGATAAATTGCGAGGAGCCGTGTACATCTCGAAAATCGACTTGCGTAGTGCCTACCTACAAATAGGGATGGCAGAGTCGAGTAAGAGGTATACGGCTTTCCCAGTACCTGGTTATGGACTGTGGGAGTTCGAGAGAATGCCCTTCGGCTTGATGAACGCAGGCGCTACGTTCAATCGGCTTATGGACGCCCTTTTTGGACCAGAGTTCGAGCCGTACGTCTTTAAGTACTTAGATGACTTAATTATAGTCAGCGGCACGTTCTCTGATCACTTGACTTGGCTAGAACTGGCGTTAAAGAGGCTGGTAGAGAATGGCCTTGAGATAAATGTCGAGAAGAGCGAATTCGGTTGCTCTTCGGTAACATTTCTCGGCTATCTCCTCGATGCAGAGGGTTTAAGACCCGATCCTGATCGAGTGAAACCAGTTCTCGAATATCCAGTGCCAGGAAATGTTAAACAGCTCAGACGTTTCTTGGGCATGGTTGGTTGGTATGCCAGATTCATCGAGCACGAGAGTGATATTAAAGTACCTCTCACAAAATTAATTAAGAAGGATGTAAGATGGAATTGGGGCACAGAGCAACAGGAGGCCTTCGAGGAGCTAAAAAAAGCTTTAACTCAGGCCCCTGTGCTTGCAAGGCCAGATTTTGACAAAGAGTTCTTCGTCCACTGTGACGGCTCGTCCTTTGAGCTGGGAGCTTGCCTAGTACAGAGAGACAATGATGGCTATGAGCATCCGATCTGCTACGCAAGCAGAATGCTCAACGAGCATGAGCGCAACTACTCGGTATCGGAAATCGAGTGTTTAGCGCTCTTGTTCGCCATCAAGAAGTTTCGACCTTACATAGAGGGCACGAAATTCACAGCCGTAACCGACCACACAGCTCTGACCTGGCTAAGGAACAAAAAAGACCCTGCTGGTCGACTCGCGAGATGGATTCTCGAGCTTCAGCAATGGAACTTTGAGATAGTGTATCGCAAAGGAGCGATGCACCACGTGCCAGATGCACTGTCTCGTGAGTTCGAGAATGAAGCGGAATTCGCAGCTTTCGAGGGGGTAAAAGACCCTTGGTACCTGAGGCGAGTGACTGATGTCACAACGCGCCCGGAGAAATATCCGGATTGGAAGGTCGAGGAGGGAGTGTTGTATCGTTACACACGAAATGACCTTCTCGACCCCATTCAGGATCACGAAGAGCGATGGCGGTTGGTTGTGCCAAGCGAATTCCGCGAGCGCGTGTTAAGAGATGCACACTGCGCACCTTCGTCGGGACACCTTGGCATGGAAAAGACCTATGACAGGGTGATCCGCGAATACTCTTGGCCAGGCGTGTGGTATGACGTAAGAGATTTTATTCAGCGTTGTCAGGAATGCCAGAGGTTCAAGGTTGAGCAAAAAGCTCCCTTGGGCCTCATGGGTAGGCGTTTAGTGGAGAGACCTTGGATAATAGTTGCGACCGATGTGGTGGAGCTACCACGGAGTAAGAATCGGTTTAAATACTTGGTGGTTTTTCAGGACTGTTTCACCAAGTGGGTGGAGTTTAAGCCACTGGCGACGGCCGATGGAAAGGCACTCGCCAGAGCTTTAGAGGAGCTCGTGTTGTTTAGATGGGAAATCCCTACCTACCTGGTAACTGATAATGGGAAGAGTTACACGGGTAAGGTGTTTGAGGATACCCTCAAAGAGTATAACATACAGCACGTGCTCACTCCTCCATACCACCAACAAGCCGATTTCGTGGAGCGCTCCATCAAGACGCTCAAAACAATGATATCCATTTTCCTGGACGGTGACCACCGCGAATGGGACCGGCATTTGCACGAGTTTCGCCATGCGGTAAACACGGCGATCCAATCGAGCACGAAGGTCTCGCCGGCGTTCTTGAATTTTGGGAGAAACCCCCAACAACCCAAGAGCTTACGCCGCGAGACCGAGAAACGAGGCCTGGTCATAAAAATAAATCCTGAGGTATGGAAAGACCGTCTGCGCAGGTTAGGAGCGCTGCAGGATTTGGTGATTCGCCATCTTGAGGCAGCGCAAGACCGCCAGAAACGGTATTATGACCGAGGCCGTCGAGACGTGCGTTTTGCCGTTGGGGATTTAGTCTTGCGGAGGGTGCACTCACTATCGAGTGCGGCCGCAGGCCGAAATGCCAAGCTAGATCCCAAGTATACGGGGCCGTTCAAGATTTTGCAAACTCTCTCTCCGGAAGTATACGTCCTCGAGGTAGAAGATGGCAGGCAGGTGGCCATGGCTCATGTCTCCGAGCTTAAGCGCTACCTGCCGCCACGAACCCATTAAAATGGGGGGCCCTCTAGAGAGGTGCACGGAGGGTTAGGTTGTGCTGTCCATTTTGATTTGTTTTTTTTTGTTTTTTTTTATTTTTTTTTTTTTATTTATTGTTTTTTTTTTGTTTTCTTTTTTTTTGTTGCTCTCCCCTTCTCAGATTGGCCATGGCGAGTTTCGACGAGGAGGTAGAGATGACGGGCAAACTGCTCATGGAGGAGCCGCCCGTCACTCCCGAGCCATCTGAGGCCGATGGGCTGGCTATGGAGCCGCCCATCGGCCTTTCGCTGGAGCCTGTGGCCTCCGCGGAGCATCTCGGAGCGACGGCTAGTCGGCATCAGCCCCCTGAAGCCGACATCTCTCCCGATCCTGCGATTCAGGAAATCGAGGAGAGAAGCCGCTCGCTTAACATCACCGAGGTGGCTCCGCTGGAGGTGGACAGCCAACAGGCCCAGCGAGAACTGGAGGAGGTCATGGCGGAGACAGCTGGCCCATCCAACGAGCCAGAGCGGGCCCAACCTCCTGCCTCGTCGCCTGGGAGGGTCGAGGAGACCTCCTGGGACGAGCCTACGGCTCAGGTGGGGTGGACTGGCCAAAATCCGGCGGTCATTCGGGCCAACGTCATCCGGGTGCTCCGGATGTACGGTTTGGCGAGGGGAGCGCAGATGGTGTGGGACCGGTATGGCGCCGAAGGCGCCAGATATACCGACGCCTATGCCATCTCGCTCTCCTCTGGGCGGCCCGGGTCCTTGCGGTGAGGTCCCGGGCCCCACCACCGTGTAACCCTCCCAAGAAGAGGGGGGCGTATCCCCCGGAGGGTTACTCGCGCGACGAGCGCAGGAGGGAGCAGGAGTTGGCTGCGGACAGGAAGAAGAGGGGCAGCCAAAGGGTCGGCAGGCTCCCCGATTTCCACCGTGACATGGAGTCATACTACCTTCCGACTCCATCCGGTGACGGTGCGGGGGAGGCCAGCCGACCATCGCGCGACCCACCTTCCCGCGCAAGGCCTCCAGGCGTGTTGAGCAACGGAAACGAGCGTTGCTCCGAAAACGCCAGGAGGAGGCCGCTAGGCGCTACGGGAGCTTGGTGGGCCCGGCACAACCATCAGTGGGCCCTGTCATGGCGGCTGGCGCAAGAACGCCGCCGCCAATAACGTCAGTGGCCAAAGAGGTAGTGGGGCGAGCCCTCTATCGTATGGTGGACGGAATCCGCTTCCGCGTGCTCGGGGACGGAGCGGTGGCCGCCATTTGCCGTTTGGAGGGGCTTGACCGGCCTCCAACGCTCGGAGTTGCAGGCTCGCGCCCAGGCAATGGAGCCACTGGCGCGCCTGCGGCTCTAGGCTGGAGGTAGAGTTGGTTCTACCGAGCGGCGGCATATTTTTTTTTATTATTATTATCTTTATTTTATTTTTATTTTTACTTATGTTATATTTGGGTTTATGGTGTTGGGCTTGGTCTTTTTACTTTTTGTTTATTCTTGGGGTTTTTCTTATTATTTTATTCTATTTAGCATGGCGGCCGCAGGCGGTTGAGCTGCCGCGTCCTCGAGGGAGCGTCAGCTCTGGAGGGGGCTGTGACGGAGCTCCTGGCCGTTGGCCGGAGCTCGTCTGTTTAAAAGTAGGCGAACGGTTGAGTTTGTTTACTTTCCGAGGTCATGAACCTCGGAAAGTCGGCTTGCCGTGTATGGCAGGTGAGGGAGAGAGATAGAGAGAGATGAGTGACACTCGCCGAAGTTCAGTTGGCCTTTAGCCTCTGAACTGAGTGAGTGTGCCGAAGTAATTTTGTTGTTGGTTGTTTTTTTTGGTTTGTGAGTGAAGTGAGGAGGATTCTTTTTTTTTTGTGTAAGGTGTGCACCAGGTCCGGATCTTCGGTGAGTGTCTTCTTGTTGTCTCTCTCTCTCCCTCCGTGCATTTTCTTTTTTTTTTTGTTGTTTTATTTTGTATTGCGTGCGCCGGGCCTCGTTCGGATCTCCTGGCTAATTAGCCGGAGCCTTACGACGGCCGTTAAATTTTATATTTTTAGCGTTATATATTTAGCTGCGTGGTTTTGTCGCCGATTCGCCGTCACCGATTGTTGTATTTTCTTTTGTTGCGCCTTAATTTTTATAACTTTCTTTGTTGATAGCGTTAATAAATTTTGTTTTTTTTTTACGTTATTTCGCGCGTCCAATTATTTACACGCCTGCTAACTCACCTGTCCTTGACCTTTCAAGGTCATTATATCCTGGCGCATATTAGGCCGTAAGCGAGCCTCTTACCTTCCCCTTTTCTCATTTTTTTTTGCGTTTTAGTTGCGGTAGTTAGACGGTAAAATTAATTTCGACGCGACCGGAGGTGATTGACCTTCATCCACAAGGTAAGTTTCCCTCCCTTGACAGCTATAGGGCTATTTCGCGTTGCAGAGTGTTAAAAGTAAACCCAATTTTGTGTTCGTGTTTCTTTCGCCTCCTGATATTGCGGCGAACTTGTAGTGAAGTTGGATACTTGTCGTTTTGATCGTAGGTATTTACATTAACGTAAAGTGAAGGAGATTAGACTTTCTAAGTACGAGTATCAGAAGAGATGTGAATAGTCAGAGTGAGGAGACAACTACATACGAATGATGAGTAGTGTAAAGTCTAGTTTTCATTGTACATCCTCCAACCGTCGACTAGTTTACAAGTTTATAGCAATGTACAGCCATGGAATGTGATAAGTTTAGGGATGCATGACGTCATCAGATACTAAAATGGCCGCCACGTGTTCTCTGACTATTGAGAGTGTCTTTCTACGTCAGTCATCGAGACATTCAAGACCTGCGCGGCTGGGCGTGAACTTAAGTGGCTGTGTTCAATTGTCTACTAAATACGCAATGTGATACTGTAGTAAAAATAACATAAAGTACGAACTAGTGGTTGTGTGAACGAGTCTGATAATTAAATGAAAGTGAAGTTGAGTGAATACAGTGAAACGTGTGGTTATGAGTGTTAAAAGTAACCCCCATTTTGTGTTCGTGTTTCTTTCGCCTCCTGATATTGCGGCGAACTTGTAGTGAAGTTGGATACTTGTCGTTTTGATCTCTAGGTATTTACATTAACGTAAAGTGAAGGAGATTAGACTTTCTAAGTACGAGTATCAGAAGAGATGTGAATAGTCAGAGTGAGGATACAACTACATACGAATGATGAGTAGTGTAGAGTCTAGTTTTCATTGTACATCCTCCAACCGTCGACTAGTTTACAAGTTTATAGCAATGTACAGCCATGGAATGTGATAAGTTTAGGGATGCATGACGTCATCAGATACTAAAATGGCCGCCACGTGTTCTCTGAGTATTGAGAGTGTCTTTCTACGTCGATCATCGAGACATTCAAGACCTGCGTGCCTGGGCGTGAACTTAAGTGGCTGTGTTCAATTGTCTACTAAATACGCAATGTGATACTGTAGTAAAAATAACATAAAGTACGAACTAGTGGTTGTGTGAACGATCTGAAAAATAAATAAAAGTGAAGTTGAGAGGTTAGAATAACAAAATGTACGAAATAGTGATTGTGTGAACCACTATGATAAATGAATTAAAGTGAAGTTGAGTGAATACAGTGAAACGTGTGGTTATGAGTGTTAAAAGTAACCCCATATTGTGTTCGTGTTTCTTTCGCCTCCTGATAGTGCGGCGAACTTGTAGTGAAGTTGGATACTTGTCGTTTTGATCGTAGGTATTTAGATTAACGTAAAGTGAAGGAGATTAGACTTTCTAAGTACGAGTATCAGAAGAGATGTGAATAGTCAGAGTGAGGATACAACTACATACGAATGATGAGTAGTATAGAGTCTAGTTTTCATTGTACATCCTCCAACCGTCGACTAGTTTACAAGTTTATAGCAATGTACAGCCATGGAATGTGATAAGTTTAGGGATGAATGACGTCATCAGATACTAAAATGGCCGCCACGTGTTCTCTGACTATTGAGAGTGTCTTTCTACGTCAGTCATCGAGACATTCAAGACCTGCGCGCCTGGGCGTGAACTTAAGTGGCTGTGTTCAATTGTCTACTAAATACGCAATGTGATACTGTAGTAAAAATAACATAAAGTACGAACTAGTGGTTGTGTGAACGATCTGAAAAATAAATAAAAGTGAAGTTGAGAGGTTAGAATAACAAAATGTACGAACTAGTGATTGTGTGAACCACTCTGATAAATGAATGAAAGTGAAGTTGAGTGAATACAGTGAAACGTGTGGTTATGAGTGTTAAAAGTAACCCCCATTTTGTGTTCGTGTTTCTTTCGCCTCCTGATAGTGCGGCGAACTTGTAGTGAAGTTGGATACTTGTCGTTTTGATCGTAGGTATTTACATTAACGTAAAGTGAAGGAGATTAGACTTTCTAAGTACGAGTATCAGAAGAGATGTGAATAGTCAGAGTGAAGAGACAACTACATACGAATGATGAGTAGTATAGAGTCTAGTTTTCATTGTACATCCTCCAACCGTCGACTAGTTTACAAGTTTATAGCAATGTACAGCCATGGAATGTGATAAGTTTAGGGATGCATGACGTCATCAGATACTAAAATGGCCGCCACGTGTTCTCTGAGTATTGAGAGTGTCTTTCTACGTCGATCATCGAGACATTCAAGACCTGCGCGCCTCGGCGTGAACTTAAGTGGCTGTGTTCAATTGTCTACTAAATACGCAATGTGATACTGTAGTAAAAATAACATAAAGTACGAACTAGTGGTTGTGTGAACGAGTCTGATAATTAAATGAAAGTGAAGTTGAGTGAATACAGTGAAACATGTGGTTATGAGTGTTAAAAGTAACCCCCATTTTGTGTTCGTGTTTCTTTCGCCTCCTGATATTGCGGCGAACTTGTAGTGAAGTTGGATACTTGTCGTTTTGATCGTAGGTATTTACATTAACGTAAAGTGAAGGAGATTAGACTTTCTAAGTACGAGTATCAGAAGAGATGTGAATAGTCAGAGTGAGGATACAACTACATACGAATGATGAGTAGTGTAGAGTCTAGTTTTCAATGTACATCCACCAACCGTCGACTAGTTTACAAGTTTATAGCAATGTACAGCCATGGAATGTGATAAGTTTAGGGATGCATGACGTCATCAGATACTAAAATGGCCGCCACGTGTTCTCTGACTATTGAGAGTGTCTTTCTACGTCAGTCATCGAGACATTCAAGACCTGCGCGCCTGGGCGTGAACTTAAGTGGCTGTGTTCAATTGTCTACTAAATACGCAATGTGATACTGTAGTAAAAATAACATAAAGTACGAACTAGTGGTTGTGTGAACGAGTCTGATAATTAAATGAAAGTGAAGTTGAGTGAATACAGTGAAACGTGTGGTTATGAGTGTTAAAAGTAACCCCCATTTTGTGTTCGTGTTTCTTTCGCCTCCTGATATTGCGGCGAACTTGTAGTGAAGTTGGATACTTGTCGTTTTGATCGTAGGTATTTACATTAACGTAAAGTGAAGGAGATTAGACTTTCTAAGTACGAGTATCAGAAGAGATGTGAATAGTCAGAGTGAGGATACAACTACATACGAATGATGAGTAGTGTAGAGTCTAGTTTTCAATGTACATCCACCAACCGTCGACTAGTTTACAAGTTTATAGCAATGTACAGCCATGGAATGTGATAAGTTTAGGGATGAATGACGTCATCAGATACTAAAATGGCCGCCACGTGTTCTCTGACTATTGAGAGTGTCTTTCTACGTCAGTCATCGAGACATTCAAGACCTGCGCGCCTGGGCGTGAACTTAAGTGGCTGTGTTCAATTGTCTACTAAATACGCAATGTGATACTGTAGTAAAAATAACATAAAGTACGAACTAGTGGTTGTGTCAACGATCTGAAAAATAAATTAAATGAAGTTGAAGTTAGAATAACAAAATGTGAATAGTGATTGTGTGAACCACTCTGATAAATGAATGAAAGTGAAGTTGAGTGTGTGGTTATGAGTGTTAAAAGTAACCCCCATTTTGTGTTCGTGTTTCTTTCGCCTCCTGATAGTGCGGCGAACTTGTAGTGAAGTTGGATACTTGTCGTTTTGATCGTAGGTATTTACATTAACGTAAAGTGAAGGAGATTAGACTTTCTAAGTACGAGTATCAGAAGAGATGTGAATAGTCAGAGTGAGGATACAACTACATACGAATGATGAGTAGTGTAGAGTCTAGTTTTCATTGTACATCCACCAACCGTCGACTAGTTTACAAGTTTATAGCAATGTACAGCCATGGAATGTGATAAGTTTAGGGATGCATGACGTCATCAGATACTAAAATGGCCGCCACGTGTTCTCTGAGTATTGAGAGTGTCTTTCTACGTCGATCATCGAGACATTCAAGACCTGCGCGCCTCGGCGTGAACTTAAGTGGCTGTGTTCAATTGTCTACTAAATACGCAATGTGATACTGTAGTAAAAATAACATAAAGTACGAACTAGTGGTTGTGTGAACGAGTCTGAAAATTAAATGAAAGTGAAGTTGAGAGGTTGAATAACAAAAGTGAAACTGATAAATGAATGAAAGTGGTTAGTGAATGTGAAAAGTAACCCCCATTTTGTGTTCGTGTTTCTTTCGCCTCCTGATATTGCGGCGAACTTGTAGTGAAGTTGGATACTTGTCGTTTTGATCTCTAGGTATTTACATTAACGTAAAGTGAAGGAGATTAGACTTTCTAAGTACGAGTATCAGAAGAGATGTGAATAGTCAGAGTGAGGATACAACTACATACGAATGATGAGTAGTGTAGAGTCTAGTTTTCATTGTACATCCTCCAATCGTCGACTAGTTTACAAGTTTATAGCAATGTACAGCCATGGAATGTGATAAGTTTAGGGATGCATGACGTCATCAGATACTAAAATGGCCGCCACGTGTTCTCTGAGTATTGAGAGTGTCTTTCTACGTCGATCGTCGAGACATTCAAGACCTGCGCGCCTGGGCGTGAACTTAAGTGGCTGTATTCAATTGTCTACTAAATACGCAATGTGATACTGTAGTAAAAATAACATAAAGTACGAACTAGTGGTTGTGTCAACGATCTGAAAAATAAATAAAAGTGAAGTTGAGAGGTTAGAATAACAAAATGTACGAACTAGTGATTGTGTGAACCACTCTGATAAATGAATGAAAGTGAAGTTGAGTGAATACAGTGAAACGTGTGGTTATGAGTGTTAAAAGTAACCCCCATATTGTGTTCGTGTTTCTTTCGCCTCCTGATAGTGCGGCGAACTTGTAGTGAAGTTGGATACTTGTCGTTTTGATCGTAGGTATTTACATTAACGTAAAGTGAAGGAGATTAGACTTTCTAAGTACGAGTATCAGAAGAGATGTGAATAGTCAGAGTGAGGATACAACTACATACGAATGATGAGTAGTGTAGAGTCTAGTTTTCATTGTACATCCTCCAACCGTCGACTAGTTTACAAGTTTATAGCAATGTACAGCCATGGAATGTGATAAGTTTAGGGATGCATGACGTCATCAGATACTAAAATGGCCGCCACGTGTTCTCTGAGTATTGAGAGTGTCTTTCTACGTCGATCGTCGAGACATTCAAGACCTGCGCGCCTGGGCGTGAACTTAAGTGGCTGTATTCAATTGTCTACTAAATACGCAATGTGATACTGTAGTAAAAATAACATAAAGTACGAACTAGTGGTTGTGTCAACGATCTGAAAAATAAATAAAAGTGAAGTTGAGAGGTTAGAATAACAAAATGTACGAACTAGTGATTGTGTGAACCACTCTGATAAATGAATGAAAGTGAAGTTGAGTGAATACAGTGAAACGTGTGGTTATGAGTGTTAAAAGTAACCCCCATATTGTGTTCGTGTTTCTTTCGCCTCCTGATAGTGCGGCGAACTTGTAGTGAAGTTGGATACTTGTCGTTTTGATCGTAGGTATTTACATTAACGTAAAGTGAAGGAGATTAGACTTTCTAAGTACGAGTATCAGAAGAGATGTGAATAGTCAGAGTGAGGATACAACTACATACGAATGATGGGTAGTGTAGAGTCTAGTTTTCAATGTACATCCTCCAACCGTCGACTAGTTTACAAGTTTATAGCAATGTACAGCCATGGAATGTGATAACTTTAGGGATGCATGACGTCATCAGATACTAAAATGGCCGCCACGTGTTCTCTGACTATTGAGAGTGTCTTTCTACGTCAGTCATCGAGACATTCAAGACCTGCGCGCCTGGGCGTGAACTTAAATGGCTGTGTTCAATTGTCTACTAAATACGCAATGTGATACTGTAGTAAAAAATAAATACGAAAAGTGGTTGTGTCAACGATCTGAAAAATAAATAAAAGTGGTTGTGTTAGAATAACAAAATGTACGAACTAGTGATTGTAATTAAATGAATGAAAGTGAAGTTGAGTGAATACAGTGAAACGTGTGGTTATGAGTGTTAAAAGTAACCCCCATTTTGTGTTCGTGTTTCTTTCGCCTCCTGATATTGCGGCGAACTTGTAGTGAAGTTGGATACTTGTCGTTTTGATCGTAGGTATTTACATTAACGTAAAGTGAAGGAGATTAGACTTTCTAAGTACGAGTATCAGAAGAGATGTGAATAGTCAGAGTGAGGATACAACTACATACGAATGATGAGTAGTGTAGAGTCTAGTTTTCATTGTACATCCTCCAACCGTCGACTAGTTTACAAGTTTATAGCAATGTACAGCCATGGAATGTGATAAGTTTAGGGATGCATGACGTCATCAGATACTAAAATGGCCGCCACGTGTTCTCTCAGTATTGAGAGTGTCTTCCTACGTCGATCATCGAGACATTCAAGACCTGCGCGCCTCGGCGTGAACTTAAGTGGCTGTGTTCAATTGTCTACTAAATACGCAATGTGATACTGTAGTAAAAATAACATAAAGACGGAACTAGTGGTTGTGTGAACGATCTGAAAAATAAATAAAAGTGAAGTTGAGAGGTTAGAATAACAAAATGTACGAACTAGTGATTGTGTGAACCACTCTGATAAGTGAATGAAAGTGAAGTTGAGTGAATACAGTGAAACGTGTGGTTATGAGTGTTAAAAGTAACCCCCATATTGTGTTCGTGTTTCTTTCGCCTCCTGATAGTGCGGCGAACTTGTAGTGAAGTTGGATACTTGTCGTTTTGATCGTAGGTATTTAGATTAACGTAAAGTGAAGGAGATTAGACTTTCTAAGTACGAGTATCAGAAGAGATGTGAATAGTCAGAGTGAGGAGACAACTACATACGAATGATGAGTAGTATAGAGTCTAGTTTTCATTGTACATCTTCCAACCGTCGACTAGTTTACAAGTTTATAGCAATGTACAGCCATGGAATGTGATAAGTTTAGGGATGAATGACGTCATCAGATACTAAAATGGCCGCCACGTGTTCTCTGACTATTGAGAGTGTCTTTCTACGTAAGTCATCGAGACATTCAAGACCTGCGCGCCTGGGCGTGAACTTAAGTGGCTGTGTTCAATTGTCTACTAAATACGCAATGTGATACTGTAGTAAAAATAACATAAAGTACGAACTAGTGGTTGTGTGAACGATCTGAAAAATAAATAAAAGTGAAGTTGAGAGGTTAGAATAACAAAATGTACGAACTAGTGATTGTGTGAACCAGTCTGATAATCAATGAAAGTGAAGTTGAGTGAATACAGTGAAACGTGTGGTTATGAGTTGTGACGGAGCTCCTGGCCGTTGGCCGGAGCTCGTCTGTTTAAAAGTAGGCGAACGGTTGAGTTTGTTTACTTTCCGAGGTCATGAACCTCGGAAAGTCGGCTTGCCGTGTATGGCAGGTGAGGGAGAGAGATAGAGAGAGATGAGTGACACTCGCCGAAGTTCAGTTGGCTTTTAGCCTCTGAACTGAGTGAGTGTGCCGAAGTAATTTTGTTGTTGGTTGTTTTTTTTGGTTTGTGAGTGAAGTGAGGAGGATTCTTTTTTTTGTGTAAGGTGTGCACCAGGTCCGGATCTTCGGTGAGTGTCTTCTTGTAGTCTCTCTCTCTCCCTCCGTGCATTTTCTTTTTTTTTTTGTTGTTTTATTTTGTATTGCGTGCGCCGGGCCTCGTTCGGATCTCCTGGCTAATTAGCCGGAGCCTTACGACGGCCGTTAAATTTTATATTTTTAGCGTTATATATTTAGCTGCGTGGTTTTGTCGCCGATTCGCCGTCACCGATTGTTGTATTTTCTTTTGTTGCGCCTTAATTTTTATAACTTTCTTTGTTGATAGCGTTAATAAATTTTGTTTTTTTTTTACGTTATTTCGCGCGTCCAATTATTTACACGCCTGCTAACTCACCTGTCCTTGACCTTTCAAGGTCATTATATCCTGGCGCATATTAGGCCGTAAGCGCGCCTCTTACCTTCCCCTTTTCTCATTTTTTTTTTGCGTTTTAGTTGCGGTAGTTAGACGGTAAAATTAATTTCGACGCGACCGGAGGTGATTGACCTTCATCCACAAGGTAAGTTTCCCTCCCTTGACAGCTATAGGGCTATTTCGCGTTGCATGGCATCCCTTGTGGGGAACATAGTGTGCGCTGGGAATAGGTGAGTGCGGCGTTAACGTAGTTGCGCGTGAGTTTTTTTTGTTTGTTGTGTTTGCGCGCGAGATTCGGCGAGCGGCGACGGTTAAGGCGGCAGAGCGGAGCGCGAATTTTAGTTTGCGCTCTGTCTCTCTCTTGCGCCTGCATCTGTCTCGCTCTAACTTTGGCTCAGTAACGGCCGCTGGTGGCGTTGTGGCTAACTAGCCCAACTACAGTGCTACCAGCTGGCCGCAGTGTAAAGGCGCGCCCACACCGATACGGTGTAAAGGCGAGCCTACACCTGAGCAGGTGTAAAGGTGGTGGTCCACTGAGGCCAGGTAAAGGTTGGCCTCCACCTACTGGTGTGTAGGTGTTAAGGTGGGCTTCCACTGAGACCACCTTTAAGGTTGGTCTCCACCGAGGGCTAACCAGGTGCAGGTGAGCATCCACCGAGGTCAGCTTAAGGGTTGGCCTCCACCTAAGGGTATTAGGTGTAAGGGTGGGCTATCGCCTGAGCCGACTGGAAGTGACACGCACTACTTTAGGGTTAGAGGCGTGGTGTGGTACCCAAAAGGGGTTGCCCACTTCGCCGTTAGGAGTGTTGGTATAGGGGATATACCACATATACTGGATTTCATAACTGGCCGATAGAGGGCCGTTGGGATCGCAGGATCACTTCGTGACGTGGTCAGTGACCATCATAACGGTCATTGGTCTTTCCACGACTCCCTTAGTGTTAAGGCGAGCGGCGGTCACTGTTTTAGGTTTATTGGGCCCTACTATTGTTTTTTTTTATTATTTATATATAGTTTTTTTTTATTTATTTTTATTTTTATTCTTATAGTCTATTTTTTTTTTTATTTATTATTTATTATCAAGCCATCGTAGGCGCGTTTCGTTCCCGAGGTAGCATTGCGCGATAGCGACATTTCACATTTTTTTTTCGCCATGTTATTGTCGTGCGATAGGGAGCTTAGGATGCGCCGCATAAAAAAGGACGCGGGCGTTCAGGCTTTGGTGCGAGAGCTCTCGGGAGCAAATTTTGATGAGATGCGCGACCTAGCGGAGCAATTGGGAGTGAGGGCCGAAGGTACTCCTGAAGAGTTGAGGGATCGGCTCTTGAGAGTGATGGTCTACCGTAATAGACCAGAGCTCAACCCTCCCATTGCTCCTAGCGACTTCGCCGCTGACGAGGTGCCCTTCCCTCAGTCTCGGGAGGCGCAAAGCATCTTGCGCGAGGAGTCGAGGGAGGTGAACTTCCGCGTTGACGCCGATTGTGCGGTCGACGCGGAGGTTCAAGGGATCCAGCGCGATAGTTGTGGCGCGCTGGATTTATCTCTGGCTACGGCGAGGTCGCGCGTCTCTGAGGCGCGTGAAGTTCGTGACCGCGTGGACATGAGACCTGATGGGGGGGGCCAACAGACCCGTGGAGGGGCGTCGTCAGGTAGCGAGACGATGCCTCAGCATCAAACGGTTGTGGCAGAAGTCCACGACCAATGGGTCGCTAAAAGAGCGGCCCCCACCTTTGTGCCACCTCCAGCGCATGCGCAGGTGAATGTGCGACCATCGCTTCGGTCTAGGGAAGACCTTGAGGCGATGGTACTCTTCGGGGAGAGTGCCGCCACCTCCCAAAGGGGCAAGAGGGCGCAGGGATGTATGGCCGTGTCCCCGGTCTGCGCTTCTAGCCCTCGAGGAGTGTTGGAGCCACCTCCGAGCACATATGCGCATGCGCGGGGGCATACTCGCGAGTTACAGCGCGCCTATTGTGGGAAGGGAATCCCTACGGTAGGTTTGTCGACCCATGAAGTTTCGGCGGGAGGTTGTAGGCCCAAATCACGCGTCATGGGACCTGGGCCCAACACTTATGCGAGTGTGACCGCTGCGAGAGTGCCTTTAAAGGGCACGGAAAATGTTCACGAGACCGCCAGGCGCAAACCAACGCTGGCGGCCCGTAGCGCGCCCTCATCGGACTCTGAGGAGTCAGGTTCGAGGAGCTCGCGGACCAGCTCAAGTGGTGAGTCTTTCAGGAGAAGACCGCCATCGCAGCGCGATAGCGAGGCAACCTCCGGAAATAAGGGCGGGCGTTCGAGGCATCGGAGGAGACGCAGACGCCAAAATACGTACGGCGTTGAGTACGATGGCGTCAGCGCTCTCCGAGCCTTCCGCCTGCAGTTTACAGGGAAGGTGGCTTCAGCCCAGAAAGTTTTCTGGAGCGAGTCAGGAAGTGTCAAGAATTTTACGACATTCCTGACTCGGAGATGCTTGCCGCTTTACCCACGGCATTTAGTGGTACAGCCGCCGCCTGGTTCGAGAACAACGAACTGGGCTGGCGCTTTATGAGCGATTTCATCGCCGATTTCCGCTCCCACTTTTGCCGGCGTTTCTCTGACACCGATCTGGATCGAGAGCTGATGCGTCGAACCCAGGGTGAGGGCGAGCGCCTCGGCGATTATATAACGGCCTGTAGGTGTATCTTCAGGCGTTATCGAAGGCCGCCGTCGGAGAGAACGCAGGTGAAAAGAATAATCGCTAACCTGCACCCCAAGTATTGGAGGTTCATTGATGGCAAATCCATACGCGATTTTGCTGACCTCAAGTACTATGGGGAGAAATTTGAGCGAAGACGAGAGAGGGAGTTGGGATACGTACCTCCCCCGTCGAAGGATAAGATGTTGGTGCCTGGCGCAGCTTATATAGCTCCCAAGGCCCAACCTAAACGGGTTGCAGCAGTGGCTGTACATGAGGAGAGGAAAAAGCCCTCGAAGGATAAAGGGCTCTCCGAAGGAAAAGAGAGCCCAGAAGACGACGGAAGTCGAAATCCTCGTCAGGCAGCAGCGGCGAAATGGCGGTTATCGCTATGGGTGGCGGTAAAACGCCCCCAGCGGTAAATGCCGTCCAGCAGGGCCAACATAGGGCCAAACAGCCCAATAGTGGCCCGAGGGTGACTTTAGTCAACCCTCCAAATGCTGCTCCGTCGCTTTTGCCACGGGTCCAACACGGTACGGGGTTGGGTCAATCGGCAGGGCCATTCTCGGGCAACTGCTTCGTTTGTGGAGCACCTGGCCATAGAGCGTCCACGTGCCCAACACGTCAGCGGGCAGTCACTTGTTTCAAGTGTGGACAGGCTGGCCATTACGCAAATAATTGCGTAATGAGATTTGACGCTCGGGTCAGGAGTTGTCCGAAGTGTGGCACTCCGAACTGCTCGTTCTTGACCTGCCCAAACTGTGCCGATTTAGTGGACCAGTGGGTAAAAGAGCGTGCGGAGGCGACGAGCCGCCCTGCGACCTCCGCAGCAGTGAATGCCATAGGGCGGAGGAAGTAGGTGCTGTCAGCGGGGTAAGAGAGTCATTACATGTTAAGGTAATGACTCCCCACCCAAGTGTGGAGAATTTCTGGCGCGAAACTGTAAAAGGTTTTGAAGCGTTAGGACCCACCGACTCTTTAAATGAGTTAGGTGAAGGCTTGATGATCGCTGGTGCGCCGTCAGCCTTGGAGGGGGCAGAGGCCGTGGAAAACACGGCTAAAACTTCCGAAAGAGCTGAAGAAGGGCGTAACCGAGAAGAAATTGCGTCGCGGACAACTAGGACTTCGCCATGCTATACTGGTAACAAAGTGCCATTAGCATGGGAGCATGCGCAGGAATCTAACATTCTGTTGTTTCCAGCTGGCAAAGATATGCCGCTGACAACTGCGCATGCGTCGGAGTCATTAACCGAGAATGGCGTCACAAAACCTAGTCATCTAGAGAAGTCTGTGACGCGTCGTGACGTAATAGAACGCGGTCATGAGACGACATTGGTACCACAGCAAGACGTCACAGTACATGGTCATGGAGACGACATAATTCTTGAGGCTATCGAGGAGCCCGAGGTTGTGAACGTCTCTATGATGGAAAACAGGCGCCTGCTGGTAGTGAGTATTGGGGGTCAGCCATACTCCGCTCTACTCGACCAGGGTGCCCAAGTGACTGTTGTGGGTAAGAGAATCGCTGAGAAATATGCCCAAAGACTCTCGCCATGCACTGTGCCACTCACGAATGCATCAAACGGGGTGATGAGGACGGCTGGCAACTTGAATCTGATTTTTGAAATCGATTCAGTGGTGAGAGTCATTGAGGCATGCGCAGTACTGGAAGATCTCGCTTATGAGATCTACCTGGGTGCAGATTTCTATGACAGCTTTAATCTTGTCATAGACTGCGGCAATCACGTGTGGCGTGTAGGCGAGCGTGCAAATTGGCATGTATTTGCAGAGCGGAAGCACGATAACGTGTGCTTCCCCTGCGAAACTCGCCATAAGCGACCAACGTTGACAGCAGAGATTGCTGGTCTATCGTTGCTGAGAAGTGGCGAAAAAGACAAGATTGCCCAATTGCTTCGGAGGGTAATCCCAAAAGAGTCACCGGCTTTCACGATCTTAATAGAGCACGTGATCGAGGTAGTGGATGAGCGGCCTAAGAAGGCAGCACCTCGCCGGTATTCTCAACCCATACTTAGCTTCATGAGAGATGAGGTTAAGGAATGGTGGGACAAGGGGTTAATAAGACCCTCCAGGAGTGGTTGGAGTAGCGCGCCTGTTGTGGTCCGCAAACAGGACGGATCAAACAGGTTTTGTATCGACTTTCGTGAACTGAATAAGGTCACGAAGGTCGACGCGTACCCATCGCCGAGTGTGGATAGCATTCTCGATAAATTGCGAGGAGCCGTGTACATCTCGAAAATCGACTTGCGTAGTGCCTACCTACAAATAGGGATGGCAGAGTCGAGTAAGAGGTATACGGCTTTCCCAGTACCTGGTTATGGACTGTGGGAGTTCGAGAGAATGCCCTTCGGCTTGATGAACGCAGGCGCTACGTTCAATCGGCTTATGGACGCCCTTTTTGGACCAGAGTTCGAGCCGTACGTCTTTAAGTACTTAGATGACTTAATTATAGTCAGCGGCACGTTCTCTGATCACTTGACTTGGCTAGAACTGGCGTTAAAGAGGCTGGTAGAGAATGGCCTTGAGATAAATGTCGAGAAGAGCGAATTCGGTTGCTCTTCGGTAACATTTCTCGGCTATCTCCTCGATGCAGAGGGTTTAAGACCCGATCCTGATCGAGTGAAACCAGTTCTCGAATATCCAGTGCCAGGAAATGTTAAACAGCTCAGACGTTTCTTGGGCATGGTTGGTTGGTATGCCAGATTCATCGAGCACGAGAGTGATATTAAAGTACCTCTCACAAAATTAATTAAGAAGGATGTAAGATGGAATTGGGGCACAGAGCAACAGGAGGCCTTCGAGGAGCTAAAAAAAGCTTTAACTCAGGCCCCTGTGCTTGCAAGGCCAGATTTTGACAAAGAGTTCTTCGTCCACTGTGACGGCTCGTCCTTTGAGCTGGGAGCTTGCCTAGTACAGAGAGACAATGATGGCTATGAGCATCCGATCTGCTACGCAAGCAGAATGCTCAACGAGCATGAGCGCAACTACTCGGTATCGGAAATCGAGTGTTTAGCGCTCTTGTTCGCCATCAAGAAGTTTCGACCTTACATAGAGGGCACGAAATTCACAGCCGTAACCGACCACACAGCTCTGACCTGGCTAAGGAACAAAAAGACCCTGCTGGTCGACTCGCGAGATGGATTCTCGAGCTTCAGCAATGGAACTTTGAGATAGTGTATCGCAAAGGAGCGATGCACCACGTGCCAGATGCACTGTCTCGTGAGTTCGAGAATGAAGCGGAATTCGCAGCTTTCGAGGGGGTAAAAGACCCTTGGTACCTGAGGCGAGTGACTGATGTCACAACGCGCCCGGAGAAATATCCGGATTGGAAGGTCGAGGAGGGAGTGTTGTATCGTTACACACGAAATGACCTTCTCGACCCCATTCAGGATCACGAAGAGCGATGGCGGTTGGTTGTGCCAAGCGAATTCCGCGAGCGCGTGTTAAGAGATGCACACTGCGCACCTTCGTCGGGACACCTTGGCATGGAAAAGACCTATGACAGGGTGATCCGCGAATACTCTTGGCCAGGCGTGTGGTATGACGTAAGAGATTTTATTCAGCGTTGTCAGGAATGCCAGAGGTTCAAGGTTGAGCAAAAAGCTCCCTTGGGCCTCATGGGTAGGCGTTTAGTGGAGAGACCTTGGATAATAGTTGCGACCGATGTGGTGGAGCTACCACGGAGTAAGAATCGGTTTAAATACTTGGTGGTTTTTCAGGACTGTTTCACCAAGTGGGTGGAGTTTAAGCCACTGGCGACGGCCGATGGAAAGGCACTCGCCAGAGCTTTAGAGGAGCTCGTGTTGTTTAGATGGGAAATCCCTACCTACCTGGTAACTGATAATGGGAAGAGTTACACGGGTAAGGTGTTTGAGGATACCCTCAAAGAGTATAACATACAGCACGTGCTCACTCCTCCATACCACCAACAAGCCGATTTCGTGGAGCGCTCCATCAAGACGCTCAAAACAATGATATCCATTTTCCTGGACGGTGACCACCGCGAATGGGACCGGCATTTGCACGAGTTTCGCCATGCGGTAAACACGGCGATCCAATCGAGCACGAAGGTCTCGCCGGCGTTCTTGAATTTTGGGAGAAACCCCCAACAACCCAAGAGCTTACGCCGCGAGACCGAGAAACGAGGCCTGGTCATAAAAATAAATCCTGAGGTATGGAAAGACCGTCTGCGCAGGTTAGGAGCGCTGCAGGATTTGGTGATTCGCCATCTTGAGGCAGCGCAAGACCGCCAGAAACGGTATTATGACCGAGGCCGTCGAGACGTGCGTTTTGCCGTTGGGGATTTAGTCTTGCGGAGGGTGCACTCACTATCGAGTGCGGCCGCAGGCCGAAATGCCAAGCTAGATCCCAAGTATACGGGGCCGTTCAAGATTTTGCAAACTCTCTCTCCGGAAGTATACGTCCTCGAGGTAGAAGATGGCAGGCAGGTGGCCATGGCTCATGTCTCCGAGCTTAAGCGCTACCTGCCGCCACGAACCCATTAAAATGGGGGGCCCTCTAGAGAGGTGCACGGAGGGTTAGGTTGTGCTGTCCATTTTGATTTGTTTTTTTTTTTTTTTTTTTTTTTTTTTTTTTATTTTTTTTTTTTTTTTTTTGTTTTTTTTTTTGTTGCTCTCCCCTTCTCAGATTGGCCATGGCGAGTTTCGACGAGGAGGTAGAGATGACGGGCAAACTGCTCATGGAGGAGCCGCCCGTCACTCCCGAGCCATCTGAGGCCGATGGGCTGGCTATGGAGCCGCCCATCGGCCTTTCGCTGGAGCCTGTGGCCTCCGCGGAGCATCTCGGAGCGACGGCTAGTCGGCATCAGCCCCCTGAAGCCGACATCTCTCCCGATCCTGCGATTCAGGAAATCGAGGAGAGAAGCCGCTCGCTTAACATCACCGAGGTGGCTCCGCTGGAGGTGGACAGCCAACAGGCCCAGCGAGAACTGGAGGAGGTCATGGCGGAGACAGCTGGCCCATCCAACGAGCCAGAGCGGGCCCAACCTCCTGCCTCGTCGCCTGGGAGGGTCGAGGAGACCTCCTGGGACGAGCCTACGGCTCAGGTGGGGTGGACTGGCCAAAATCCGGCGGTCATTCGGGCCAACGTCATCCGGGTGCTCCGGATGTACGGTTTGGCGAGGGGAGCGCAGATGGTGTGGGACCGGTATGGCGCCGAAGGCGCCAGATATACCGACGCCTATGCCATCTCGCTCTCCTCTGGGCGGCCCGGGTCCGTTGCGGTGAGGTCCCGGGCCCCACCACCGTGTAACCCTCCCAAGAAGAGGGGGGCGTATCCCCCGGAGGGTTACTCGCGCGACGAGCGCAGGAGGGAGCAGGAGTTGGCTGCGGACAGGAAGAAGAGGGGCAGCCAAAGGGTCGGCAGGCTCCCCGATTTCCACCGTGACATGGAGTCATACTACCTTCCGACTCCATCCGGTGACGGTGCGGGGGAGGCCAGCCGACCATCGCGCGACCCACCTTCCCGCGCAAGGCCTCCAGGCGTGTTGAGCAACGGAAACGAGCGTTGCTCCGAAAACGCCAGGAGGAGGCCGCCAGGCGCTACGGGAGCTTGGTGGGCCCGGCACAACCATCAGTGGGCCCTGTCATGGGGGCTGGGGCAAGAACGCCGCCGCCAATAACGTCAGTGGCCAAAGAGGTAGAGGGCGAGCCCTCTATCGTATGGTGGACGGAATCCGCTTCCGCGTGCTCGGGGACGGAGCGGTGGCCGCCATTTGCGCCGTTTGGAGGGGCTTGACCGGCCTCCAACGCTCGGAGTTGCAGGCTCGCGCCCAGGCAATGGAGCCACTGGCGCGCCTGCGGCTCTAGGCTGGAGGTAGAGTTGGTTCTACCGAGCGGCGGCATTTTCTTTTTTTTTATTATTATTATCTTTATTTTATTTTTATTTTTACTTATGTTATATTTGGGTTTATGGTGTTGGGCTTGGTCTTTTTACTTTTTGTTTATTCTTGGGGTTTTTCTTATTATTTTATTCTATTTAGCATGGCGGCCGCAGGTTGGTTGAGCTGCCGCGTCCTCGAGGAGCGTCAGCTCTGGAGGGGGCTGTGACGGAGCTCCTGGCCGTTGGCCGGAGCTCGTCTGTTTAAAAGTAGGCGAACGGTTGAGTTTGTTTACTTTCCGAGGTCATGAACCTCGGAAAGTCGGCTTGCCGTGTATGGCAGGTGAGGGAGAGAGATAGAGAGAGATGAGTGACACTCGCCGAAGTTCAGTTGGCCTTTAGCCTCTGAACTGAGTGAGTGTGCCGAAGTAATTTTGTTGTTGGTAGTTTTTTTTGGTTTGTGAGTGAAGTGAGGAGGATTCTTTTTTTTTGTGTAAGGTGTGCACCAGGTCCGGATCTTCGGTGAGTGTCTTCTTGTTGTCTCTCTCTCTCCCTCCGTGCATTTTCTTTTTTTTTTTGTTGTTTTATTTTGTATTGCGTGCGCCGGGCCTCGTTCGGATCTCCTGGCTAATTAGCCGGAGCCTTACGACGGCCGTTAAATTTTATATTTTTAGCGTTATATATTTAGCTGCGTGGTTTTGTCGCCGATTCGCCGTCACCGATTGTTGTATTTTCTTTTGTTGCGCCTTAATTTTTATAACTTTCTTTGTTGATAGCGTTAATAAATTTTGTTTTTTTTTTACGTTATTTCGCGCGTCCAATTATTTACACGCCTGCTAACTCACCTGTCCTTGACCTTTCAAGGTCATTATATCCTGGCGCATATTAGGCCGTAAGCGAGCCTCTTACCTTCCCCTTTTCTCATTTTTTTGCGTTTTGCGTTTTAGTTGCGGTAGTTAGACGGTAAAATTAATTTCGACGCGACCGGAGGTGATTGACCTTCATCCACAAGGTAAGTTTCCCTCCCTTGACAGCTATAGGGCTATTTCGCGTTGCAGAGTGTTAAAAGTAACCCCATTTTGTGTTCGTGTTTCTTTCGCCTCCTGATATTGCGGCGAACTTGTAGTGAAGTTGGATACTTGTCGTTTTGATCGTAGGTATTTACATTAACGTAAAGTGAAGGAGATTAGACTTTCTAAGTACGAGTATCAGAAGAGATGTGAATAGTCAGAGTGAGGATACAACTACATACGAATGATGAGTAGTGTAAAGTCTAGTTTTCATTGTACATCCACCAACCGTCGACTAGTTTACAAGTTTATAGCAATGTACAGCCATGGAATGTGATAAGTTTAGGGATGCATGACGTCATCAGATACTAAAATGGCCGCCACGTGTTCTCTGACTATTGAGAGTGTCTTTCTACGCAGTCATCGAGACATTCAAGACCTGCGCGCCTGGGCGTGAACTTAAGTGGCTGTGTTCAATTGTCTACTAAATACGCAATGTGATACTGTAGTAAAAATAACATAAAGTACGAACTAGTGGTTGTGTGAACGAGTCTGATAATTAAATGAAAGTGAAGTTGAGTGAATACAGTGAAACGTGTGGTTATGAGTGTTAAAAGTAACCCCCATTTTGTGTTCGTGTTTCTTTCGCCTCCTGATATTGCGGCGAACTTGTAGTGAAGTTGGATACTTGTCGTTTTGATCGTAGGTATTTACATTAACGTAAAGTGAAGGAGATTAGACTTTCTAAGTACGAGTATCAGAAGAGATGTGAATAGTCAGAGTGAGGATACAACTACATACGAATGATGAGTAGTGTAGAGTCTAGTTTTCAATGTACATCCACCAACCGTCGACTAGTTTACAAGTTTATAGCAATGTACAGCCATGGAATGTGATAAGTTTAGGGATGCATGACGTCATCAGATACTAAAATGGCCGCCACGTGTTCTCTGAGTATTGAGAGTGTCTTTCTACGTCGATCATCGAGACATTCAAGACCTGCGCACCTCGGCGTGAACTTAAGTGGCTGTGTTCAATTGTCTACTAAATACGCAATGTGATACTGTAGTAAAAATAACATAAAGTACGAACTAGTAGTTGTGTGAACGATCTGAAAAATAAATAAAAGTGAAGTTGAGAGGTTAGAATAACAAAATGTACGAACTAGTGCTTGTGTGAACGAGTCTGATAATTAAATGAAAGTGATGTTGAGTGAATACAGTGAAACGTGTGGTTATGAGTGTTAAAAGTAACCCCCATTTTGTGTTCGTGTTTCTTTCGCCTCCTGATATTGCGGCGAACTTGTAGTGAAGTTGGATACTTGTCGTTTTGATCGTAGGTATTTACATTAACGTAATGTGAAGGAGATTAGACTTTCTAAGTACGAGTATCAGAAGAGATGTGAATAGTCAGAGTGAGGATACAACTACATACGAATGATGAGTAGTGTAGAGTCTAGTTTTCATTGTACAACCTCCAATCGTCGACTAGTTTACAAGTTTATAGCAATGTACAGCCATGGAATGTGATAAGTTTAGGGATGCATGACGTCATCAGATACTAAAATGGCCGCCACGTGTTCTCTGAGTATTGAGAGTGTCTTTCTACGTCGATCATCGAGACATTCAAGACCTGCGCGCCTCGGCGTGAACTTAAGTGGCTGTGTTCAATTGTCTACTAAATACGCAATGTGATACTGTAGTAAAAATAACATAAAGTACGAACTAGTGGTTGTGTCAACGATCTGAAAAATAAATAAAAGTGAAGTTGAGAGGTTAGAATAACAAAATGTACGAACTAGTGATTGTGTGAACCACTCTGATAAATGAATGAAAGTGAAGTTGAGTGAATACAGTGAAACGTGTGGTTATGAGTGTTAAAAGTAACCCCCATTTTGTGTTCGTGTTTCTTTCGCCTCCTGATAGTGCGGCGAACTTGTAGTGAAGTTGGATACTTGTCGTTTTGATCGTAGGTATTTACATTAACGTAAAGTGAAGGAGATTAGACTTTCTACGTACGAGTATCAGAAGAGATGTGAATAGTCAGAGTGAGGATACAACTACATACGAATGATGGGTAGTGTAGAGTCTAGTTTTCAATGTACATCCTCCAACCGTCGACTAGTTTACAAGTTTATAGCAATGTACAGCCATGGAATGTGATAACTTTAGGGATGCATGACGTCATCAGATACTAAAATGGCCGCCACGTGTTCTCTGAGTATTGAGAGTGTCTTTCTACGTCGATCATCGAGACATTCAAGACCTGCGCGCCTCGGCGTGAACTTAAGTGGCTGTGTTCAATTGTCTACTAAATACGCAATGTGATACTGTAGTAAAAATAACATAAAGTACGAACTAGTGGTTGTGTCAACGATCTGAAAAATAAATAAAAGTGAAGTTGAGAGGTTAGAATAACAAAATGTACGAACTAGTGATTGTGTGAACCACTCTGATAAATGAATGAAAGTGAAGTTGAGTGAATACAGTGAAACGTGTGGTTATGAGTGTTAAAAGTAACCCCCATATTGTGTTCGTGTTTCTTTCGCCTCCTGATAGTGCGGCGAACTTGTAGTGAAGTTGGATACTTGTCGTTTTGATCGTAGGTATTTACATTAACGTAAAGTGAAGGAGATTAGACTTTCTAAGTACGAGTATCAGAAGAGATGTGAATAGTCAGAGTGAGGATACAACTACATACGAATGATGAGTAGTGTAGAGTCTAGTTTTCATTGTACATCCTCCAATCGTCGACTAGTTTACAAGTTTATAGCAATGTACAGCCATGGAATGTGATAAGTTTAGGGATGAATGACGTCATCAGATATTAAAATGGCCGCCACGTGTTCTCTGACTATTGAGAGTGTCTTTCTACGTCAGTCATCGAGACATTCAAGACCTGCGCGCCTGGGCGTGAACTTAAGTGGCTGTGTTCAATTGTCTACTAAATACGCAATGTGATACTGTAGTAAAAATAACATAAAGTACGAACTAGTGGTTGTGTGAACGAGTCTGATAATTAAATGAAAGTGAAGTTGAGTGAATACAGTGAAACGTGTGGTTATGAGTGTTAAAAGTAACCCCCATTTTGTGTTCGTGTTTCTTTCGCCTCCTGATATTGCGGCGAACTTGTAGTGAAGTTGGATACTTGTCGTTTTGATCTCTAGGTATTTACATTAACGTAAAGTGAAGGAGATTAGACTTTCTAAGTACGAGTATCAGAAGAGATGTGAATAGTCAGAGTGAGGATACAACTACATACGAATGATGAGTAGTGTAGAGTCTAGTTTTCATTGTACATCCTCCAATCGTCGACTAGTTTACAAGTTTATAGCAATGTACAGCCATGGAATGTGATAAGTTTAGGGATGCATGACGTCATCAGATACTAAAATGGCCGCCACGTGTTCTCTGAGTATTGAGAGTGTCTTTCTACGTCGATCGTCGAGACATTCAAGACCTGCGCGCCTGGGCGTGAACTTAAGTGGCTGTATTCAATTGTCTACTAAATACGCAATGTGATACTGTAGTAAAAATAACATAAAGTACGAACTAGTGGTTGTGTCAACGATCTGAAAAATAAATAAAAGTGAAGTTGAGAGGTTAGAATAACAAAATGTACGAACTAGTGATTGTGTGAACCACTCTGATAAATGAATGAAAGTGAAGTTGAGTGAATACAGTGAAACGTGTGGTTATGAGTGTTAAAAGTAACCCCATATTGTGTTCGTGTTTCTTTCGCCTCCTGATAGTGCGGCGAACTTGTAGTGAAGTTGGATACTTGTCGTTTTGATCGTAGGTATTTACATTAACGTAAAGTGAAGGAGATTAGACTTTCTAAGTACGAGTATCAGAAGAGATGTGAATAGTCAGAGTGAGGATACAACTACATACGAATGATGAGTAGTGTAGAGTCTAGTTTTCATTGTACATCCTCCAATCGTCGACTAGTTTACAAGTTTATAGCAATGTACAGCCATGGAATGTGATAAGTTTAGGGATGCATGACGTCATCAGATACTAAAATGGCCGCCACGTGTTCTCTGAGTATTGAGAGTGTCTTTCTACGTCGATCGTCGAGACATTCAAGACCTGCGCGCCTGGGCGTGAACTTAAGTGGCTGTATTCAATTGTCTACTAAATACGCAATGTGATACTGTAGTAAAAATAACATAAAGTACGAACTAGTGGTTGTGTCAACGATCTGAAAAATAAATAAAAGTGAAGTTGAGAGGTTAGAATAACAAAATGTACGAACTAGTGATTGTGTGAACCACTCTGATAAATGACTGAAAGTGAAGTTGAGTGAATACAGTGAAACGTGTGGTTATGAGTGTTAAAAGTAACCCCCATTATGTGTTCGTGTTTCTTTCGCCTCCTGATAGTGCGGCGAAGTTGTAGTGAAGTTGGATACTTGTCGTTTTGATCGTAGGTATTTAGATTAACGTAAAGTGAAGGAGATTAGACTTTCTAAGTACGAGTATCAGAAGAGATGTGAATAGTCAGAGTGAGGAGACAACTACATACGAATGATGAGTAGTATAGAGTCTAGTTTTCATTGTACATCCTCCAACCGTCGACTAGTTTACAAGTTTATAGCAATGTACAGCCATGGAATGTGATAAGTTTAGGGATGCATGACGTCATCAGATACTAAAATGGCCGCCACGTGTTCTCTCAGTATTGAGAGTGTCTTCCTACGTCGATCATCGAGACATTCAAGACCTGCGCGCCTCGGCGTGAACTTAAGTGGCTGTGTTCAATTGTCTACTAAATACGCAATGTGATACTGTAGTAAAAATAACATAAAGACGGAACTAGTGGTTGTGTGAACGATCTGAAAAATAAATAAAAGTGAAGTTGAGAGGTTAGAATAACAAAATGTACGAACTAGTGATTGTGTGAACCACTCTGATAAATGAATGAAAGTGAAGTTGAGTGAATACAGTGAAACGTGTGGTTATGAGTGTTAAAAGTAACCCCATATTGTGTTCGTGTTTCTTTCGCCTCCTGATAGTGCGGCGAACTTGTAGTGAAGTTGGATACTTGTCGTTTTGATCGTAGGTATTTACATTAACGTAAAGTGAAGGAGATTAGACTTTCTAAGTACGAGTATCAGAAGAGATGTGAATAGTCAGAGTGAGGATACAACTACATACGAATGATGAGTAGTGTAGAGTCTAGTTTTCATTGTACATCCTCCAATCGTCGACTAGTTTACAAGTTTATAGCAATGTACAGCCATGGAATGTGATAAGTTTAGGGATGAATGACGTCATCAGATATTAAAATGGCCGCCACGTGTTCTCTGACTATTGAGAGTGTCTTTCTACGTCAGTCATCGAGACATTCAAGACCTGCGCGCCTGGGCGTGAACTTAAGTGGCTGTGTTCAATTGTCTACTAAATACGCAATGTGATACTGTAGTAAAAAACATAAAAGTACGAACTAGTGGTTGTGTACAAACTGAAAAATAAATAAAAGTGGTTGAATAACAAAATGTGAACTAGTGAGTCTGATAATTAAATGAAAGTGAAGTTGAGTGAATACAGTGAAACGTGTGGTTATGAGTGTTAAAAGTAACCCCCATTTTGTGTTCGTGTTTCTTTCGCCTCCTGATATTGCGGCGAACTTGTAGTGAAGTTGGATACTTGTCGTTTTCATCTAGGTATTTACATTAACGTAAAGTGAAGGAGATTAGACTTTCTAAGTACGAGTATCAGAAGAGATGTGAATAGTCAGAGTGAGGATACAACTACATACGAATGATGAGTAGTGTAGAGTCTAGTTTTCATTGTACATCCTCCAATCGTCGACTAGTTTACAAGTTTATAGCAATGTACAGCCATGGAATGTGATAAGTTTAGGGATGCATGACGTCATCAGATACTAAAATGGCCGCCACGTGTTCTCTGAGTATTGAGAGTGTCTTTCTACGTCGATCGTCGAGACATTCAAGACCTGCGCGCCTGGGCGTGAACTTAAGTGGCTGTATTCAATTGTCTACTAAATACGCAATGTGATACTGTAGTAAAAATAACATAAAGTACGAACTAGTGGTTGTGTCAACGATCTGAAAAATAAATAAAAGTGAAGTTGAGAGGTTAGAATAACAAAATGTACGAACTAGTGATTGTGTGAACCACTCTGATAAATGAATGAAAGTGAAGTTGAGTGAATACAGTGAAACGTGTGGTTATGAGTGTTAAAAGTAACCCCATATTGTGTTCGTGTTTCTTTCGCCTCCTGATAGTGCGGCGAACTTGTAGTGAAGTTGGATACTTGTCGTTTTGATCGTAGGTATTTACATTAACGTAAAGTGAAGGAGATTAGACTTTCTAAGTACGAGTATCAGAAGAGATGTGAATAGTCAGAGTGAGGATACAACTACATACGAATGATGAGTAGTGTAGAGTCTAGTTTTCATTGTACATCCTCCAATCGTCGACTAGTTTACAAGTTTATAGCAATGTACAGCCATGGAATGTGATAAGTTTAGGGATGCATGACGTCATCAGATACTAAAATGGCCGCCACGTGTTCTCTGAGTATTGAGAGTGTCTTTCTACGTCGATCGTCGAGACATTCAAGACCTGCGCGCCTGGGCGTGAACTTAAGTGGCTGTATTCAATTGTCTACTAAATACGCAATGTGATACTGTAGTAAAAATAACATAAAGTACGAACTAGTGGTTGTGTCAACGATCTGAAAAATAAATAAAAGTGAAGTTGAGAGGTTAGAATAACAAAATGTACGAACTAGTGATTGTGTGAACCACTCTGATAAATGAATGAAAGTGAAGTTGAGTGAATACAGTGAAACGTGTGGTTATGAGTTGTGACGGAGCTCCTGGCCGTTGGCCGGAGCTCGTCTGTTTAAAAGTAGGCGAACGGTTGAGTTTGTTTACTTTCCGAGGTCATGAACCTCGGAAAGTCGGCTTGCCGTGTATGGCAGGTGAGGGAGAGAGATAGAGAGAGATGAGTGACACTCGCCGAAGTTCAGTTGGCCTTTAGCCTCTGAACTGAGTGAGTGTGCCGAAGTAATTTTGTTGTTGGTTGTTTTTTTTGGTTTGTGAGTGAAGTGAGGAGGATTCTTTTTTTTGTGTAAGGTGTGCACCAGGTCCGGATCTTCGGTGAGTGTCTTCTTGTTGTCTCTCTCTCTCCCTCCGTGCATTTTCTTTTTTTTTTTGTTGTTTTATTTTGTATTGCGTGCGCCGGGCCTCGTTCGGATCTCCTGGCTAATTAGCCGGAGCCTTACGACGGCCGTTAAATTTTATATTTTTAGCGTTATATATTTAGCTGCGTGGTTTTGTCGCCGATTCGCCGTCACCGATTGTTGTATTTTCTTTTGTTGCGCCTTAATTTTTATAACTTTCTTTGTTGATAGCGTTAATAAATTTTGTTTTTTTTTTACGTTATTTCGCGCGTCCAATTATTTACACGCCTGCTAACTCACCTGTCCTTGACCTTTCAAGGTCATTATATCCTGGCGCATATTAGGCCGTAAGCGAGCCTCTTACCTTCCCCTTTTCTTTTTTTTTGCGTTTTAGTTGCGGTAGTTAGACGGTAAAATTAATTTCGACGCGACCGGAGGTGATTGACCTTCATCCACAAGGTAAGTTTCCCTCCCTTGACAGCTATAGGGCTATTTCGCGTTGCATGGCATCCCTTGTGGGGAACATAGTGTGCGCTGGGAATAGGTGAGTGCGGCGTTAACGTAGTTGCGCGTGAGTTTTTTTTGTTTGTTGTGTTTGCGCGCGAGATTCGGCGAGCGGCGACGGTTAAGGCGGCAGAGCGGAGCGCGAATTTTAGTTTGCGCTCTGTCTCTCTCTTGCGCCTGCATCTGTCTCGCTCTAACTTTGGCTCAGTAACGGCCGCTGGTGGCGTTGTGGCTAACTAGCCCAACTACAGTGCTACCAGCTGGCCGCAGTGTAAAGGCGCGCCCACACCGATACGGTGTAAAGGCGAGCCTACACCTGAGCAGGTGTAAAGGTGGTGGTCCACTGAGGCCAGGTAAAGGTTGGCCTCCACCTACTGGTGTGTAGGTGTTAAGGTGGGCTTCCACTGAGACCACCTTTAAGGTTGGTCTCCACCGAGGGCTAACCAGGTGCAGGTGAGCATCCACCGAGGTCAGCTTAGGGTTGGCCTCCACCTAAGGGTATTAGGTGTAAGGGTGGGCTATCGCCTGAGCCGACTGGAAGTGACACGCACTACTTTAGGGTTAGAGGCGTGGTGTGGTACCCAAAAGGGGTTGCCCACTTCGCCGTTAGGAGTGTTGGTATAGGGGATATACCACATATACTGGATTTCATAACTGGCCGATAGAGGGCCGTTGGGATCGCAGGATCACTTCGTGACGTGGTCAGTGACCATCATAACGGTCATTGGTCTTTCCACGACTCCTTAGTGTTAAGGCGAGCGGCGGTCACTGTTTTAGGTTTATTGGGCCCTACTATTTTTTTTATTATTTATTTATAATATTATTTTTTTTTTATTTATTTTTATTTTTATTCTTATAGTCTATTTTTTTTTTTTTTTATTTATTATTTATTATCAAGCCATCGTAGGCGCGTTTCGTTCCCGAGGTAGCATTGCGCGATAGCGACATTTCACATTTTTTTTTCGCCATGTTATTGTCGTGCGATAGGGAGCTTAGGATGCGCCGCATAAAAAAGGACGCGGGCGTTCAGGCTTTGGTGCGAGAGCTCTCGGGAGCAAATTTTGATGAGATGCGCGACCTAGCGGAGCAATTGGGAGTGAGGGCCGAAGGTACTCCTGAAGAGTTGAGGGATCGGCTCTTGAGAGTGATGGTCTACCGTAATAGACCAGAGCTCAACCCTCCCATTGCTCCTAGCGACTTCGCCGCTGACGAGGTGCCCTTCCCTCAGTCTCGGGAGGCGCAAAGCATCTTGCGCGAGGAGTCGAGGGAGGTGAACTTCCGCGTTGACGCCGATTGTGCGGTCGACGCGGAGGTTCAAGGGATCCAGCGCGATAGTTGTGGCGCGCTGGATTTATCTCTGGCTACGGCGAGGTCGCGCGTCTCTGAGGCGCGTGAAGTTCGTGACCGCGTGGACATGAGACCTGATGGGGGGGGCCAACAGACCCGTGGAGGGGCGTCGTCAGGTAGCGAGACGATGCCTCAGCATCAAACGGTTGTGGCAGAAGTCCACGACCAATGGGTCGCTAAAAGAGCGGCCCCACCTTTGTGCCACCTCCAGCGCATGCGCAGGTGAATGTGCGACCATCGCTTCGGTCTAGGGAAGACCTTGAGGCGATGGTACTCTTCGGGGAGAGTGCCGCCACCTCCCAAAGGGGCAAGAGGGCGCAGGGATGTATGGCCGTGTCCCCGGTCTGCGCTTCTAGCCCTCGAGGAGTGTTGGAGCCACCTCCGAGCACATATGCGCATGCGCGGGGGCATACTCGCGAGTTACAGCGCGCCTATTGTGGGAAGGGAATCCCTACGGTAGGTTTGTCGACCCATGAAGTTTCGGCGGGAGGTTGTAGGCCCAAATCACGCGTCATGGGACCTGGGCCCAACACTTATGCGAGTGTGACCGCTGCGAGAGTGCCTTTAAAGGGCACGGAAAATGTTCACGAGACCGCCAGGCGCAAACCAACGCTGGCGGCCCGTAGCGCGCCCTCATCGGACTCTGAGGAGTCAGGTTCGAGGAGCTCGCGGACCAGCTCAAGTGGTGAGTCTTTCAGGAGAAGACCGCCATCGCAGCGCGATAGCGAGGCAACCTCCGGAAATAAGGGCGGGCGTTCGAGGCATCGGAGGAGACGCAGACGCCAAAATACGTACGGCGTTGAGTACGATGGCGTCAGCGCTCTCCGAGCCTTCCGCCTGCAGTTTACAGGGGAAGGTGGCTTCAGCCCAGAAAGTTTTCTGGAGCGAGTCAGGAAGTGTCAAGAATTTTACGACATTCCTGACTCGGAGATGCTTGCCGCTTTACCCACGGCATTTAGTGGTACAGCCGCCGCCTGGTTCGAGAACAACGAACTGGGCTGGCGCTTTATGAGCGATTTCATCGCCGATTTCCGCTCCCACTTTTGCCGGCGTTTCTCTGACACCGATCTGGATCGAGAGCTGATGCGTCGAACCCAGGGTGAGGGCGAGCGCCTCGGCGATTATATAACGGCCTGTAGGTGTATCTTCAGGCGTTATCGAAGGCCGCCGTCGGAGAGAACGCAGGTGAAAAGAATAATCGCTAACCTGCACCCCAAGTATTGAGGTTCATTGATGGCAAATCCATACGCGATTTTGCTGACCTCAAGTACTATGGGGAGAAATTTGAGCGAAGACGAGAGGGAGTTGGGATACGTACCTCCCCCGTCGAAGGATAAGATGTTGGTGCCTGGCGCAGCTTATATAGCTCCCAAGGCCCAACCTAAACGGGTTGCAGCAGTGGCTGTACATGAGGAGAGGAAAAAGCCCTCGAAGGATAAAGGGCTCTCCGAAGGAAAGAGAGAGCCCAGAAGACGACGGAAGTCGAAATCCTCGTCAGGCAGCAGCGGCGAAATGGCGGTTATCGCTATGGGTGGCGGTAAAACGCCCCCAGCGGTAAATGCCGTCCAGCAGGGCCAACATAGGGCCAAACAGCCCAATAGTGGCCCGAGGGTGACTTTAGTCAACCCTCCAAATGCTGCTCCGTCGCTTTTGCCACGGGTCCAACACGGTACGGGGTTGGGTCAATCGGCAGGGCCATTCTCGGGCAACTGCTTCGTTTGTGGAGCACCTGGCCATAGAGCGTCCACGTGCCCAACACGTCAGCGGGCAGTCACTTGTTTCAAGTGTGGACAGGCTGGCCATTACGCAAATAATTGCGTAATGAGATTTGACGCTCGGGTCAGGAGTTGTCCGAAGTGTGGCACTCCGAACTGCTCGTTCTTGACCTGCCCAAACTGTGCCGATTTAGTGGACCAGTGGGTAAAAGAGCGTGCGGAGGCGACGAGCCGCCCTGCGACCTCCGCAGCAGTGAATGCCATAGGGCGGAGGAAGTAGGTGCTGTCAGCGGGGTAAGAGAGTCATTACATGTTAAGGTAATGACTCCCCACCCAAGTGTGGAGAATTTCTGGCGCGAAACTGTAAAAGGTTTTGAAGCGTTAGGACCCACCGACTCTTTAAATGAGTTAGGTGAAGGCTTGATGATCGCTGGTGCGCCGTCAGCCTTGGAGGGGGCAGAGGCCGTGGAAAACACGGCTAAAACTTCCGAAAGAGCTGAAGAAGGGCGTAACCGAGAAGAAATTGCGTCGCGGACAACTAGGACTTCGCCATGCTATACTGGTAACAAAGTGCCATTAGCATGGGAGCATGCGCAGGAATCTAACATTCTGTTGTTTCCAGCTGGCAAAGATATGCCGCTGACAACTGCGCATGCGTCGGAGTCATTAACCGAGAATGGCGTCACAAAACCTAGTCATCTAGAGAAGTCTGTGACGCGTCGTGACGTAATAGAACGCGGTCATGAGACGACATTGGTACCACAGCAAGACGTCACAGTACATGGTCATGGAGACGACATAATTCTTGAGGCTATCGAGGAGCCCGAGGTTGTGAACGTCTCTATGATGGAAAACAGGCGCCTGCTGGTAGTGAGTATTGGGGGTCAGCCATACTCCGCTCTACTCGACCAGGGTGCCCAAGTGACTGTTGTGGGTAAGAGAATCGCTGAGAAATATGCCCAAAGACTCTCGCCATGCACTGTGCCACTCACGAATGCATCAAACGGGGTGATGAGGACGGCTGGCAACTTGAATCTGATTTTTGAAATCGATTCAGTGGTGAGAATCATTGAGGCATGCGCAGTACTGGAAGATCTCGCTTATGAGATCTACCTGGGTGCAGATTTCTATGACAGCTTTAATCTTGTCATAGACTGCGGCAATCACGTGTGGCGTGTAGGCGAGCGTGCAAATTGGCATGTATTTGCAGAGCGGAAGCACGATAACGTGTGCTTCCCTGCGAAACTCGCCATAAGCGACCAACGTTGACAGCAGAGATTGCTGGTCTATCGTTGCTGAGAAGTGGCGAAAAAGACAAGATTGCCCAATTGCTTCGGAGGGTAATCCCAAAAGAGTCACCGGCTTTCACGATCTTAATAGAGCACGTGATCGAGGTAGTGGATGAGCGGCCTAAGAAGGCAGCACCTCGCCGGTATTCTCAACCCATACTTAGCTTCATGAGAGATGAGGTTAAGGAATGGTGGGACAAGGGGTTAATAAGACCCTCCAGGAGTGGTTGGAGTAGCGCGCCTGTTGTGGTCCGCAAACAGGACGGATCAAACAGGTTTTGTATCGACTTTCGTGAACTGAATAAGGTCACGAAGGTCGACGCGTACCCATCGCCGAGTGTGGATAGCATTCTCGATAAATTGCGAGGAGCCGTGTACATCTCGAAAATCGACTTGCGTAGTGCCTACCTACAAATAGGGATGGCAGAGTCGAGTAAGAGGTATACGGCTTTCCCAGTACCTGGTTATGGACTGTGGGAGTTCGAGAGAATGCCCTTCGGCTTGATGAACGCAGGCGCTACGTTCAATCGGCTTATGGACGCCCTTTTTGGACCAGAGTTCGAGCCGTACGTCTTTAAGTACTTAGATGACTTAATTATAGTCAGCGGCACGTTCTCTGATCACTTGACTTGGCTAGAACTGGCGTTAAAGAGGCTGGTAGAGAATGGCCTTGAGATAAATGTCGAGAAGAGCGAATTCGGTTGCTCTTCGGTAACATTTCTCGGCTATCTCCTCGATGCAGAGGGTTTAAGACCCGATCCTGATCGAGTGAAACCAGTTCTCGAATATCCAGTGCCAGGAAATGTTAAACAGCTCAGACGTTTCTTGGGCATGGTTGGTTGGTATGCCAGATTCATCGAGCACGAGAGTGATATTAAAGTACCTCTCACAAAATTAATTAAGAAGGATGTAAGATGGAATTGGGGCACAGAGCAACAGGAGGCCTTCGAGGAGCTAAAAAAAGCTTTAACTCAGGCCCTGTGCTTGCAAGGCCAGATTTTGACAAAGAGTTCTTCGTCCACTGTGACGGCTCGTCCTTTGAGCTGGGAGCTTGCCTAGTACAGAGAGACAATGATGGCTATGAGCATCCGATCTGCTACGCAAGCAGAATGCTCAACGAGCATGAGCGCAACTACTCGGTATCGGAAATCGAGTGTTTAGCGCTCTTGTTCGCCATCAAGAAGTTTCGACCTTACATAGAGGGCACGAAATTCACAGCCGTAACCGACCACACAGCTCTGACCTGGCTAAGGAACAAAAAGACCCTGCTGGTCGACTCGCGAGATGGATTCTCGAGCTTCAGCAATGGAACTTTGAGATAGTGTATCGCAAAGGAGCGATGCACCACGTGCCAGATGCACTGTCTCGTGAGTTCGAGAATGAAGCGGAATTCGCAGCTTTCGAGGGGGTAAAGACACTTGGTACCTGAGGCGAGTGACTGATGTCACAACGCGCCCGGAGAAATATCCGGATTGGAAGGTCGAGGAGGGAGTGTTGTATCGTTACACACGAAATGACCTTCTCGACCCCATTCAGGATCACGAAGAGCGATGGCGGTTGGTTGTGCCAAGCGAATTCCGCGAGCGCGTGTTAAGAGATGCACACTGCGCACCTTCGTCGGGACACCTTGGCATGGAAAAGACCTATGACAGGGTGATCCGCGAATACTCTTGGCCAGGCGTGTGGTATGACGTAAGAGATTTTATTCAGCGTTGTCAGGAATGCCAGAGGTTCAAGGTTGAGCAAAAAGCTCCCTTGGGCCTCATGGGTAGGCGTTTAGTGGAGAGACCTTGGATAATAGTTGCGACCGATGTGGTGGAGCTACCACGGAGTAAGAATCGGTTTAAATACTTGGTGGTTTTTCAGGACTGTTTCACCAAGTGGGTGGAGTTTAAGCCACTGGCGACGGCCGATGGAAAGGCACTCGCCAGAGCTTTAGAGGAGCTCGTGTTGTTTAGATGGGAAATCCCTACCTACCTGGTAACTGATAATGGGAAGAGTTACACGGGTAAGGTGTTTGAGGATACCCTCAAAGAGTATAACATACAGCACGTGCTCACTCCTCCATACCACCAACAAGCCGATTTCGTGGAGCGCTCCATCAAGACGCTCAAAACAATGATATCCATTTTCCTGGACGGTGACCACCGCGAATGGGACCGGCATTTGCACGAGTTTCGCCATGCGGTAAACACGGCGATCCAATCGAGCACGAAGGTCTCGCCGGCGTTCTTGAATTTTGGGAGAAACCCCCAACAACCCAAGAGCTTACGCCGCGAGACCGAGAAACGAGGCCTGGTCATAAAAATAAATCCTGAGGTATGGAAAGACCGTCTGCGCAGGTTAGGAGCGCTGCAGGATTTGGTGATTCGCCATCTTGAGGCAGCGCAAGACCGCCAGAAACGGTATTATGACCGAGGCCGTCGAGACGTGCGTTTTGCCGTTGGGGATTTAGTCTTGCGGAGGGTGCACTCACTATCGAGTGCGGCCGCAGGCCGAAATGCCAAGCTAGATCCCAAGTATACGGGGCCGTTCAAGATTTTGCAAACTCTCTCTCCGGAAGTATACGTCCTCGAGGTAGAAGATGGCAGGCAGGTGGCCATGGCTCATGTCTCCGAGCTTAAGCGCTACCTGCCGCCACGAACCCATTAAAATGGGGGGCCCTCTAGAGAGGTGCACGGAGGGTTAGGTTGTGCTGTCCATTTTGATTTGTTTTTTTTTGTTTTTTTTTATTTTTTTTTTTTTGGTTTTTTTTTTTTTTTGTTTTTTTTTTTTTTTTGTTGCTCTCCCCTTCTCAGATTGGCCATGGCGAGTTTCGACGAGGAGGTAGAGATGACGGGCAAACTGCTCATGGAGGAGCCGCCCGTCACTCCCGAGCCATCTGAGGCCGATGGGCTGGCTATGGAGCCGCCCATCGGCCTTTCGCTGGAGCCTGTGGCCTCCGCGGAGCATCTCGGAGCGACGGCTAGTCGGCATCAGCCCCCTGAAGCCGACATCTCTCCCGATCCTGCGATTCAGGAAATCGAGGAGAGAAGCCGCTCGCTTAACATCACCGAGGTGGCTCCGCTGGAGGTGGACAGCCAACAGGCCCAGCGAGAACTGGAGGAGGTCATGGCGGAGACAGCTGGCCCATCCAACGAGCCAGAGCGGGCCCAACCTCCTGCCTCGTCGCCTGGGAGGGTCGAGGAGACCTCCTGGGACGAGCCTACGGCTCAGGTGGGGTGGACTGGCCAAAATCCGGCGGTCATTCGGGCCAACGTCATCCGGGTGCTCCGGATGTACGGTTTGGCGAGGGGAGCGCAGATGGTGTGGGACCGGTATGGCGCCGAAGGCGCCAGATATACCGACGCCTATGCCATCTCGCTCTCCTCTGGGCGGCCCGGGTCCGTTGCGGTGAGGTCCCGGGCCCCACCACCGTGTAACCCTCCCAAGAAGAGGGGGGCGTATCCCCCGGAGGGTTACTCGCGCGACGAGCGCAGGAGGGAGCAGGAGTTGGCTGCGGACAGGAAGAAGAGGGGCAGCCAAAGGGTCGGCAGGCTCCCCGATTTCCACCGTGACATGGAGTCATACTACCTTCCGACTCCATCCGGTGACGGTGCGGGGGAGGCCAGCCGACCATCGCGCGACCCACCTTCCCCGCGCAAGGCCTCCAGGCGTGTTGAGCAACGGAAACGAGCGTTGCTCCGAAAACGCCAGGAGGAGGCCGCTAGGCGCTACGGGAGCTTGGTGGGCCCGGCACAACCATCAGTGGGCCCTGTCATGGCGGCTGGCGCAAGAACGCCGCCGCCAATAACGTCAGTGGCCAAAGAGGTAGAGGGGCGAGCCCTCTATCGTATGGTGGACGGAATCCGCTTCCGCGTGCTCGGGGACGGAGCGGTGGCCGCCATTTGCGCCGTTTGGAGGGGCTTGACCGGCCTCCAACGCTCGGAGTTGCAGGCTCGCGCCCAGGCAATGGAGCCACTGGCGCGCCTGCGGCTCTAGGCTGGAGGTAGAGTTGGTTCTACCGAGCGGCGGCATATTCTTTTTTTTTTATTATTATTATCTTTATTTTATTTTTATTTTTACTTATGTTATATTTGGGTTTATGGTGTTGGGCTTGGTCTTTTTACTTTTGTTTATTCTTGGGGTTTTTCTTATTATTTTATTCTATTTAGCATGGCGGCCGCAGGCGGTTGAGCTGCCGCGTCCTCGAGGGAGCGTCAGCTCTGGAGGGGGCTGTGACGGAGCTCCTGGCCGTTGGCCGGAGCTCGTCTGTTTAAAAGTAGGCGAACGGTTGAGTTTGTTTACTTTCCGAGGTCATGAACCTCGGAAAGTCGGCTTGCCGTGTATGGCAGGTGAGGGAGAGAGATAGAGAGAGATGAGTGACACTCGCCGAAGTTCAGTTGGCCTTTAGCCTCTGAACTGAGTGAGTGTGCCGAAGTAATTTTGTTGTTGGTAGTTTTTGGTTTGTGAGTGAAGTGAGGAGGATTCTTTTTTTGTGTAAGGTGTGCACCAGGTCCGATCTTCGGTGAGTGTCTTCTTGTTGTCTCTCTCTCTCCCTCCGTGCATTTTCTTTTTTTTTTTTGTTGTTTTATTTTGTATTGCGTGCGCCGGGCCTCGTTCGGATCTCCTGGCTAATTAGCCGGAGCCTTACGACGGCCGTTAAATTTTATATTTTTAGCGTTATATATTTAGCTGCGTGGTTTTGTCGCCGATTCGCCGTCACCGATTGTTGTATTTTCTTTTGTTGCGCCTTAATTTTTATAACTTTCTTTGTTGATAGCGTTAATAAATTTTGTTTTTTTTTTACGTTATTTCGCGCGTCCAATTATTTACACGCCTGCTAACTCACCTGTCCTTGACCTTTCAAGGTCATTATATCCTGGCGCATATTAGGCCGTAAGCGAGCCTCTTACCTTCCCCTTTTCTCATTTTTTTTTTGCGTTTTAGTTGCGGTAGTTAGACGGTAAAATTAATTTCGACGCGACCGGAGGTGATTGACCTTCATCCACAAGGTAAGTTTCCCTCCCTTGACAGCTATAGGGCTATTTCGCGTTGCAGAGTGTTAAAAGTAACCCCCATTTTGTGTTCGTGTTTCTTTCGCCTCCTGATATTGCGGCGAACTTGTAGTGAAGTTGGATACTTGTCGTTTTGATCGTAGGTATTTACATTAACGTAAAGTGAAGGAGATTAGACTTTCTAAGTACGAGTATCAGAAGAGATGTGAATAGTCAGAGTGAGGAGACAACTACATACGAATGATGAGTAGTGTAAAGTCTAGTTTTCATTGTACATCCTCCAACCGTCGACTAGTTTACAAGTTTATAGCAATGTACAGCCATGGAATGTGATAAGTTTAGGGATGCATGACGTCATCAGATACTAAAATGGCCGCCACGTGTTCTCTGACTATTGAGAGTGTCTTTCTACGTCAGTCATCGAGACATTCAAGACCTGCGCGGCTGGGCGTGAACTTAAGTGGCTGTGTTCAATTGTCTACTAAATACGCAATGTGATACTGTAGTAAAAATAACATAAAGTACGAACTAGTGGTTGTGTGAACGAGTCTGATAATTAAATGAAAGTGAAGTTGAGTGAATACAGTGAAACGTGTGGTTATGAGTGTTAAAAGTAACCCCCATTTTGTGTTCGTGTTTCTTTCGCCTCCTGATATTGCGGCGAACTTGTAGTGAAGTTGGATACTTGTCGTTTTGATCGTAGGTATTTACATTAACGTAAAGTGAAGGAGATTAGACTTTCTAAGTACGAGTATCAGAAGAGATGTGAATAGTCAGAGTGAGGATACAACTACATACGAATGATGAGTAGTGTAGAGTCTAGTTTTCATTGTACATCCTCCAACCGTCGACTAGTTTACAAGTTTATAGCAATGTACAGCCATGGAATGTGATAAGTTTAGGGATGCATGACGTCATCAGATACTAAAATGGCCGCCACGTATTCTCTGAGTATTGAGAGTGTCTTTCTACGTCGATCATCGAGACATTCAAGACCTGCGTGCCTGGGCGTGAACTTAAGTGGCTGTGTTCAATTGTCTACTAAATACGCAATGTGATACTGTAGTAAAAATAACATAAAGTACGAACTAGTGGTTGTGTGAACGATCTGAAAAATAAATAAAAGTGAAGTTGAGAGGTTAGAATAACAAAATGTACGAAATAGTGATTGTGTGAACCACTATGATAAATGAATTAAAGTGAAGTTGAGTGAATACAGTGAAACGTGTGGTTATGAGTGTTAAAAGTAACCCCCATATTGTGTTCGTGTTTCTTTCGCCTCCTGATAGTGCGGCGAACTTGTAGTGAAGTTGGTCACTTGTCGTTTTGATCGTAGGTATTTAGATTAACGTAAAGTGAAGGAGATTAGACTTTCTAAGTACGAGTATCAGAAGAGATGTGAATAGTCAGAGTGAGGATACAACTACATACGAATGATGAGTAGTGTAGAGTCTAGTTTTCAATGTACATCCACCAACCGTCGACTAGTTTACAAGTTTATAGCAATGTACAGCCATGGAATGTGATAAGTTTAGGGATGCATGACTGCATCAGATACTAAAATGGCCGCCACGTGTTCTCTGACTATGGAGAGTGTCTTTCTACGTCAGTCATCGAGACATTCTAGACCTGCGCGCCTGGGCGTGAACTTAAGTGGCTGTGTTCAATTGTCTACTAAATACGCAATGTGATACTGTAGTAAAAATAACATAAAGTACGAACTAGTGGTTGTGTGAACGAGTCTGATAATTAAATGAAAGTGAAGTTGAGTGAATACAGTGAAACGTGTGGTTATGAGTGTTAAAAGTAACCCCCATTTTGTGTTCGTGTTTCTTTCGCCTCCTGATATTGCGGCGAACTTGTAGTGAAGTTGGATACTTGTCGTTTTGATCGTAGGTATTTACATTAACGTAAAGTGAAGGAGATTAGACTTTCTAAGTACGAGTATCAGAAGAGATGTGAATAGTCAGAGTGAGGATACAACTACATACGAATGATGAGTAGTGTAGAGTCTAGTTTTCATTGTACATCCTCCAACCGTCGACTAGTTTACAAGTTTATAGCAATGTACAGCCATGGAATGTGATAAGTTTAGGGATGCATGACGTCATCAGATACTAAAATGGCCGCCACGTGTTCTCTGAGTATTGAGAGTGTCTTTCTACGTCGATCATCGAGACATTCAAGACCTGCGTGCCTGGGCGTGAACTTAAGTGGCTGTGTTCAATTGTCTACTAAATACGCAATGTGATACTGTAGTAAAAATAACATAAAGTACGAACTAGTGGTTGTGTGAACGATCTGAAAAATAAATAAAAGTGAAGTTGAGAGGTTAGAATAACAAAATGTACGAAATAGTGATTGTGTGAACCACTATGATAAATGAATTAAAGTGAAGTTGAGTGAATACAGTGAAACGTGTGGTTATGAGTGTTAAAAGTAACCCCCATATTGTGTTCGTGTTTCTTTCGCCTCCTGATAGTGCGGCGAACTTGTAGTGAAGTTGGATACTTGTCGTTTTGATCGTAGGTATTTAGATTAACGTAAAGTGAAGGAGATTAGACTTTCTAAGTACGAGTATCAGAAGAGATGTGAATAGTCAGAGTGAGGATACAACTACATACGAATGATGAGTAGTGTAGAGTCTAGTTTTCAATGTACATCCACCAACCGTCGACTAGTTTACAAGTTTATAGCAATGTACAGCCATGGAATGTGATAAGTTTAGGGATGCATGACTGCATCAGATACTAAAATGGCCGCCACGTGTTCTCTGACTATTGAGAGTGTCTTTCTACGTCAGTCATCGAGACATTCTAGACCTGCGCGCCTGGGCGTGAACTTAAGTGGCTGTGTTCAATTGTCTACTAAATACGCAATGTGATACTGTAGTAAAAATAACATAAAGTACGAACTAGTGGTTGTGTGAACGAGTCTGATAATTAAATGAAAGTGAAGTTGAGTGAATACAGTGAAACGTGTGGTTATGAGTGTTAAAAGTAACCCCCATATTGTGTTCGTGTTTCTTTCGCCTCCTGATAGTGCGGCGAACTTGTAGTGAAGTTGGATACTTGTCGTTTTGATCGTAGGTATTTAGATTAACGTAAAGTGAAGGAGATTAGACTTTCTAAGTACGAGTATCAGAAGAGATGTGAATAGTCAGAGTGAGGATACAACTACATACGAATGATGAGTAGTGTAGAGTCTAGTTTTCAATGTACATCCACCAACCGTCGACTAGTTTACAAGTTTATAGCAATGTACAGCCATGGAATGTGATAAGTTTAGGGATGCATGACTGCATCAGATACTAAAATGGCCGCCACGTGTTCTCTGACTATTGAGAGTGTCTTTCTACGTCAGTCATCGAGACATTCTAGACCTGCGCGCCTGGGCGTGAACTTAAGTGGCTGTGTTCAATTGTCTACTAAATACGCAATGTGATACTGTAGTAAAAATAACATAAAGTACGAACTAGTGGTTGTGTGAACGAGTCTGATAATTAAATGAAAGTGAAGTTGAGTGAATACAGTGAAACGTGTGGTTATGAGTGTTAAAAGTAACCCCCATTTTGTGTTCGTGTTTCTTTCGCCTCCTGATATTGCGGCGAACTTGTAGTGAAGTTGGATACTTGTCGTTTTGATCGTAGGTATTTACATTAACGTAAAGTGAAGGAGATTAGACTTTCTAAGTACGAGTATCAGAAGAGATGTGAATAGTCAGAGTGAGGATACAACTACATACGAATGATGAGTAGTGTAGAGTCTAGTTTTCAATGTACATCCACCAACCGTCGACTAGTTTACAAGTTTATAGCAATGTACAGCCATGGAATGTGATAAGTTTAGGGATGCATGACGTCATCAGATACTAAAATGGCCGCCACGTGTTCTCTGACTATGGAGAGTGTCTTTCTACGTCAGTCATCGAGACATTCTAGACCTGCGCGCCTGGGCGTGAACTTAAGTGGCTGTGTTCAATTGTCTACTAAATACGCAATGTGATACTGTAGTAAAAATAACATAAAGTACGAACTAGTGGTTGTGTGAACGAGTCTGATAATTAAATGAAAGTGAAGTTGAGTGAATACAGTGAAAAACGTGTGGTTATGAGTGTTAAAAGTAACCCCCATTTTGTGTTCGTGTTTCTTTCGCCTCCTGATATTGCGGCGAACTTGTAGTGAAGTTGGATACTTGTCGTTTTGATCGTAGGTATTTACATTAACGTAAAGTGAAGGAGATTAGACTTTCTAAGTACGAGTATCAGAAGAGATGTGAATAGTCAGAGTGAGGATACAACTACATACGAATGATGAGTAGTGTAGAGTCTAGTTTTCAATGTACATCCACCAACCGTCGACTAGTTTATAAGTTTATAGCAATGTACAGCCATGGAATGTGATAAGTTTAGGGATGCATGACGTCATCAGATACTAAAATGGCCGCCACGTGTTCTCTGAGTATTGAGAGTGTCTTTCTACGTCGATCATCGAGACATTCAAGACCTGCGCACCTCGGCGTGAACTTAAGTGGCTGTGTTCAATTGTCTACTAAATACGCAATGTGATACTGTAGTAAAAATAACATAAAGTACGAACTAGTAGTTGTGTGAACGATCTGAAAAATAAATAAAAGTGAAGTTGAGAGGTTAGAATAACAAAATGTACGAACTAGTGCTTGTGTGAACGAGTCTGATAATTAAATGAAAGTGATGTTGAGTGAATACAGTGAAACGTGTGGTTATGAGTGTTAAAAGTAACCCCCATTTTGTGTTCGTGTTTCTATCGCCTCCTGATATTGCGGCGAACTTGTAGTGAAGTTGGATACTTGTCGTTTTGATCGTAGGTATTTACATTAACGTAATGTGAAGGAGATTAGACTTTCTAAGTACGAGTATCAGAAGAGATGTGAATAGTCAGAGTGAGGATACAACTACATACGAATGATGAGTAGTGTAGAGTCTAGTTTTCATTGTACAACCTCCAATCGTCGACTAGTTTACAAGTTTATAGCAATGTACAGCCATGGAATGTGATAAGTTTAGGGATGCATGACGTCATCAGATACTAAAATGGCCGCCACGTGTTCTCTGAGTATTGAGAGTGTCTTTCTACGTCGATCATCGAGACATTCAAGACCTGCGCGCCTGGGCGTGAACTTAAGTGGCTGTATTCAATTGTCTACTAAATACGCAATGTGATACTGTAGTAAAAATAACATAAAGTACGAACTAGTGGTTGTGTCAACGATCTGAAAAATAAATAAAAGTGAAGTTGAGAGGTTAGAATAACAAAATGTACGAACTAGTGATTGTGTGAACCACTCTGATAAATGAATGAAAGTGAAGTTGAGTGAATACAGTGAAACGTGTGGTTATGAGTGTTAAAAGTAACCCCCATTTTGTGTTCGTGTTTCATTCGCCTCCTGATAGTGCGGCGAACTTGTAGTGAAGTTGGATACTTGTCGTTTTGATCGTAGGTATTTACATTAACGTAAAGTGAAGGAGATTAGACTTTCTAAGTACGAGTATCAGAAGAGATGTGAATAGTCAGAGTGAGGATACAACTACATACGAATGATGAGTAGTATAGAGTCTAGTTTTCATTGTACATCCTCCAACCGTCGACTAGTTTACAAGTTTATAGCAATGTACAGCCATGGAATGTGATAAGTTTAGGGATGAATGACGTCATCAGATACTAAAATGGCCGCCACGTGTTCTCTGACTATTGAGAGTGTCTTTCTACGTCAGTCATCGAGACATTCAAGACCTGCGCGCCTGGGCGTGAACTTAAGTGGCTGTGTTCAATTGTCTACTAAATACGCAATGTGATACTGTAGTAAAAATAACATAAATTACGAACTAGTGGTTGTGTGAACGAGTCTGATAATTAAATGAAAGTGAAGTTGAGTGAATACAGTGAAACGTGTGGTTATGAGTGTTAAAAGTAACCCCCATTTTGTGTTCGTGTTTCTTTCGCCTCCTGATATTGCGGCGAACTTGTAGTGAAGTTGGATACTTGTCGTTTTGATCGTAGGTATTTACATTAACGTAAAGTGAAGGAGATTAGACTTTCTAAGTACGAGTATCAGAAGAGATGTGAATAGTCAGAGTGAAGAGACAACTACATACGAATGATGAGTAGTATAGAGTCTAGTTTTCATTGTACATCCTCCAACCGGCGACTAGTTTACAAGTTTATAGCAATGTACAGCCATGGATAGTGATAAGTTTAGGGATGAATGACGTCATCAGATACTAAAATGGCCGCCACGTGTTCTCTGACTATTGAGAGTGTCTTTCTACGTCAGTCATCGAGACATTCAAGACCTGCGCGCCTGGGCGTGAACTTAAGTGGCTGTGTTCAATTGTCTACTAAATACGCAATGTGATACTGTAGTAAAAATAACATAAAGTACGAACTAGTGGTTGTGTGAACGATCTGAAAAATAAATAAAAGTGAAGTTGAGAGGTTAGAATAACAAAATGTACGAACTAGTGATTGTGTGAACCACTCTGATAAATGAATGAAAGTGAAGTTGAGTGAATACAGTGAAACGTGTGGTTATGAGTGTTAAAAGTAACCCCCATTTTGTGTTCGTGTTTCTTTCGCCTCCTGATATTGCGGCGAACTTGTAGTGAAGTTGGATAATTGTCGTTTTGATCGTAGGTATTTACATTAACGTAAAGTGAAGGAGATTAGACTTTCTAAGTACGAGTATCAGAAGAGATGTGAATAGTCAGAGTGAGGATACAACTACATACGAATGATGAGTAGTGTAGAGTCTAGTTTTCATTGTACATCCTCCAACCGTCGACTAGTTTACAAGTTTATAGCAATGTACAGCCATGGAATGTGATAAGTTTAGGGATGCATGACGTCATCAGATACTAAAATGGCTGCCACGTGTTCTCTGAGTATTGAGAGTGTCTTTCTACGTCAGTCATCGAGACATTCAAGACCTGCGCGCCTGGGCGTGAACTTAAGTGGCTGTGTTCAATTGTCTACTAAATACGCAATGTGATACTGTAGTAAAAATAACATAAAGTACGAACTAGTGGTTGTGTCAACGATCAGAAAAATAAATAAAAGTGAAGTTGAGAGGTTAGAATAACAAAATGTACGAACTAGTGGTTGTGTGAACGAGTCTGATAATTAAATGAAAGTGAAGTTGAGTGAATACAGTGAAACGTGTGGTTATGAGTGTTATAAGTAACCCCCATTTTGTGTTCGTGTTTCTTTCGCCTCCTGATATTGCGGCGAACTTGTAGTGAAGTTGGATACTTGTCGTTTTGATCGTAGGTATTTACATTAACGTAAAGTGAAGGAGATTAGACTTTCTAAGTACGAGTATCAGAAGAGATGTGAATAGTCAGAGTGAGGATACAACTACATACGAATGATGAGTAGTGTAGAGTCTAGTTTTCATTGTACATCCTCCAATCGTCGACTAGTTTACAAGTTTATAGCAATGTACAGCCATGGAATGTGATAAGTTCAGGGATGCATGACGTCATCAGATACTAAAATGGCCGCCACGTGTTCTCTGAGTATTGAGAGTGTCTTTCTACGTCGATCGTCGAGACATTCAAGACCTGCGCGCCTGGGCGTGAACTTAAGTGGCTGTATTCAATTGTCTACTAAATACGCAATGTGATACTGTAGTAAAAATAACATAAAGTACGAACTAGTGGTTGTGTCAACGATCTGAAAAATAAATAAAAGTGAAGTTGAGAGGTTAGAATAACAAAATGTACGAACTAGTGATTGTGTGAACCACTCTGATAAATGAATGAAAGTGAAGTTGAGTGAATACAGTGAAACGTGTGGTTATGAGTGTTAAAAGTAACCCCCATATTGTGTTCGTGTTTCTTTCGCCTCCTGATAGTGCGGCGAACTTGTAGTGAAGTTGGATACTTGTCGTTTTGATCGTAGGTATTTACATTAACGTAAAGTGAAGGAGATTAGACTTTCTAAGTACGAGTATCAGAAGAGATGTAAATAGTCAGAGTGAGGATACAACTACATACGAATGATGAGTAGTGTAGAGTCTAGTTTTCAATGTACATCCTCCAACCGTCGACTAGTTTACAAGTTTATAGCAATGTACAGCCATGGAATGTGATAACTTTAGGGATGCATGACGTCATCAGATACTAAAATGGCCGCCACGTGTTCTCTGAGTATTGAGAGTGTCTTTCTACGTCGATCATCGAGACATTCAAGACCTGCGCGCCTCGGCGTGAACTTAAGTGGCTGTGTTCAATTGTCTACTAAATACGCAATGTGATACTGTAGTAAAAATAACATAAAGTACGAACTAGTGGTTGTGTGAACGATCTGAAAAATAAATAAAAGTGAAGTTGAGAGGTTAGAATAACAAAATGTACGAACTAGTGATTGTGTGAACCACTCTGATAAATGAATGAAAGTGAAGTTGAGTGAATACAGTGAAACGTGTGGTTATGAGTGTTAAAAGTAACCCCCATATTGTGTTCGTGTTTCTTTCGCCTCCCGATAGTGCGGCGAACTTGTAGTGAAGTTGGATACTTGTCGTTTTGATCGTAGGTATTTAGATTAAGGTAAAGTGAAGGAGATTAGACTTTCTAAGTACGAGTATCAGAAGAGATGTGAATAGTCAGAGTGAAGAGACAACTACATACGAATGATGAGTAGTATAGAGTCTAGTTTTCATTGTACATCCTCCAATCGTCGACTAGTTTACAAGTTTATAGCAATGTACAGCCATGGAATGTGATAAGTTTAGGGATGAATGACGTCATCAGATACTAAAATGGCCGCCACGTGTTCTCTGACTATTGAGAGTGTCTTTCTACGTCAGTCATCGAGACATTCAAGACCTGCGCGCCTGGGCGTGAACTTAAGTGGCTGTGTTCAATTGTCTACTAAATACGCAATGTGATACTGTAGTAAAAATAACATAAAGTACGAACTAGTGATTGTGTGAACCACTCTGATAAATGAATGAAAGTGAAGTTGAGTGAATACAGTGAAACGTGTGGTTATGAGTGTTAAAAGTAACCCCCATATTGTGTTCGTGTTTCTTTCGCCTCCTGATAGTGCGGCGAACTTGTAGTGAAGTTGGATACTTGTCGTTTTGATCGTAGGTATTTACATTAACGTAAAGTGAAGGAGATTAGACTTTCTAAGTACGAGTATCAGAAGAGATGTGAATAGTCAGAGTGAGGATACAACTACATACGAATGATGAGTAGTGTAGAGTCTAGTTTTCATTGTACATCCTCCAATCGTCGACTAGTTTACAAGTTTATAGCAATGTACAGCCATGGAATGTGATAAGTTTAGGGATGAATGACGTCATCAGATATTAAAATGGCCGCCACGTGTTCTCTGAGTATTGAGAGTGTCTTTCTACGTCGATCGTCGAGACATTCAAGACCTGCGCGCCTGGGCGTGAACTTAAGTGGCTGTGTTCAATTGTCTACTAAATACGCAATGTGATACTGTAGTAAAAATAACATAAAGTACGAACTAGTGGTTGTGTGAACGAGTCTGATAATTAAATGAAAGTGAAGTTGAGTGAATACAGTGAAACGTGTGGTTATGATTGTTAAAAGTAACCCCCATTTTGTGTTCGTGTTTCTTTCGCCTCCTGATATTGCGGCGAACTTGTAGTGAAGTTGGATACTTGTCGTTTTCATCTCTAGGTATTTACATTAACGTAAAGTGAAGGAGATTAGACTTTCTAAGTACGAGTATCAGAAGAGATGTGAATAGTCAGAGTGAGGATACAACTACATACGAATGATGAGTAGTGTAGAGTCTAGTTTTCATTGTACATCCTCCAATCGTCGACTAGTTTACAAGTTTATAGCAATGTACAGCCATGGAATGTGATAAGTTTAGGGATGCATGACGTCATCAGATACTAAAATGGCCGCCACGTGTTCTCTGAGTATTGAGAGTGTCTTTCTACGTCGATCGTCGAGACATTCAAGACCTGCGCGCCTGGGCGTGAACTTAAGTGGCTGTATTCAATTGTCTACTAAATACGCAATGTGATACTGTAGTAAAAATAACATAAAGTACGAACTAGTGGTTGTGTCAACGATCTGAAAAATAAATAAAAGTGAAGTTGAGAGGTTAGAATAACAAAATGTACGAACTAGTGATTGTGTGAACCACTCTGATAAATGAATGAAAGTGAAGTTGAGTGAATACAGTGAAACGTGTGGTTATGAGTGTTAAAAGTAACCCCCATATTGTGTTCGTGTTTCTTTCGCCTCCTGATAGTGCGGCGAACTTGTAGTGAAGTTGGATACTTGTCGTTTTGATCGTAGGTATTTACATTAACGTAAAGTGAAGGAGATTAGACTTTCTAAGTACGAGTATCAGAAGAGATGTGAATAGTCAGAGTGAGGATACAACTACATACGAATGATGAGTAGTGTAGAGTCTAGTTTTCATTGTACATCCTCCAACCGTCGACTAGTTTACAAGTTTATAGCAATGTACAGCCATGGAATGTGATAAGTTTAGGGATGAATGACGTCATCAGATACTAAAATGGCCGCCACGTGTTCTCTGACTATTGAGAGTGTCTTTCTACGTCAGTCATCGAGACATTCAAGACCTGCGCGCCTGGGCGTGAACTTAAGTGGCTGTGTTCCATTGTCTACTAAATACGCAATGTGATACTGTAGTAAAAATAACATAAAGTACGAACTAGTGATTGTGTGAACCACTCTGATAAATGAATGAAAGTGAAGTTGAGTGAATACAGTGAAACGTGTGGTTATGAGTGTTAAAAGTAACCCCCATATTGTGTTCGTGTTTCTTTCGCCTCCTGATAGTGCGGCGAACTTGTAGTGAAGTTGGATACTTGTCGTTTTGATCGTAGGTATTTACATTAACGTAAAGTGAAGGAGATTAGACTTTCTAAGTACGAGTATCAGAAGAGATGTGAATAGTCAGAGTGAGGATACAACTACATACGAATGATGAGTAGTGTAGAGTCTAGTTTTCAATGTACATCCTCCAACCGTCGAATAGTTTACAAGTTTATAGCAATGTACAGCCATGGAATGTGATAACTTTAGGGATGCATGACGTCATCAGATACTAAAATGGCCGCCACGTGTTCTCTGAGTATTGAGAGTGTCTTTCTACGTCGATCATCGAGACATTCAAGACCTGCGCGCCTCGGCGTGAACTTAAGTGGCTGTGTTCAATTGTCTACTAAATACGCAATGTGATACTGTAGTAAAAATAACATAAAGTACGAACTAGTGGTTGTGTGAACGATCTGAAAAATAAATAAAAGTGAAGTTGAGAGGTTAGAATAACAAAATGTACGAACTAGTGATTGTGTGAACCACTCTGATAAATGAATGAAAGTGAAGTTGAGTGAATACAGTGAAACGTGTGGTTATGAGTGTTAAAAGTAACCCCCATTTTGTGTTCGTGTTTCTTTCGCCTCCTGATATTGCGGCGAACTTGTAGTGAAGTTGGATAATTGTCGTTTTGATCGTAGGTATTTACATTAACGTAAAGTGAAGGAGATTAGACTTTCTAAGTACGAGTATCAGAAGAGATGTGAATAGTCAGAGTGAGGATACAACTACATACGAATGATGAGTAGTGTAGAGTCTAGTTTTCATTGTACATCCTCCAACCGTCGACTAGTTTACAAGTTTATAGCAATGTACAGCCATGGAATGTGATAAGTTTAGGGATGCATGACGTCATCAGATACTAAAATGGCTGCCACGTGTTCTCTGAGTATTGAGAGTGTCTTTCTACGTCAGTCATCGAGACATTCAAGACCTGCGCGCCTGGGCGTGAACTTAAGTGGCTGTGTTCAATTGTCTACTAAATACGCAATGTGATACTGTAGTAAAAATAACATAAAGTACGAACTAGTGGTTGTGTCAACGATCAGAAAAATAAATAAAAGTGAAGTTGAGAGGTTAGAATAACAAAATGTACGAACTAGTGGTTGTGTGAACGAGTCTGATAATTAAATGAAAGTGAAGTTGAGTGAATACAGTGAAACGTGTGGTTATGAGTGTTAAAAGTAACCCCCATTTTGTGTTCGTGTTTCTTTCGCCTCCTGATATTGCGGCGAACTTGTAGTGAAGTTGGATACTTGTCGTTTTGATCGTAGGTATTTACATTAACGTAAAGTGAAGGAGATTAGACTTTCTAAGTACGAGTATCAGAAGAGATGTGAATAGTCAGAGTGAGGATACAACTACATACGAATGATGAGTAGTGTAGAGTCTAGTTTTCATTGTACATCCTCCAACCGTCGACTAGTTTACAAGTTTATAGCAATGTACAGCCATGGAATGTGATAAGTTTAGGGATGCATGACGTCATCAGATACTAAAATGGCCGCCACGTGTTCTCTGAGTATTGAGAGTGTCTTTCTACGTCGATCATCGAGACATTCAAGACCTGCGCGCCTCGGCGTGAACTTAAGTGGCTGTGTTCAATTGTCTACTAAATACGCAATGTGATACTGTAGTAAAAATAACATAAAGTACGAACTAGTGGTTGTGTGAACGATCTGAAAAATAAATAAAAGTGAAGTTGAGAGGTTAGAATAACAAAATGTACGAACTAGTGATTGGGTGAACCACTCTGATAAATGAATGAAAGTGAAGTTGAGTGAATACAGTGAAACGTGTGGTTATGAGTGTTAAAAGTAACCCCCATATTGTGTTCGTGTTTCTTTCGCCTCCTGATAGTGCGGCGAACTTGTAGTGAAGTTGGATACTTGTCGTTTTGATCGTAGGTATTTACATTAACGTAAAGTGAAGGAGATTAGACTTTCTAAGTACGAGTATCAGAAGAGATGTGAATAGTCAGAGTGAGGATACAACTACATACGAATGATGAGTAGTGTAGAGTCTAGTTTTCATTGTACATCCTCCAACCGTCGACTAGTTTACAAGTTTATAGCAATGTACAGCCATGGAATGTGATAAGTTTAGGGATGAATGACGTCATCAGATACTAAAATGGCCGCCACGTGTTCTCTGACTATTGAGAGTGTCTTTCTACGTCAGTCATCGAGACATTCAAGACCTGCGCGCCTGGGCGTGAACTTAGTGGCTGTGTTCAATTGTCTACTAAATCCGCATTGTGATTCTGTATTAAAATTTACATAAATTAAGAACTAGTGGTTGTGTGAACGTGTCTGATAATTAAATGAAAGTGAAGTTGAGTGAATACAGTGTAACGTGTGGTTATGAGTGTTAAATGTAACCCCATTTTGTGTTCGTGTTTCTTTCGCCTCCTGATATTGCGGCGAACTTGTAGTGAAGTTGGATACTTGTCGTTTTGATGGTAGGTATTTACATTAACGTAAAGTGAAGGAGATTAGACTTTCTAAGTACGAGTATCAGAAGAGATGTGAATAGTCAGAGTGAGGATACAACTACATACGAATGATGAGTAGTGTAGAGTCTAGTTTTCATTGTACATCCTCCAACCGTCGACTAGTTTACAAGTTTATAGCAATGTACAGCCATGGAATGTGATAAGTTTAGGGATGCATGACGTCATCAGATACTAAAATGGCCGCCACGTGTTCTCTGAGTATTGAGAGTGTCTTTCTACGTCAGTCATCGAGACATTCAAGACCTGCGCGCCTGGGCGTGAACTTAAGTGGCTGTGTTCAATTGTCTACTAAATACGCAATGTGATACTGTAGTAAAAATAACATAAAGTACGAACTAGTGGTTGTGTGAACGATCTGAAAAATAAATAAAAGTGAAGTTGAGAGGTTAGAATAACAAAATGTACGAACTAGTGATTGTGTGAACCACTCTGATAAATGAATGAAAGTGAAGTTGAGTGAATACAGTGAAACGTGTGGTTATGAGTGTTAAAAGTAACCCCATATTGTGTTCGTGTTTCTTTCGCCTCCTGATAGTGCGGCGAACTTGTAGTGAAGTTGGATACTTGTCGTTTTGATCGTAGGTATTTACATTAACGTAAAGTGAAGGAGATTAGACTTTCTAAGTACGAGTATCAGAAGAGATGTGAATAGTCAGAGTGAGGATACAACTACATACGAATGATGAGTAGTGTAGAGTCTAGTTTTCATTGTACATCCTCCAACCGTCGACTAGTTTACAAGTTTATAGCAATGTACAGCCATGGAATGTGATAAGTTTAGGGATGCATGACGTCATCAGATACTAAAATGGCCGCCACGTGTTCTCTGAGTATTGAGAGTGTCTTTCTACGTCGATCATCGAGACATTCAAGACCTGCGCGCCTCGGCGTGAACTTAAGTGGCTGTGTTCAATTGTCTACTAAATACGCAATGTGATACTGTAGTAAAAATAACATAAAGTACGAACTAGTGGTTGTGTGAACGATCTGAAAAATAAATAAAAGTGAAGTTGAGAGGTTAGAATAACAAAATGTACGAACTAGTGATTGGGTGAACCACTCTGATAAATGAATGAAAGTGAAGTTGAGTGAATACAGTGAAACGTGTGGTTATGAGTGTTAAAAGTAACCCCCATATTGTGTTCGTGTTTCTTTCGCCTCCTGATAGTGCGGCGAACTTGTAGTGAAGTTGGATACTTGTCGTTTTGATCGTAGGTATTTACATTAACGTAAAGTGAAGGAGATTAGACTTTCTAAGTACGAGTATCAGAAGAGATGTGAATAGTCAGAGTGAGGATACAACTACATACGAATGATGAGTAGTGTAGAGTCTAGTTTTCATTGTACATCCTCCAACCGTCGACTAGTTTACAAGTTTATAGCAATGTACAGCCATGGAATGTGATAAGTTTAGGGATGCATGACGTCATCAGATACTAAAATGGCCGCCACGTGTTCTCTGAGTATTGAGAGTGTCTTTCTACGTCGATCATCGAGACATTCAAGACCTGCGCGCCTCGGCGTGAACTTAAGTGGCTGTGTTCAATTGTCTACTAAATACGCAATGTGATACTGTAGTAAAAATAACATAAAGTACGAACTAGTGGTTGTGTGAACGATCTGAAAAATAAATAAAAGTGAAGTTGAGAGGTTAGAATAACAAAATGTACGAACTAGTGATTGGGTGAACCACTCTGATAAATGAATGAAAGTGAAGTTGAGTGAATACAGTGAAACGTGTGGTTATGAGTGTTAAAAGTAACCCCCATATTGTGTTCGTGTTTCTTTCGCCTCCTGATAGTGCGGCGAACTTGTAGTGAAGTTGGATACTTGTCGTTTTGATCGTAGGTATTTACATTAACGTAAAGTGAAGGAGATTAGACTTTCTAAGTACGAGTATCAGAAGAGATGTGAATAGTCAGAGTGAGGATACAACTACATACGAATGATGAGTAGTGTAGAGTCTAGTTTTCATTGTACATCCTCCAACCGTCGACTAGTTTACAAGTTTATAGCAATGTACAGCCATGGAATGTGATAAGTTTAGGGATGAATGACGTCATCAGATACTAAAATGGCCGCCACGTGTTCTCTGACTATTGAGAGTGTCTTTCTACGTCAGTCATCGAGACATTCAAGACCTGCGCGCCTGGGCGTGAACTTAAGTGGCTGTGTTCAATTGTCTACTAAATACGCAATGTGATACTGTAGTAAAAATAACATAAATTACGAACTAGTGGTTGTGTGAACGAGTCTGATAATTAAATGAAAGTGAAGTTGAGTGAATACAGTGAAACGTGTGGTTATGAGTGTTAAAAGTAACCCCCATTTTGTGTTCGTGTTTCTTTCGCCTCCTGATATTGCGGCGAACTTGTAGTGAAGTTGGATACTTGTCGTTTTGATGGTAGGTATTTACATTAACGTAAAGTGAAGGAGATTAGACTTTCTAAGTACGAGTATCAGAAGAGATGTGAATAGTCAGAGTGAGGATACAACTACATACGAATGATGAGTAGTGTAGAGTCTAGTTTTCATTGTACATCCTCCAACCGTCGACTAGTTTACAAGTTTATAGCAATGTACAGCCATGGAATGTGATAAGTTTAGGGATGCATGACGTCATCAGATACTAAAATGGCCGCCACGTGTTCTCTGAGTATTGAGAGTGTCTTTCTACGTCAGTCATCGAGACATTCAAGACCTGCGCGCCTGGGCGTGAACTTAAGTGGCTGTGTTCAATTGTCTACTAAATACGCAATGTGATACTGTAGTAAAAATAACATAAAGTACGAACTAGTGGTTGTGTGAACGATCTGAAAAATAAATAAAAGTGAAGTTGAGAGGTTAGAATAACAAAATGTACGAACTAGTGATTGGGTGAACCACTCTGATAAATGAATGAAAGTGAAGTTGAGTGAATACAGTGAAACGTGTGGTTATGAGTGTTAAAAGTAACCCCCATATTGTGTTCGTGTTTCTTTCGCCTCCTGATAGTGCGGCGAACTTGTAGTGAAGTTGGATACTTGTCGTTTTGATCGTAGGTATTTACATTAACGTAAAGTGAAGGAGATTAGACTTTCTAAGTACGAGTATCAGAAGAGATGTGAATAGTCAGAGTGAGGATACAACTACATACGAATGATGAGTAGTGTAGAGTCTAGTTTTCATTGTACATCCTCCAACCGTCGACTAGTTTACAAGTTTATAGCAATGTACAGCCATGGAATGTGATAAGTTTAGGGATGAATGACGTCATCAGATACTAAAATGGCCGCCACGTGTTCTCTGACTATTGAGAGTGTCTTTCTACGTCAGTCATCGAGACATTCAAGACCTGCGCGCCTGGGCGTGAACTTAAGTGGCTGTGTTCAATTGTCTACTAAATACGCAATGTGATACTGTAGTAAAAATAACATAAATTACGAACTAGTGGTTGTGTGAACGAGTCTGATAATTAAATGAAAGTGAAGTTGAGTGAATACAGTGAAACGTGTGGTTATGAGTGTTAAAAGTAACCCCCATTTTGTGTTCGTGTTTCTTTCGCCTCCTGATATTGCGGCGAACTTGTAGTGAAGTTGGATACTTGTCGTTTTGATGGTAGGTATTTACATTAACGTAAAGTGAAGGAGATTAGACTTTCTAAGTACGAGTATCAGAAGAGATGTGAATAGTCAGAGTGAGGATACAACTACATACGAATGATGAGTAGTGTAGAGTCTAGTTTTCATTGTACATCCTCCAACCGTCGACTAGTTTACAAGTTTATAGCAATGTACAGCCATGGAATGTGATAAGTTTAGGGATGCATGACGTCATCAGATACTAAAATGGCCGCCACGTGTTCTCTGAGTATTGAGAGTGTCTTTCTACGTCAGTCATCGAGACATTCAAGACCTGCGCGCCTGGGCGTGAACTTAAGTGGCTGTGTTCAATTGTCTACTAAATACGCAATGTGATACTGTAGTAAAAATAACATAAAGTACGAACTAGTGGTTGTGTGAACGATCTGAAAAATAAATAAAAGTGAAGTTGAGAGGTTAGAATAACAAAATGTACGAACTAGTGATTGTGTGAACCACTCTGATAAATGAATGAAAGTGAAGTTGAGTGAATACAGTGAAACGTGTGGTTATGAGTGTTAAAAGTAACCCCATATTGTGTTCGTGTTTCTTTCGCCTCCTGATAGTGCGGCGAACTTGTAGTGAAGTTGGATACTTGTCGTTTTGATCGTAGGTATTTACATTAACGTAAAGTGAAGGAGATTAGACTTTCTAAGTACGAGTATCAGAAGAGATGTGAATAGTCAGAGTGAGGATACAACTACATACGAATGATGAGTAGTGTAGAGTCTAGTTTTCATTGTACATCCTCCAACCGTCGACTAGTTTACAAGTTTATAGCAATGTACAGCCATGGAATGTGATAAGTTTAGGGATGCATGACGTCATCAGATACTAAAATGGCCGCCACGTGTTCTCTGAGTATTGAGAGTGTCTTTCTACGTCGATCATCGAGACATTCAAGACCTGCGCGCCTCGGCGTGAACTTAAGTGGCTGTGTTCAATTGTCTACTAAATACGCAATGTGATACTGTAGTAAAAATAACATAAAGTACGAACTAGTGGTTGTGTGAACGATCTGAAAAATAAATAAAAGTGAAGTTGAGAGGTTAGAATAACAAAATGTACGAACTAGTGATTGGGTGAACCACTCTGATAAATGAATGAAAGTGAAGTTGAGTGAATACAGTGAAACGTGTGGTTATGAGTGTTAAAAGTAACCCCCATATTGTGTTCGTGTTTCTTTCGCCTCCTGATAGTGCGGCGAACTTGTAGTGAAGTTGGATACTTGTCGTTTTGATCGTAGGTATTTACATTAACGTAAAGTGAAGGAGATTAGACTTTCTAAGTACGAGTATCAGAAGAGATGTGAATAGTCAGAGTGAGGATACAACTACATACGAATGATGAGTAGTGTAGAGTCTAGTTTTCATTGTACATCCTCCAACCGTCGACTAGTTTACAAGTTTATAGCAATGTACAGCCATGGAATGTGATAAGTTTAGGGATGAATGACGTCATCAGATACTAAAATGGCCGCCACGTGTTCTCTGACTATTGAGAGTGTCTTTCTACGTCAGTCATCGAGACATTCAAGACCTGCGCGCCTGGGCGTGAACTTAAGTGGCTGTGTTCAATTGTCTACTAAATACGCAATGTGATACTGTAGTAAAAATAACATAAATTACGAACTAGTGGTTGTGTGAACGAGTCTGATAATTAAATGAAAGTGAAGTTGAGTGAATACAGTGAAACGTGTGGTTATGAGTGTTAAAAGTAACCCCCATTTTGTGTTCGTGTTTCTTTCGCCTCCTGATATTGCGGCGAACTTGTAGTGAAGTTGGATACTTGTCGTTTTGATCGTAGGTATTTACATTAACGTAAAGTGAAGGAGATTAGACTTTCTAAGTACGAGTATCAGAAGAGATGTGAATAGTCAGAGTGAGGATACAACTACATACGAATGATGAGTAGTGTAGAGTCTAGTTTTCATTGTACATCCTCCAACCGTCGACTAGTTTACAAGTTTATAGCAATGTACAGCCATGGAATGTGATAAGTTTAGGGATGCATGACGTCATCAGATACTAAAATGGCCGCCACGTGTTCTCTGAGTATTGAGAGTGTCTTTCTACGTCAGTCATCGAGACATTCAAGACCTGCGCGCCTGGGCGTGAACTTAAGTGGCTGTGTTCAATTGTCTACTAAATACGCAATGTGATACTGTAGTAAAAATAACATAAAGTACGAACTAGTGGTTGTGTGAACGATCTGAAAAATAAATAAAAGTGAAGTTGAGAGGTTAGAATAACAAAATGTACGAACTAGTGATTGTGTGAACCACTCTGATAAATGAATGAAAGTGAAGTTGAGTGAATACAGTGAAACGTGTGGTTATGAGTGTTAAAAGTAACCCCCATATTGTGTTCGTGTTTCTTTCGCCTCCTGATAGTGCGGCGAACTTGTAGTGAAGTTGGATACTTGTCGTTTTGATCGTAGGTATTTACATTAACGTAAAGTGAAGGAGATTAGACTTTCTAAGTACGAGTATCAGAAGAGATGTGAATAGTCAGAGTGAGGATACAACTACATACGAATGATGAGTAGTGTAGAGTCTAGTTTTCATTGTACATCCTCCAATCGTCGACTAGTTTACAAGTTTATAGCAATGTACAGCCATGGAATGTGATAAGTTTAGGGATGCATGACGTCATCAGATACTAAAATGGCCGCCACGTGTTCTCTGAGTATTGAGAGTGTCTTTCTACGTCGATCGTCGAGACATTCAAGACCTGCGCGCCTGGGCGTGAACTTAAGTGGCTGTATTCAATTGTCTACTAAATACGCAATGTGATACTGTAGTAAAAATAACATAAAGTACGAACTAGTGGTTGTGTCAACGATCTGAAAAATAAATAAAAGTGAAGTTGAGAGGTTAGAATAACAAAATGTACGAACTAGTGATTGTGTGAACCACTCTGATAAATGAATGAAAGTGAAGTTGAGTGAATACAGTGAAACGTGTGGTTATGAGTGTTAAAAGTAACCCCCATTATGTGTTCGTGTTTCTTTCGCCTCCTGATAGTGCGGCGAACTTGTAGTGAAGTTGGATACTTGTCGTTTTGATCGTAGGTATTTAGATTAACGTAAAGTGAAGGAGATTAGACTTTCTAAGTACGAGTATCAGAAGAGATGTGAATAGTCAGAGTGAGGAGACAACTACATACGAATGATGAGTAGTATAGAGTCTAGTTTTCATTGTACATCCTCCAACCGTCGACTAGTTTACAAGTTTATAGCAATGTACAGCCATGGAATGTGATAAGTTTAGGGATGCATGACGTCATCAGATACTAAAATGGCCGCCACGTGTTCTCTCAGTATTGAGAGTGTCTTCCTACGTCGATCATCGAGACATTCAAGACCTGCGCGCCTCGGCGTGAACTTAAGTGGCTGTGTTCAATTGTCTACTAAATACGCAATGTGATACTGTAGTAAAAATAACATAAAGTACGAACTAGTGGTTGTGTGAACGATCTGAAAAATAAATAAAAGTGAAGTTGAGAGGTTAGAATAACAAAATGTACGAACTAGTGATTGGGTGAACCACTCTGATAAATGAATGAAAGTGAAGTTGAGTGAATACAGTGAAACGTGTGGTTATGAGTGTTAAAAGTAACCCCCATATTGTGTTCGTGTTTCTTTCGCCTCCTGATAGTGCGGCGAACTTGTAGTGAAGTTGGATACTTGTCGTTTTGATCGTAGGTATTTACATTAACGTAAAGTGAAGGAGATTAGACTTTCTAAGTACGAGTATCAGAAGAGATGTGAATAGTCAGAGTGAGGATACAACTACATACGAATGATGAGTAGTGTAGAGTCTAGTTTTCATTGTACATCCTCCAACCGTCGACTAGTTTACAAGTTTATAGCAATGTACAGCCATGGAATGTGATAAGTTTAGGGATGCATGACGTCATCAGATACTAAAATGGCCGCCACGTGTTCTCTCAGTATTGAGAGTGTCTTCCTACGTCGATCATCGAGACATTCAAGACCTGCGCGCCTCGGCGTGAACTTAAGTGGCTGTGTTCAATTGTCTACTAAATACGCAATGTGATACTGTAGTAAAAATAACATAAAGACGGAACTAGTGGTTGTGTGAACGATCTGAAAAATAAATAAAAGTGAAGTTGAGAGGTTAGAATAACAAAATGTACGAACTAGTGATTGTGTGAACCACTCTGATAAGTGAATGAAAGTGAAGTTGAGTGAATACAGTGAAACGTGTGGTTATGAGTGTTAAAAGTAACCCCCATATTGTGTTCGTGTTTCTTTCGCCTCCTGATAGTGCGGCGAACTTGTAGTGAAGTTGGATACTTGTCGTTTTGATCGTAGGTATTTACATTAACGTAAAGTGAAGGAGATTAGACTTTCTAAGTACGAGTATTAGAAGAGATGTGAATAGTCAGAGTGAGGATACAACTACATACGAATGATGAGTAGTGTAGAGTCTAGTTTTCATTGTACATCCTCCAATCGTCGACTAGTTTACAAGTTTATAGCAATGTACAGCCATGGAATGTGATAAGTTTAGGGATGAATGACGTCATCAGATATTAAAATGGCCGCCACGTGTTCTCTGACTATTGAGAGTGTCTTTCTACGTCAGTCATCGAGACATTCAAGACCTGCGCGCCTGGGCGTGAACTTAAGTGGCTGTGTTCAATTGTCTACTAAATACGCAATGTGATACTGTAGTAAAAATAACATAAAGTACGAACTAGTGGTTGTGTGAACGAGTCTGATAATTAAATGAAAGTGAAGTTGAGTGAATACAGTGAAACGTGTGGTTATGAGTGTTAAAAGTAACCCCCATTTTGTGTTCGTGTTTCTTTCGCCTCCTGATATTGCGGCGAACTTGTAGTGAAGTTGGATACTTGTCGTTTTGATCTCTAGGTATTTACATTAACGTAAAGTGAAGGAGATTAGACTTTCTAAGTACGAGTATCAGAAGAGATGTGAATAGTCAGAGTGAGGATACAACTACATACGAATGATGAGTAGTGTAGAGTCTAGTTTTCATTGTACATCCTCCAATCGTCGACTAGTTTACAAGTTTATAGCAATGTACAGCCATGGAATGTGATAAGTTTAGGGATGCATGACGTCATCAGATACTAAAATGGCCGCCACGTGTTCTCTGAGTATTGAGAGTGTCTTTCTACGTCGATCGTCGAGACATTCAAGACCTGCGCGCCTGGGCGTGAACTTAAGTGGCTGTATTCAATTGTCTACTAAATACGCAATGTGATACTGTAGTAAAAATAACATAAAGTACGAACTAGTGGTTGTGTCAACGATCTGTAAAATAAATAAAAGTGAAGTTGAGAGGTTAGAATAACAAAATGTACGAACTAGTGATTGTGTGAACCACTCTGATAAATGAATGAAAGTGAAGTTGAGTGAATACAGTGAAACGTGTGGTTATGAGTGTTAAAAGTAACCCCCATATTGTGTTCGTGTTTCTTTCGCCTCCTGATAGTGCGGCGAACTTGTAGTGAAGTTGGATACTTGTCGTTTTGATCGTAGGTATTTACATTAACGTAAAGTGAAGGAGATTAGACTTTCTAAGTACGAGTATCAGAAGAGATGTGAATAGTCAGAGTGAGGATACAACTACATACGAATGATGAGTAGTGTAGAGTCTAGTTTTCATTGTACATCCTCCAATCGTCGACTAGTTTACAAGTTTATAGCAATGTACAGCCATGGAATGTGATAAGTTTAGGGATGCATGACGTCATCAGATACTAAAATGGCCGCCACGTGTTCTCTGAGTATTGAGAGTGTCTTTCTACGTCGATCGTCGAGACATTCAAGACTTGCGCGCCTGGGCGTGAACTTAAGTGGCTGTATTCAATTGTCTACTAAATACGCAATGTGATACTGTAGTAAAAATAACATAAAGTACGAACTAGTGGTTGTGTCAACGATCTGAAAAATAAATAAAAGTGAAGTTGAGAGGTTAGAATAACAAAATGTACGAACTAGTGATTGTGTGAACCACTCTGATAAATGAATGAAAGTGAAGTTGAGTGAATACAGTGAAACGTGTGGTTATGAGTGTTAAAAGTAACCCCCATTATGTGTTCGTGTTTCTTTCGCCTCCTGATAGTGCGGCGAACTTGTAGTGAAGTTGGATACTTGTCGTTTTGATCGTAGGTATTTAGATTAACGTAAAGTGAAGGAGATTAGACTTTCTAAGTACGAGTATCAGAAGAGATGTGAATAGTCAGAGTGAGGAGACAACTACATACGAATGATGAGTAGTGTAGAGTCTAGTTTTCATTGTACATCCTCCAACCGTCGACTAGTTTACAAGTTTATAGCAATGTACAGCCATGGAATGTGATAAGTTTAGGGATGCATGACGTCATCAGATACTAAAATGGCCGCCACGTGTTCTCTGAGTATTGAGAGTGTCTTTCTACGTCAGTCATCGAGACATTCAAGACCTGCGCGCCTGGGCGTGAACTTAAGTGGCTGTGTTCAATTGTCTACTAAATACGCAATGTGATACTGTAGTAAAAATAACATAAAGTACGAACTAGTGGTTGTGTGAACGATCTGAAAAATAAATAAAAGTGAAGTTGAGAGGTTAGAATAACAAAATGTACGAACTAGTGATTGTGTGAACCACTCTGATAAATGAATGAAAGTGAAGTTGAGTGAATACAGTGAAACGTGTGGTTATGAGTGTTAAAAGTAACCCCCATATTGTGTTCGTGTTTCTTTCGCCTCCTGATAGTGCGGCGAACTTGTAGTGAAGTTGGATACTTGTCGTTTTGATCGTAGGTATTTACATTAACGTAAAGTGAAGGAGATTAGACTTTCTAAGTACGAGTATCAGAAGAGATGTGAATAGTCAGAGTGAGGATACAACTACATACGAATGATGAGTAGTGTAGAGTCTAGTTTTCATTGTACATCCTCCAATCGTCGACTAGTTTACAAGTTTATAGCAATGTACAGCCATGGAATGTGATAAGTTTAGGGATGCATGACGTCATCAGATACTAAAATGGCCGCCACGTGTTCTCTGAGTATTGAGAGTGTCTTTCTACGTCGATCGTCGAGACATTCAAGACCTGCGCGCCTGGGCGTGAACTTAAGTGGCTGTATTCAATTGTCTACTAAATACGCAATGTGATACTGTAGTAAAAATAACATAAAGTACGAACTAGTGGTTGTGTCAACGATCTGAAAAATAAATAAAAGTGAAGTTGAGAGGTTAGAATAACAAAATGTACGAACTAGTGATTGTGTGAACCACTCTGATAAATGAATGAAAGTGAAGTTGAGTGAATACAGTGAAACGTGTGGTTATGAGTGTTAAAAGTAACCCCCATTATGTGTTCGTGTTTCTTTCGCCTCCTGATAGTGCGGCGAACTTGTAGTGAAGTTGGATACTTGTCGTTTTGATCGTAGGTATTTAGATTAACGTAAAGTGAAGGAGATTAGACTTTCTAAGTACGAGTATCAGAAGAGATGTGAATAGTCAGAGTGAGGATACAACTACATACGAATGATGAGTAGTGTAGAGTCTAGTTTTCATTGTACATCCTCCAACCGTCGACTAGTTTACAAGTTTATAGCAATGTACAGCCATGGAATGTGATAAGTTTAGGGATGCATGACGTCATCAGATACTAAAATGGCCGCCACGTGTTCTCTCAGTATTGAGAGTGTCTTCCTACGTCGATCATCGAGACATTCAAGACCTGCGCGCCTCGGCGTGAACTTAAGTGGCTGTGTTCAATTGTCTACTAAATACGCAATGTGATACTGTAGTAAAAATAACATAAAGACGGAACTAGTGGTTGTGTGAACGATCTGAAAAATAAATAAAAGTGAAGTTGAGAGGTTAGAATAACAAAATGTACGAACTAGTGATTGTGTGAACCACTCTGATAAGTGAATGAAAGTGAAGTTGAGTGAATACAGTGAAACGTGTGGTTATGAGTGTTAAAAGTAACCCCCATATTGTGTTCGTGTTTCTTTCGCCTCCTGATAGTGCGGCGAACTTGTAGTGAAGTTGGATACTTGTCGTTTTGATCGTAGGTATTTACATTAACGTAAAGTGAAGGAGATTAGACTTTCTAAGTACGAGTATCAGAAGAGATGTGAATAGTCAGAGTGAGGATACAACTACATACGAATGATGAGTAGTGTAGAGTCTAGTTTTCATTGTACATCCTCCAATCGTCGACTAGTTTACAAGTTTATAGCAATGTACAGCCATGGAATGTGATAAGTTTAGGGATGAATGACGTCATCAGATATTAAAATGGCCGCCACGTGTTCTCTGACTATTGAGAGTGTCTTTCTACGTCAGTCATCGAGACATTCAAGACCTGCGCGCCTGGGCGTGAACTTAAGTGGCTGTGTTCAATTGTCTACTAAATACGCAATGTGATACTGTAGTAAAAATAACATAAAGTACGAACTAGTGGTTGTGTGAACGAGTCTGATAATTAAATGAAAGTGAAGTTGAGTGAATACAGTGAAACGTGTGGTTATGAGTGTTAAAAGTAACCCCCATATTGTGTTCGTGTTTCTTTCGCCTCCTGATATTGCGGCGAACTTGTAGTGAAGTTGGATACTTGTCGTTTTGATCTCTAGGTATTTACATTAACGTAAAGTGAAGGAGATTAGACTTTCTAAGTACGAGTATCAGAAGAGATGTGAATAGTCAGAGTGAGGATACAACTACATACGAATGATGAGTAGTGTAGAGTCTAGTTTTCATTGTACATCCTCCAATCGTCGACTAGTTTACAAGTTTATAGCAATGTACAGCCATGGAATGTGATAAGTTTAGGGATGCATGACGTCATCAGATACTAAAATGGCCGCCACGTGTTCTCTGAGTATTGAGAGTGTCTTTCTACGTCGATCGTCGAGACATTCAAGACCTGCGCGCCTGGGCGTGAACAAAGTGGCTGTATTCACTTGTCTACTAAATACGCAATGTGATACTGTAGTAAAAATAACATAAAGTACGAACTAGTGGTTGTGTCAACGATCTGAAAAATAAATAAAAGTGAAGTTGAGAGGTTAGAATAACAAAATGTACGAACTAGTGATTGTGTGAACCACTCTGATAAATGAATGAAAGTGAAGTTGAGTGAATACAGTGAAACGTGTGGTTATGAGTGTTAAAAGTAACCCCATATTGTGTTCGTGTTTCTTTCGCCTCCTGATAGTGCGGCGAACTTGTAGTGAAGTTGGATACTTGTCGTTTTGATCGTAGGTATTTACATTAACGTAAAGTGAAGGAGATTAGACTTTCTAAGTACGAGTATCAGAAGAGATGTGAATAGTCAGAGTGAGGATACAACTACATACGAATGATGAGTAGTGTAGAGTCTAGTTTTCATTGTACATCCTCCAATCGTCGACTAGTTTACAAGTTTATAGCAATGTACAGCCATGGAATGTGATAAGTTTAGGGATGCATGACGTCATCAGATACTAAAATGGCCGCCACGTGTTCTCTGAGTATTGAGAGTGTCTTTCTACGTCGATCGTCGAGACATTCAAGACCTGCGCGCCTGGGCGTGAACTTAAGTGGCTGTATTCAATTGTCTACTAAATACGCAATGTGATACTGTAGTAAAAATAACATAAAGTACGAACTAGTGGTTGTGTCAACGATCTGAAAAATAAATAAAAGTGAAGTTGAGAGGTTAGAATAACAAAATGTACGAACTAGTGATTGTGTGAACCACTCTGATAAATGAATGAAAGTGAAGTTGAGTGAATACAGTGAAACGTGTGGTTATGAGTGTTAAAAGTAACCCCCATTATGTGTTCGTGTTTCTTTCGCCTCCTGATAGTGCGGCGAACTTGTAGTGAAGTTGGATACTTGTCGTTTTGATCGTAGGTATTTAGATTAACGTAAAGTGAAGGAGATTAGACTTTCTAAGTACGAGTATCAGAAGAGATGTGAATAGTCAGAGTGAGGATACAACTACATACGAATGATGAGTAGTGTAGAGTCTAGTTTTCATTGTACATCCTCCAATCGTCGACTAGTTTACAAGTTTATAGCAATGTACAGCCATGGAATGTGATAAGTTTAGGGATGCATGACGTCATCAGATACTAAAATGGCCGCCACGTGTTCTCTGAGTATTGAGAGTGTCTTTCTACGTCGATCGTCGAGACATTCAAGACCTGCGCGCCTGGGCGTGAACTTAAGTGGCTGTATTCAATTGTCTACTAAATACGCAATGTGATACTGTAGTAAAAATAACATAAAGTACGAACTAGTGGTTGTGTCAACGATCTGAAAAATAAATAAAAGTGAAGTTGAGAGGTTAGAATAACAAAATGTACGAACTAGTGATTGTGTGAACCACTCTGATAAATGAATGAAAGTGAAGTTGAGTGAATACAGTGAAACGTGTGGTTATGAGTGTTAAAAGTAACCCCATATTGTGTTCGTGTTTCTTTCGCCTCCTGATAGTGCGGCGAACTTGTAGTGAAGTTGGATACTTGTCGTTTTGATCGTAGGTATTTACATTAACGTAAAGTGAAGGAGATTAGACTTTCTAAGTACGAGTATCAGAAGAGATGTGAATAGTCAGAGTGAGGATACAACTACATACGAATGATGAGTAGTGTAGAGTCTAGTTTTCATTGTACATCCTCCAATCGTCGACTAGTTTACAAGTTTATAGCAATGTACAGCCATGGAATGTGATAAGTTTAGGGATGCATGACGTCATCAGATACTAAAATGGCCGCCACGTGTTCTCTGAGTATTGAGAGTGTCTTTCTACGTCGATCGTCGAGACATTCAAGACCTGCGCGCCTGGGCGTGAACTTAAGTGGCTGTATTCAATTGTCTACTAAATACGCAATGTGATACTGTAGTAAAAATAACATAAAGTACGAACTAGTGGTTGTGTGAACGATCTGAAAAATAAATAAAAGTGAAGTTGAGAGGTTAGAATAACAAAATGTACGAACTAGTGATTGTGTGAACCACTCTGATAAATGAATGAAAGTGAAGTTGAGTGAATACAGTGAAACGTGTGGTTATGAGTTGTGACGGAGCTCCTGGCCGTTGGCCGGAGCTCGTCTGTTTAAAAGTAGGCGAACGGTTGAGTTTGTTTACTTTCCGAGGTCATGAACCTCGGAAAGTCGGCTTGCCGTGTATGGCAGGTGAGGGAGAGAGATAGAGAGAGATGAGTGACACTCGCCGAAGTTCAGTTGGCTTTAGCCTCTGAACTGAGTGAGTGTGCCGAAGTAATTTTGTTGTTGGTTGTTTTTTTTGGTTTGTGAGTGAAGTGAGGAGGATTCTTTTTTTTGTGTAAGGTGTGCACCAGGTCCGGATCTTCGGTGAGTGTCTTCTTGTAGTCTCTCTCTCTCCCTCCGTGCATTTTCTTTTTTTTTTTGTTGTTTTATTTTGTATTGCGTGCGCCGGGCCTCGTTCGGATCTCCTGGCTAATTAGCCGGAGCCTTACGACGGCCGTTAAATTTTATATTTTTAGCGTTATATATTTAGCTGCGTGGTTTTGTCGCCGATTCGCCGTCACCGATTGTTGTATTTTCTTTTGTTGCGCCTTAATTTTTATAACTTTCTTTGTTGATAGCGTTAATAAATTTTGTTTTTTTTTTTACGTTATTTCGCGCGTCCAATTATTTACACGCCTGCTAACTCACCTGTCCTTGACCTTTCAAGGTCATTATATCCTGGCGCATATTAGGCCGTAAGCGAGCCTCTTACCTTCCCCTTTTTCTTTTTTTTTGCGTTTTAGTTGCGGTAGTTAGACGGTAAAATTAATTTCGACGCGACCGGAGGTGATTGACCTTCATCCACAAGGTAAGTTTCCCTCCCTTGACAGCTATAGGGCTATTTCGCGTTGCATGGCATCCCTTGTGGGGAACATAGTGTGCGCTGGGAATAGGTGAGTGCGGCGTTAACGTAGTTGCGCGTGAGTTTTTTTTGTTTGTTGTGTTTGCGCGCGAGATTCGGCGAGCGGCGACGGTTAAGGCGGCAGAGCGGAGCGCGAATTTTAGTTTGCGCTCTGTCTCTCTCTTGCGCCTGCATCTGTCTCGCTCTAACTTTGGCTCAGTAACGGCCGCTGGTGGCGTTGTGGCTAACTAGCCCAACTACAGTGCTACCAGCTGGCCGCAGTGTAAAGGCGCGCCCACACCGATACGGTGTAAAGGCGAGCCTACACCTGAGCAGGTGTAAAGGTGGTGGTCCACTGAGGCCAGGTAAAGGTTGGCCTCCACCTACTGGTGTGTAGGTGTTAAGGTGGGCTTCCACTGAGACCACCTTTAAGGTTGGTCTCCACCGAGGGCTAACCAGGTGCAGGTGAGCATCCACCGAGGTCAGCTTAAGGGTTGGCCTCCACCTAAGGGTATTAGGTGTAAGGGTGGGCTATCGCCTGAGCCGACTGGAAGTGACACGCACTACTTTAGGGTTAGAGGCGTGGTGTGGTACCCAAAAGGGGTTGCCCACTTCGCCGTTAGGAGTGTTGGTATAGGGGATATACCACATATACTGGATTTCATAACTGGCCGATAGAGGGCCGTTGGGATCGCAGGATCACTTCGTGACGTGGTCAGTGACCATCATAACGGTCATTGGTCTTTCCACGACTCCCTTAGTGTTAAGGCGAGCGGCGGTCACTGTTTTAGGTTTATTGGGCCCTACTATTTTTTTTTATTATTTATATATAGTTTTTTTTTATTTATTTTTATTTTTATTCTTATAGTCTATTTTTTTTTTTATTTATTATTTATTATCAAGCCATCGTAGGCGCGTTTCGTTCCCGAGGTAGCATTGCGCGATAGCGACATTTCACATTTTTTTTTCGCCATGTTATTGTCGTGCGATAGGGAGCTTAGGATGCGCCGCATAAAAAAGGACGCGGGCGTTCAGGCTTTGGTGCGAGAGCTCTCGGGAGCAAATTTTGATGAGATGCGCGACCTAGCGGAGCAATTGGGAGTGAGGGCCGAAGGTACTCCTGAAGAGTTGAGGGATCGGCTCTTGAGAGTGATGGTCTACCGTAATAGACCAGAGCTCAACCCTCCCATTGCTCCTAGCGACTTCGCCGCTGACGAGGTGCCCTTCCCTCAGTCTCGGGAGGCGCAAAGCATCTTGCGCGAGGAGTCGAGGGAGGTGAACTTCCGCGTTGACGCCGATTGTGCGGTCGACGCGGAGGTTCAAGGGATCCAGCGCGATAGTTGTGGCGCGCTGGATTTATCTCTGGCTACGGCGAGGTCGCGCGTCTCTGAGGCGCGTGAAGTTCGTGACCGCGTGGACATGAGACCTGATGGGGGGGGCCAACAGACCCGTGGAGGGGCGTCGTCAGGTAGCGAGACGATGCCTCAGCATCAAACGGTTGTGGCAGAAGTCCACGACCAATGGGTCGCTAAAAGAGCGGCCCCCACCTTTGTGCCACCTCCAGCGCATGCGCAGGTGAATGTGCGACCATCGCTTCGGTCTAGGGAAGACCTTGAGGCGATGGTACTCTTCGGGGAGAGTGCCGCCACCTCCCAAAGGGGCAAGAGGGCGCAGGGATGTATGGCCGTGTCCCCGGTCTGCGCTTCTAGCCCTCGAGGAGTGTTGGAGCCACCTCCGAGCACATATGCGCATGCGCGGGGGCATACTCGCGAGTTACAGCGCGCCTATTGTGGGAAGGGAATCCCTACGGTAGGTTTGTCGACCCATGAAGTTTCGGCGGGAGGTTGTAGGCCCAAATCACGCGTCATGGGACCTGGGCCCAACACTTATGCGAGTGTGACCGCTGCGAGAGTGCCTTTAAAGGGCACGGAAAATGTTCACGAGACCGCCAGGCGCAAACCAACGCTGGCGGCCCGTAGCGCGCCCTCATCGGACTCTGAGGAGTCAGGTTCGAGGAGCTCGCGGACCAGCTCAAGTGGTGAGTCTTTCAGGAGAAGACCGCCATCGCAGCGCGATAGCGAGGCAACCTCCGGAAATAAGGGCGGGCGTTCGAGGCATCGGAGGAGACGCAGACGCCAAAATACGTACGGCGTTGAGTACGATGGCGTCAGCGCTCTCCGAGCCTTCCGCCTGCAGTTTACAGGGGAAGGTGGCTTCAGCCCAGAAAGTTTTCTGGAGCGAGTCAGGAAGTGTCAAGAATTTTACGACATTCCTGACTCGGAGATGCTTGCCGCTTTACCCACGGCATTTAGTGGTACAGCCGCCGCCTGGTTCGAGAACAACGAACTGGGCTGGCGCTTTATGAGCGATTTCATCGCCGATTTCCGCTCCCACTTTTGCCGGCGTTTCTCTGACACCGATCTGGATCGAGAGCTGATGCGTCGAACCCAGGGTGAGGGCGAGCGCCTCGGCGATTATATAACGGCCTGTAGGTGTATCTTCAGGCGTTATCGAAGGCCGCCGTCGGAGAGAACGCAGGTGAAAAGAATAATCGCTAACCTGCACCCCAAGTATTGGAGGTTCATTGATGGCAAATCCATACGCGATTTTGCTGACCTCAAGTACTATGGGGAGAAATTTGAGCGAAGACGAGAGAGGGAGTTGGGATACGTACCTCCCCCGTCGAAGGATAAGATGTTGGTGCCTGGCGCAGCTTATATAGCTCCCAAGGCCCAACCTAAACGGGTTGCAGCAGTGGCTGTACATGAGGAGAGGAAAAAGCCCTCGAAGGATAAAGGGCTCTCCGAAGGAAAGAGAGAGCCCAGAAGACGACGGAAGTCGAAATCCTCGTCAGGCAGCAGCGGCGAAATGGCGGTTATCGCTATGGGTGGCGGTAAAACGCCCCCAGCGGTAAATGCCGTCCAGCAGGGCCAACATAGGGCCAAACAGCCCAATAGTGGCCCGAGGGTGACTTTAGTCAACCCTCCAAATGCTGCTCCGTCGCTTTTGCCACGGGTCCAACACGGTACGGGGTTGGGTCAATCGGCAGGGCCATTCTCGGGCAACTGCTTCGTTTGTGGAGCACCTGGCCATAGAGCGTCCACGTGCCCAACACGTCAGCGGGCAGTCACTTGTTTCAAGTGTGGACAGGCTGGCCATTACGCAAATAATTGCGTAATGAGATTTGACGCTCGGGTCAGGAGTTGTCCGAAGTGTGGCACTCCGAACTGCTCGTTCTTGACCTGCCCAAACTGTGCCGATTTAGTGGACCAGTGGGTAAAAGAGCGTGCGGAGGCGACGAGCCGCCCTGCGACCTCCGCAGCAGTGAATGCCATAGGGCGGAGGAAGTAGGTGCTGTCAGCGGGGTAAGAGAGTCATTACATGTTAAGGTAATGACTCCCCACCCAAGTGTGGAGAATTTCTGGCGCGAAACTGTAAAAGGTTTTGAAGCGTTAGGACCCACCGACTCTTTAAATGAGTTAGGTGAAGGCTTGATGATCGCTGGTGCGCCGTCAGCCTTGGAGGGGGCAGAGGCCGTGGAAAACACGGCTAAAACTTCCGAAAGAGCTGAAGAAGGGCGTAACCGAGAAGAAATTGCGTCGCGGACAACTAGGACTTCGCCATGCTATACTGGTAACAAAGTGCCATTAGCATGGGAGCATGCGCAGGAATCTAACATTCTGTTGTTTCCAGCTGGCAAAGATATGCCGCTGACAACTGCGCATGCGTCGGAGTCATTAACCGAGAATGGCGTCACAAAACCTAGTCATCTAGAGAAGTCTGTGACGCGTCGTGACGTAATAGAACGCGGTCATGAGACGACATTGGTACCACAGCAAGACGTCACAGTACATGGTCATGGAGACGACATAATTCTTGAGGCTATCGAGGAGCCCGAGGTTGTGAACGTCTCTATGATGGAAAACAGGCGCCTGCTGGTAGTGAGTATTGGGGGTCAGCCATACTCCGCTCTACTCGACCAGGGTGCCCAAGTGACTGTTGTGGGTAAGAGAATCGCTGAGAAATATGCCCAAAGACTCTCGCCATGCACTGTGCCACTCACGAATGCATCAAACGGGGTGAAGGACGGCTGGCAACTTGAATCTGATTTTTGAAATCGATTCAGTGGTGAGAATCATTGAGGCATGCGCAGTACTGGAAGATCTCGCTTATGAGATCTACCTGGGTGCAGATTTCTATGACAGCTTTAATCTTGTCATAGACTGCGGCAATCACGTGTGGCGTGTAGGCGAGCGTGCAAATTGGCATGTATTTGCAGAGCGGAAGCACGATAACGTGTGCTTCCCCTGCGAAACTCGCCATAAGCGACCAACGTTGACAGCAGAGATTGCTGGTCTATCGTTGCTGAGAAGTGGCGAAAAAGACAAGATTGCCCAATTGCTTCGGAGGGTAATCCCAAAAGAGTCACCGGCTTTCACGATCTTAATAGAGCACGTGATCGAGGTAGTGGATGAGCGGCCTAAGAAGGCAGCACCTCGCCGGTATTCTCAACCCATACTTAGCTTCATGAGAGATGAGGTTAAGGAATGGTGGGACAAGGGGTTAATAAGACCCTCCAGGAGTGGTTGGAGTAGCGCGCCTGTTGTGGTCCGCAAACAGGACGGATCAAACAGGTTTTGTATCGACTTTCGTGAACTGAATAAGGTCACGAAGGTCGACGCGTACCCATCGCCGAGTGTGGATAGCATTCTCGATAAATTGCGAGGAGCCGTGTACATCTCGAAAATCGACTTGCGTAGTGCCTACCTACAAATAGGGATGGCAGAGTCGAGTAAGAGGTATACGGCTTTCCCAGTACCTGGTTATGGACTGTGGGAGTTCGAGAGAATGCCCTTCGGCTTGATGAACGCAGGCGCTACGTTCAATCGGCTTATGGACGCCCTTTTTGGACCAGAGTTCGAGCCGTACGTCTTTAAGTACTTAGATGACTTAATTATAGTCAGCGGCACGTTCTCTGATCACTTGACTTGGCTAGAACTGGCGTTAAAGAGGCTGGTAGAGAATGGCCTTGAGATAAATGTCGAGAAGAGCGAATTCGGTTGCTCTTCGGTAACATTTCTCGGCTATCTCCTCGATGCAGAGGGTTTAAGACCCGATCCTGATCGAGTGAAACCAGTTCTCGAATATCCAGTGCCAGGAAATGTTAAACAGCTCAGACGTTTCTTGGGCATGGTTGGTTGGTATGCCAGATTCATCGAGCACGAGAGTGATATTAAAGTACCTCTCACAAAATTAATTAAGAAGGATGTAAGATGGAATTGGGGCACAGAGCAACAGGAGGCCTTCGAGGAGCTAAAAAAAGCTTTAACTCAGGCCCTGTGCTTGCAAGGCCAGATTTTGACAAAGAGTTCTTCGTCCACTGTGACGGCTCGTCCTTTGAGCTGGGAGCTTGCCTAGTACAGAGAGACAATGATGGCTATGAGCATCCGATCTGCTACGCAAGCAGAATGCTCAACGAGCATGAGCGCAACTACTCGGTATCGGAAATCGAGTGTTTAGCGCTCTTGTTCGCCATCAAGAAGTTTCGACCTTACATAGAGGGCACGAAATTCACAGCCGTAACCGACCACACAGCTCTGACCTGGCTAAGGAACAAAAAAGACCCTGCTGGTCGACTCGCGAGATGGATTCTCGAGCTTCAGCAATGGAACTTTGAGATAGTGTATCGCAAAGGAGCGATGCACCACGTGCCAGATGCACTGTCTCGTGAGTTCGAGAATGAAGCGGAATTCGCAGCTTTCGAGGGGGTAAAAGACCCTTGGTACCTGAGGCGAGTGACTGATGTCACAACGCGCCCGGAGAAATATCCGGATTGGAAGGTCGAGGAGGGAGTGTTGTATCGTTACACACGAAATGACCTTCTCGACCCCATTCAGGATCACGAAGAGCGATGGCGGTTGGTTGTGCCAAGCGAATTCCGCGAGCGCGTGTTAAGAGATGCACACTGCGCACCTTCGTCGGGACACCTTGGCATGGAAAAGACCTATGACAGGGTGATCCGCGAATACTCTTGGCCAGGCGTGTGGTATGACGTAAGAGATTTTATTCAGCGTTGTCAGGAATGCCAGAGGTTCAAGGTTGAGCAAAAAGCTCCCTTGGGCCTCATGGGTAGGCGTTTAGTGGAGAGACCTTGGATAATAGTTGCGACCGATGTGGTGGAGCTACCACGGAGTAAGAATCGGTTTAAATACTTGGTGGTTTTTCAGGACTGTTTCACCAAGTGGGTGGAGTTTAAGCCACTGGCGACGGCCGATGGAAAGGCACTCGCCAGAGCTTTAGAGGAGCTCGTGTTGTTTAGATGGGAAATCCCTACCTACCTGGTAACTGATAATGGGAAGAGTTACACGGGTAAGGTGTTTGAGGATACCCTCAAAGAGTATAACATACAGCACGTGCTCACTCCTCCATACCACCAACAAGCCGATTTCGTGGAGCGCTCCATCAAGACGCTCAAAACAATGATATCCATTTTCCTGGACGGTGACCACCGCGAATGGGACCGGCATTTGCACGAGTTTCGCCATGCGGTAAACACGGCGATCCAATCGAGCACGAAGGTCTCGCCGGCGTTCTTGAATTTTGGGAGAAACCCCCAACAACCCAAGAGCTTACGCCGCGAGACCGAGAAACGAGGCCTGGTCATAAAAATAAATCCTGAGGTATGGAAAGACCGTCTGCGCAGGTTAGGAGCGCTGCAGGATTTGGTGATTCGCCATCTTGAGGCAGCGCAAGACCGCCAGAAACGGTATTATGACCGAGGCCGTCGAGACGTGCGTTTTGCCGTTGGGGATTTAGTCTTGCGGAGGGTGCACTCACTATCGAGTGCGGCCGCAGGCCGAAATGCCAAGCTAGATCCCAAGTATACGGGGCCGTTCAAGATTTTGCAAACTCTCTCTCCGGAAGTATACGTCCTCGAGGTAGAAGATGGCAGGCAGGTGGCCATGGCTCATGTCTCCGAGCTTAAGCGCTACCTGCCGCCACGAACCCATTAAAATGGGGGGCCCTCTAGAGAGGTGCACGGAGGGTTAGGTTGTGCTGTCCATTTTGATTTGTTTTTTTTTTTTTTTTTTTTTTTTTATTTATTTTTTTTTGTTTTCTTTTTTTTTTTGTTGCTCTCCCCTTCTCAGATTGGCCATGGCGAGTTTCGACGAGGAGGTAGAGATGACGGGCAAACTGCTCATGGAGGAGCCGCCCGTCACTCCCGAGCCATCTGAGGCCGATGGGCTGGCTATGGAGCCGCCCATCGGCCTTTCGCTGGAGCCTGTGGCCTCCGCGGAGCATCTCGGAGCGACGGCTAGTCGGCATCAGCCCCCTGAAGCCGACATCTCTCCCGATCCTGCGATTCAGGAAATCGAGGAGAGAAGCCGCTCGCTTAACATCACCGAGGTGGCTCCGCTGGAGGTGGACAGCCAACAGGCCCAGCGAGAACTGGAGGAGGTCATGGCGGAGACAGCTGGCCCATCCAACGAGCCAGAGCGGGCCCAACCTCCTGCCTCGTCGCCTGGGAGGGTCGAGGAGACCTCCTGGGACGAGCCTACGGCTCAGGTGGGGTGGACTGGCCAAAATCCGGCGGTCATTCGGGCCAACGTCATCCGGGTGCTCCGGATGTACGGTTTGGCGAGGGGAGCGCAGATGGTGTGGGACCGGTATGGCGCCGAAGGCGCCAGATATACCGACGCCTATGCCATCTCGCTCTCCTCTGGGCGGCCCGGGTCCGTTGCGGTGAGGTCCCGGGCCCCACCACCGTGTAACCCTCCCAAGAAGAGGGGGGCGTATCCCCCGGAGGGTTACTCGCGCGACGAGCGCAGGAGGGAGCAGGAGTTGGCTGCGGACAGGAAGAAGAGGGGCAGCCAAAGGGTCGGCAGGCTCCCCGATTTCCACCGTGACATGGAGTCATACTACCTTCCGACTCCATCCGGTGACGGTGCGGGGGAGGCCAGCCGACCATCGCGCGACCCACCTTCCCCGCGCAAGGCCTCCAGGCGTGTTGAGCAACGGAAACGAGCGTTGCTCCGAAAACGCCAGGAGGAGGCCGCTAGGCGCTACGGGAGCTTGGTGGGCCCGGCACAACCATCAGTGGGCCCTGTCATGGCGGCTGGCGCAAGAACGCCGCCGCCAATAACGTCAGTGGCCAAAGAGGTAGAGGGGCGAGCCCTCTATCGTATGGTGGACGGAATCCGCTTCCGCGTGCTCGGGGACGGAGCGGTGGCCGCCATTTGCGCCGTTTGGAGGGGCTTGACCGGCCTCCAACGCTCGGAGTTGCAGGCTCGCGCCCAGGCAATGGAGCCACTGGCGCGCCTGCGGCTCTAGGCTGGAGGTAGAGTTGGTTCTACCGAGCGGCGGCATATTTTTTTTTTATTATTATTATCTTTATTTTATTTTTATTTTTACTTATGTTATATTTGGGTTTATGGTGTTGGGCTTGGTCTTTTTACTTTTTGTTTATTCTTGGGGTTTTTCTTATTATTTTATTCTATTTAGCATGGCGGCCGCAGGCGGTTGAGCTGCCGCGTCCTCGAGGGAGCGTCAGCTCTGGAGGGGGCTGTGACGGAGCTCCTGGCCGTTGGCCGGAGCTCGTCTGTTTAAAAGTAGGCGAACGGTTGAGTTTGTTTACTTTCCGAGGTCATGAACCTCGGAAAGTCGGCTTGCCGTGTATGGCAGGTGAGGGAGAGAGATAGAGAGAGATGAGTGACACTCGCCGAAGTTCAGTTGGCCTTTAGCCTCTGAACTGAGTGAGTGTGCCGAAGTAATTTTGTTGTTGGTTGTTTTTTTTGGTTTGTGAGTGAAGTGAGGAGGATTCTTTTTTTTGTGTAAGGTGTGCACCAGGTCCGGATCTTCGGTGAGTGTCTTCTTGTTGTCTCTCTCTCTCCCTCCGTGCATTTTCTTTTTTTTTTTTGTTGTTTTATTTTGTATTGCGTGCGCCGGGCCTCGTTCGGATCTCCTGGCTAATTAGCCGGAGCCTTACGACGGCCGTTAAATTTTATATTTTTAGCGTTATATATTTAGCTGCGTGGTTTTGTCGCCGATTCGCCGTCACCGATTGTTGTATTTTCTTTTGTTGCGCCTTAATTTTTATAACTTTCTTTGTTGATAGCGTTAATAAATTTTGTTTTTTTTTACGTTATTTCGCGCGTCCAATTATTTACACGCCTGCTAACTCACCTGTCCTTGACCTTTCAAGGTCATTATATCCTGGCGCATATTAGGCCGTAAGCGAGCCTCTTACCTTCCCCTTTTCTCATTTTTTTTTGCGTTTTAGTTGCGGTAGTTAGACGGTAAAATTAATTTCGACGCGACCGGAGGTGATTGACCTTCATCCACAAGGTAAGTTTCCCTCCCTTGACAGCTATAGGGCTATTTCGCGTTGCAGAGTGTTAAAAGTAACCCCATTTTGTGTTCGTGTTTCTTTCGCCTCCTGATATTGCGGCGAACTTGTAGTGAAGTTGGATACTTGTCGTTTTGATCGTAGGTATTTACATTAACGTAAAGTGAAGGAGATTAGACTTTCTAAGTACGAGTATCAGAAGAGATGTGAATAGTCAGAGTGAGGAGACAACTACATACGAATGATGAGTAGTGTAAAGTCTAGTTTTCATTGTACATCCTCCAACCGTCGACTAGTTTACAAGTTTATAGCAATGTACAGCCATGGAATGTGATAAGTTTAGGGATGCATGACGTCATCAGATACTAAAATGGCCGCCACGTGTTCTCTGACTATTGAGAGTGTCTTTCTACGTCAGTCATCGAGACATTCAAGACCTGCGCGGCTGGGCGTGAACTTAAGTGGCTGTGTTCAATTGTCTACTAAATACGCAATGTGATACTGTAGTAAAAATAACATAAAGTACGAACTAGTGGTTGTGTGAACGAGTCTGATAATTAAATGAAAGTGAAGTTGAGTGAATACAGTGAAACGTGTGGTTATGAGTGTTACAAGTAACCCCCATTTTGTGTTCGTGTTTCTTTCGCCTCCTGATATTGCGGCGAACTTGTAGTGAAGTTGGATACTTGTCGTTTTGATCTCTAGGTATTTACATTAACGTAAAGTGAAGGAGATTAGACTTTCTAAGTACGAGTATCAGAAGAGATGTGAATAGTCAGAGTGAGGATACAACTACATACGAATGATGAGTAGTGTAGAGTCTAGTTTTCATTGTACATCCTCCAACCGTCGACTAGTTTACAAGTTTATAGCAATGTACAGCCATGGAATGTGATAAGTTTAGGGATGCATGACGTCATCAGATACTAAAATGGCCGCCACGTGTTCTCTGAGTATTGAGAGTGTCTTTCTACGTCGATCATCGAGACATTCAAGACCTGCGTGCCTGGGCGTGAACTTAAGTGGCTGTGTTCAATTGTCTACTAAATACGCAATGTGATACTGTAGTAAAAATAACATAAAGTACGAACTAGTGGTTGTGTGAACGATCTGAAAAATAAATAAAAGTGAAGTTGAGAGGTTAGAATAACAAAATGTACGAAATAGTGATTGTGTGAACCACTATGATAAATGAATTAAAGTGAAGTTGAGTGAATACAGTGAAACGTGTGGTTATGAGTGTTAAAAGTAACCCCCATATTGTGTTCGTGTTTCTTTCGCCTCCTGATAGTGCGGCGAACTTGTAGTGAAGTTGGATACTTGTCGTTTTGATCGTAGGTATTTAGATTAACGTAAAGTGAAGGAGATTAGACTTTCTAAGTACGAGTATCAGAAGAGATGTGAATAGTCAGAGTGAAGAGACAACTACATACGAATGATGAGTAGTATAGAGTCTAGTTTTCATTGTACATCCTCCAACCGTCGACTAGTTTACAAGTTTATAGCAATGTACAGCCATGGAATGTGATAAGTTTAGGGATGAATGACGTCATCAGATACTAAAATGGCCGCCACGTGTTCTCTGACTATTGAGAGTGTCTTTCTACGTCAGTCATCGAGACATTCTAGACCTGCGCGCCTGGGCGTGAACTTAAGTGGCTGTGTTCAATTGTCTACTAAATACGCAATGTGATACTGTAGTAAAAATAACATAAAGTACGAACTAGTGGTTGTGTGAACGATCTGAAAAATAAATAAAAGTGAAGTTGAGAGGTTAGAATAACAAAATGTACGAACTAGTGATTGTGTGAACCACTCTGATAAATGAATGAAAGTGAAGTTGAGTGAATACAGTGAAACGTGTGGTTATGAGTGTTAAAAGTAACCCCCATATTGTGGTCGTGTTTCTTTCGCCTCCTGATAGTGCGGCGAACTTGTAGTTAAGTTGGATACTTGTCGTTTTGATCGTAGGTATTTAGATTAACGTAAAGTGAAGGAGATTAGACTTTCTAAGTACGAGTATCAGAAGAGATGTGAATAGTCAGAGTGAAGAGACAACTACATACGAATGATGAGTAGTATAGAGTCTAGTTTTCATTGTACATCCTCCAACCGTCGACTAGTTTACAAGTTTATAGCAATGTACAGCCATGGAATGTGATAAGTTTAGGGATGCATGACGTCATCAGATACTAAAATGGCCGCCACGTGTTCTCTGAGTATTGAGAGTGTCTTTCTACGTCGATCATCGAGACATTCAAGACCTGCGCGCCTCGGCGTGAACTTAAGTGGCTGTGTTCAATTGTCTACTAAATACGCAATGTGATACTGTAGTAAAAATAACATAAAGTACGAACTAGTGGTTGTGTGAACGAGTCTGATAATTAAATGAAAGTGAAGTTGAGTGAATACAGTGAAACATGTGGTTATGAGTGTTAAAAGTAACCCCCATTTTGTGTTCGTGTTTCTTTCGCCTCCTGATATTGCGGCGAACTTGTAGTGAAGTTGGATACTTGTCGTTTTGATCGTAGGTATTTACATTAACGTAAAGTGAAGGAGATTAGACTTTCTAAGTACGAGTATCAGAAGAGATGTGAATAGTCAGAGTGAGGATACAACTACATACGAATGATGAGTAGTGTAGAGTCTAGTTTTCAATGTACATCCACCAACCGTCGACTAGTTTACAAGTTTATAGCAATGTACAGCCATGGAATGTGATAAGTTTAGGGATGCATGACGTCATCAGATACTAAAATGGCCGCCACGTGTTCTCTGACTATTGAGAGTGTCTTTCTACGTCAGTCATCGAGACATTCTAGACCTGCGCGCCTGGGCGTGAACTTAAGTGGCTGTGTTCAATTGTCTACTAAATACGCAATGTGATACTGTAGTAAAAATAACATAAAGTACGAACTAGTGGTTGTGTGAACGAGTCTGATAATTAAATGAAAGTGAAGTTGAGTGAATACAGTGAAACGTGTGGTTATGAGTGTTAAAAGTAACCCCCATTTTGTGTTCGTGTTTCTTTCGCCTCCTGATATTGCGGCGAACTTGTAGTGAAGTTGGATACTTGTCGTTTTGATCGTAGGTATTTACATTAACGTAAAGTGAATGAGATTAGACTTTCTAAGTACGAGTATCAGAAGAGATGTGAATAGTCAGAGTGAGGATACAACTACATACGAATGATGAGTAGTGTAGAGTCTAGTTTTCAATGTACATCCACCAACCGTTGACTAGTTTACAAGTTTATAGCAATGTACAGCCATGGAATGTGATAAGTTTAGGGATGAATGTCGTCATCAGATACTAAAATGGCTCCACGTGTTCTCTGACTATTGAGAGTGTCTTTCTACGTCAGTCATCGAGACATTCTAGACCTGCGCGCCTGGGCGTGAACTTAAGTGGCTGTGTTCAATTGTCTACTAAATACGCAATGTGATACTGTAGTAAAAATAACATAAAGTACGAACTAGTGGTTGTGTGAACGAGTCTGATAATTAAATGAAAGTAAAGTTGAGTGAATACAGTGAAACGTGTGGTTATGAGTGTTAAAAGTAACCCCCATTTTGTGTTCGTGTTTCTTTCGCCTCCTGATAGTGCGGCGAACTTGTAGTGAAGTTGGATACTTGTCGTTTTGATCTCTAGGTATTTACATTAACGTAAAGTGAAGGAGATTAGACTTTCTAAGTACGAGTATCAGAAGAGATGTGAATAGTCAGAGTGAGGATACAACTACATACGAATGATGAGTAGTGTAGAGTCTAGTTTTCAATGTACATCCACCAACCGTCGACTAGTTTACAAGTTTATAGCAATGTACAGCCATGGAATGTGATAAGTTTAAGGATGCATGACGTCATCAGATACTAAAATGGCCGCCACGTGTTCTCTGAGTATTGAGAGTGTCTTTCTACGTCGATCATCGAGACATTCAAGACCTGCGCGCCTCGGCGTGAACTTAAGTGGCTGTGTTCAATTGTCTACTAAATACGCAATGTGATACTGTAGTAAAAATAACATAAAGTACGAACTAGTGGTTGTGTGAACGATCTGAAAAATAAATAAAAGTGAAGTTGAGAGGTTAGAATAACAAAATGTACGAACTAGTGATTGTGTGAACCACTCTGATAAATGAATGAAAGTGAAGTTGAGTGAATACAGTGAAACGTGTGGTTATGAGTGTTAAAAGTAACCCCCATATTGTGTTCGTGTTTCTTTCGCCTCCTGATAGTGCGGCGAACTTGTAGTTAAGTTGGATACTTGTCGTTTTGATCGTAGGTATTTAGATTAACGTAAAGTGAAGGAGATTAGACTTTCTAAGTACGAGTATCAGAAGAGATGTGAATAGTCAGAGCGAAGAGACAACTACATACGAATGATGAGTAGTGTAGAGTCTAGTTTTCAATGTACATCCACCAACCGTTGACTAGTTTACAAGTTTATAGCAATGTACAGCCATGGAATGTGATAAGTTTAGGGATGAATGTCGTCATCAGATACTAAAATGGCTCCACGTGTTCTCTGACTATTGAGAGTGTCTTTCTACGTCAGTCATCGAGACATTCTAGACCTGCGCGCCTGGGCGTGAACTTAAGTGGCTGTGTTCAATTGTCTACTAAATACGCAATGTGATACTGTAGTAAAAATAACATAAAGTACGAACTAGTGGTTGTGTGAACGAGTCTGATAATTAAATGAAAGTAAAGTTGAGTGAATACAGTGAAACGTGTGGTTATGAGTGTTAAAAGTAACCCCCATTTTGTGTTCGTGTTTCTTTCGCCTCCTGATAGTGCGGCGAACTTGTAGTGAAGTTGGATACTTGTCGTTTTGATCTCTAGGTATTTACATTAACGTAAAGTGAAGGAGATTAGACTTTCTAAGTACGAGTATCAGAAGAGATGTGAATAGTCAGAGTGAGGATACAACTACATACGAATGATGAGTAGTGTAGAGTCTAGTTTTCAATGTACATCCACCAACCGTCGACTAGTTTACAAGTTTATAGCAATGTACAGCCATGGAATGTGATAAGTTTAAGGATGCATGACGTCATCAGATACTAAAATGGCCGCCACGTGTTCTCTGAGTATTGAGAGTGTCTTTCTACGTCGATCATCGAGACATTCAAGACCTGCGCGCCTCGGCGTGAACTTAAGTGGCTGTGTTCAATTGTCTACTAAATACGCAATGTGATACTGTAGTAAAAATAACATAAAGTACGAACTAGTGGTTGTGTGAACGATCTGAAAAATAAATAAAAGTGAAGTTGAGAGGTTAGAATAACAAAATGTACGAACTAGTGATTGTGTGAACCACTCTGATAAATGAATGAAAGTGAAGTTGAGTGAATACAGTGAAACGTGTGGTTATGAGTGTTAAAAGTAACCCCATATTGTGTTCGTGTTTCTTTCGCCTCCTGATAGTGCGGCGAACTTGTAGTTAAGTTGGATACTTGTCGTTTTGATCGTAGGTATTTAGATTAACGTAAAGTGAAGGAGATTAGACTTTCTAAGTACGAGTATCAGAAGAGATGTGAATAGTCAGAGCGAAGAGACAACTACATACGAATGATGAGTAGTATAGAGTCTAGTTTTCATTGTACATCCTCCAACCGTCGACTAGTTTACAAGTTTATAGCAATGTACAGCCATGGAATGTGATAAGTTTAGGGATGCATGACGTCATCAGATACTAAAATGGCCGCCACGTGTTCTCTGAGTATTGAGAGTGTCTTTCTACGTCGATCATCGAGACATTCAAGACCTGCGCGCCTCGGCGTGAACTTAAATGGCTGTGTTCAATTGTCTACTAAATACGCAATGTGATACTGTAGTAAAAATAACATAAAGTACGAACTAGTGGTTGTGTGAACGAGTCTGATAATTAAATGAAAGTGAAGTTGAGTGAATACAGTGAAACATGTGGTTATGAGTGTTAAAAGTAACCCCCATTTTGTGTTCGTGTTTCTTTCGCCTCCTGATATTGCGGCGAACTTGTAGTGAAGTTGGATACTTGTCGTTTTGATCGTAGGTATTTTCATTAACGTAAAGTGAAGGAGATTAGACTTTCTAAGTACGAGTATCAGAAGAGATGTGAATAGTCAGAGTGAGGAGACAACTACATACGAATGATGAGTAGTATAGAGTCTAGTTTTCATTGTACATCCTCCAACCGTCGACTACTTTACAAGTTTATAGCAATGTACAGCCATGGAATGTGATAAGTTTAGGGATGAATGACGTCATCAGATACTAAAATGGCCGCCACGTGTTCTCTGACTATTGAGAGTGTCTTTCTACGTCAGTCATCGAGACATTCAAGACCTGCGCGCCTGGGCGTGAACTTAAGTGGCTGTGTTCAATTGTCTACTAAACACGCAATGTGATACTGTAGTAAAAATAACATAAGGTACGAACTAGTGGTTGTGTGAACGATCTGAAAAATAAATAAAAGTGAAGTTGAGAGGTTAGAATAACAAAATGTACGAACTAGTGGTTGTGTGAACGAGTCTGATAATTAAATGAAAGTGAAGTTGAGTGAATACAGTGAAACGTGTGGTTATGAGTGTTAAAAGTAACCCCATTTTGTGTTCGTGTTTCTTTCGCCTCCTGATATTGCGGCGCACTTGTAGTGAAGTTGGATACTTGTCGTTTTGATCGTAGGTATTTACATTAACGTAAAGTGTAGGAGATTAGACTTTCTAAGTACGAGTATCAGAAGAGATGTGAATAGTCAGAGTGAGGATACAACTACATACGAATGATGAGTAGTGTAGAGTCTAGTTTTCAATGTACATCCACCAACCGTCGACTTGTTTACAAGTTTATAGCAATGTACAGCCATGGAATGTGATAACTTTAGGGATGCATGACGTCATCAGATACTAAAATGGCCGCCACGTGTTCTCTGACTATTGAGAGTGTCTTTCTACGTCAGTCATCGAGACATTCAAGACCTGCGCGCCTGGGCGTGAACTTAAGTGGCTGTGTTCAATTGTCTACTAAATACGCAATGTGATACTGTAGTAAAAATAACATAAAGTACGAACTAGTGGTTGTGTGAACGAGTCTGATAATTAAATGAAAGTGAAGTTGAGTGAATACAGTGAAACGTGTGGTTATGAGTGTTACAAGTAACCCCCATTTTGTGTTCGTGTTTCTTTCGCCTCCTGATATTGCGGCGAACTTGTAGTGAAGTTGGATACTTGTCGTTTTGATCGTAGGTATTTACATTAACGTAAAGTGAAGGAGATTAGACTTTCTAAGTACGAGTATCAGAAGAGATGTGAATAGTCAGAGTGAGGATACAACTACATACGAATGATGAGTAGTGTAGAGTCTAGTTTTCAATGTACATCCACCAACCGTCGACTTGTTTACAAGTTTATAGCAATGTACAGCCATGGAATGTGATAACTTTAGGGATGCATGACGTCATCAGATACTAAAATGGCCGCCACGTGTTCTCTGAGTATTGAGAGTGTCTTTCTACGTCGATCATCGAGACATTCAAGACCTGCGCGCCTCGGCGTGAACTTAAGTGGCTGTGTTCATTGTCTACTAAATACGCAATGTGATACTGTAGTAAAAATAACATAAAGTACGAACTAGTGGTTGTGTGAACGATCTGAAAAATAAATAAAAGTGAAGTTGAGAGGTTAGAATAACAAAATGTACGAACTAGTGATTGTGTGAACCACTCTGATAAATGAATGAAAGTGAAGTTGAGTGAATACAGTGAAACGTGTGGTTATGAGTGTTAAAAGTAACCCCCATATTGTGTTCCTGTTTCTTTCGCCTCCTGATAGTGCGGCGAACTTGTAGTGAAGTTGGATACTTGTCGTTTTGATCGTAGGTATTTACATTAACGTAAAGTGAAGGAGATTAGACTTTCTAAGTACGAGTATCAGAAGAGATGTGAATAGTCAGAGTGAGGAGACAACTACATACGAATGATGAGTAGTATAGAGTCTAGTTTTCATTGTACATCCTCCAACCGTCGACTAGTTTACAAGTTTATAGCAATGTACAGCCATGGAATGTGATAAGTTTAGGGATGAATGACGTCATCAGATACTAAAATGGCCGCCACGTGTTCTCTGACTATTGAGAGTGTCTTTCTACGTCAGTCATCGAGACATTCAAGACCTGCGCGCCTGGGCGTGAACTTAAGTGGCTGTGTTCAATTGTCTACTAAACACGCAATGTGATACTGTAGTAAAAATAACATAAAGTACGAACTAGTGGTTGTGTGAACGATCTGAAAAATAAATAAAAGTGAAGTTGAGAGGTTAGAATAACAAAATGTACGAACTAGTGGTTGTGTGAACGAGTCTGATAATTAAATGAAAGTGAAGTTGAGTGAATACAGTGAAACGTGTGGTTATGAGTGTTAAAAGTAACCCCCATTTTGTGTTCGTGTTTCTTTCGCCTCCTGATATTGCGGCGAACTTGTAGTGAAGTTGGATACTTGTCGTTTTGATCGTAGGTATTTACATTAACGTAAAGTGAAGGAGATTAGACTTTCTAAGTACGAGTATCAGAAGAGATGTGAATAGTCAGAGTGAGGATACAACTACATACGAATGATGGGTAGTGTAGAGTCTAGTTTTCAATGTACATCCTCCAACCGTCGACTAGTTTACAAGTTTATAGCAATGTACAGCCATGGAATGTGATAACTTTAGGGATGCATGACGTCATCAGATACTAAAATGGCCGCCACGTGTTCTCTGAGTATTGAGAGTGTCTTTCTACGTCATTCATCGAGACATTCAAGACCTGCGCGCCTCGGCGTGAACTTAAGTGGCTGTGTTCAATTGTCTACTAAATACGCAATGTGATACTGTAGTAAAAATAACATAAAGTACGAACTAGTGGTTGTGTGAACGATCTGAAAAATAAATAAAAGTGAAGTTGAGAGGTTAGAATAACAAAATGTACGAACTAGTGATTGGGTGAACCACTCTGATAAATGAATGAAAGTGAAGTTGAGTGAATACAGTGAAACGTGTGGTTATGAGTGTTAAAAGTAACCCCCATATTGTGTTCGTGTTTCTTTCGCCTCCTGATAGTGCGGCGAACTTGTAGTGAAGTTGGATACTTGTCGTTTTGATCGTAGGTATTTACATTAACGTAAAGTGAAGGAGATTAGACTTTCTAAGTACGAGTATCAGAAGAGATGTGAATAGTCAGAGTGAGGATACAACTACATACGAATGATGAGTAGTGTAGAGTCTAGTTTTCATTGTACATCCTCCAACCGTCGACTAGTTTACAAGTTTATAGCAATGTACAGCCATGGAATGTGATAAGTTTAGGGATGCATGACGTCATCAGATACTAAAATGGCCGCCACGTGTTCTCTGAGTATTGAGAGTGTCTTTCTACGTCAGTCATCGAGACATTCAAGACCTGCGCGCCTGGGCGTGAACTTAAGTGGCTGTGTTCAATTGTCTACTAAATACGCAATGTGATACTGTAGTAAAAATAACATAAAGTACGAACTAGTGATTGTGTGAACCACTCTGATAAATGAATGAAAGTGAAGTTGAGTGAATACAGTGAAACGTGTGGTTATGAGTGTTAAAAGTAACCCCCATTTTGTGTTCGTGTTTTTTTCGCCTCCTGATAGTGCGGCGAACTTGTAGTGAAGTTGGATACTTGTCGTTTTGATCGTAGGTATTTACATTAACGTAAAGTGAAGGAGATTAGACTTTCTAAGTACGAGTATCAGAAGAGATGTGAATAGTCAGAGTGAGGATACAACTACATACGAATGATGAGTAGTATAGAGTCTAGTTTTCATTGTACATCCTCCAACCGTCGACTAGTTTACAAGTTTATAGCAATGTACAGCCATGGAATGTGATAAGTTTAGGGATGCATGACGTCATCAGATACTAAAATGGCCGCCACGTGTTCTCTGAGTATTGAGAGTGTCTTTCTACGTCAGTCATCGAGACATCCAAGACCTGCGCGCCTGGGCGTGAACTTAAGTGGCTGTGTTCAATTGTCTACTAAATACGCAATGTGATACTGTAGTAAAAATAACATAAAGTACGAACTAGTGGTTGTGTGAACGATCTGAAAAATAAATAAAAGTGAAGTTGAGAGGTTAGAATAACAAAATGTACGAACTAGTGATTGGGTGAACCACTCTGATAAATGAATGAAAGTGAAGTTGAGTGAATACAGTGAAACGTGTGGTTATGAGTGTTAAAAGTAACCCCTATATTGTGTTCGTGTTTCTTTCGCCTCCTGATAGTGCGGCGAACTTGTAGTGAAGTTGGATACTTGTCGTTTTGATCGTAGGTATTTACATTAACGTAAAGTGAAGGAGATTAGACTTTCTAAGTACGAGTATCAGAAGAGATGTGAATAGTCAGAGTGAGGATACAACTACATACGAATGATGAGTAGTGTAGAGTCTAGTTTTCATTGTACATCCTCCAATCGTCGACTAGTTTACAAGTTTATAGCAATGTACAGCCATGGAATGTGATAAGTTTAGGGATGCATGACGTCATCAGATACTAAAATGGCCGCCACGTGTTCTCTGAGTATTGAGAGTGTCTTTCTACGTCGATCATCGAGACATTCAAGACCTGCGCGCCTCGGCGTGAACTTAAGTGGCTGTGTTCAATTGTCTACTAAATACGCAATGTGATACTGTAGTAAAAATAACATAAAGTACGAACTAGTGGTTGTGTGAACGATCTGAAAAATAAATAAAAGTGAAGTTGAGAGGTTAGAATAACAAAATGTACGAACTAGTGATTGTGTGAACCACTCTGATAAATGAATGAAAGTGAAGTTGAGTGAATACAGTGAAACGTGTGGTTATGAGTGTTAAAAGTAACCCCCATATTGTGGCCGTGTTTCTTTCGCCTCCTGATAGTGCGGCGAACTTGTAGTTAAGTTGGATACTTGTCGTTTTGATCGTAGGTATTTAGATTAACGTAAAGTGAAGGAGATTAGACTTTCTAAGTACGAGTATCAGAAGAGATGTGAATAGTCAGAGTGAAGAGACAACTACATACGAATGATGAGTAGTATAGAGTCTAGTTTTCATTGTACATCCTCCAACCGTCGACTAGTTTACAAGTTTATAGCAATGTACAGCCATGGAATGTGATAAGTTTAGGGATGCATGACGTCATCAGATACTAAAATGGCCGCCACGTGTTCTCTGACTATTGAGAGTGTCTTTCTACGTCAGTCATCGAGACATTCTAGACCTGCGCGCCTGGGCGTGAACTTAAGTGGCTGTGTTCAATTGTCTACTAAATACGCAATGTGATACTGTAGTAAAAATAACATAAAGTACGAACTAGTGGTTGTGTGAACGAGTCTGATAATTAAATGAAAGTGAAGTTGAGTGAATACAGTGAAACGTGTGGTTATGAGTGTTAAAAGTAACCCCATTTTGTGTTCGTGTTTCTTTCGCCTCCTGATATTGCGGCGAACTTGTAGTGAAGTTGGATACTTGTCGTTTTGATCGTAGGTATTTACATTAACGTAAAGTGAATGAGATTAGACTTTCTAAGTACGAGTATCAGAAGAGATGTGAATAGTCAGAGTGAGGATACAACTACATACGAATGATGAGTAGTGTAGAGTCTAGTTTTCAATGTACATCCACCAACCGTTGACTAGTTTACAAGTTTATAGCAATGTACAGCCATGGAATGTGATAAGTTTAGGGATGAATGTCGTCATCAGATACTAAAATGGCTCCACGTGTTCTCTGACTATTGAGAGTGTCTTTCTACGTCAGTCATCGAGACATTCTAGACCTGCGCGCCTGGGCGTGAACTTAAGTGGCTGTGTTCAATTGTCTACTAAATACGCAATGTGATACTGTAGTAAAAATAACATAAAGTACGAACTAGTGGTTGTGTGAACGAGTCTGATAATTAAATGAAAGTGAAGTTGAGTGAATACAGTGAAACGTGTGGTTATGAGTGTTAAAAGTAACCCCCATTTTGTGTTCGTGTCTCTTTCGCCTCCTGATAGTGCGGCGAACTTGTAGTGAAGTTGGATACTTGTCGTTTTGATCTCTAGGTATTTACATTAACGTAAAGTGAAGGAGATTAGACTTTCTAAGTACGAGTATCAGAAGAGATGTGAATAGTCAGAGTGAGGATACAACTACATACGAATGATGAGTAGTGTAGAGTCTAGTTTTCAATGTACATCCACCAACCGTCGACTAGTTTACAAGTTTATAGCAATGTACAGCCATGGAATGTGATAAGTTTAAGGATGCATGACGTCATCAGATACTAAAATGGCCGCCACGTGTTCTCTGAGTATTGAGAGTGTCTTTCTACGTCGATCATCGAGACATTCAAGACCTGCGCGCCTCGGCGTGAACTTAAGTGGCTGTGTTCAATTGTCTACTAAATACGCAATGTGATACTGTAGTAAAAATAACATAAAGTACGAACTAGTGGTTGTGTGAACGATCTGAAAAATAAATAAAAGTGAAGTTGAGAGGTTAGAATAACAAAATGTACGAACTAGTGATTGTGTGAACCACTCTGATAAATGAATGAAAGTGAAGTTGAGTGAATACAGTGAAACGTGTGGTTATGAGTGTTAAAAGTAACCTCCATATTGTGTTCGTGTTTCTTTCGCCTCCTGATAGTGCGGCGAACTTGTAGTTAAGTAGGATACTTGTCGTTTTGATCGTAGGTATTTAGATTAACGTAAAGTGAAGGAGATTAGACTTTCTAAGTACGAGTATCAGAAGAGATGTGAATAGTCAGAGCGAAGAGACAACTACATACGAATGATGAGTAGTATAGAGTCTAGTTTTCATTGTACATCCTCCAACCGTCGACTAGTTTACAAGTTTATAGCAATGTACAGCCATGGAATGTGATAAGTTTAGGGATGCATGACGTCATCAGATACTAAAATGGCCGCCACGTGTTCTCTGAGTATTGAGAGTGTCTTTCTACGTCGATCATCGAGACATTCAAGACCTGCGCGCCTCGGCGTGAACTTAAGTGGCTGTGTTCAATTGTCTACTAAATACGCAATGTGATACTGTAGTAAAAATAACATAAAGTACGAACTAGTGGTTGTGTGAACGAGTCTGATAATTAAATGAAAGTGAAGTTGAGTGAATACAGTGAAACATGTGGTTATGAGTGTTAAAAGTAACCCCCATTTTGTGTTCGTGTTTCTTTCGCCTCCTGATATTGCGGCGAACTTGTAGTGAATTGGATACTTGTCGTTTTGATCGTAGGTATTTACATTAACGTAAAGTGAAGGAGATTAGACTTTCTAAGTACGAGTATCAGAAGAGATGTGAATAGTCAGAGTGAGGATACAACTACATACGAATGATGAGTAGTGTAGAGTCTAGTTTTCAATGTACATCCACCAACCGTCGACTAGTTTACAAGTTTATAGCAATGTACAGCCATGGAATGTGATAAGTTTAGGGATGCATGACGTCATCAGATACTAAAATGGCCGCCACGTGTTCTCTGACTATTGAGAGTGTCTTTCTACGTCAGTCATCGAGACATTCTAGACCTGCGCGCCTGGGCGTGAACTTAAGTGGCTGTGTTCAATTGTCTACTAAATACGCAATGTGATACTGTAGTAAAAATAACATAAAGTACGAACTAGTGGTTGTGTGAACGAGTCTGATAATTAAATGAAAGTGAAGTTGAGTGAATACAGTGAAACGTGTGGTTATGAGTGTTAAAAGTAACCCCCATTTTGTGTTCGTGTTTCTTTCGCCTCCTGATATTGCGGCGAACTTGTAGTGAAGTTGGATACTTGTCGTTTTGATCGTAGGTATTTACATTAACGTAAAGTGAATGAGATTAGACTTTCTAAGTACGAGTATCAGAAGAGATGTGAATAGTCAGAGTGAGGATACAACTACATACGAATGATGAGTAGTGTAGAGTCTAGTTTTCAATGTACATCCACCAACCGTTGACTAGTTTACAAGTTTATAGCAATGTACAGCCATGGAATGTGATAAGTTTAGGGATGAATGTCGTCATCAGATACTAAAATGGCTCCACGTGTTCTCTGACTATTGAGAGTGTCTTTCTACGTCAGTCATCGAGACATTCTAGACCTGCGCGCCTGGGCGTGAACTTAAGTGGCTGTGTTCAATTGTCTACTAAATACGCAATGTGATACTGTAGTAAAAATAACATAAAGTACGAACTAGTGGTTGTGTGAACGAGTCTGATAATTAAATGAAAGTGAAGTTGAGTGAATACAGTGAAACGTGTGGTTATGAGTGTTAAAAGTAACCCCCATTTTGTGTTCGTGTCTCTTTCGCCTCCTGATAGTGCGGCGAACTTGTAGTGAAGTTGGATACTTGTCGTTTTGATCTCTAGGTATTTACATTAACGTAAAGTGAAGGAGATTAGACTTTCTAAGTACGAGTATCAGAAGAGATGTGAATAGTCAGAGTGAGGATACAACTACATACGAATGATGAGTAGTGTAGAGTCTAGTTTTCAATGTACATCCACCAACCGTCGACTAGTTTACAAGTTTATAGCAATGTACAGCCATGGAATGTGATAAGTTTAAGGATGCATGACGTCATCAGATACTAAAATGGCCGCCACGTGTTCTCTGAGTATTGAGAGTGTCTTTCTACGTCGATCATCGAGACATTCAAGACCTGCGCGCCTCGGCGTGAACTTAAGTGGCTGTGTTCAATTGTCTACTAAATACGCAATGTGATACTGTAGTAAAAATAACATAAAGTACGAACTAGTGGTTGTGTGAACGATCTGAAAAATAAATAAAAGTGAAGTTGAGAGGTTAGAATAACAAAATGTACGAACTAGTGATTGTGTGAACCACTCTGATAAATGAATGAAAGTGAAGTTGAGTGAATACAGTGAAACGTGTGGTTATGAGTGTTAAAAGTAACCTCCATATTGTGTTCGTGTTTCTTTCGCCTCCTGATAGTGCGGCGAACTTGTAGTTAAGTTGGATACTTGTCGTTTTGATCGTAGGTATTTAGATTAACGTAAAGTGAAGGAGATTAGACTTTCTAAGTACGAGTATCAGAAGAGATGTGAATAGTCAGAGCGAAGAGACAACTACATACGAATGATGAGTAGTATAGAGTCTAGTTTTCATTGTACATCCTCCAACCGTCGACTAGTTTACAAGTTTATAGCAATGTACAGCCATGGAATGTGATAAGTTTAGGGATGCATGACGTCATCAGATACTAAAATGGCCGCCACGTGTTCTCTGAGTATTGAGAGTGTCTTTCTACGTCGATCATCGAGACATTCAAGACCTGCGCGCCTCGGCGTGAACTTAAGTGGCTGTGTTCAATTGTCTACTAAATACGCAATGTGATACTGTAGTATAAATAACATAAAGTACGAACTAGTGGTTGTGTGAACGAGTCTGATAATTAAATGAAAGTGAAGTTGAGTGAATACAGTGAAACATGTGGTTATGAGTGTTAAAAGTAACCCCCATTTTGTGTTCGTGTTTCTTTCGCCTCCTGATATTGCGGCGAACTTGTAGTGAAGTTGGATACTTGTCGTTTTGATCGTAGGTATTTACATTAACGTAAAGTGAAGGAGATTAGACTTTCTAAGTACGAGTATCAGAAGAGATGTGAATAGTCAGAGTGAGGATACAACTACATACGAATGATGAGTAGTGTAGAGTCTAGTTTTCAATGTACATCCACCAACCGTCGACTAGTTTACAAGTTTATAGCAATGTACAGCCATGGAATGTGATAAGTTTAGGGATGCATGACGTCATCAGATACTAAAATGGCCGCCACGTGTTCTCTGACTATTGAGAGTGTCTTTCTACGTCAGTCATCGAGACATTCTAGACCTGCGCGCCTGGGCGTGAACTTAAGTGGCTGTGTTCAATTGTCTACTAAATACGCAATGTGATACTGTAGTAAAAATAACATAAAGTACGAACTAGTGGTTGTGTGAACGAGTCTGATAATTAAATGAAAGTGAAGTTGAGTGAATACAGTGAAACGTGTGGTTATGAGTGTTAAAAGTAACCCCATTTTGTGTTCGTGTTTCTTTCGCCTCCTGATATTGCGGCGAACTTGTAGTGAAGTTGGATACTTGTCGTTTTGATCGTAGGTATTTACATTAACGTAAAGTGAATGAGATTAGACTTTCTAAGTACGAGTATCAGAAGAGATGTGAATAGTCAGAGTGAGGATACAACTACATACGAATGATGAGTAGTGTAGAGTCTAGTTTTCAATGTACATCCACCAACCGTTGACTAGTTTACAAGTTTATAGCAATGTACAGCCATGGAATGTGATAAGTTTAGGGATGAATGTCGTCATCAGATACTAAAATGGCTCCACGTGTTCTCTGACTATTGAGAGTGTCTTTCTACGTCAGTCATCGAGACATTCTAGACCTGCGCGCCTCGGCGTGAACTTAAGTGGCTGTGTTCAATTGTCTACTAAATACGCAATGTGATACTGTAGTAAAAATAACATAAAGTACGAACTAGTGGTTGTGTGAACGAGTCTGATAATTAAATGAAAGTGAAGTTGAGTGAATACAGTGAAACGTGTGGTTATGAGTGTTAAAAGTAACCCCCATTTTGTGTTCGTGTCTCTTTCGCCTCCTGATAGTGCGGCGAACTTGTAGTGAAGTTGGATACTTGTCGTTTTGATCTCTAGGTATTTACATTAACGTAAAGTGAAGGAGATTAGACTTTCTAAGTACGAGTATCAGAAGAGATGTGAATAGTCAGAGTGAGGATACAACTACATACGAATGATGAGTAGTGTAGAGTCTAGTTTTCAATGTACATCCACCAACCGTCGACTAGTTTACAAGTTTATAGCAATGTACAGCCATGGAATGTGATAAGTTTAAGGATGCATGACGTCATCAGATACTAAAATGGCCGCCACGTGTTCTCTGAGTATTGAGAGTGTCTTTCTACGTCGATCATCGAGACATTCAAGACCTGCGCGCCTCGGCGTGAACTTAAGTGGCTGTGTTCAATTGTCTACTAAATACGCAATGTGATACTGTAGTAAAAATAACATAAAGTACGAACTAGTGGTTGTGTGAACGATCTGAAAAATAAATAAAAGTGAAGTTGAGAGGTTAGAATAACAAAATGTACGAACTAGTGATTGTGTGAACCACTCTGATAAATGAATGAAAGTGAAGTTGAGTGAATACAGTGAAACGTGTGGTTATGAGTGTTAAAAGTAACCCCCATATTGTGTTCGTGTTTCTTTCGCCTCCTGATAGTGCGGCGAACTTGTAGTTAAGTTGGATACTTGTCGTTTTGATCGTAGGTATTTAGATTAACGTAAAGTGAAGGAGATTAGACTTTCTAAGTACGAGTATCAGAAGAGATGTGAATAGTCAGAGCGAAGAGACAACTACATACGAATGATGAGTAGTATAGAGTCTAGTTTTCATTGTACATCCTCCAACCGTCGACTAGTTTACAAGTTTATAGCAATGTACAGCCATGGAATGTGATAAGTTTAGGGATGCATGACGTCATCAGATACTAAAATGGCCGCCACGTGTTCTCTGAGTATTGAGAGTGTCTTTCTACGTCGATCATCGAGACATTCAAGACCTGCGCGCCTCGGCGTGAACTTAAATGGCTGTGTTCAATTGTCTACTAAATACGCAATGTGATACTGTAGTAAAAATAACATAAAGTACGAACTAGTGGTTGTGTGAACGAGTCTGATAATTAAATGAAAGTGAAGTTGAGTGAATACAGTGAAACATGTGGTTATGAGTGTTAAAAGTAACCCCCATTTTGTGTTCGTGTTTCTTTCGCCTCCTGATATTGCGGCGAACTTGTAGTGAAGTTGGATACTTGTCGTTTTGATCGTAGGTATTTTCATTAACGTAAAGTGAAGGAGATTAGACTTTCTAAGTACGAGTATCAGAAGAGATGTGAATAGTCAGAGTGAGGAGACAACTACATACGAATGATGAGTAGTATAGAGTCTAGTTTTCATTGTACATCCTCCAACCGTCGACTAGTTTACAAGTTTATAGCAATGTACAGCCATGGAATGTGATAAGTTTAGGGATGAATGACGTCATCAGATACTAAAATGGCCGCCACGTGTTCTCTGACTATTGAGAGTGTCTTTCTACGTCAGTCATCGAGACATTCAAGACCTGCGCGCCTGGGCGTGAACTTAAGTGGCTGTGTTCAATTGTCTACTAAACACGCAATGTGATACTGTAGTAAAAATAACATAAGGTACGAACTAGTGGTTGTGTGAACGATCTGAAAAATAAATAAAAGTGAAGTTGAGAGGTTAGAATAACAAAATGTACGAACTAGTGGTTGTGTGAACGAGTCTGATAATTAAATGAAAGTGAAGTTGAGTGAATACAGTGAAACGTGTGGTTATGAGTGTTAAAAGTAACCCCCATTTTGTGTTCGTGTTTCTTTCGCCTCCTGATATTGCGGCGCACTTGTAGTGAAGTTGGATACTTGTCGTTTTGATCGTAGGTATTTACATTAACGTAAAGTGTAGGAGATTAGACTTTCTAAGTACGAGTATCAGAAGAGATGTGAATAGTCAGAGTGAGGATACAACTACATACGAATGATGAGTAGTGTAGAGTCTAGTTTTCAATGTACATCCACCAACCGTCGACTTGTTTACAAGTTTATAGCAATGTACAGCCATGGAATGTGATAACTTTAGGGATGCATGACGTCATCAGATACTAAAATGGCCGCCACGTGTTCTCTGACTATTGAGAGTGTCTTTCTATGTCAGTCATCGAGACATTCAAGACCTGCGCGCCTGGGCGTGAAATTAAGTGGCTGTGTTCAATTGTCTACTAAATACGCAATGTGATACTGTAGTAAAAATAACATAAAGTACGAACTAGTGGTTGTGTGAACGAGTCTGATAATTAAATGAAAGTGAAGTTGAGTGAATACAGTGAAACGTGTGGTTATGAGTGTTACAAGTAACCCCCATTTTGTGTTCGTGTTTCTTTCGCCTCCTGATATTGCGGCGAACTTGTAGTGAAGTTGGATACTTGTCGTTTTGATCGTAGGTATTTACATTAACGTAAAGTGAAGGAGATTAGACTTTCTAAGTACGAGTATCAGAAGAGATGTGAATAGTCAGAGTGAGGATACAACTACATACGAATGATGAGTAGTGTAGAGTCTAGTTTTCAATGTACATCCACCAACCGTCGACTTGTTTACAAGTTTATAGCAATGTACAGCCATGGAATGTGATAACTTTAGGGATGCATGACGTCATCAGATACTAAAATGGCCGCCACGTGTTCTCTGAGTATTAAGAGTGTCTTTCTACGTCGATCATCGAGACATTCAAGACCTGCGCGCCTCGGCGTGAACTTAAGTGGCTGTGTTCATTGTCTACTAAATACGCAATGTGATACTGTAGTAAAAATAACATAAAGTACGAACTAGTGGTTGTGTGAACGATCTGAAAAATAAATAAAAGTGAAGTTGAGAGGTTAGAATAACAAAATGTACGAACTAGTGATTGGGTGAACCACTCTGATAAATGAATGAAAGTGAAGTTGAGTGAATACAGTGAAACGTGTGGTTATGAGTGTTAAAAGTAACCCCCATATTGTGTTCGTGTTTCTTTCGCCTCCTGATAGTGCGGCGAACTTGTAGTGAAGTTGGATACTTGTCGTTTTGATCGTAGGTATTTACATTAACGTAAAGTGAAGGAGATTAGACTTTCTAAGTACGAGTATCAGAAGAGATGTGAATAGTCAGAGTGAGGATACAACTACATACGAATGATGAGTAGTGTAGAGTCTAGTTTTCATTGTACATCCTCCAATCGTCGACTAGTTTACAAGTTTATAGCAATGTACAGCCATGGAATGTGATAAGTTTAGGGATGCATGACGTCATCAGATACTAAAATGGCCGCCACGTGTTCTCTGAGTATTGAGAGTGTCTTTCTACGTCGATCGTCGAGACATTCAAGACCTGCGCGCCTGGGCGTGAACTTAAGTGGCTGTATTCAATTGTCTACTAAATACGCAATGTGATACTGTAGTAAAAATAACATAATGTACGAACTAGTGGTTGTGTCAACGATCTGAAAAATAAATAAAAGTGAAGTTGAGAGGTTAGAATAACAAAATGTACGAACTAGTGATTGTGTGAACCACTCTGATAAATGAATGAAAGTGAAGTTGAGTGAATACAGTGAAACGTGTGGTTATGAGTGTTAAAAGTAACCCCATATTGTGTTCGTGTTTCTTTCGCCTCCTGATAGTGCGGCGAACTTGTAGTGAAGTTGGATACTTGTCGTTTTGATCGTAGGTATTTACATTAACGTAAAGTGAAGGAGATTAGACTTTCTAAGTACGAGTATCAGAAGAGATGTGAATAGTCAGAGTGAGGATACAACTACATACGAATGATGGGTAGTGTAGAGTCTAGTTTTCAATGTACATCCTCCAACCGTCGACTAGTTTACAAGTTTATAGCAATGTACAGCCATGGAATGTGATAACTTTAGGGATGCATGACGTCATCAGATACTAAAATGGCCGCCACGTGTTCTCTGAGTATTGAGAGTGTCTTTCTACGTCAGTCATCGAGACATTCAAGACCTGCGCGCCTGGGCGTGAACTTAAGTGGCTGTGTTCAATTGTCTACTAAATACGCAATGTGATACTGTAGTAAAAATAACATAAATTACGAACTAGTGGTTGTGTGAACGAGTCTGATAATTAAATGAAAGTGAAGTTGAGTGAATACAGTGAAACGTGTGGTTATGAGTGTTAAAAGTAACCCCCATTTTGTGTTCGTGTTTCTTTCGCCTCCTGATATTGCGGCGAACTTGTAGTGAAGTTGGATACTTGTCGTTTTGATCGTAGGTATTTACATTAACGTAAAGTGAAGGAGATTAGACTTTCTAAGTACGAGTATCAGAAGAGATGTGAATAGTCAGAGTGAGGATACAACTACATACGAATGATGAGTAGTGTAGAGTCTAGTTTTCATTGTACATCCTCCAACCGTCGACTAGTTTACAAGTTTATAGCAATGTACAGCCATGGAATGTGATAAGTTTATGGATGCATGACGTCATCAGATACTAAAATGGCCGCCACGTGTTCTCTGAGTATTGAGAGTGTCTTTCTACGTCGATCATCGAGACATTCAAGACCTGCGCGCCTCGGCGTGAACTTAAGTGGCTGTGTTCAATTGTCTACTAAATACGCAATGTGATACTGTAGTAAAAATAACATAAAGTACGAACTAGTGGTTGTGTGAACGATCTGAAAAATAAATAAAAGTGAAGTTGAGAGGTTAGAATAACAAAATGTACGAACTAGTGATTGGGTGAACCACTCTGATAAATGAATGAAAGTGAAGTTGAGTGAATACAGTGAAACGTGTGGTTATGAGTGTTAAAAGTAACCCCCATATTGTGTTCGTGTTTCTTTCGCCTCCTGATAGTGCGGCGAACTTGTAGTGAAGTTGGATACTTGTCGTTTTGATCGTAGGTATTTACATTAACGTAAAGTGAAGGAGATTAGACTTTCTAAGTACGAGTATCAGAAGAGATGTGAATAGTCAGAGTGAGGATACAACTACATACGAATGATGAGTAGTGTAGAGTCTAGTTTTCATTGTACATCCTCCAACCGTCGACTAGTTTACAAGTTTATAGCAATGTACAGCCATGGAATGTGATAAGTTTAGGGATGAATGACGTCATCAGATACTAAAATGGCCGCCACGTGTTCTCTGACTATTGAGAGTGTCTTTCTACGTCAGTCATCGAGACATTCAAGACCTGCGCGCCTGGGCGTGAACTTAAGTGGCTGTGTTCAATTGTCTACTAAATACGCAATGTGATACTGTAGTAAAAATAACATAAATTACGAACTAGTGGTTGTGTGAACGAGTCTGATAATTAAATGAAAGTGAAGTTGAGTGAATACAGTGAAACGTGTGGTTATGAGTGTTAAAAGTAACCCCCATTTTGTGTTCGTGTTTCTTTCGCCTCCTGATATTGCGGTGAACTTGTAGTGAAGTTGGATACTTGTCGTTTTGATCGTAGGTATTTACATTAACGTAAAGTGAAGGAGATTAGACTTTCTAAGTACGAGTATCGAAAGAGATGTGAATAGTCAGAGTGAGGATACAACTACATACGAATGATGAGTAGTGTAGAGTCTAGTTTTCATTGTACATCCTCCAACCGTCGACTAGTTTACAAGTTTATAGCAATGTACAGCCATGGAATGTGATAAGTTTAGGGATGCATGACGTCATCAGATACTAAAATGGCCGCCACGTGTTCTCTGAGTATTGAGAGTGTCTTTCTACGTCAGTCATCGAGACATTCAAGACCTGCGCGCCTGGGCGTGAACTTAAGTGGCTGTGTTCAATTGTCTACTAAATACGCAATGTGATACTGTAGTAAAAATAACATAAAGTACGAACTAGTGGTTGTGTGAACGATCTGAAAAATAAATAAAAGTGAAGTTGAGAGGTTAGAATAACAAAATGTACGAACTAGTGATTGTGTGAACCACTCTGATAAATGAATGAAAGTGAAGTTGAGTGAATACAGTGAAACGTGTGGTTATGAGTGTTAAAAGTAACCCCCATATTGTGTTCGTGTTTCTTTCGCCTCCTGATAGTGCGGCGAACTTGTAGTGAAGTTGGATACTTGTCGTTTTGATCGTAGGTATTTACATTAACGTAAAGTGAAGGAGATTAGACTTTCTAAGTACGAGTATCAGAAGAGATGTGAATAGTCAGAGTGAGGATACAACTACATACGAATGATGAGTAGTGTAGAGTCTAGTTTTCATTGTACATCCTCCAATCGTCGACTAGTTTACAAGTTTATAGCAATGTACAGCCATGGAATGTGATAAGTTTAGGGATGCATGACGTCATCAGATACTAAAATGGCCGCCACGTGTTCTCTGAGTATTGAGAGTGTCTTTCTACGTCGATCGTCGAGACATTCAAGACCTGCGCGCCTGGGCGTGAACTTAAGTGGCTGTATTCAATTGTCTACTAAATACGCAATGTGATACTGTAGTAAAAATAACATAAAGTACGAACTAGTGGTTGTGTCAACGATCTGAAAAATAAATAAAAGTGAAGTTGAGAGGTTAGAATAACAAAATGTACGAACTAGTGATTGTGTGAACCACTCTGATAAATGAATGAAAGTGAAGTTGAGTGAATACAGTGAAACGTGTGGTTATGAGTGTTAAAAGTAACCCCCATATTGTGTTCGTGTTTCTTTCGCCTCCTGATAGTGCGGCGAACTTGTAGTGAAGTTGGATACTTGTCGTTTTGATCGTAGGTATTTACATTAACGTAAAGTGAAGGAGATTAGACTTTCTAAGTACGAGTATCAGAAGAGATGTGAATAGTCAGAGTGAGGATACAACTACATACGAATGATGGGTAGTGTAGAGTCTAGTTTTCAATGTACATCCTCCAACCGTCGACTAGTTTACAAGTTTATAGCAATGTACAGCCATGGAATGTGATAACTTTAGGGATGCATGACGTCATCAGATACTAAAATGGCCGCCACGTGTTCTCTGAGTATTGAGAGTGTCTTTCTACGTCAGTCATCGAGACATTCAAGACCTGCGCGCCTGGGCGTGAACTTAAGTGGCTGTGTTCAATTGTCTACTAAATACGCAATGTGATACTGTATTAAAAATAACATAAAGTACGACCTAGTGGTTGTGTGAACGAGTCTGATAATTAAATGAAAGTGAAGTTGAGTGAATACAGTGACACGTGTGGTTATGAGTGTTAAAAGTAACCCCCATTTTGTGTTCGTGTTTCTTTCGCCTCCTGATATTGAGGCGAATTTGTAGTGAAGTTGGATACTTGTCGTTTTGATCGTAGGTATTTAGATTAACGTAAAGTGAAGGAGATTAGACTTTCTAAGTACGAGTATCAGAAGAGATGTGAATAGTCAGAGTGAGGAGACAACTACATACGAATGATGAGTAGTATAGAGTCTAGTTTTCATTGTACATCCTCCAACCGTCGACTTGTTTACAAGTTTATAGCAATGTACAGCCATGGAATGCGATAAGTTTAGGGATGAATGACGTCATCAGATATTAAAATGGCCGCCACGTGTTCTCTGACTATTGAGAGTGTCTTTCTACGTCCGTCATCGAGACATTCAAGACCTGCGCGCCTGGGCGTGAACTTAAGTGGCTGTGTTCAATTGTCTACTAAATACGCAATGTGATACTGTAGTAAAAATAACATAAAGTACGAACTAGTGGTTGTGTGAACGATCTGAAAAATAAATAAAAGTGAAGTTGAGAGGTTAGAATAACAAAATGTACGAACTAGTGGTTGTGTGAACGAGTCTGATAATTAAATGAAAGTGAAGTTGAGTGAATACAGTGAAACGTGTGGTTATGAGTGTTAAAAGTAACCCCCATTTTGTGTTCGTGTTTCTTTCGCCTCCTGATATTGCGGCGAACTTGTAGTGAAGTTGGATACTTGTCGTTTTGATCGTAGGTATTTACATTAACGTAAAGTGAAGGAGATTAGACTTTCTAAGTACGAGTATCAGAAGAGATGTGAATAGTCAGAGTGAGGATACAACTACATACGAATGATGAGTAGTGTAGAGTCTAGTTTTCAATGTACATCCTCCAACCGTCGACTAGTTTACAAGTTTATAGCAATGTACAGCCATGGAATGTGATATCTTTAGGAATGCATGACGTCATCAGATACTAAAATGGCCGCCACGTGTTCTCTGAGTATTGAGAGTGTCTTTCTACGTCGATCATCGAGACATTCAAGACCTGCGCGCCTGGGCGTGAACTTAAGTGGCTGTGTTCAATTGTCTACTAAATACACAATGTGATACTGTAGTAAAAATAACATAAAGTACGAACTAGTGGTTGTGTGAACGATCTGAAAAACAAATAAAAGTGAAGTTGAGAGGTTAGAATAACAAAATGTACGAACTAGTGATTGTGTGAACCACTCTGATAAATGAATGAAAGTGAAGTTGAATGAATACAGTGAAACGTGTGGTTATGAGTGTTAAAAGTAACCCCCATATTTTGTTCGTGTTTCTTTCGCCTCCTGATAGTACGGCGAACTTGTAGTGAAGTTGGATACTTCTCGTTTTGATCGCAGGTATTTAAATTAACGTAAAGTGAAGGAGATTAGACTTTCTAAGTACGAGTATCAGAAGAGATGTGAATAGTCAGAGTGAAGGGACAACTACATACGAATGATGAGTAGTATAGAGTCTAGTTTTCATTGTACATCCACCAACCGTCGACTAGTTTACAAGTTTATAGCAATGTACAGCCATGGAATGTGATAAGTTTAGGGATGCATGACGTCATCAGATACTAAAATGGCCGCCACGTGTTCTCTGAGTATTGAGAGTGTCTTTCTACGTCAGTCATCGAGACATTCAAGACCTGCGCGCCTGGGCGTGAACTTAAGTGGCTGTGTTCAATTGTCTACTAAATACGCAATGTGATACTGTAGTAAAAATAACATAAAGTACGAACTAGTGGTTGTGTGAACTATCTGAAAAATAAATAAAAGTGAAGTTGAGAGGTTAGAATAACAAAATGTACGAACTAGTGGTTGTGTGAACGAGTCTGATAATTAAATGAAAGTGAAGTTGAGTGAATACAGTGAAACGTGTGGTTATGAGTGTTAAAAGTAACCCCCATATTGTGTTCGTGTTTCTTTCGCCTCCTGATAGTGCGGCGAACTTGTAGTGAAGTTGGATACTTGTCGTTTTGATCGTAGGTATTTACATTAACGTAAAGTGAAGGAGATTAGACTTTCTAAGTACGAGTATCAGAAGAGATGTGAATAGTCAGAGTGAGGATACAACTACATACGAATGATGAGTAGTGTAGAGTCTAGTTTTCATTGTACATCCTCCAACCGTCGACTAGTTTACAAGTTTATAGCAATGTACAGCCATGGAATGTGATAAGTTTAGGGATGCATGACGTCATCAGATACTAAAATGGCCGCCACGTGTTCTCTGAGTATTGAGAGTGTCTTTCTACGTCAGTCATCGAGACATTCAAGACCTGCGCGCCTGGGCGTGAACTTAAGTGGCTGTGTTCAATTGTCTACTAAATACGCAATGTGATACTGTAGTAAAAATAACATAAAGTACGAACTAGTGATTGTGTGAACCACTCTGATAAATGAATGAAAGTGAAGTTGAGTGAATACAGTGAAACGTGTGGTTATGAGTGTTAAAAGTAACCCCATTTTGTGTTCGTGTTTCTTTCGCCTCCTGATAGTGCGGCGAACTTGTAGTGAAGTTGGATACTTGTCGTTTTGATCGTAGGTATTTACATTAACGTAAAGTGAAGGAGATTAGACTTTCTAAGTACGAGTATCAGAAGAGATGTGAATAGTCAGAGTGAGGATACAACTACATACGAATGATGAGTAGTGTAGAGTCTAGTTTTCAATGTACATCCTCCAACCGTCGACTAGTTTACAAGTTTATAGCAATGTACAGCCATGGAATGTGATAAGTTTAGGGATGCATGACGTCATCAGATACTAAAATGCCCGCCACGTGTTCTCTGACTATTGAGAGTGTCTTTCTACGTCAGTCATCGAGACATTCAAGACCTGCGCGCCTGGGCGTGAACTTAAGTGGCTGTGTTCAATTGTCTACTAAATACGCAATGTGATACTGTAGTAAAAATAACATAAAGTGCGAACTAGTGGTTGTGTGAACGAGTCTGATAATTAAATGAAAGTGAAGTTGAGTGAATACAGTGAAACGTGTGGTTATGAGTGTTAAAAGTAACCCCCATTTTGTGTTCGTGTTTCTTTCGCCTCCTGATAGTGCGGCGAACTTGTAGTGAAGTTGGATACTTGTCGTTTTGATCGTAGGTATTTACATTAACGTAAAGTGAAGGAGATTAGACTTTCTAAGTACGAGTATCAGAAGAGATGTGAATAGTCAGAGTGAGGATACAACTACATACGAATGATGAGTAGTGTAGAGTCTAGTTTTCATTGTACATCCTCCAATCGTCGACTAGTTTACAAGTTTATAGCAATGTACAGCCATGGAATGTGATAAGTTTAGGGATGCATGACGTCATCAGATACTAAAATGGCCGCCACGTGTTCTCTGAGTATTGAGAGTGTCTTTCTACGTCGATCGTCGAGACATTCAAGACCTGCGCGCCTGGGCGTGAACTTAAGTGGCTGTATTCAATTGTCTACTAAATACGCAATGTGATACTGTAGTAAAAATAACATAAAGTACGAACTAGTGGTTGTGTCAACGATCTGAAAAATAAATAAAAGTGAAGTTGAGAGGTTAGAATAACAAAATGTACGAACTAGTGATTGTGTGAACCACTCTGATAAATGAATGAAAGTGAAGTTGAGTGAATACAGTGAAACGTGTGGTTATGAGTGTTAAAAGTAACCCCCATATTGTGTTCGTGTTTCTTTCGCCTCCTGATAGTGCGGCGAACTTGTAGTGAAGTTGGATACTTGTCGTTTTGATCGTAGGTATTTACATTAACGTAAAGTGAAGGAGATTAGACTTTCTAAGTACGAGTATCAGAAGAGATGTGAATAGTCAGAGTGAGGATACAACTACATACGAATGATGGGTAGTGTAGAGTCTAGTTTTCAATGTACATCCTCCAACCGTCGACTAGTTTACAAGTTTATAGCAATGTACAGCCATGGAATGTGATAACTTTAGGGATGCATGACGTCATCAGATACTAAAATGGCCGCCACGTGTTCTCTGAGTATTGAGAGTGTCTTTCTACGTCAGTCATCGAGACATTCAAGACCTGCGCGCCTGGGCGTGAACTTAAGTGGCTGTGTTCAATTGTCTACTAAATACGCAATGTGATACTGTATTAAAAATAACATAAAGTACGAACTAGTGGTTGTGTTCAATTGTCTACTAAATACGCAATGTGATACTGTATTAAAAATAACATAAAGTACGAACTAGTGGTTGTGTGAACGAGTCTGATAATTAAATGAAAGTGAAGTTGAGTGAATACAGTGACACGTGTGGTTATGAGTGTTAAAAGTAAACCCCATTTTGTGTTCGTGTTTCTTTCGCCTCCTGATATTGAGGCGAATTTGTAGTGAAGTTGGATACTTGTCGTTTTGATCGTAGGTATTTAGATTAACGTAAAGTGAAGGAGATTAGACTTTCTAAGTACGAGTATCAGAAGAGATGTGAATAGTCAGAGTGAGGAGACAACTACATACGAATGATGAGTAGTATAGAGTCTAGTTTTCATTGTACATCCTCCAACCGTCGACTTGTTTACAAGTTTATAGCAATGTACAGCCATGGAATGCGATAAGTTTAGGGATGAATGACGTCATCAGATACTAAAATGGCCGCCACGTGTTCTCTGACTATTGAGAGTGTCTTTCTACGTCCGTCATCGAGACATTCAAGACCTGCGCGCCTGGGCGTGAACTTAAGTGGCTGTGTTCAATTGTCTACTAAATACGCAATGTGATACTGTAGTAAAAATAACATAAAGTACGAACTAGTGGTTGTGTGAACGATCTGAAAAATAAATAAAAGTGAAGTTGAGAGGTTAGAATAACAAAATGTACGAACTAGTGGTTGTGTGAACGAGTCTGATAATTAAATGAAAGTGAAGTTGAGTGAATACAGTGAAACGTGTGGTTATGAGTGTTAAAAGTAACCCCCATTTTGTGTTCGTGTTTCTTTCGCCCCCTGATATTGCGGCGAACTTGTAGTGAAGTTGGATACTTGTCGTTTTGATCGTAGGTATTTACATTAACGTAAAGTGAAGGAGATTAGACTTTCTAAGTACGAGTATCAGAAGAGATGTGAATAGTCAGAGTGAGGATACAACTACATACGAATGATGAGTAGTGTAGAGTCTAGTTTTCAATGTACATCCTCCAACCGTCGACTAGTTTACAAGTTTATAGCAATGTACAGCCATGGAATGTGATATCTTTAGGAATGGATGACGTCATCAGATACTAAAATGGCCGCCACGTGTTCTCTGAGTATTGAGAGTGTCTTTCTACGTCGATCATCGAGACATTCAAGACCTGCGCGCCTCGGCGTGAACTTAAGTGGCTGTGTTCAATTGTCTACTAAATACGCAATGTGATACTGTAGTAAAAATAACATAAAGTACGAACTAGTGGTTGTGTGAACGATCTGAAAAATAAATAAAAGTGAAGTTGAGAGGTTAGAATAACAAAATGTACGAACTAGTGATTGTGTGAACCACTCTGATAAATGAATGAAAGTGAAGTTGAGTGAATACAGTGAAAAGTGTGGTTATGAGTGTTAAAAGTAACCCCCATATTGTGTTCGTGTTTCTTTCGCCTCCTGATAGTGCGGCGAACTTGTAGTGAAGTTGGATACTTGTCGTTTTGATCGTAGGTATTTAGATTAACGTAAAGTGAAGGAGATTAGACTTTCTAAGTACGAGTATCAGAAGAGATGTGAATAGTCAGAGTGAGGATACAACTACATACGAATGATGAGTAGTGTAGAGTCTAGTTTTCATTGTACATCCTCCAACCGTCGACTAGTTTACAAGTTTATAGCAATGTACAGCCATGGAATGTGATAAGTTTAGGGATGCATGACGTCATCAGATACTAAAATGGCCGCCACGTGTTCTCTGAGTATTTAGAGTGTCTTTCTACGTCGATCATCGAGACATTCAAGACCTGCGCGCCTCGGCGTGAACTTAAGTGGCTGTGTTCAATTGTCTACTAAATACGCAATGTGATACTGTAGTAAAAATAACATAAAGTACGAACTAGTGGTTGTGTGAACGATCTGAAAAATAAATAAAAGTGAAGTTGAGAGGTTAGAATAACAAAATGTACGAACTAGTGATTGTGTGAACCACTCTGATAAATGAATGAAAGTGAAGTTGAGTGAATACAGTGAAAAGTGTGGTTATGAGTGTTAAAAGTAACCCCCATATTGTGTTCGTGTTTCTTTCGCCTCCTGATAGTGCGGCGAAATTGTAGTGAAGTTGGATACTTGTCGTTTTGATCGTAGGTATTTAGATTAACGTAAAGTGAAGGAGATTAGACTTTCTAAGTACGAGTATCAGAAGAGATGTGAATAGTCAGAGTGAAGAGACAACTACATACGAATGATGAGTAGTATAGAGTGTAGTTTTCATTGTACATCCTCCAACCGTCGACTAGTTTACAAGTTTATAGCAATGTACAGCCATGGAATGTGATAAGTTTAGGGATGCATGACGTCATCAGATACTAAAATGGCCGCCACGTGTTCTCTGAGTATTGAGAGTGTCTTTCTACGTCAGTCATCGAGACATTCAAGACCTGCGCGCCTGGGCGTGAACTTAAGTGGCTGTGTTCAATTGTCTACTAAATACGCAATGTGATACTGTAGTAAAAATAACATAAAGTACGAACTAGTGGTTGTGTGAACGAGTCTGATAATTAAATGAAAGTGAAGTTGAGTGAATACAGTGAAACGTGTGGTTATGATTGTTAAAAGTAACCCCCATTTTGTGTTCGTGTTTCTTTCGCCTCCTGATATTGCGGCGAACTTGTAGTGAAGTTGGATACTTGTCGTTTTGATCGTAGGTATTTACATTAACGTAAAGTGAAGGAGATTAGACTTTCTAAGTACGAGTATCAGAAGAGATGTGAATAGTCAGAGTGAGGATACAACTAAATACGAATGATGAGTAGTGTAGAGTCTAGTTTTCATTGTACATCCTCCAATCGTCGACTAGTTTACAAGTTTATAGCAATGTACAGCCATGGAATGTGATAAGTTTAGGGATGCATGACGTCATCAGATACTAAAATGGCCGCCACGTGTTCTCTGAGTATTGAGAGTGTCTTTCTACGTCGATCATCGAGACATTCAAGACCTGCGCGCCTGGGCGTGAACTTAAGTGGCTGTATTCAATTGTCTACTAAATACGCAATGTGATACTGTAGTAAAAATAACATAAAGTACGAACTAGTGGTTGTGTCAACGATCTGAAAAATAAATAAAAGTGAAGTTGAGAGGTTAGAATAACAAAATGTACGAACTAGTGATTGTGTGAACCACTCTGATAAATGAATGAAAGTGAAGTTGAGTGAATACAGTGAAACGTGTGGTTATGAGTGTTAAAAGTAACCCCCATATTGTGTTCGTGTTTCTTTCGCCTCCTGATAGTGCGGCGAACTTGTAGTGAAGTTGGATACTTGTCGTTTTGATCGTAGGTATTTACATTAACGTAAAGTGAAGGAGATTAGACTTTCTAAGTACGAGTATCAGAAGAGATGTGAATAGTCAGAGTGAGGATACAACTACATACGAATGATGGGTAGTGTAGAGTCTAGTTTTCAATGTACATCCTCCAACCGTCGACTAGTTTACAAGTTTATAGCAATGTACAGCCATGGAATGTGATAACTTTAGGGATGCATGACGTCATCAGATACTAAAATGGCCGCCACGTGTTCTCTGAGTATTGAGAGTGTCTTTCTACGTCGATCATCGAGACATTCAAGACCTGCGCGCCTCGGCGTGAACTTAAGTGGCTGTGTTCAATTGTCTACTAAATACGCAATGTGATACTGTAGTAAAAATAACATAAAGTACGAACTAGTGGTTGTGTGAACGATCTGAAAAATAAATAAAAGTGAAGTTGAGAGGTTAGAATAACAAAATGTACGAACTAGTGGTTGTGTGAACGAGTCTGATAATTAAATGAAAGTGAAGTTGAGTGAATACAGTGAAACGTGTGGTTATGAGTGTTAAAAGTAACCCCCATATTGTGTTCGTGTTTCTTTCGCCTCCTGATAGTGCGGCGAACTTGTAGTGAAGTTGGATACTTGTCGTTTTGATCGTAGGTATTTAGATTAACGTAAAGTGAAGGAGATTAGATTAACGGTATTTAGATTAACGTAAAGTGAAGGAGATTAGACTTTGTAAGTACGAGTATCAGAAGAGATGTGAATAGTCAGAGTGAAGAGACAACTACATACGAATGATGAGTAGTATAGAGTGTAGTTTTCATTGTACATCCTCCAACCGTCGACTAGTTTACAAGTTTATAGCAATGTACAGCCATGGAATGTGATAACTTTAGGGATGCATGACGTCATGAGATACTAAAATGGCCGCCACGTGTTCTCTGAGTATTGAGAGTATCTTTCTACGTCGATCATCGAGACATTCAAGACCTGCGCGCCTCGGCGTGAACTTAAGTGGCTGTGTTCAATTGTCTACTAAATACGCAATGTGATACTGTAGTAAAAATAACATAAAGTACGAACTAGTGGTTGTGTGTACGATCTGAAAAATAAATAAAAGTGAAGTTGAGAGGTTAGAATAACAAAATGTACGAACTAGTGATTGTGTGAACCACTCTGATAAATGAATGAAAGTGAAGTTGAGTGAATACAGTGAAACGTGTGGTTATGAGTGTTAAAAGTAACCCCCATTTTGTGTTCGTGTTTCTTTCGCCTCCTGATATTGCGGCGAACTTGTAGTGAAGTTGGATACTTGTCGTTTTGATCGTAGGTATTTACATTAACGTAAAGTGAAGGAGATTAGACTTTCTAAGTACGAGTATCAGAAGAGATGTGAATAGTCAGAGTGAGGATACAACTACATACGAATGATGAGTAGTGTAGAGTCTAGTTTTCATTGTACATCCTCCAACCGTCGACTAGTTTACAAGTTTATAGCAATGTACAGCCATGGAATGTGATAAGTTTAGGGATGCATGACGTCATCAGATACTAAAATGGCCGCCACGTGTTCTCTGAGTATTGAGAGTGTCTTTCTACGTCAGTCATCGAGACATTCAAGACCTGCGCGCCTGGGCGTGAACTTAAGTGGCTGTGTTCAATTGTCTACTAAATACGCAATGTGATACTGTAGTAAAAATAACATAAAGTACGAACTAGTGATTGTGTGAACCACTCTGATAAATGAATGAAAGTGAAGTTGAGTGAATACAGTGAAACGTGTGGTTATGAGTGTTAAAAGTAACCCCCATTTTGTGTTCGTGTTTCTTTCGCCTCCTGATAGTGCGGCGAACTTGTAGTGAAGTTGGATACTTGTCGTTTTGATCGTAGGTATTTACATTAACGTAAAGTGAAGGAGATTAGACTTTCTAAGTACGAGTATCAGAAGAGATGTGAATAGTCAGAGTGAGGATACAACTACATACGAATGATGAGTAGTGTAGAGTCTAGTTTTCAATGTACATCCTCCAACCGTCGACTAGTTTACAAGTTTATAGCAATGTACAGCCATGGAATGTGATAAGTTTAGGGATGCATGACGTCATCAGATACTAAAATGCCCGCCACGTGTTCTCTGACTATTGAGAGTGTCTTTCTACGTCAGTCATCGAGACATTCAAGACCTGCGCGCCTGGGCGTGAACTTAAGTGGCTGTGTTCAATTGTCTACTAAATACGCAATGTGATACTGTAGTAAAAATAACATAAAGTGCGAACTAGTGGTTGTGTGAACGAGTCTGATAATTAAATGAAAGTGAAGTTGAGTGAATACAGTGAAACGTGTAGTTATGAGTGTTAAAAGTAACCCCCATTTTGTGTTCGTGTTTCTTTCGCCTCCTGATATTGCGGCGAACTTGTACTGAAGTTGGATACTTGTCGTTTTGATCGTAGGTATTTACATTAACGTAAAGTGAAGGAGATTAGACTTTCTAAGTACGAGTATCAGAAGAGATGTGAATAGTCAGAGTGAGGATACAACTACATACGAATGATGAGTAGTGTAGAGTCTAGTTTTCATTGTACATCCTCCAACCGTCGACTAGTTTACAAGTTTATAGCAATGTACAGCCATGGAATGTGATAAGTTTAGGGATGCATGACGTCATCAGATACTAAAATGGCCGCCACGTGTTCTCTGAGTATTGAGAGTGTCTTCCTACGTCGATCATCGAGACATTCAAGACCTGCGCGCCTCGGCGTGAACTTAAGTGGCTGTGTTCAATTGTCTACTAAATACGCAATGTGATACTGTAGTAAAAATAACATAAAGACGGAACTAGTGGTTGTGTGAACGATCTGAAAAATAAATAAAAGTGAAGTTGAGAGGTTAGAATAACAAAATGTACGAACTAGTGATTGTGTGAACCACTCTGATAAGTGAATGAAAGTGAAGTTGAGTGAATACAGTGAAACGTGTGTTTGAGTGTTAAAAGTAACCCAATATTGTGTTCGTGTTTCTTTCGCCTCCTGATAGTGCGGCGAACTTGTAGTGAAGTTGGATACTTGTCGTTTTGATCGTAGGTATTTAGATTAACGTAAAGTGAAGGAGATTAGACTTTCTAAGTACGAGTATCAGAAGAGATGTGAATAGTCAGAGTGAGGAGACAACTACATACGAATGATGAGTAGTATAGAGTCTAGTTTTCATTGTACATCTTCCAACCGTCGACTAGTTTACAAGTTTATAGCAATGTACAGCCATGGAATGTGATAAGTTTAGGGATGAATGACGTCATCAGATACTAAAATGGCCGCCACGTGTTCTCTGACTATTGAGAGTGTCTTTCTACGTAAGTCATCGAGACATTCAAGACCTGCGCGCCTGGGCGTGAACTTAAGTGGCTGTGTTCAATTGTCTACTAAATACGCAATGTGATACTGTAGTAAAAATAACATAAAGTACGAACTAGTGGTTGTGTGAACGATCTGAAAAATAAATAAAAGTGAAGTTGAGAGGTTAGAATAACAAAATGTACGAACTAGTGATTGTGTGAACCAGTCTGATAATCAATGAAAGTGAAGTTGAGTGAATACAGTGAAACGTGTGGTTATGAGTTGTGACGGAGCTCCTGGCCGTTGGCCGGAGCTCGTCTGTTTAAAAGTAGGCGAACGGTTGAGTTTGTTTACTTTCCGAGGTCATGAACCTCGGAAAGTCGGCTTGCCGTGTATGGCAGGTGAGGGAGAGAGATAGAGAGAGATGAGTGACACTCGCCGAAGTTCAGTTGGCTTTTAGCCTCTGAACTGAGTGAGTGTGCCGAAGTAATTTTGTTGTTGGTTGTTTTTTTTGGTTTGTGAGTGAAGTGAGGAGGATTCTTTTTTTTGTGTAAGGTGTGCACCAGGTCCGGATCTTCGGTGAGTGTCTTCTTGTAGTCTCTCTCTCTCCCTCCGTGCATTTTCTTTTTTTTTTTTTTTTTGTTGTTTATTTTGTATTGCGTGCGCCGGGCCTCGTTCGGATCTCCTGGCTAATTAGCCGGAGCCTTACGACGGCCGTTAAATTTTATATTTTTAGCGTTATATATTTAGCTGCGTGGTTTTGTCGCCGATTCGCCGTCACCGATTGTTGTATTTTCTTTTGTTGCGCCTTAATTTTTATAACTTTCTTTGTTGATAGCGTTAATAAATTTTGTTTTTTTTTTACGTTATTTCGCGCGTCCAATTATTTACACGCCTGCTAACTCACCTGTCCTTGACCTTTCAAGGTCATTATATCCTGGCGCATATTAGGCCGTAAGCGCGCCTCTTACCTTCCCCTTTTCTCATTTTTTTTTGCGTTTTAGTTGCGGTAGTTAGACGGTAAAATTAATTTCGACGCGACCGGAGGTGATTGACCTTCATCCACAAGGTAAGTTTCCCTCCCTTGACAGCTATAGGGCTATTTCGCGTTGCATGGCATCCCTTGTGGGGAACATAGTGTGCGCTGGGAATAGGTGAGTGCGGCGTTAACGTAGTTGCGCGTGAGTTTTTTTTGTTTGTTGTGTTTGCGCGCGAGATTCGGCGAGCGGCGACGGTTAAGGCGGCAGAGCGGAGCGCGAATTTTAGTTTGCGCTCTGTCTCTCTCTTGCGCCTGCATCTGTCTCGCTCTAACTTTGGCTCAGTAACGGCCGCTGGTGGCGTTGTGGCTAACTAGCCCAACTACAGTGCTACCAGCTGGCCGCAGTGTAAAGGCGCGCCCACACCGATACGGTGTAATGGCGAGCCTACACCTGAGCAGGTGTAAAGGTGGTGGTCCACTGAGGCCAGGTAAAGGTTGGCCTCCACCTACTGGTGTGTAGGTGTTAAGGTGGGCTTCCACTGAGACCACCTTTAAGGTTGGTCTCCACCGAGGGCTAACCAGGTGCAGGTGAGCATCCACCGAGGTCAGCTTAAGGGTTGGCCTCCACCTAAGGGTATTAGGTGTAAGGGTGGGCTATCGCCTGAGCCGACTGGAAGTGACACGCACTACTTTAGGGTTAGAGGCGTGGTGTGGTACCCAAAAGGGGTTGCCCACTTCGCCGTTAGGAGTGTTGGTATAGGGGATATACCACATATACTGGATTTCATAACTGGCCGATAGAGGGCCGTTGGGATCGCAGGATCACTTCGTGACGTGGTCAGTGACCATCATAACGGTCATTGGTCTTTCCACGACTCCCTTAGTGTTAAGGCGAGCGGCGGTCACTGTTTTAGGTTTATTGGGCCCTACTATTGTTTTTTTTTATTATTTATATATAGTTTTTTTTTATTTATTTTTATTTTTATTCTTATAGTCTATTTTTTTTTTTATTTATTATTTATTATCAAGCCATCGTAGGCGCGTTTCGTTCCCGAGGTAGCATTGCGCGATAGCGACATTTTTTTTTTTTTTTTCGCCATGTTATTGTCGTGCGATAGGGAGCTTAGGATGCGCCGCATAAAAAAGGACGCGGGCGTTCAGGCTTTGGTGCGAGAGCTCTCGGGAGCAAATTTTGATGAGATGCGCGACCTAGCGGAGCAATTGGGAGTGAGGGCCGAAGGTACTCCTGAAGAGTTGAGGGATCGGCTCTTGAGAGTGATGGTCTACCGTAATAGACCAGAGCTCAACCCTCCCATTGCTCCTAGCGACTTCGCCGCTGACGAGGTGCCCTTCCCTCAGTCTCGGGAGGCGCAAAGCATCTTGCGCGAGGAGTCGAGGGAGGTGAACTTCCGCGTTGACGCCGATTGTGCGGTCGACGCGGAGGTTCAAGGGATCCAGCGCGATAGTTGTGGCGCGCTGGATTTATCTCTGGCTACGGCGAGGTCGCGCGTCTCTGAGGCGCGTGAAGTTCGTGACCGCGTGGACATGAGACCTGATGGGGGGGGCCAACAGACCCGTGGAGGGGCGTCGTCAGGTAGCGAGACGATGCCTCAGCATCAAACGGTTGTGGCAGAAGTCCACGACCAATGGGTCGCTAAAAGAGCGGCCCCCACCTTTGTGCCACCTCCAGCGCATGCGCAGGTGAATGTGCGACCATCGCTTCGGTCTAGGGAAGACCTTGAGGCGATGGTACTCTTCGGGAGAGTGCCGCCACCTCCCAAAGGGGCAAGAGGGCGCAGGGATGTATGGCCGTGTCCCCGGTCTGCGCTTCTAGCCCTCGAGGAGTGTTGGAGCCACCTCCGAGCACATATGCGCATGCGCGGGGGCATACTCGCGAGTTACAGCGCGCCTATTGTGGGAAGGGAATCCCTACGGTAGGTTTGTCGACCCATGAAGTTTCGGCGGGAGGTTGTAGGCCCAAATCACGCGTCATGGGACCTGGGCCCAACACTTATGCGAGTGTGACCGCTGCGAGAGTGCCTTTAAAGGGCACGGAAAATGTTCACGAGACCGCCAGGCGCAAACCAACGCTGGCGGCCCGTAGCGCGCCCTCATCGGACTCTGAGGAGTCAGGTTCGAGGAGCTCGCGGACCAGCTCAAGTGGTGAGTCTTTCAGGAGAAGACCGCCATCGCAGCGCGATAGCGAGGCAACCTCCGGAAATAAGGGCGGGCGTTCGAGGCATCGGAGGAGACGCAGACGCCAAAATACGTACGGCGTTGAGTACGATGGCGTCAGCGCTCTCCGAGCCTTCCGCCTGCAGTTTACAGGGGAAGGTGGCTTTAGCCCAGAAAGTTTTCTGGAGCGAGTCAGGAAGTGTCAAGAATTTTACGACATTCCTGACTCGGAGATGCTTGCCGCTTTACCCACGGCATTTAGTGGTACAGCCGCCGCCTGGTTCGAGAACAACGAACTGGGCTGGCGCTTTATGAGCGATTTCATCGCCGATTTCCGCTCCCACTTTTGCCGGCGTTTCTCTGACACCGATCTGGATCGAGAGCTGATGCGTCGAACCCAGGGTGAGGGCGAGCGCCTCGGCGATTATATAACGGCCTGTAGGTGTATCTTCAGGCGTTATCGAAGGCCGCCGTCGGAGAGAACGCAGGTGAAAAGAATAATCGCTAACCTGCACCCCAAGTATTGAGGTTCATTGATGGCAAATCCATACGCGATTTTGCTGACCTCAAGTACTATGGGGAGAAATTTGAGCGAAGACGAGAGAGGGAGTTGGGATACGTACCTCCCCCGTCGAAGGATAAGATGTTGGTGCCTGGCGCAGCTTATATAGCTCCCAAGGCCCAACCTAAACGGGTTGCAGCAGTGGCTGTACATGAGGAGAGGAAAAAGCCCTCGAAGGATAAAGGGCTCTCCGAAGGAAAGAGAGAGCCCAGAAGACGACGGAAGTCGAAATCCTCGTCAGGCAGCAGCGGCGAAATGGCGGTTATCGCTATGGGTGGCGGTAAAACGCCCCCAGCGGTAAATGCCGTCCAGCAGGGCCAACATAGGGCCAAACAGCCCAATAGTGGCCCGAGGGTGACTTTAGTCAACCCTCCAAATGCTGCTCCGTCGCTTTTGCCACGGGTCCAACACGGTACGGGGTTGGGTCAATCGGCAGGGCCATTCTCGGGCAACTGCTTCGTTTGTGGAGCACCTGGCCATAGAGCGTCCACGTGCCCAACACGTCAGCGGGCAGTCACTTGTTTCAAGTGTGGACAGGCTGGCCATTACGCAAATAATTGCGTAATGAGATTTGACGCTCGGGTCAGGAGTTGTCCGAAGTGTGGCACTCCGAACTGCTCGTTCTTGACCTGCCCAAACTGTGCCGATTTAGTGGACCAGTGGGTAAAAGAGCGTGCGGAGGCGACGAGCCGCCCTGCGACCTCCGCAGCAGTGAATGCCATAGGGCGGAGGAAGTAGGTGCTGTCAGCGGGGTAAGAGAGTCATTACATGTTAAGGTAATGACTCCCCACCCAAGTGTGGAGAATTTCTGGCGCGAAACTGTAAAAGGTTTTGAAGCGTTAGGACCCACCGACTCTTTAAATGAGTTAGGTGAAGGCTTGATGATCGCTGGTGCGCCGTCAGCCTTGGAGGGGGCAGAGGCCGTGGAAAACACGGCTAAAACTTCCGAAAGAGCTGAAGAAGGGCGTAACCGAGAAGAAATTGCGTCGCGGACAACTAGGACTTCGCCATGCTATACTGGTAACAAAGTGCCATTAGCATGGGAGCATGCGCAGGAATCTAACATTCTGTTGTTTCCAGCTGGCAAAGATATGCCGCTGACAACTGCGCATGCGTCGGAGTCATTAACCGAGAATGGCGTCACAAAACCTAGTCATCTAGAGAAGTCTGTGACGCGTCGTGACGTAATAGAACGCGGTCATGAGACGACATTGGTACCACAGCAAGACGTCACAGTACATGGTCATGGAGACGACATAATTCTTGAGGCTATCGAGGAGCCCGAGGTTGTGAACGTCTCTATGATGGAAAACAGGCGCCTGCTGGTAGTGAGTATTGGGGGTCAGCCATACTCCGCTCTACTCGACCAGGGTGCCCAAGTGACTGTTGTGGGTAAGAGAATCGCTGAGAAATATGCCCAAAGACTCTCGCCATGCACTGTGCCACTCACGAATGCATCAAACGGGGTGATGAGGACGGCTGGCAACTTGAATCTGATTTTTGAAATCGATTCAGTGGTGAGAGTCATTGAGGCATGCGCAGTACTGGAAGATCTCGCTTATGAGATCTACCTGGGTGCAGATTTCTATGACAGCTTTAATCTTGTCATAGACTGCGGCAATCACGTGTGGCGTGTAGGCGAGCGTGCAAATTGGCATGTATTTGCAGAGCGGAAGCACGATAACGTGTGCTTCCCTGCGAAACTCGCCATAAGCGACCAACGTTGACAGCAGAGATTGCTGGTCTATCGTTGCTGAGAAGTGGCGAAAAAGACAAGATTGCCCAATTGCTTCGGAGGGTAATCCCAAAAGAGTCACCGGCTTTCACGATCTTAATAGAGCACGTGATCGAGGTAGTGGATGAGCGGCCTAAGAAGGCAGCACCTCGCCGGTATTCTCAACCCATACTTAGCTTCATGAGAGATGAGGTTAAGGAATGGTGGGACAAGGGGTTAATAAGACCCTCCAGGAGTGGTTGGAGTAGCGCGCCTGTTGTGGTCCGCAAACAGGACGGATCAAACAGGTTTTGTATCGACTTTCGTGAACTGAATAAGGTCACGAAGGTCGACGCGTACCCATCGCCGAGTGTGGATAGCATTCTCGATAAATTGCGAGGAGCCGTGTACATCTCGAAAATCGACTTGCGTAGTGCCTACCTACAAATAGGGATGGCAGAGTCGAGTAAGAGGTATACGGCTTTCCCAGTACCTGGTTATGGACTGTGGGAGTTCGAGAGAATGCCCTTCGGCTTGATGAACGCAGGCGCTACGTTCAATCGGCTTATGGACGCCCTTTTTGGACCAGAGTTCGAGCCGTACGTCTTTAAGTACTTAGATGACTTAATTATAGTCAGCGGCACGTTCTCTGATCACTTGACTTGGCTAGAACTGGCGTTAAAGAGGCTGGTAGAGAATGGCCTTGAGATAAATGTCGAGAAGAGCGAATTCGGTTGCTCTTCGGTAACATTTCTCGGCTATCTCCTCGATGCAGAGGGTTTAAGACCCGATCCTGATCGAGTGAAACCAGTTCTCGAATATCCAGTGCCAGGAAATGTTAAACAGCTCAGACGTTTCTTGGGCATGGTTGGTTGGTATGCCAGATTCATCGAGCACGAGAGTGATATTAAAGTACCTCTCACAAAATTAATTAAGAAGGATGTAAGATGGAATTGGGGCACAGAGCAACAGGAGGCCTTCGAGGAGCTAAAAAAAGCTTTAACTCAGGCCCCTGTGCTTGCAAGGCCAGATTTTGACAAAGAGTTCTTCGTCCACTGTGACGGCTCGTCCTTTGAGCTGGGAGCTTGCCTAGTACAGAGAGACAATGATGGCTATGAGCATCCGATCTGCTACGCAAGCAGAATGCTCAACGAGCATGAGCGCAACTACTCGGTATCGGAAATCGAGTGTTTAGCGCTCTTGTTCGCCATCAAGAAGTTTCGACCTTACATAGAGGGCACGAAATTCACAGCCGTAACCGACCACACAGCTCTGACCTGGCTAAGGAACAAAAAGACCCTGCTGGTCGACTCGCGAGATGGATTCTCGAGCTTCAGCAATGGAACTTTGAGATAGTGTATCGCAAAGGAGCGATGCACCACGTGCCAGATGCACTGTCTCGTGAGTTCGAGAATGAAGCGGAATTCGCAGCTTTCGAGGGGGTAAAAGACCCTTGGTACCTGAGGCGAGTGACTGATGTCACAACGCGCCCGGAGAAATATCCGGATTGGAAGGTCGAGGAGGGAGTGTTGTATCGTTACACACGAAATGACCTTCTCGACCCCATTCAGGATCACGAAGAGCGATGGCGGTTGGTTGTGCCAAGCGAATTCCGCGAGCGCGTGTTAAGAGATGCACACTGCGCACCTTCGTCGGGACACCTTGGCATGGAAAAGACCTATGACAGGGTGATCCGCGAATACTCTTGGCCAGGCGTGTGGTATGACGTAAGAGATTTTATTCAGCGTTGTCAGGAATGCCAGAGGTTCAAGGTTGAGCAAAAAGCTCCCTTGGGCCTCATGGGTAGGCGTTTAGTGGAGAGACCTTGGATAATAGTTGCGACCGATGTGGTGGAGCTACCACGGAGTAAGAATCGGTTTAAATACTTGGTGGTTTTTCAGGACTGTTTCACCAAGTGGGTGGAGTTTAAGCCACTGGCGACGGCCGATGGAAAGGCACTCGCCAGAGCTTTAGAGGAGCTCGTGTTGTTTAGATGGGAAATCCCTACCTACCTGGTAACTGATAATGGGAAGAGTTACACGGGTAAGGTGTTTGAGGATACCCTCAAAGAGTATAACATACAGCACGTGCTCACTCCTCCATACCACCAACAAGCCGATTTCGTGGAGCGCTCCATCAAGACGCTCAAAACAATGATATCCATTTTCCTGGACGGTGACCACCGCGAATGGGACCGGCATTTGCACGAGTTTCGCCATGCGGTAAACACGGCGATCCAATCGAGCACGAAGGTCTCGCCGGCGTTCTTGAATTTTGGGAGAAACCCCCAACAACCCAAGAGCTTACGCCGCGAGACCGAGAAACGAGGCCTGGTCATAAAAATAAATCCTGAGGTATGGAAAGACCGTCTGCGCAGGTTAGGAGCGCTGCAGGATTTGGTGATTCGCCATCTTGAGGCAGCGCAAGACCGCCAGAAACGGTATTATGACCGAGGCCGTCGAGACGTGCGTTTTGCCGTTGGGGATTTAGTCTTGCGGAGGGTGCACTCACTATCGAGTGCGGCCGCAGGCCGAAATGCCAAGCTAGATCCCAAGTATACGGGGCCGTTCAAGATTTTGCAAACTCTCTCTCCGGAAGTATACGTCCTCGAGGTAGAAGATGGCAGGCAGGTGGCCATGGCTCATGTCTCCGAGCTTAAGCGCTACCTGCCGCCACGAACCCATTAAAATGGGGGGCCCTCTAGAGAGGTGCACGGAGGGTTAGGTTGTGCTGTCCAGGTTGTGTTGTTTTTTTTTTTGTTTTTTTTTTTTTTTTTTTTTTTTTTTTATTTATTTTTTTTTTTTTTTTTTTTTTTTTGTTGCTCTCCCCTTCTCAGATTGGCCATGGCGAGTTTCGACGAGGAGGTAGAGATGACGGGCAAACTGCTCATGGAGGAGCCGCCCGTCACTCCCGAGCCATCTGAGGCCGATGGGCTGGCTATGGAGCCGCCCATCGGCCTTTCGCTGGAGCCTGTGGCCTCCGCGGAGCATCTCGGAGCGACGGCTAGTCGGCATCAGCCCCCTGAAGCCGACATCTCTCCCGATCCTGCGATTCAGGAAATCGAGGAGAGAAGCCGCTCGCTTAACATCACCGAGGTGGCTCCGCTGGAGGTGGACAGCCAACAGGCCCAGCGAGAACTGGAGGAGGTCATGGCGGAGACAGCTGGCCCATCCAACGAGCCAGAGCGGGCCCAACCTCCTGCCTCGTCGCCTGGGAGGGTCGAGGAGACCTCCTCCTGGGACGAGCCTACGGCTCAGGTGGGGTGGACTGGCCAAAATCCGGCGGTCATTCGGGCCAACGTCATCCGGGTGCTCCGGATGTACGGTTTGGCGAGGGGAGCGCAGATGGTGTGGGACCGGTATGGCGCCGAAGGCGCCAGATATACCGACGCCTATGCCATCTCGCTCTCCTCTGGGCGGCCCGGGTCCGTTGCGGTGAGGTCCCGGGCCCCACCACCGTGTAACCCTCCCAAGAAGAGGGGGGCGTATCCCCCGGAGGGTTACTCGCGCGACGAGCGCAGGAGGGAGCAGGAGTTGGCTGCGGACAGGAAGAAGAGGGGCAGCCAAAGGGTCGGCAGGCTCCCCGATTTCCACCGTGACATGGAGTCATACTACCTTCCGACTCCATCCGGTGACGGTGCGGGGGAGGCCAGCCGACCATCGCGCGACCCACCTTCCCCGCGCAAGGCCTCCAGGCGTGTTGAGCAACGGAAACGAGCGTTGCTCCGAAAACGCCAGGAGGAGGCCGCTAGGCGCTACGGGAGCTTGGTGGGCCCGGCACAACCATCAGTGGGCCCTGTCATGGCGGCTGGCGCAAGAACGCCGCCGCCAATAACGTCAGTGGCCAAAGAGGTAGAGGGGCGAGCCCTCTATCGTATGGTGGACGGAATCCGCTTCCGCGTGCTCGGGGACGGAGCGGTGGCCGCCATTTGCGCCGTTTGGAGGGGCTTGACCGGCCTCCAACGCTCGGAGTTGCAGGCTCGCGCCCAGGCAATGGAGCCACTGGCGCGCCTGCGGCTCTAGGCTGGAGGTAGAGTTGGTTCTACCGAGCGGCGGCATATTCTTTTTTTTTTATTATTATTATCTTTATTTTATTTTTATTTTTACTTATGTTATATTTGGGTTTATGGTGTTGGGCTTGGTCTTTTTACTTTTTGTTTATTCTTGGGGTTTTTCTTATTATTTTATTCTATTTAGCATGGCGGCCGCAGGCGGTTGAGCTGCCGCGTCCTCGAGGGAGCGTCAGCTCTGGAGGGGGCTGTGACGGAGCTCCTGGCCGTTGGCCGGAGCTCGTCTGTTTAAAAGTAGGCGAACGGTTGAGTTTGTTTACTTTCCGAGGTCATGAACCTCGGAAAGTCGGCTTGCCGTGTATGGCAGGTGAGGGAGAGAGATAGAGAGAGATGAGTGACACTCGCCGAAGTTCAGTTGGCCTTTAGCCTCTGAACTGAGTGAGTGTGCCGAAGTAATTTTGTTGTTGGTAGTTTTTTTTGGTTTGTGAGTGAAGTGAGGAGGATTCTTTTTTTTGTGTAAGGTGTGCACCAGGTCCGGATCTTCGGTGAGTGTCTTCTTGTTGTCTCTCTCTCTCCCTCCGTGCATTTTCTTTTTTTTTTTGTTGTTTTATTTTGTATTGCGTGCGCCGGGCCTCGTTCGGATCTCCTGGCTAATTAGCCGGAGCCTTACGACGGCCGTTAAATTTTATATTTTTAGCGTTATATATTTAGCTGCGTGGTTTTGTCGCCGATTCGCCGTCACCGATTGTTGTATTTTCTTTTGTTGCGCCTTAATTTTTATAACTTTCTTTGTTGATAGCGTTAATAAATTTTGTTTTTTTTTTTACGTTATTTCGCGCGTCCAATTATTTACACGCCTGCTAACTCACCTGTCCTTGACCTTTCAAGGTCATTATATCCTGGCGCATATTAGGCCGTAAGCGAGCCTCTTACCTTCCCCTTTTCTCATTTTTTTTTGCGTTTTAGTTGCGGTAGTTAGACGGTAAAATTAATTTCGACGCGACCGGAGGTGATTGACCTTCATCCACAAGGTAAGTTTCCCTCCCTTGACAGCTATAGGGCTATTTCGCGTTGCAGAGTGTTAAAAGTAACCCCCATTTTGTGTTCGTGTTTCTTTCGCCTCCTGATATTGCGGCGAACTTGTAGTGAAGTTGGATACTTGTCGTTTTGATCGTAGGTATTTACATTAACGTAAAGTGAAGGAGATTAGACTTTCTAAGTACGAGTATCAGAAGAGATGTGAATAGTCAGAGTGAGGAGACAACTACATACGAATGATGAGTAGTGTAAAGTCTAGTTTTCATTGTACATCCTCCAACCGTCGACTAGTTTACAAGTTTATAGCAATGTACAGCCATGGAATGTGATAAGTTTAGGGATGCATGACGTCATCAGATACTAAAATGGCCGCCACGTGTTCTCTGACTATTGAGAGTGTCTTTCTACGTCAGTCATCGAGACATTCAAGACCTGCGCGGCTGGGCGTGAACTTAAGTGGCTGTGTTCAATTGTCTACTAAATACGCAATGTGATACTGTAGTAAAAATAACATAAAGTACGAACTAGTGGTTGTGTGAACGAGTCTGATAATTAAATAAAATGAAGTTGAGAGGTTAGAATAACAAAATGTACGAACTAGTGGTTGTGTGAACGAGTCTGATAATTAAATGAAAGTGAAGTTGAGTGAATACAGTGAAACGTGTGGTTATGAGTGTTAAAAGTAACCCCCATTTTGTGTTCGTGTTTCTTTCGCCTCCTGATATTGCGGCGAACTTGTAGTGAAGTTGGATACTTGTCGTTTTGATCGTAGGTATTTACATTAACGTAAAGTGATGGAGATTAGACTTTCTAAGTACGAGTATCAGAAGAGATGTGAATAGTCAGAGTGAGGAGACAACTACATACGAATGATGAGTAGTGTAGAGTCTAGTTTTCATTGTACATCCTCCAACCGTCGACTAGTTGCAACGCGAAATAGCCCTAAAGCTACCAAGGGAGGGAAACTTACCTTGTGGATGAAGGTCAATCACCTCCGGTCGCGTCGAAATTAATTTTACCGTCTAACTACCGCAACTAAACGCAAAAAAAATGAGAAAAGGGGAAGGTAAGTGGCGCGCTTACGGCCTAATATGCGCCAGGATATAATGATCTTGAAAGGTCAAGGACAGGTGAGTTAGCAGGCGCGTAAATAATTGGACGCGCGAAATAACGTAAAAAAAAAAACAAAATTTATTAACGCTATTGACAAAGAAAGTTATAAAATTTAAGGCGCAACAAAAGAAAATACAATAATCGGTGACGGCGATTCGGCGACAAAACCACGCAGCTAAATATATAACGCTGAAAATATAAAATTTAACGGCCGTCGTAAGGCTCCGGCTAATTAGCCAGGAGATCCGAACGAGGCCCGGCGCACGCAATACAAAATAAAACAACAAAAAAAAAGAAAATGCACGGAGGGAGAGAGAGAGACAACAAGAAAACACTCACCGAAGATCCGGACCTGGTGCACACCTTACACAAAAAAAAAGAATCCTCCTCACTTCACTCACAAACCAAAAAAAGCAACCAACAACAAAATTACTTCGGCACACTCACTCAGTTCAGAGGCTAAAGGCCAACTGAACTTCGGCGAGTGTCACTCATCTCTCTCTATCTCTCTCTCTCTCACCTGCCATACACGGTAAGCCGACTTTCCGAGGTTCATGACCTCGGAAAGTAAACAAACTCAACCGTTCGCCTACTTTTAAACAGACGAGCTCCGGCCAACGGCCAGGAGCTCCGTCACAGCCCCCTCCAGAGCTGACGCTCCCTCGAGGACGCGGCAGCTCAACCGCCTGCGGCCGCCATGCTAAATAGAATAAAATAATAAGAAAAAACCCCAAGAATAATCAAAAAGTAAAAAGAACAAGCCCAACACCATAAACCCAAATATAAAATAAGTAAAAATAAAAATAAAATAAAAATAATAATAAATAAAAAAAAAAAAAAAATGCCGCCGCTCGGTAGAACCAACCCTACCTCCAGCCTAGAGCCGCAGGCGCGCCAGTGGCTCCATTGCCTGGGCGCGAGCCTGCAACTCCGAGCGTTGGAGGCCGGTCAAGCCCCTCCAAACGGCGCAAATGGCGGCCACCGCACCTGTCCCCTGAGGGTGCGGCGCCATTCCAGAAACGCAATGGATGAAGTACCCCCGCTGTTCCTCGTCCAAAGCCCAATACCGCTCCAGGACCTCCCCAACCGCGCCTCCAGGGACAAAGGGCCCCCGGGCACGGCTGACGGAGAGGCTCCCAGAGCCGAAGACGGGCGACGAGTCGCAGCAGCGGGCGCGGCGAGCGAGTTGAACGAGGAGGGTTTTCCTCTACTAGCGCTCGCCGCCTCATCCTCGCGCCTCCGGATGGCGCGCATCCTCCTGCTGCCAGCTCGCTTGGCAGGGGTCAGCGCTCCGTCCTCGAGCACGCGGAAGCGGATTCCGTCCACCATACGATAGAGGGCTCGCCCCTCTACCTCTTTGGCCACTGACGTTAAACGAATAAAATCTGTTACGTCATACCACACGCCTGGCCAAGAGTATTCGCGGATCACCCTGTCATAGGTCTTTTCCATGCCAAGGTGTCCCGACGAAGGTGCGCAGTGTGCATCTCTTAACACGCGCTCGCGGAATTCGCTTGGCACAACCAACCGCCATCGCTCTTCGTGATCCTGAATGGGGTCGAGAAGGTCATTTCGTGTGTAACGATACAACACTCCCTCCTCGACCTTCCAATCCGGATATTTCTCCGGGCGCGTTGTGACATCAGTCACTCGCCTCAGGTACCAAGTGTCTTTTACCCCCTCGAAAGCTGCGAATTCCGCTTCATTCTCGAACTCACGAGACAGTGCATCTGGCACGTGGTGCATCGCTCCTTTGCGATACACTATCTCAAAGTTCCATTGCTGAAGCTCGAGAATCCATCTCGCGAGTCGACCAGCAGGGTCTTTTTTGTTCCTTAGCCAGGTCAGAGCTGTGTGGTCGGTTACGGCTGTGAATTTCGTGCCCTCTATGTAAGGTCGAAACTTCTTGATGGCTAACCCTCTCCGAGGGTTAGAAGCGCAGACCGGAAATACGGTCATACACTCCTGCGCACTCTTGTCTCTGGGGAAAGTGGCTGCACTCTCCCCAAAGAGAACCATCGTCTCTAGTTCTTCCCTAGACCGAAGCGGTGGTCGCACATACTTCTGCGCATGCGCTAGTTCTGGCACCAAGCTGGGTGCCGCTCTTTTGGCCACCGACTGGTCGTGGACTTCGGCCACGACCGTCTGGTGCTGGGGCATCGTCTCACTAGCTGACGATGCCTCTCCACGGGCCTGTTGCCCCCCCCCCCCCATCAGGTCCCATATCCGCACGGTCACGCATATGACGCGTTTCCGAGACGCGCGACCCTGCTGTAGCCAGAGATAAATCCAGCGCGCCACAACTATCGCGCTGGATCCCCTGAATCTCTGCGTCGACCGCACAATCGGCGTCAACGCGAAAGTTAACCTCCCTCAACTCCTCGCGCAAAATACTTTGCGCCTCCCGAGACTGAGGAAAAGGCACCTCACCAGCGGCAAAATCGCTGGGAGCATTGGAAGGGTTGAGCTCTGGTCTATTTCGATAGACCATCACTCTCAAGAGCTGATCCCACAACTCTTCAGGAGTACCTTCGGCCCTCACTCCCAATTACTACGCCAGATAGCGCATCTCGTTAAAATCTGCTCGCGAGAGCTGTACTACTAAAGCCTGAACGCCCGCATCTTTCTTTATACGGCGCATCCTAAGCTCCCTGTCGCACGATAGTGGCATGTCTAGACCACGTACCGAGTCGCGTTTAAACTTAATATGGAAATCCGCAGCCTAAACGCGCCTAAAACCGCTAAATGAAACAAAAAAAAACAGTAGGGCCATAAAAATAAAAAAATACAGTGACCGCCGCTCGCTCTTGCGTTAGGGGAGTCGTGGAAAGGTCAATGTCCGTTATGTTGATCACTGACCACGTCACGAAGCGATCTCTAGACTCTAGCAGCCCTCTATTGGCCAGTTATAGAGTCTAGGATCTGTGGTGTATCCTCTACACCAGCGCCCCTACCGATGAAGTGGGCAACCCCTTGGGTACCTCACTACGCCCCTACCTCTTGAGGTAGTGTGTGCCAACCTTTAAGTTGGCTCAGGTAAGAGCTCACCCTTACACCCAATACCCTTAGGTGGAGGCCAACCTTTAAGCTGGCCTCGGTGGTAGCTCACCTAAACACTGTTTAGTCATAGGTGTAGACCAACCTTAATGTTGGCCTCAGTGGAAGCCCACCTTAACACTTACCTAGTAGTAGGTGGAGGCCATCCTTCACTTGGCCTCAGTGGACTACCACCTTTACACCTGCTCAGGTGTAGGCTTACCTTTACACTGCGGCCAGTTGGCAGAAACTATAGTTGGGCTAGTCAGCCACAACACCGCCAGCGGCCATTACTGAGCCGAAAAATAGAGAGAGATATGTGTCAAGAGGAAAAAAGACAGAGCGCAAACTGAAAAATTCTCTCTCTGTTTATATATGTCAACCATCGTCGAACACAATATTTCACGCGCAAACAACCGCTACACAAATAAAAAAATAAACAAACACGCGCAACCACTATAACGCTGCTATCACCTACTCACTTAACACATGTACTTCCCCACAAGGGTTGCCATGCAACGCGATACGCTCTATCTCTAATAGGGAAGGGAAAACTTACTTAATTGTTAAGGGTAGTCACCTTCAATCGCGTTGAAATATAAATTCGCGAATAACAATTGACACAAAAACTAATACAAGAGAAGGTAAGAGGCGCAGTTATGACCTGGCACGCGTTAGAATATCAATAACCTTGAAAGTTCAAGGACAAGTGAATGGGAAAATAGATTGTATGTGGTAACAGATACTCACGTTACACTAAATTAGTGTGTATCTACATTAAAGTTTTGGTCGTTGTTTTGTTAGAGGACCCTTTTTATGTGTCGTCGGTGTACCTATTATAGGCGGGCACCAACATTCGTTTCGGTGAGATGTAGAACCTATGCCTGAAAGTGTTATATTCCAATCGGGGCTAACAAAGTTATCCCGAAATGAGGCGTATTTACCTTGAAAAATACTCCATTACACTGGTGTATACAGGAATGATGAACGTATCATGGTTTTATCGCCTTTCCAACATAGATAAATGTTAGATGTAACAGATAAAATTGGATGCCCATTTATTATAGAATCAACTCTCCTACTAAAAATGTTTATAATGCTGTAAAATGATCTGTACCTTTTTATAACAGAATTACGCATAAATAAGATGGTACACATTGCCAATTAGTTATTTATTCAACAGCTATAACTCCAAATTTCTAGCAAAATATTTTTATACAATTATAGAAAAATTCATAAAAGTAATTTCTTAATATGTGTTATTACTTTGAGTTATACAACGCAATGATCATATTTTCATGGTAAAAGTACTCTTACAATTTTACTATGAAGTTTTGATAGAATTACTTATAACTCGAATAAACATTTGAGAACATGATAATATTATAAACATGATATTATCATTTTATAGAAAAGAATGTGTAATTTTTATTAAATTTTTGATAAACTTATTATTAACGTTCAATTGTACAGATCTTTCATATCATCATTTTCTTCCTCACTATAGTCATCATCATGTGTATGTGTTACATTTCTTGGAGTTACGGGTCTTATATGAGGGACTCGATCGTAGCTATTAGTATCATAGTCATATACCTAGAAAATAAAAGAATCATTAAAATTAGTGTCTTCTTGTAACAAATCCAACTGTGTAATACATTTTTTAATTTTATATAATTAATAACAGTTTTTTAATTATAGAGTAGAATTTAAAATATGAATTTTCAGAGGAAATATAGATCTTTAGAATTGTTTCCACCTATCGTTATCTTCACTACTCAACATTTATCATTTAGCCGAGCATATATACTTATATATGCTTGTGCTCTTTTTCTGTTCTTCTGAGGTACGAGAAAGGATGTCTGCAGAAGAAAGAGCGAAAGAGAAACAGAAAGTGAGAGAGAGAGAGAGAGAGAGAGAGAAAGAGAGACTGAATAGACAAGATGAATCAACGAAGAATAATCACATAATGTAAATGGGATATAATGGGCGTTTCCGTTCACTCTAGAAGAGTCCTAGCTATAGCTTTTAGGATACACACGGTATAATTCATATTGAACAAGAAAAGGTCAAACAATCACCAACAAATATTATTTAGAGAACTTTTCCAGATTGGATATTGATTTAAAACAAAAATAACAGCTGTTAGTGGAGGGAAAAGTGCTATTCTACCAAGATAATGTAGAAGTGCGCACAAGTGTAGTCCCCAAATCCAGGATAGCAACGTGGTAAGCAATCGTATCTTTATTATTGTCACGAATCCTACCCTTTGGCTAGTGTAGGCGCGCTCCCATAAATCCCTCATGGTTTGCGTGTACAAAAGATTAAGTTATAACTCGATCAGCAAAGATTAGAAAGCACCAAGTTTTTCACTTTTTCATTTGTCGTCTACCACGTGGCCCAGGTATGCGCCTGCCCTAAACACGTGTCGCACATGTCATATTTTTCCTTTTTTTATTGTTCATTTAATATTATAAATGTGCCCGACCCAAGATATTGTGATTTAATTTTTTTAATAATTAAATTAGTGTTTTCGATATGTTCTTCTTTGTGTCTTTTCATTTCCTATACCATGCAGTTCTTATTAAACATTTTGATATTCAACATTTTACTAGGTTTTTATATTTCATCGTGTGTTGTTCTGAAGAACAACCACTCTGCCACTTTCATTTAGGAGGATGTGTCGAGGATAACTTATTAATATAATATTCATATACTTTTTGGACAATATCTTTGGAATCTTCTTTGCGTTTGGATGGAGCTTACTATAAATAACTGTAGCGTTTGATAATGATAAAGACACCATGTCAAATTTTGACTCAGAATTAAGGGCATCATAGCATTACAGTGTGAGTTATGAAGATCGACTTCGCCTATATATTGATTATATATAGAAAAAGAATAAGGAAAAAGAACATAATATTTTATGACACCTGCCAATCTTTCCATTGCAACTTTTGATTGATCTCCTTATTTAGTAAAGAAAATCGAAACGGGGAATGAATTTATTACTGTAATGTAATTCAAATTCCGCTTTCACGTAATTAAGCAATAACAGCTCCTGTTGCTAGTAAATAATTTTTTTTCATACAAACCATGAAATCTATATTAGTAAAATAATTGTCAAAATACCATAGTATTTACTCAGCTCTTCTTTTTTGGTATTTTCGTAAAAAATAAAAAATAACTTCATTACTATTCTAGATCCCAAACCAACAACAACTAAAGAATTTCTTTCATCTGTGATGCAGCTCCTGGCTCTTGATCGAAACCCGTCTTGTCGGCTAACTAGCAGTAAGTTGTTAAAAGATCGATAATTTCGGATAATTTGTCGTGAAAATTAACTGGAGAAGGTAGAGAGAGGTAATAAGGCTTAAAGAGAGAGAGAGAGAGAGAGAGAGAGAGAGAGCGCGAACTTACGCTCGCCGGCTCAGTCGAATTTTGAAAATTGAAGGAAACAGGTTTTTTGGGTTTATTGTAAAGTGTAAAGTGTGTTCTCTCTCCGCTCCGATAGTAGTTTTCGCATTTATTTGGGTGTTATCCTGGCCTGTGCAGGTCGAAGAATCAGGTAGTTTGTGTCTTGGACTACTGTAACTGGTCAACTAGTAAGGTTTTTTCTAAGGGGCTGTTTATTAGTCTGCGTCACCACTGTGATGACCTAGCCGATGAACTAGTCATACTCTTGAAATTGAGCGTTGGAGGCCGGTCAAGCCCCTCCAAACGGCGCAAATGGCGGCCACCGCACCTGTCCCCTGAGGGTGCGGCGCCATTCCAGAAACGCAATGGATGAAGTACCCCCGCTGTTCCTCGTCCAAAGCCCAATACCGCTCCAGGACCTCCCCAACCGCGCCTCCAGGGACAAAAGGGCCCCCGGGCACGGCTGACGGAGAGGCTCCCAGAGCCGAAGACGGGCGACGAGTCGCAGCAGCGGGCGCGGCGAGCGAGTTGAACGAGGAGGGTTTTCCTCTACTAGCGCTCGCCGCCTCATCCTCGCGCCTCCGGATGGCGCGCATCCTCCTGCTGCCAGCTCGCTTGGCAGGGGTCAGCGCTCCGTCCTCGAGCACGCGGAAGCGGATTCCGTCCACCATACGATAGAGGGCTCGCCCCTCTACCTCTTTGGCCACTGACGTTAAACGAATAAAATCTGTTACGTCATACCACACGCCTGGCCAAGAGTATTCGCGGATCACCCTGTCATAGGTCTTTTCCATGCCAAGGTGTCCCGACGAAGGTGCGCAGTGTGCATCTCTTAACACGCGCTCGCGGAATTCGCTTGGCACAACCAACCGCCATCGCTCTTCGTGATCCTGAATGGGGTCGAGAAGGTCATTTCGTGTGTAACGATACAACACTCCCTCCTCGACCTTCCAATCCGGATATTTCTCCGGGCGCGTTGTGACATCAGTCACTCGCCTCAGGTACCAAGTGTCTTTTACCCCCTCGAAAGCTGCGAATTCCGCTTCATTCTCGAACTCACGAGACAGTGCATCTGGCACGTGGTGCATCGCTCCTTTGCGATACACTATCTCAAAGTTCCATTGCTGAAGCTCGAGAATCCATCTCGCGAGTCGACCAGCAGGGTCATTTCGTGTGTAACGATACAACACTCCCTCCTCGACCTTCCAATCCGGATATTTCTCCGGGCGCGTTGTGACATCAGTCACTCGCCTCAGGTACCAAGTGTCTTTTACCCCCTCGAAAGCTGCGAATTCCGCTTCATTCTCGAACTCACGAGACAGTGCATCTGGCACGTGGTGCATCGCTCCTTTGCGATACACTATCTCAAAGTTCCATTGCTGAAGCTCGAGAATCCATCTCGCGAGTCGACCAGCAGGGTCTTTTTTGTTCCTTAGCCAGGTCAGAGCTGTGTGGTCGGTTACGGCTGTGAATTTCGTGCCCTCTATGTAAGGTCGAAACTTCTTGATGGCTAACCCTCTCCGAGGGTTAGAAGCGCAGACCGGAAATACGGTCATACACTCCTGCGCACTCTTGTCTCTGGGGAAAGTGGCTGCACTCTCCCCAAAGAGAACCATCGTCTCTAGTTCTTCCCTAGACCGAAGCGGTGGTCGCACATACTTCTGCGCATGCGCTAGTTCTGGCACCAAGCTGGGTGCCGCTCTTTTGGCCACCGACTGGTCGTGGCCGAAGTCCACGTTCTGAAGTTCTGAAGAACAACCACTCTGCCACTTTCATTTAGGAGGATGTGTCGAGGATAACTTATTAATATAATATTCATATACTTTTTGGACAATATCTTTGGAATCTTCTTTGCGTTTGGATGGAGCTTACTATAAATAACTGTAGCGTTTGATAATGATAAAGACACCATGTCAAATTTTGACTCAGAATTAAGGGCATCATAGCATTACAGTGTGAGTTATGAAGATCGACTTCGCCTATATATTGATTATATATAGAAAAAGAATAAGGAAAAAGAACATAATATTTTATGACACCTGCCAATCTTTCCATTGCAACTTTTGATTGATCTCCTTATTTAGTAAAGAAAATCGAAACGGGGAATGAATTTATTACTGTAATGTAATTCAAATTCCGCTTTCACGTAATTAAGCAATAACAGCTCCTGTTGCTAGTAAATAATTTTTTTTCATACAAACCATGAAATCTATATTAGTAAAATAATTGTCAAAATACCATAGTATTTACTCAGCTCTTCTTTTTTGGTATTTTCGTAAAAAATAAAAAATAACTTCATTACTATTCTAGATCCCAAACCAACAACAACTAAAGAATTTCTTTCATCTGTGATGCAGCTCCTGGCTCTTGATCGAAACCCGTCTTGTCGGCTAACTAGCAGTAAGTTGTTAAAAGATCGATAATTTCGGATAATTTGTCGTGAAAATTAACTGGAGAAGGTAGAGAGAGGTAATAAGGCTTAAAGAGAGAGAGAGAGAGAGAGAGAGAGAGAGAGCGCGAACTTACGCTCGCCGGCTCAGTCGAATTTTGAAAATTGAAGGAAACAGGTTTTTTGGGTTTATTGTAAAGTGTAAAGTGTGTTCTCTCTCCGCTCCGATAGTAGTTTTCGCATTTATTTGGGTGTTATCCTGGCCTGTGCAGGTCGAAGAATCAGGTAGTTTGTGTCTTGGACTACTGTAACTGGTCAACTAGTAAGGTTTTTTCTAAGGGGCTGTTTATTAGTCTGCGTCACCACTGTGATGACCTAGCCGATGAACTAGTCATACTCTTGAAATTGAGCGCCGTATTTCGTGTTGTTCGTGATATTCATTTTTATTTCTTAGTTTTGTTCCTTCAGCAGTATCATTATAAATCTTTAGCCCATCATTTATACTAGCCATTCTATTTATTTAAACGCCTCTCCTGCATATAATTTCTTTTTTCTTCTAGAAGATGCAGCACACGACCTCGGAAAGTAAACAAGCCCCGTCGCAGGCTCACCGACATTGACGAGCTCCGGCCAACGGCCAGGAGCTCCGTTACAATAATTAAAAAACATTCAAGGATTATATTCCTAAATATTGAAAATTCATAACCGGTATATGCGATTATGAAAGATAATATACCTATAAGTTATAGCGAGAAAATGTAAAAAAGAAAACATTACATTAATTTTTTCAAGTATCTGACATCCTCAAGGTAATATCGTTAATCTCATGACCAAGAAATTTGATAAACATGTACAAATGAGGGGCGTAATTGATACCTGAAATACATTATATATTGTTCATCGTGTATCGCAAAAGAACTAAAATCTTGTTACATATTTACAATGCCGACTAAAGAATTATGGGTATTAATCAGCACATCCCACTTTTCTGCCAGTCGCATCATCCGAATGGCGCTGTAGAGAGCGTTTTCGTTGTACGCTTATTACTGATATACTTAAACCGAAGAAACATTAAAAATGTTTCATACGAGTATTAATCATACAACACAAAAATATAAACACAAATATACAAAAATATAATAATACCAACTTGTCCAAAAAATTAACAATTGCCATTAAGTTCACTGTTCTGACAAAATTTACCTCTTACGACAAAAACCGTCAACATTTATTTTAAATTTTTATGTTTTTGTTTATTAATAAATTTACTGTTATGGCGTATATATAGTCTCTAAATTCAATATTTTCCGCGTAATTAAACAAAAAGTTGTATATATCCAAATAGTAATTTTCGAGTTACGTCATTTCATTATAAATATAAGGTGTAATACAGAGTATGGCTCTATATATACGAGAATAAATTTCAGTCACCTGAAATATATTTAATTATATAGACTTGCTTGTACTCTTTCTGACTCCCTCCGTAATATTCTAAAGTTCAATTTCTGAGGCTTTGTTTCTTTCGAGAATAAAGTAACTTATATTTTCTATTGCAAATCCATGTTTCCAAATAGTCATAAATATTAGTATTTTGAGACGATTATTTATAAAAACTTTAAAATCTTTAAAAATCATTTGAAAATATCCAGGAATGCATTCTTCCTGAATTTTATTAAGAACTCACAATAACGTTTAACACTGAGTGGGAGAAAGTTACATGTTAAGTTTACTTTTATATCAGATTCTCGATAAGACACCATTTGTAGATCTTCCCTATAAATTTATGAGGGAACTCCTCGCCGTTGGTTGGAGACCGTCGGCTATGTTGCTCGTTATTACGAAGTCGCTGACTTCAGAAAATTCATTGCTAATTTTCGGCACGGTGAGGAGAGGGAAAGGTAAGGGACGCTCGCCTTCTCAGTGAGAATTGATCTGCCGGTGAGAATAGTCGTGATTTTTTTTATTTGAGTGCGAGTGCTAAGGTATCCAAGTATCTGTTTTTTTTTATTTGAACAGTTGACTGAGTCTGCGAGGGCTTTAATCTATGCTCTTCCTCACTCTCCGTGTGCCGATCTTTATTTTTATTATATTGTTTATTTGATTATTGCTGGGCCTCGCTTGATCCTCCTGATTGTACAGCAGAAGCCTGGTAACGGCCGTTATTATTGAACTGTCGCCGTAGTTTAAGTCTTTTTCTTTTCTTTGCAACGCGAATTGTAGTCTTCAGCTAAGGGAGGAAAACTTACCTTGTTAGTCAAGGCTAGTCACCTCCGTTTGCTTTGAAAAATTTAATAAATGAGGAAAAACAGACGAACGAAAATTACCGTAAGCGGCGAAACAATCCCTATTTAAATTGCAACAGCCTTCGTAAGGCTCCGGCTCAATAGCCAGGAGTACCGAACGAAGCGCGATGCACGCGGACAAACAAATAAAAAAAAGAAACTAAGAGAAATTCTATGCACGGAGGGAGAGAGAGAGAGAACAAACTAAAAAAAACACTCACCGAACGGCTGGACCTGATACCGCACTCACGAGCACAAACCTCACTCTCACTCGCGAAAACCAAAAAAAATCAAAAATAAAATTTTAGCCGTAACGAGTGCCCAGTTCAGAGACTAAAGGCCAACTGACTTTCGGCGAGTGCAACGTACCTCTCTCTCTCTTTCTCTCACACTCATGCTATGCCATACACGGCAAGCTGATTTTCCGAGGTTAACGACCTCGGAAACATAAACAAGCCCTAATCGTAGGCTTGTTGTCATTGACGAGCTCCGGCCAACGACCAGGAGCTCCGTCACATCGTTTATTTTTATTCATTTACATCGCCGCGTTTCTTTTATTTCATTTAATTGTCGGGCTTTAATTTTCTTTGTTCCCTTTTTTTTTATTTTTTTTTGTATAATAAATACAATTATTTCTGACTACCGTTTATTATTTGACGCCTTGCCGTGTTACCTCTCCGCGACCTTTCTAGGTTATTACTGCTTTGCACATTCTATGACTTTCTACATTTACTTTTATTTATTTTGTTCGTGGTCGGCTTGTATTTTTTTATATCGTGTTTATTTAACGCAGGTGAAGGTGCCTTCTTTTATAAACCAAGTAAGTTTCTCTTTTTGCCCGATAAATAAAGATTTATGGGGCAAATTTCCTAGCTCAATAACTGACTAATTACAGTTAAAACTCCACGCGAGTCGAGAGGTCAGAAATAGTTCATATTCTCATCAGTGAAAAGGTCCATCAATTTCGAATCATGATTTTTTTTTGAAAGGGCATTTTTCACATTCTTACCGATCGAGACTCTTTAACTCGTTCATTATACAACGATTATATTAGTACTTACTTTTTGTTTTTCTGACTCATCGATATGATGATTTAAATCATTTACAGAGTTATTTTTAAGTTCATTTTGATGTTGCGGGGAACTTTTATCATTATATTTTACATTAAATGTCCTGGAGCGACTGATTGTAGGACCATCTACAACATACCGTTGTTCGTGAGCCACTGTACTTTCATGAGGCATCTGAAAAGTGAATATTGCATATTTTTTATTTTATTTGTAATCGTAAATTAAACGAAAATTCACTTATCAAGCCGTATAATATTAAATTCTCTTAAGAAAATAAAAATATGAGATAGGCTTTTTATAAATATTATTTACTCACCAACATAGCAGGTGCTCTAAACATATATGAAAAAGGATAATACATCAAATTCAAAAACGAAGCAGCATAGAGATCAGCATATCTTACAACTTGACTGCTAAAAAATGTTTGGCGACTACCACTACGGAATAATGATCCCATCATTCCGTACGCTAAGTCCATTCTGTGAGTAACATCTCTTATTGACGAACGAATTTTTGAAATATCAGGTTTTTCTTTCGTACTGCTATCTAGATTTCTGAAATAAATATTGTTTGTAATTTTTGTATTAAAATGTGACTATAGCCGTTTTTAAATGATGTAATTTGATGCTTTATAATTATATCGATATTCATAATTTGTGACGGAGCTCCTGGCCGTTGGCCAGAGCTCGTCAATATCAACAGCTCGCGATTAGGGCTTATTTATGTTTCCGAGGTCAACGACCTCGGAAAATTAGTTTGCATTGTTTGGCGTTGCGAAGAGGGAAAGAGAGAGGTAGGCGACACTCACCGAGACAGTACATCTTGAGCCGCTGACGAGGGCTGATTATAAGTTCTTTTGTGAAGTGTCGCGAGTTAACGTGTGACAGTTGGTTTTGGCTCAGACTCTGCAAATTCGGTGAGTGGCCTTATTTTCTCTCTCTCCCTCCGTGCATTGATTTAAGTTTTCTTTTTCCTTTTTTTTTGTTTTGTTAATTGCGCGCGTTGGGCCTCGTTTGGATCTCCTGGCTAAATAGCCGGAGCCTCACGACGGCCGTTATTTTTATTTATCAGTGTTAGCGGTAATTGTTGCCGTTTTGCGTTGTACATGCATTTCTTTTTTTTTGTTATTCACGCGCCGATTTTTTTTTTAATTAATAGTTTTTGCTGATTTTGCGTAGCCGCCAATAACCGATCTTGTTATTATTATACGCGTTGTAGTGATGTAACGCCTGTCCATTTACCTGTCCTCGACCTTTCAAGGTCACTGGTCTCCTGATGCATGTCTAGCCATAAGTACGCTCCTTACCTTTCCTTTATTTGTTATTGCGTCGTTTTAGCTTTTACGAATTTTAATTTCAGCGCGATTGAAGACGACTTCCCCTGATACCAAAGGTAAGTTTTCCCTCCTCTAATAAATTAGGGCATTTCGCGTTGCAAATTGTAAGATAAAATAATAGTGTTATTTTATCTTGTTTCTAACTATATAGTATCTTAATTCTAACTATATAGTTGGTAAGATTCAATTAAAATTTTTATATCATAGCTAAAACAGTTGAAAGCTTTATACAATAAAATTGCCTTATTCTATCTTTTACGGGAAGGAAATAACAAAAACGTAACTCTGACCTAGGTGTACTACACACACACACACACACACACACATATAATTGCAGACTGGTATACACATTACTATAATTGTTCTTACATTTTTTACGTTCTCCAATTATTTATATAACAGAAATTGATCAGTTTAGTTGTGCAATTCATAGAAAAATGACCTTCCTGACCGCAGTTGAAACACTGGTGCATCGATTGAATATTTTTATTTCTGCCTAGACGATTCGTGACTCAGTAGCCTACTCCTCTACAGAGAAAATAATTTTCTAAACTATTGTGAAATCTCCAATTGACCGACCCATATCGTATTTGCAAGAAATTATTCACTTATATGAGTTGAATATGAGTGTTGTACTAATCCTGTGTGTTCTATTTTTAATTTAGAAATTTTGGCGACTTTAAGTTCTCATTTCATCAACTTAAAGAACGCTTATCACAATAAGCCTCTATATATAACATCAATATTGAATATTCTATTAATCTCACACACGTATACTCTTTGTATATTCCATTAAGCGTATCGACGACTTTCGAATGCTACACAATCAGTCGAATGTAAAAATGTTAACTTGTCGAAAATTGATTGATTATATCCAATAAGATCAATTTTGAATTCGATGGACTCACATTTCCGTTATCATTAATATCGTCACCGATTTCTTCTGCATGCCTGTTTATTCAAACGTCATACTGTTTAATTATCTACATTAATACAGAAGAAAGTAATGCGCATCCATGAAATTCCGTGACACAAGGGATACTATGTAACTTAGTGGGTTTTTCCTCATTTTGGTAGCCCAATAATATACCTATTTAGCTATTACTTTATGTAATTCAAGAAGTATAAAATTTCTTTTGCGGGTGTTAGACAAAGGCGAACATTCATAACAGGTGAGATAATAAATACATTAAATACATTCTCTTCCCATATTACCTTTTATTCAAAAAATTCGCCGACGCAATCACGTCATGGCACATGAACACATTACAATACTGTCTTACGTACTCTCACACTTATACATACCGCATCCAAGTCGACATTCATACAAAATACATTGATCGGCGACGGTAAGTCACGGTTCCTCAGCGTTAGCGATATCATTGTCCTGACTCGCGTTCTCCTTCCTTGTGGCCACTGTCAATTTTGCATCAACATTTGTTTTATTTGACATACTTCGTGTGATCTCCCTTAATCACTTGATTGCAACACTATCGTCACCAGCTGGATGTCCTTTCTTCTTCTCGTCTTTAGCTCGACTTGTTAATCTATGCATTCGCTCCTCGTTTCCCCATTTAAAAGTTATGCGTATCGCCTAAAATTATGATGCATCAATATATTACGTACGACCAATACATGGATCTGATAGTCGCGCTAAGTTTTTCTCTTTCTTAATTCTCTCTCACATTGACCTAAACTCAAACTATAGGCAAGTTGTGCGTAAGAGCACATCTGTTATAAATACTCTTAGCTTGTCAAGGACGCGCCAAATTTTTCATCTCTGAGTAACTAAAAAAGACTGAGTCAAATCCCTTTAACCTCAAGGTTCTTGGTTTGAATAATTGGGAATTTCATCCTTTGTATATTCAACAATAGTTGATTTATGCCTAAATCATACAGGTGCATAGAGAATCATATATGCACATCACAATGTCAACCACATAAAAAATTTTACATTGAGAGAATCCAACAAAATCATAGAAAAATTTCAATAGGATATTTGATAAAAAAGAATTGTGTTTAATTTAGACGCTAAGAAGATCCTATAATAATGAGTGGGTGTGTAATATAAGAAAAATAAGTAAACAGAAATTGTGAGAAATTAGAATAAAGGTTTAATGGATATATTTATATTCAGCTGTCATAAAAAATCTCAGATATAAATGAGGGAAAATCCATTTGATCGTAATGTGTTACATATAGGATTACAAAAAGGAGAAAATCTAATTAATTTTAATAAAACGAAACTGTGTACATTGATTTAAGAACAATACAGTGAAATATGAGGTTCAATTAACCCATACAATTAGAAAAATCCGGTAGGTTCTACGTCGGTTTGATAACCATTTAATATAACATAATGTTGTTCGCTTACTAGCTTTGCGCACACCTACTACAACAAAAAGAAAAATAGGAAGAGAGGAAAAGAAGTGTCTTGATTTTGATAGCGCGAACACAGCTTCAATGGCGGATGTCCTCGTTAGTGTTTCTGACTGAGAGTAATTAGAGAATTGGGCCCTATTTAGTAGTTGGAGAAGGCACTCCAGGGCAAGGTGGCGCTTCCTCTGCTAAGGCAGCAGGTGGTCTTATCATTAGCTCTTCAACAAGGCGTCACTGGTTCATAAGTGCACATTTCCACTTTCGCACGCATAAATGTCCAAACATACAAACCCATCCATACATACACACTCGACAAAGAGCGAGCTAAACTCACGGTTTTATATCTTGCGTCGGTGAGTTTTCGGTAGCAAGAGAGCCGCAACGATCTCTCCCTACCCTTTAGGCCGTCGGTAAAGGCCCAATAGGCGAGGCGCAAAAACGTAGCCACCCAGGATCCACGCGGATGTCTAGCTATCTGAACGTAGCCATTGAATAGTTCATATTATTTCTTTTATGGCCTTACGCAATAAGCTTGCTGGGTATCTGACATTTGGCGAGCTCATCACAATTGATGAGATTAATAGGTAGAGATGGTTTTATATGTATGACAGAAAACAAATTAGTTTTAGGGCAAATCGGAGCAAGGTTTTCGATTTTTTTATATTTGGTACATCGAATGCTTATAAGAAAGTAATCATTTGTGCCAAATTTGATGCTAAAATATGAATTAATTAAAAAGTTATAAAAAATTTGATTTTTTCAACTGTTATAAATCAAAGAGTATTTATCGGATTAGGATAATTTTTTTTAAATACCCGGAAATGATTGTATTTTGAGAATATAAATATGTCATAATATAGTTGTTAATATAAAAATTATAAATAATTAAAATAAATTTTTGCCATTTTTGTTAAAAAGGGAAACTTTTGTTTAAAAAATTTGTATTGGAATGACCGTCCAAAAAAGCGCTAACTGCGTCATTGAGCTGGAAGATCGGACGGATAGAAGCGTCCTATTCCCCCGAAACTTTTCCAAGTAGTTCAGTTCTGTTAGTCAGTATCATAGGCTATATATTTTGTATTCGGAATGATATCAGTTTAAACAAGATTTTATTTACTCAAATATAAATAATTAGTCACAATTAGATGGATTGTAATACTTCTAATTATTATAAACATTATTCGCATTTTGGAAGAAATCTTTTTTCAAGTATAGTAGAAATAAACAGTCTAGTTTATATTACAATCTAGCTTATTAAATTATGCAATAGATATTAGGAAAATGAAATTAAAGTAGTCAATTATATATATATAATTGATGTAATATTTATTGTATTATTGTATATAATATTTCATGATGTAACAATCATTAAAATTATTTTACTATATCTTATAATAGTGGTCATAAATTAATTATAATAAATTAATATAAAAATTAAATAAATACAAAAAATTGTATAAAAATATAAAAATATAATTTATAAGAAATTACACAAGTATGTAAGTACATTTATTTTGCAGACTTTTAATATTATAATCTGTAGAATAGGAAGTTCTTTTCACCATCAATTCCTTGTTGTTTTTATTTAGACAAATCAATGCGTGATAACTAAAGGTAACATCGACACGTAATGCTGTTTTTCATAATGATGATAAATTTTTACCAATTTCTGTGTTCTGCGATGGTAAAGTAAACAATTGTTGTACCAGATATAGCATTTTGTGCTCATTGATATAATTCCTCAGCTGAAGAAATGCTTACTTCTGAATTTTGCAAATTTGCAAATTGGCGTTTCGGGCAGGCCTTTTTATTGTTCCGCCAACCATCATATACGCTTCTACCATGGCAACTTGCGAAAAAGTGCTATTCAGCATCAATTCCGTATCACTCATAATGAGAAACAAGAGTTAAAAAATTTGATATAGCCAATATAATTGGCTTGCAGCTCCATCAAATACATAAATCACTTTTCTAACCTTGTCCTCGTAATTATTTTTTATATAATTAATTAATATCTTATGAAACAATATCACCTCATTTACGTCATGTTTTGTACTTGCAAAAATTACAACGAAGCTGTCTTCTTCAGTTTTTTCTTTTCCCTTCAATAAAAATTATAAACGGATGAATAGAACGACAATCAGGTATTCATCCTGTTTGCCGTTCCAATGATTTGCTTGCACCTGGTGTTGATATGCAGTCGTATGATTCTGAGCGAAATCTTCTATGACGTTATTTCAGATTCATTTAATTATGCCGATGAGTTTTTGTATAATCATTTTGGATTTTTGGCAATACAGTCATATTCTAATAACATATATTTAAACTATACCTTCAGATGATTAAGGTAGTCTTTAATATTGTACTTATACTTTACAAGATCACACTTTCGGTTTATAGTGTTTCATTATTTGCAATGAATGAAATTTATGGAATTTTTTTCTAAATAATTCTTGAACACATCGAAAAGACTTGCCAATCCAGAAAATATCGAGCATGAATTAAAAAACAATCTTCATTAGGTCTTGCACACGCCGTTTTAATTAGAATATCATTTGCTGTTTGAGGTAACTCCTCATCATACTTAATCTTTAAATTCTTCATTGTCATTTTACAGCCTTCTACTAGTAGTTTTGGATTTTGGTGGTGAATACAAATTAAACATCGTGAACACCTTTAGATTCATTAACTAAAATACACTGAGCAAGTCACAATTGCAACGCGAAAACGACCCTAGTCATTAAGGGAGGAAAAATTTACTTTCTTTGTCAAGGGTAGTCGCCTCCAATCGCGTTAAAAATAAAAAAAAACTGAGCGATACTCAAACTAAAGTTAGTAAAAGGGAAGGCAAGAGCGCATTTACGGCCTAATATGCGCCAGGATTGTGATGACCTTGAAAGGTCGAGGACAGGCAAGTAGGCAGGCGTTGTAATAAAGGTGAGCACGAATTAATTTATAATAGAAAAAAAAAGAACAAACTTTATTCGCTAAACAACGATCAAAAGAAATTAAATTTATTTACAAGCGCAGCGCAAGAAAACCAAATACAATCATGATAATGAAATGTTGATAACTATAAAGCGCAAATAAAATAAACAAAATAACCCATGATGATAAGCGCAGCGAAGAAAATAAAATAATAATTCAATAATAAGCGGCGGCGACAACGAAATAAGGCAATTTCAAATAAAATATTAACGGCCGTCGTAAGGCTCCGGCTCAATAGCCAGGAGTTCCGAACGAGGCCCTGCGCACGTGAACAAACAATAAATGATAAAGAAAAATAGGTACGAAATGCACGGAGGGAGAGAGAGAGAAAATAAGTGGACTCACCGATCGAAGAGCCTGGCACAATAACAAACAACCGCATTCACTTCACTGGAGTCACCCGTGAAGAACAAAACAAAAGAAAAACTCAATTAGCTCGACTGCCCAATTCAGAGGCTCAAGGCCAACTGACTCTCGGTGAGTGTCACATACCTCTCTCTCTCTCTCTCTCTCTCTTTCACTTATTCAATGCCACACAAGGCAAACTGATTTTCCGAGGTCGTTGATCTCGGAATCGTAAACAAGTCCTAATCGTGGAATGTTGTTATTGACGAGCTTCGGCCAACGGCCAGGAGCTCCGTCACACAATGTACAAAAATATGTAAACCCCAGGCAAAACTTGAGTCCAATTTCAGTACAGTATTTTTCAAACATATTGTAGACTTCTTTTAAACTAAACATATGTAAACATCTTTGAATTAAAAATTTTGTTTCATTATCTTTTGGCACTATTTGTATATCGTTAGAACTTGAACATTGTTGGCTTGTATCATCTTGTAAATGACATGAGACAGCAGCACTTTTTATTTCTTCATTTATTATAGATGTTCTAGTTCTTGTGAGTGGATACGATAAGATTCCTTCCTGTTCACGATGTTTTTTAGTGGTTTGTGTAAAAATAAAACGAATAATTATTTTCTTTGTCTATGTCATAGACACTTATAGATGATGGAATTACAGTTAATATATGTATCTTTCCTGAATTAATTGTCGCTCTATCATACGCTGCTTTCAGATCTTTATAAATTCACTTTTTTGTATAAATTAATGTCGAATACTGTCTTTCACAGCTATATTTTCTCCCAATTAAACTTTAGAAATCATTTCATAATTAATCTATTTTTTATTCTATTAAATTAGGTATTCCAATGTCTATTGAATTCATTTCTCCGATTTTGAAAAAATCAAGTAATGGATTTAAGCGATTCAATACTATTCTCCTACGTTTATTTTCGTCGATCGAAAATTCTTCATTACATTGTACGTAGCAGTTATCTTGATCTTCATTAGAACTTGAATCGAAACTGACCTCATTGTTTTGATCAATAGTATCTTCACAGCTCCCATTTTCTTAATTTGTATGTCCTAAACGCTTATCACTATAGCTAGAAACTTCCTTTGGATCTTAAATATAGCAGCATCTCAATTATGTTGCACATAATCGATCGTTTTCTTTCATTAAAAGAAACCACTTATCCTGAATTTCTGTGAACTTGAAGCAATGATTCTCGACAACGTCCATATTTACGCACTTGAAATGGATTGGAACACTCTGGTAATGGCATGATTATATAATTTTCTTTAAAACTGAATTGAAGTAATTTTGACAAATCCTAACATACAATACGAAATTTCACTCTACGTTCATTGAGGTCCGTGCACAATGATCATTAAACTTTAAATAGCCGAACTAAATAAAAAGATTCCGTATTTATATAATTTTTGGCGCATTACTAGTGTCTGCATACCTAATTTTAAAATAGTACTTAACGAACTAAAATATTAGAAAAAACGATCAAAGAAAATAAAAATGTACGAACTCATTAACATAATTACTGTCTGTACTAATTTGCTTATATGCATCCTATTTTCGTTAATTATTATTATCATAAATGTTAGTCCTACGTACCACTACTTAAATAAATAAAATTTAGCTAATAGATATATTGACTTATACAACTGAACTATTTAGAAACGTTTCGGGGGAGTGAGACACTTCTATCTGTCCAATCTTCCAGCTGAGCGCCGCAGGTAGCGCTTTTATGGAAAATCATTACCTAGATTCTACTAAAAGACATGATGATTTTATTACGGATTCTTATACAAAATTGTACAAGAAATCGATTGCAACAAAAGTTTTTTAAATAAAGTTTGTCCTTTTAAAAATAAATGGCAAAAATTTATTTTAATTATTTATAATTTTATTATTAAAAATTATACTATTTTGACATATTGACATATATATTCTCAAAATATAATTATTTCTTTGTATTTAAAAAAAATTATTCAGATTCGATAAATGATTTTCGATTTATAACAGTTGAAAAAAATCAAATTTTTTACAACTTTTTAATTAATTCATATTTTAGCGTGAAATAAGGCACAAGTGATTAGCTCCATATAGGCATTCGATGTGCCAAATATGGTAAAAATCGAAGGCCTTGCTCCGATTTACCCTAAATTTAATTTGTTTTCTGTCATACATATATATCTATTCAAGTACCAAAGCGTTTGACTCACAACTTTCTTCTTATTTAATTCCATTCACTGATATTTCAGAGATAAGTGTATGTTAAGGCTATCATTCACAACACTTCAAATTACTAAAACTTTAAATCATGCTCCTTTTTAACGCAAGATGGGCAAGTATAATTATAAATTACGATAAGTTATCAATACAAAAAAATATAATAAATACAGTAATATTTAATTGTTTTTTCACCCTACCAAAAATAAGAAAAAAACGGGAAAGGGGAAGTTGCGACAAGTTAATTATTTTTAATGGTCGAGATTACAGTAGGTTGGAAGAAAATGCGGATAGTTTACTACTTAATTGGTCTAGCTTGTAGTGAGGAGGGGAAAGATATATTGAGTTCACTGCCTAATGGATTTAGTTTGCAATACGGTAGAGGAAAGATTAACTAATTCTCAATGCACTGAACTATGCCATCAATATCACATCAATATCATACCAATTCACATGAATTCTTCTTAATTTCATATCCGCATTGTTTACCTGCTACTATAATTCATCTTTATTGAATATAGTGCACTCACCAGATCGAGGGCAATATTTGATCACAACAGTGCAAACAAAAATTTAATTCAAATTAAATAAACTCTACGACTTTTTAAATTAATTTTTCACAATCAAAACAAAATTTAATCTTCTTCCATCACTGTTTAAAACTCAACTGCTGGACCAGGTCAACGCATCCTACCGTTCTCTCTCACTCTATCACCTATTTTACGCACAACAAAAGCCAGAAGGCCGTTGACCCCTCGTCAGCACTCAACTATCCAAGCTTCCAAAATGACCAACGAACTATATCCAATGGTTAAGACTTCCGTCCGAATGTATATCTGCATATAGTCAAGCCCAAGAGGAAAAAAGAGAAAGCAGCATCGAACAAAGAGACGCATCGCGCACTCTAACGATACTAAACGTGTGTCGGTGCAGTCGTTCCAGCATTATTGTTCAACCTATTTGCGCCTTTACTCCGTTCACCGGTTTCTACTGTGCGATATTATGTTGCGTCATGTCCGAGAAAGACTGCGTGTGTAGAGGTGATTCTAGGAGGTATTTACTACCCGATCAAACCGCATCGAGTGCGCTTAACCAAGGGCTTTTGCCGCCTGGTTCTCGACCTCCGTCATGTTGTGAGACGAATCCATGTGTCCTTTACGTATTTTCTCTCTCTTGGCTAAGCCAGTTTTCTCTCTCGTACGCGTGTGATATTATATACTGCTACTTTATTTAGGTGTTCAATTAAATCCTATTTAAATTAACCTAACCCCACCTGTTTCTTCCACAGCATGTGTTTTTGCAACTAACTATTGCGCTTCTATATAAGACATTTGTACCGCGCACCGTTCTCCACGGGTCAAGAACACTCATTGCATTTGCAATGCGAATAAATAAACCTAAAAGGGGAGGAGAACTTACCTTACTTATAAGGTAAAGCCTCATCGAACGCATTGAAATAAATAACAAAAATTTATATAAAAGGTGAAGGTAGAAGGCGCAAAACGTCCTTGCAAGTGCAAGGAGCTGTGACCTTGACAGACCACGGAGAGATAATTTGACAAGGTTACGGAAATAAATATAACTACAATTTAGCGCAAATAAAATATTTATTATAAAAAAAAAAAGAAAATACAATAAACTCAATAACGAACGAACGGAAAATAATTAACGGAAAAATAACTAATAATAAAAAAAAAGAAAAAGAAAACTCGAAACTAAGCAGCAAGACCCAACAACAATAATAAAAGTAAAAAACAAATTGTATAAAAATAAAAAGAACTTCACGGTCTCTAGACTTCCACAAAACCAAATCAAATTAAAATAAACTTCTCGCATCATCAGCTAAATTTTTACTGACTCAGTAAGCGCACTTTATATCTACCTTCTCTCCGCTTACCCGAAAATTCGAAGAGAATTTTCCGAGGTCATTAACCTCGCATCAACGAACGGCTAATCGGCCGTCAAGATGGCTGACGGACTCCGGCCAAAAGGCAGGAGCTCCGTCACAAATTCCATAATCGATTATTTGATATCGTAACTTAATATTTATTATCTTTGACGAACATATATCAAGACGTAAATAATATTGTAGATTTCCATTCTTCTTTAATATTCTTCTTTATTATATTTACATTATTATTCTTTAAAAATGTATTTGTCTTGATAATATTAACAATCTAGTCCTTTATTAAAATATCTTTTATAATTAGAAAATCTAATTTAAGTCTGTACTCATTGAACATTTTTAAATCTACTTACTTGTATACTTCTCCTAGCATGATGTCTAAACTTTGAAGTTCAGCAAAAAGTTTACATTTATCTGTCCATACGTGAAGCTCTTGCACTAATTCAGGAACAATTAAAAACGTTCTCCAACCTCGAATTTTCTTGCTCTTTAAAATGTCACCGAAAATATGATCACCTATATACAGAACATCCTTACCCTTTGCACCTATCATTTCAGTAAATACATCGCATGATCCACCAGAATATACTTCATCTGGAAATGATGTATTGTGATTTTACTAAATAAAACATAATTTCAAATTTAATAAAATTGAAGAAACTCTCAAAAATTTCAGTATTAGAGCTCCTTCCATCTATTGCTATTTATTTTTTTTTCTTTATATATCATAAATAATTTCATAACATAAAATAATAACATAAACAACACTGATAGTGTTATGAGTGTGTCGGACAATTTTATTATTATTTTATGTAGTATAAGTGAAAGATGGATATTAAGGATCGGCAGAAAACTATTATAAATTACTTCTAGCAAGAAAAAAATCGGTTAACACAAAAAAAATTGGAGATTAATTTGAATGGATTCCATTCAACGAGGACGAAAAATCCATTGGCACACTTGCAACGCGATATGCCCTATTTCTATTAGGGGAGAGAAAACTTACCTTAATTATCAAGTGTAGTCTCCCTCAATCGCGTTGAAATCTAAATTCGCGAATAATAAACGATGCAATAATTAATTAAAGAGGAAGTAAGAGGCGCACTTATGGCCTGACACGCGTCAGGAGACCAATGACCTTGAAAGGTCGAGAATAGGTGAGTGAGCAGGCGTTGAAATGATTAGACGCGTGAAATAATGTTAAAAGAAAACAAAATTTATTAGCGACTACGTGACAAAAGAAAAGAAACTTCAAAGCGCAACAAAAGAAAAATAAATAAACGGTGACGGCGAATCGGCGATAATTTAAATCACGAATTAAAATAAAAATAACGGCCGTCGTAAGGCTCCGGCTAATTGACCAGGAGGTCTAAATGAGGCTCAGCGCAAGCAAATTAAACAAACAAAAAAAAAAGAAAATGCACGGAGGGAGAGAGAGAGAAAGCAATGACACTCACCGATCTGCAGTTTCTGAAAATTACGAAAAACTAAACTGCTCTTGTCTACGATTCGATGCGTACTGTCGGTGAGTATCACTTACCTCTCTCTTTCCTTGCAATGCCAAACAAGGTAAACTAATTTTTAGGTACAATTCCACTGGCGCTCGCCACTTCGTCCTCGCGTCTCCGGATGGCGCGCAACCTTCTTCTGCCAGTTCGTCTGTCAGGGACCAGCGCGCCATCTTCAAGAATACGGAAGCGGGCTTCATCTACAAACGGGTAGTAAGCCTGCTTCTTCTCCCTTTTGGCCACTGTCGCTGGTAGCAGCAGCGTTTTCACACCTGCCGCCATGACAGAGCCCACGATTACGCGCGCCGCACACGCTGACTCCCTGCAGCGCTTGGCGGCCTCCTGGCGATTTCGGCACAGTGCTCTTTTGCGCTACTCCATGCACCTAGAGGCCTTACGTAGGGTAGGGGGATCGCATGATTGGTAGCTGGTCTCCCTCTCGCCGACGCTGGGTGGAGTTGGAAGGTGGCAAGATTCCATATCACTGTGGAAATCGGGGAGCCTGCCGAACTTCTTGCTGCCTCGTCTCTTTCTGCCTTCAGCCATCTCTTGAGCCCTCCTACGCTCATCCCGGGAGTAACCCTGTGGAGGATACGCCTCCTTCTTCTTCGGAGGGTTGCACGGTGGTGGGGTCTGCGACCTCACCGCAGGCAAATCGGGCCGCTTAGAGGAGAGCGAAACAGCATAGGTGTCGGTATATCTGGCGCCTTGAGCGCCATACCTTTTCTGCGCCCCCCTCGCTAAACCATATATCCGGAGCACCCGAATGACGTTGGCCAGAAATACCATAGCGTTTTGACCCTTCGACCCCACCCGAGCCGAAGGTTCGTCCCAGGAGGCTTCCACAACCTGCCCAGGTGATGAGGCAGGGGGCTCGCTCCTCTCTGGCGCGTTGGAGAAGCGAGTTGTTGCTGTCACCACCTCCATCAACTCTCGCTGGGCCAGTTGTCTGTCCACCTCTAGCGGGGCATGCTCAGTGATGTAGAGCGCCGCCGTAGTGCGAGACTTGCCGCCGCTTCGAGGTACTCTGCGGAGGCCACAGGTTCCAGCGAAGGCCCGATAGGCGGCTCCACAGCCATCCCATCGGCCTCTCTTAGCTCCGGAGTGACGGGCGGCTCCTCCACTAACAGCTTGCTCGTCATCTCTACCTCCTTTTCAAAGCTGGCCATTCCTAACATAGGTAGAGGGAGAAAAAAAAATGAATAAAATAAAATAAATAAAAAAAAAGCTATCGTGGACGGCACAGCAAAACAAATCCTCCATGCATCACTCTAGAGGGTCCCTCCATTATTATGGATTTGTGGTGGCAGGTAACGCTTTAGCTCGGAAACATGAGCCATGGCCACCTGCCCGCCCTCTTCTACCTCGAGGACGTAGACGTTCAGAGAGAGTTTGCAAGAGATTCAGTTTGGCATTTTGGCCTGCAGCTGTACTTGATAATGAGTGCACTCTTCGCAAGACCAAATCCCCAACGTCATAACGCACATCTCGACGGCCTCGGTTGTAATACCGCTTCTGACGGTCTTGCGCTGCCTTAAGATGGCAAACTAGTAAATCCTGAAGCGCTCCCAACTTATGCAGACGGTCTTTCCATACTTCTGGTTTTATTCTTACAACCAGGCCTCGTTTCTCGGTCTTGCGACGTTGGCTCTTGGGTTATTGGGGGGTTTCTCCCAAAATTCAAGAACGCCGGCAAGACCTTCGTGCTACATTGAATCGTCCTGTTGATCGCATGGCGAAATTCATGCAAATGCCTATACTATTCGCGGTGATCACCGTCGACAAAGATGGAGATCATCGTTTTAAGCGTCTTGATGGAGCGCTCCACGAAATCGGCTTGTTGGTGGTATGGAAGACCACCAATGAAATGGAACACACGTGCTGTATGTTCCATTTCCATTCCTCTTTAAGGGTTTATCCTCAAACACCTTGAATTTGTAACTCTTCCCGTTATCTGTTACCGGATAGATAGGGATTTCCCATCTAAACAGCACGAGCTCCATCAAAGATGAGTGCCCTTCCATCGGCCGTCGCCAGTGGCATAAATTCAACCCACTTGGTGAAACAATCTTGAAATACCACCAAGTATTGAAACTGATTCTTACTATGTGGCAGCTCTACAACATTAGTCGCAACTATTACCCACGGCCTCTTCACCAGACGCCTGGCATGAAGCCCAAGTGAGCCTTTTGCTTCACCTTGAACCTCTGGCACTCCTGACAACGCTGAATAAAATCTTTCACGTCGTACCACACGCCTGGCCAAGAGTATTCTCGGATCACCCTGTTATAGGTATTTTCCATGCCAAGGTGTTCCGATGATGGCTCACAGTGTGCATCTTTTAACACGCGCTCACGGAATTCACCTGGCACAACCAAATGCCAATGCTCTTATTTATTCATGATGGTGTCGAGAAGGGTTTTTCGTGTGTAACGATACAGCACTCCCTCTCCCACCTTCCAATCTGGATAATTCAGATAATTCAAAGTTGTGACGTCAGTCACTCGCCTCAGCTACCAAGAGTCTTTTACCCCCTCGAAGGCTGTGAATTCCACTTCATCCTCGAACTCGCAAGACGGTGCATCTGGCACGTGGTGCATTGCTCCTTTGCGATACACTATCTCGAAGTTCCACTGCTGGAGTTCGAGAATCCATCTCGCGACCAGCAGGATCTTTTTTGTTCCTTAACCAGGTCAGAGCTGTGTGATCGGTTACGGCTGTGAATTTCGTACCCTCTATGTAAGGACGAATCTTCTTGATGACGAACAAGAGCGCTAAACACTCGATTTCTGATACCGAGTAGTCGCGCTTATGCTCATTGTGCATTTTGCTAGCATAGCTCTTCTCGACATTTACCCAAGGCCATTCTCTACTAGCCTCTTTAACGCCAGTTCGAGCCAGATTATGTGGTTAGAGAACGTGTCGCTGATTATTATCAAGTCATCAAGGTACTTAAAATATACGACTCGAACTCTGGTCCAAAAAGGGCATCCATAAGCTGATTGAACGTAACACCCGCGTTCATCGGGCCAAAGGGCATTCTTTCAAATTCCCATAACCCGTAACCAGGGACAGGGAAAGCCGTATACCTTTCACTTGACTCTGCCATACCAATTTGTAGGTAGGCACTACGTAAATCGATTTTCGAAATATATACTGCTCCTCGCAATTTATCGAGGATGCTGTCCACACTCAGCGATGGGTACGCATCAAACTTCCTGACTTTATTTAGCTCACGAAAAACGATACTCAACCTGTTTGATTCATCTTGTTTACGGACCACTACAGGTGCGCTAGTCCAACCACTCTTAGGGGGCTGATAAGGACGTTTTCCCACCACTCCTTAACTTTATGTCTCATGAGGCCAAGTATATGTTCAGAGTACCGGCGAGGCGCTGCCTACTTAGGCAGCTCATCAGTTACCTCTATTACGTGCTCTATTAAGCTCAACAAAGCCGGAGACCTTTTTGGTATTACTCTCTGTACTAATTGGCTAATTGTGTCCTTTTCCTTACTTTTCAATAACAACAACCCAGCAATCTCTGCTGTCAACGCTGGTCGTTTATGACGAGGTTCGATGGGGAAGTACACCCTATCGTATTTTCTCTCTGCAAATACATGTCAATGGGCACGGTCACCTACATGCTAAACGTGGTTGCCACATTCTATGACCAGATTAAAACTGTCATAGAAATCCACAGCTAGATAGATCTCATAAACGATATCTTCCAATACCGCGCACGTCACAATGACTCTCACTACCGAATCGATTTCATAAATCAATTTTAAATTGCCAGCCGTCCTCATCATGCCGTTCGAAGCGTTCGTGACGGGTTCAGTTGATAGCGAGAGTCTTTGAGCGTACTCCTCAGCAATTGTCTTGCCTACGACACTCACCTGCGCACCCTGGTCAAGCAATGCGGAATATGGTTTAACTCCAATGCTCACTACCAACAGACGCATATTTTCCAACCACACTTAAAACATGTAATTGCCTGTTGACGTGTTGGGCAAGTGGACGTTCTGTGGCCAGGTGCTCCACAAGTGAAACAGCTACCCGTAAATGGCACCGCCGATTGCCCAAGCGCTGCACCACGATGGACCTGTCGGAGAAGCGACGGACCAGCATTTGGAGGGTTGACCAAAGTCGCCCTTGGGCCATTATTGGGCTGTTTAACCATATGTCGGCCTTGCTGAACGGTATTTACCGCTGGGGGTAAATAGCCATTACCTCACCGCTACTACCTGACGAGGATTTTGATTTCCTTTGTCTTCTAGGCACTCTCTTTCTTTCAGAGGGCCCTTTCCCTCGCCTCAGGTACAGCCACAGCTGCAATTCTTTCAGATTGGGCCCTGGGAGCTAAATAAGCTGCAACAGGCACGAACATCTTATCCTCAGGCGGGGGAGGCATACCCTAACTTCCTCTCTCGTCTTCGCTCAAATTTCTCCCCATAATTTGAGGTCAGCGAAATCTCGTATGGATTTGTCATCTATAAACCTCCAATACTTTGGGTGCAGGTTAGCGACTATCTTACTCATCTGCGTTCTCTCTGAGGGCGGCTTCTTATAACGCCTGAAGATACATCTGCAGGCCGTTATATAACCGCTAAAGCGCTTGCTCTCACCCTGCGTTAGATGGATTAATTCTCGGTCCAAATCGGAGTTAGAAAAACGCCGACAAAAGTGGGAGCAGAAATCAGCGATGAAATCGCTCATGAATCGCCAGCCCAGTTCGTTATTTTCAAACCAGGCGGCGGCTGCACCACTAAATGCCGTGGATAAAGCAGCAAGCATCTCCGAGTCAGGAATGTCATAAAACTCCTGACACTTCCTGACTCGCTCCAAAAAACTTTCTGAGCTGAAGCCACCTCCCCCTGTGAACTGCAGGCGGAAGGCTCGGAGAACAGTTATGCCATCGTACTCTATACCGTACTTATTTTGGCGCCTATGTCTCCTCCGATGCCTCAACCACCTACTCTTGTTTTCGGAGACTACTTCGCTATCTCGCTGCGACGGCGGTCTTTGTCTGGAAAACTCACCGCTCGAATTTGTCCGCGAGCTCCTCGAATAAGGCTCGTCAGAGTTTGATGAGAGCCCCCTGCGGGCCAACGGCGTTGGTTTACGCCTGCTGACCTCGCATTTTTTTCGCGTGCTCTATAAAGCACCCCTGCGATGGTCACACTCGCGTAAGTCTTGGGCCCCCCTATTCGGCCCCAGATTCCTGCTGCCTCGTAAATCACGCATCTTCGAGACGCGCGACATCTTTGTCGCCAGGGATAAATCCCGCGAGACAATTGTGGCGCTGGAGCCGTTGAACATCTGCCTCGCCCGCACAATTAGCGTCAACTTGGAAGTTCACCTCCCTCGATTCTTCACAAAATACTTTGCGCTTCTCGAGACTGAGGAAAAGGTAACTCGCCAGCGGTAAATTCGCTTGGAGCAATGGGAGGGTTGAGCTCTGGTCTATTTCAATAGACCATCACTCGCAAGAGCCGATCCCTTAACTATTCGGGGGTACCTTCGGCCCTCACTCCCGATTGCTCCGCGCGATCGCGCATCTCGCCGAAGTCTGCACCCGATACCTCTGCTACCAAAGCCTGAACGCCCGTATCTTTTTTTATACAACGCATCCTAAGCTTCCTGTAGCACGACAGTGGCATGGCTAGACAATGTGCTGAGTCGCGTTTAACTAAATACGGAAAATCTGCAACCTAAACGCGCAAAAACCTACTAAAACAAAAAAAAACGATAGGGCTCAATAAAAATAATAAACGGCGACCGCTGCTCGCTCTCACATTAGGGGATTCGCGGAAAGGTCAATAACCGTTATAACGGTTACTGACCACGTCACCAAGCGATCACTAGACTCAAGCAGCCCTCTATCAGCCAGCCACCGAGTCTAGGGTTTATGGTGTATCCTCCACACTAGTGTCCCTACAGGTGAAGTGGGCAACCCCTTGGGTACTTCCACTACGCCCCTTCCTCTTGAGGTAGTGTGTGTCAACCTTTAAATTGGCTCAGGTAAGAGCTCACCCTTACACCTACTACCCTTCTGTGAAGGCCAACGTTCACTTGGCCTCGGTGGACTATAACCTTTACACCTGCTCAGTTGTAGGGTCGCCCTTACACTACGGCCAGCTGGCAGGAACTATAGTTGGACTAGTTAGCCATAACACCGCCAGCCGCCGTTACTGAGCCGAAAAATAAAGAGAGATAGGTGATAAAATGGAAAGAGACAGAGCGCAAACTAGAATTCGCGCTCTGTTTAACCATCGCCGAACACGATATTACGCGCGCAAACAATAACCACCACACGATAAAAAAAAACTCACGCAACCGCAATAACGACGCCTTCACCTACCACCTAACACATGTACACTCAACGGAACTTAATTCGCGACCCCCGAAATTCAAAATGGCGTTTCATCTCCGTCGATTGAGCATCACTGGCATGAATCGAGCTTAGATACAAGTTTCTTTTTCGCGAGTTGTGTAACTGCTATTACGGGTTTAGCACACATAAGTATAATGATAGATGAATCTTAGTCTTAAATTGGTAAGTTATACGAGCAAAATCTAATATTTCATGATACATATCTTTTCTATTGCAATAAATTCATTTATTCATTTATATTTATTTATGCAAGATTCATCTTGATAACGTTTAATGTACTTTTCAAATGCTTTGCATCTTTGAGCAACATCAGATTCATCAGCCATATAAAATTTTATTAGTGAGAAGCCCCAATCTAAAAATAAATAAAATCCAAAGTAAATGACTTATCATAGTAAAATAATAATTTAGCAAGAAATAATTAAAATTAACTTATCTGACAGTATGAGGTGATGAAAGTGCATCATCCTTATATTTTCTATTTAATTGCATTGCCAACTAAATACAATCGTGACAGTGCTTGCTTCAAGCATTAACAACACAACTCGCGAGAAAGAAACTTGTATCTAAGCTCGATTCGTGCCAGTGATGCTCAATCCACGGAGATGAAACGCCATTTTGAATTTCGAGGGTCGCGAATTATGTTCCGTTGAGTGTACTTCCCCACCAGGGATGCCATGCAACGCGATACGCCCTAATTCAATTGGAGGAGGGAAAACTTACCTTAGTTATCAAGGGTGGTCACATTCAATCGTGATGAAATCAAGATTCGCAAAAGTTAAACAACGCAATAAATAATTAAAGGGAAGGTAATAGGCGCACTTATAGCCTGACACGCGTCAGGAGACCACTGACCTTGAAAGGTCGAGGACAGGTAAATGAGCCGGCGTTGAAATAATTACCTTTATTTGTTATTGTGTGATTTTAATATTCGCGAATCATAATTTCACTGCGATCGAAGGTGCCTTTCCTTGATATCAAAAGTAAATTCTCCCCCCTCTAATGGAATTAGAGCTTTTCGCGTTGCAATATATATATATATATATAATATTTCATAATATTACAATCATTAAAATTATTTTATTATATCTAGTTTTATGATATATATATATATATATATATATATATAGAGAGAGAGAGAGAAAAAAAAGAAATAGATAAATTTGTAGTAAAGAAAAACTAAAAAAATAATATAATATAAATTATCGGAAACGAATTTTATCCTATATTCTATATCTACGTTTCTTATATGTTGAAAAATATAGTTTTTGTTTGTTGATTTAAAAAAAATTAACTAAAAGCGTCTAATTTGTTTCATTAAATGAATCCTGAACGTGCAACTATTAAGCGCCAAAAATGACTAAATAAGTAACAATGCAAACCCAGGTTAAAGTTCTATTGTAGCTTATCAGGAGCTCCTTCTCGAGAAGAATACATGCAAATAAAATGGCACCTGAAAGAATACAAGTACGATGGGAGCACATTAGTGAATGAATTTACGTTTCCTAATGATACACCACAGCACAGTCAAATCACAGTATAATAATCATATCAACTTATCAATCTAAATCTTTCAGTATCGAGAAAAAACTGAAAATACAGGAGAAAAATAAACTTTACGGATGGTCCGAACTATCACTCCATATTGACTTTCAAAAGAGTCACTATTTTATATTCTAGACGAATATATTGTTTGCATGAGCGAAGATTTAAAAAAATTGCCTTTTCACAGCTTTAATCAATGATTCCAGAAGAGTTTAGCTAGCTCGCGATAAATAAATAAGGGAGAATTTAGAATACATAGAAGAACAATTCCAAATTCTAGTCTACTTTAATAATTAAAATTTCCTCACCATAGATAAGTTGGAAATTCAGAATAGATTATTAAAGAAAAAGATAACATTGTAATAAATATATAAAAAGTCCTATATCAAAATTCACGAACTAACTCTTTTATTTAATATATTAAGCCTGAACAACAACGTCAAAACGAAAGTTATAAGTAAATAAGTGATTCCTTTTAATGAGTATGAAAGAAGATCTGGACAAATACTTTACTCGTAGTAAAAGAAGTTTAAGAGAGAAGTCCTTGGATACAATACAGGAACCTTTTATGTCTAAGAGCCTCCTACGACATTCAGACTCATAAGACGACATTGAACTACCCCAAGAAGGGGCTGCAAGATCAATAAGGCCTATAGAAAATATTTTGGACTATAAAGGACTGTTGTAACCGTATTAAGATGAATGCGGTTACACATAAGAATTGCCAGCTTTGTGACAAATCTGGGATCATGGCAAAAGAATGTCGAATAAAAAATATCCTCAAATCGACGAACTATATTACTTCATCTGTTGCCTTAAATATCGGGCTGCGCTAAGTAACAAATGTTCCTACAATTTGGGCGAACTTAGGAAAGAAAAAGTTTTTCTAATAAAAATATTAATATTAGATAGATAGCGGATGCAAAGGTAACATTAAAAAAATTGGTGTAGTTAAAGAATTTGTAGAACTATTAAACAAAACTAATATACACTATTTAATAGGAATAAAGTTCTTCCGACGACTGCCATAACGACTGGCCACGCTGCGAACACGTTCCGCGCCACGATCGATTATAATTGTGTTTTGTGAGAGACATTGTGTGAACAAATAAATATAAGTGATAATTTACTCCTGGTATTACCGTCATTAACCCTAACCCATCTCCAAACACAAAAGTGGTGACCCCGATGTGATGTGCGTGGATAACTATGAAGTCTAATATCGTACCCAGCGCGGCCATCGTGACAGAGCAACGGAAGTCATGTGTGTCCCGTGCTCGGCCTTTGTCAGCACGGCTTTAAAGACGCTCTCCCCTGCCACCTTCTCTGGGCCCAGTTACTCGTGCCTCACGACGAGGAAACAGGTTGAGAAAAGCGCAACAGCGATAGAAAGAAAAACTGAGACGGTATGAGCACGTTTTCATAAAACGTTCAGTGGTGCAAGCGACAAGAGCAATAGCACTCCGACGAACAGCGAATGCGACATGCGCTACAAGAAGGACACCAAGCCGCTTGACAAAAAGCACGAGGCGTGTCAAAGAGGCGCGCGCGAAATTCGCAAAAATCGATCATCGAGATGCTTGAAGCGCGATCAGCGTGAAGCAATGCAAAAACGAAAACAAAGAGATCACGATTTTGCGTAAGGTACTCAGACTTCTAAAGACGAACACACGAGAAGAGTTTGCAGAGTCAGCGGACGAAACTCACAAAGTTTCAGGCACTATAATTGCTGCTATCAAGCCAAGGTCTCATGACTGCTCATCAACCGCAGTCATTCCTCAATCTTATTGTCAGCGTACAAGGACACTTGATGCCAATCCTCCACTAAGCTCTAGAAGACTTAGACAAAAGAAGGCGCTACAACTCCCTACTAGTAGTGTTCACCCACATCTCGCAGCCGAATATGCGAAGAGTAACCCTTGATGGCACAACTGTGAAGCTCCTGATCCAAACAACAGGAACTCTTGTACACGAAAGAACCAGGCCACTATATGGTGAGCGACTTAAAGGAGCCAAGCTTGCATTCAAAGAACTGTTCGACGAATAGTTCGCCTCTCTTCCAATCAATGGTCCAGCTCGCTGCATCTAGTTCAGAAAAAGGACAGCACGTACCGTGTTACCGGGTCTATAGACGTCTCAATACTTGTACTGAGCCAGACCGCTACCCTCTACCTCTCATCTAGCACCTGCTACACCATTGCTACCAAGGACAAGTACTCTCTGTAATTGACCTTGAAAAAGTCTTCTATCAGGTGCCCGTGGCAGAGGAACACATAGTCAAAATGGCTATCATTACACTATTTGGAAGTTTTGAATTCCTGGCCATGTCCTTAGGACTACGCAATACCACCCACACGTTTCAGTACTTTCTAAATTTAGCTCTACAGAGCCTCTCCTTCACATACTGGTACCTGGACGACGTCATCATTACATCTCAATCTTATGAAGAACATCTTTATCATTTTCAACAGCTTTTCCAGACTCTTCATCAGGTAGGATTATCAATTAATTTGGCGCTTCGCCAAATTGTTCATCCAGAGGTCACATTCCTGGGCTACAGAGTATACGACAAGGCTTCCAGCCACTAGCGAAAAAGGTCAACGCCATCCTGGAAATTCCAAGGCCCACAACCTATCAAAGCAACTGTTTTGTAGAAAGATTTCACCGCACTCTCAAGACAGGCCTTGCAAACAGGACATCCCCTGGACTGAACGACTTTCACTGGTTACACTCCTATTACAAAGGACTACACGCCTATTACAAAGAGGATTTTGAGACCTCTCCAGCAAAACTAGTCTTCGATACCACCCTTCGTCTACCAGGCGAGTTTTTCGTGTCACAGAACATCCCTGGCAGCCATCTAGTACTAGTCAGAAGGATAACAGAGGTCATGAGCCAGCTACGAGCCGTCCCAGCCTCAAGACATTCAACATATCACTTTAACCGCCATACTCGGGACCACACGAGATTTTCCAAAGATTAGATGATAAGATTGTGAAGGAGCTCCTGGCCGTCGACCGGAGCTCGTCAATGACAACAGACCACGATTAGGGCTTGTTTAAGTTTCCGAGGTCAACGACCTCGGAAAATCAGCGTGCTTTGTTGGCATTGGTCTAGAGAAACAGAAATAGAGAGATAGAAAGAGAGAGAGAGAGAGGTAAGTAACACTCACCGATAGTAAGTTGACCTTTAGCCATTGAATTGGGCAGTCGGGCTTCTTATTTTTTTTGGTTGGATAGTTTTGTTCTTCGCAAGTGATTCCAGTGTGGTGGTGTGGTTTTTCTTGTGTTGTGCTAGGTTCTACAAATCGGTGAATGCACTTAGTTAGTCTCTCTCTCCCTCCATGCATTATTTGTTCTTTCTTCTCTTATTATTGTTTATTCGCGTGCGCTGGGCCTCGTTCAGAACTCCTGGCGATTCGATCGCTTAACGATTAGGGTCGTATCGAGTTGCATGGCATCCCTTGTGGGGAAGTATATATGCGTTAGGAGATAGGTAAGAGCGGCGTTATTGTGGTCGCGCGAGTTTTTTTTTTTAGTGGCGGTCATTATTTGCGCACGAAATTTTATGCACGGCGACGGTTAGCATAAGTAAAAGAGTGCAAACTAAGATTTGCGCTCTGTCACTTTCTATCTTAATCCTATCTCTTTCTTTTCGTTTTGCATTGCGTAACGGCCGCTGGCGGTGTTATGGCTAACTAGCCCAACTATAGTTTCTACCAGCAGGCCGTAGTGCAAAGACGCGCCTACACAGATACGGTGTAAAGGTGTGAAGGTGGTAGTCCATTGAGACCAAATGAAGGTTGGCCTCCACCTACTAGTAAGTAGGTGTTAAGGTGGGCTGAGACCAACGTTAAGATTGATCTCCACCTAGGATAAGGCAGTCTGTAGGTGAGCTACCACCGAGGCCAGCTTAAAGATTGGCCTCCACCGAAGGGTAGTAGGTGTAAGGGTGAGTTCATACCTGAGCCAACTTAAAGGTTGGTACACACTACCTCAAGAGGTAGGGGCGTAGTGAGGTACCCAAGGGGTTGCCCACTTCTCCTGTAGGGGCGCTGGTGTTGGGGATACACAACAGATCCTAGACTCTATAACTGGCCGATAGAGGGCTGCTTGAGTCTAGTGATCGCTTCGTGACCTTATAACGGTCATTGACCTTTCCGCGACTCCCCTAACGTAAGAGCGAGCGGCGGACACTGTTATTTGTTTCATTGGGCTATCTTTTATATTTTTATTGTTTTAGTGGTTTTTTTTGCGCGTTTAGGCTGCGGATTTCGCGCATTCAACTTAAACTCGACTCTGTACGTGGTCTAGCCATGTCACTATCGTGCGACAGGGAGCTTAGGATACGCCGCATATAGAAAGATGCGGGCTTTTAGGCTTTCGCAGCAAAGCTCTCGGGGACAGATTTCGGTGAGATGCGCGATCTAGCGGAGCAATTGGGTGTTAGGACTGAAGGTACCCCCGAGGAATTGAGGGATCGGCTCTTAAGAGTGATGGTCATCGAAATAGACCAGAGCTCAACCCTCCCATTGCTCCCAGTGATTTCTCCGCTTATGAGGTGCCCTTTCCTAAGTGTGATCGTGGGAATCTGGGATCTGATGAGGGAGCCCAACCGACCCGTGGATGGGCATCGTCGGGTTAGTGAGACGATGCCCCAGCACCAGACGGTTGTAGTCGAAGTCCACGACCAGTGGGTGGCCAAAAGAGCGGCACCCAGCTTGGTGCCAGCACTAGCGCATGCGCAGAAGTATGTGCGACCATCGCTTTGGTCTAGGGAAGACCTAGTGGCGATGGTTCTCGTCGGGGAGAGTGCAGCCACTTTCCCCAGAGATAAGGGTATGCAGGAGTGCATGGCCGTATCTGCGGTCTGCGCTTCTAGCCCTCGGAGGGTGTTCGAACCACCTCCGAGCATATATGCGCATGCGCGGGGACACACTCGTGAGTTAGAGCGCGCCTATGGTGGGAAGGGAGTTTCCATCGTAGGATTGTCGACCCAACGTGTGTCGGCGGGTGGTTGTGGGCCCAAATCTCGTATCGTGGGACTTGGGCCCTCGACTTGTGCGAGTGTGACCGATGCAGGAGTACCCTTACAGGGCACGCGAAAAAACTGCGAGGCTAGCAGGCGTAAACCAACGCAGTTGGCCCGCAGTCCGCTCTCATTAGAATCTGAGGAGTCTTGTTCAAGGAGCTTGCGGACTAGCTCAAGCTGTGAGTCTTTCAGGAGAAGACCACGGTCGCAGCGTGATAGCGAGGCAGCTTCCGGAAGCAGAAGTGGGCGTAGAAGGCATCGGAGAAGGCGCAGACGCCAAAATACGTACGGCGTAGAGTACGATGGCGTCAACGCTCTCCGAGCCTTCTGCCTGCAGTTTACAGGGAAGGGTGGCTTCAGTCCAGAAAGTTTTCTGGAGCGAGTCAGCTAGTGTCAGGAGTTTTATGACATTCCTGACTCGAAGATGCTTGCTGCTTTATCCCCGGCATTTAGTGGTGCAGCTGCCGCCTGGTTCGAAAATAACGAACTGGGCTGACGATTCAAGAGCGATTGCATCGCTGAGTTGCGCTCCCACTTTTGTCGGCGTTTCTCTGATACCGATCTGGATCGCGAATTAATTCGTCGAACCCAGGCTGAGGACGAGCGTCTTAGTGATTACATAACGCCGGTGGAACGGATAATCGCTAACCTACACCCCAAGTATTGGAGGTTCATAGATGGAAAATCCATAAGTGATTTCGCTGACCTCAAATGTTATGGGGAGGAATTTGAGCGAAGACAGAAAAGGGAGTTAGGGTACATACCTCCCCCGCCTAAGGATAAAATGTTGCTGCCTGGTGCAGCTTATGTAGCTCCCAAGGCCCAACCTAAAAGAGTTGCAGCTGTAGCTGTGCCTGAGGCGAGGAAAATGTCCCCTAAGGGCAAAGGGCACTCAGAAGAGAAGAAAGCGCCTAGAAGATAAAGGAAGTCAAAATCCTCGTCAGGTAGCAGCGGCGAGGCTACGGTTATCCCTTAGGGCTAAACAGCCCAATAATGGCCCAATGGTGACTTTGGAAAACCCTCCAAATGCTGCTCCGTCGCTTCTTCACTTGTGGAGCACCTGGCTACAGTGCGTCCACGTGCCCAACGCGTCAGCGGGCAGTCACTTGTTTTAATTGTGGAGACTTTCTGGCGCGAAACTATAGAATGTTTCGAAGCGATAGAACCAACCGATTCCTTAAGTGGGTGAAGGCTCGATGATCGCAGTTGCGCCGTCAGCCTTGGAGGGGACAGAGGCCGTGGAAAACACGGTTAAAACTCCCAAAAGAGCTGATAAAGGGTGTGACCAAGAAGAACAAATTCTCTTGGTCCCGAAATACCAAGCTTCGCCGTCCGATATTGGGAACAATGTAGCATTAGCATGTGCGCATGGGCAGCAGTTAGATATTTTGCTGTCTCCAGCTGGCAAAGAAGTGCCACTGACAATTGCGTATATGCCGAAGTCAATAACTCAGGATGGCGTCACGAAACTTTGTCATAAAGAGAAGCCGTTGACGCGCCGTGACGTAGTGGAAGGCGGTCATGAGACGACATCTGTACCTCAGCAAGACGTCACAGTACACGGTCATGGACACGGCATAATTCTTGAGGCTATCGTGGAGCCCGAGGCTGTGAACGTTTCTATGATGGAAAATAGGTACCTGCTCGTAGTGAGCATTGGGGGTAAACCATATTCCGCATTGGTCGACCAGGGTGCACAGGTGACTGTTGTGGGTAAGAGAGTCGCTGAAGAATACGCCCAAAGACTCTCGTCATGCACTGTGTCCCTCACAAACGCCTCGAACGGCATCATAACGACGGCTGGCAACTTGAAATTGATTTTTGAAATCGATTCAGTAGTGAGAGTCATTGAGGCGTGCGCAGTACTGGAAGATCTCGCTTATGAGATCTACCTAGCTGCGGATTTCTATGACAGTTTTAATCTGGTCATAGATTGTGGCAATCACGTTTGGCGTGTAGGCGATCGTGCCAATTGACATGTATTCGCGGAGAGAAAGCACGATAGTGTATACTTCCCCTGCGAAACTCGCCATAAGGGACCAGCGTTGACAGCAGAGATTGCTTCTCAACCCATACTTGGCTTCATGAGAGATGAAGTAAACGAGGTGGGAAAAGGGCATAATCAGACTCTCCAACAATGGTTGGAGGAGCGCACCTGTTGTGGTCCGTAAACAAGATGGATCAAACAAGTTTTGTATCGATTTTCGTGAACTAAGTAAAGTCACGAAGGTCGACGCGTACTCATCGCCGAGTGTGAATAGCATCCTCGATAAATTGCGAGGAGCAGTGTATATTTCGAAAATCGATTTACGAAGTGCCTACCTACAAATTGGTATGGCAGAGTCAAGTAAAAGATATACGGCTTTCCCTGTACCGGTTATGGATTATGGAAGTTCGAGATAATGTCCTTCGGCTTGATGAACGCGGGCGCTACGGTCAATCGGTTTATGAACGCTCTTTTCGGACCAGAGTTTGAGCCGTACATTTTTAAGTACTTAGATAATTTGATAATAGTCAGCGGCACGTTCTTTGATCACTTAATTTAGCTAGAACTGGCGTTAAAGAGGCTAGTAGAGAACCAATCCTCGAATATCCAGTGCCAGGAAACGTTAAACAGTTTAGACGTTTCTTGGGCATGGTTGGATGGTACGCCAGATTCTCTGAGCATGAGAGTGATATCAAAGTACCTCTCACAAAATTGATTAAAAAGGACGTAGTTTGGAATTGGGGCCCATGGCAACGGGAGGCTTTCGAGGAGTTTAAAAATGCTTTAAGTCGGGCCCCTGTGCTCGCAAGGCCAGATTTTTCCAGGGAATTCATTGTCCATTATGACGGTTCATCCTTTGCGCTGGGAGCTTGCCTAGTGCAAAGAGACGATGATGGCTACGAGCATCCGATCTACTATGCGAGAAGAATGCTTAATAAGCATGAGTGTAACTACTCGGTATCGAAAATCGAGTGTTTAGCGCTGAGCATACATTGAGGGTACGAAATTCACAGCCGTAACCGACCACACAGCTCTGACCTGGCTCAGGAACAAAAAAGATCCTGCTGGTCGACTCGCGAGATGGATTCTCGAACTCCAACAGTGGAACTGCGAGATAGTGTATCGCAAAGGAGCAATGCACCACGTGCCAGATGTACTGATGTGGTAGAACTGCCACGTAGTAAGAATCGATTTAAATACTTAGTTGTCTTTCAAGATTGTTTCGCCAAGTGGGTGGAATTTAAGCCACTGGCGACGGCCAATGGATGGGCACTCGCCAGAGCTTTGGAGGAGCTCATGCTGTTTAGATGGGAAATCCCTAGCTACCTGGTAACAGATAACGAGAAGAATTACATAGCAAAGTGTTTGAGGATACCCTTAAAGAGTATAACATACAGTACGTGCTCACTGCTCCATACCACCAACAAGCCGATTTCGTGGAGCGCTCCATTAAGACGCTTAAAACGATGATCTCCATCTTCGTGGACGGTGATCACTGCGAGTGGGACCGGCATTTACATGAATTTCGGCATGCGGTCAAAACGGCGATTCAATCTAGCACGAAGGTCTCGCCGGCGTTCTTGAATTTTGAGAGAAACCCCCAACAACCCAAGAGCCTACGCCGCGAGACTGAGAAACAAGGCCTGGTTATAAAAATAAATCCAGAAGCATGGAAAGACCGTCTGAGCAGGTTGTGAGCGCTTCAAGACTTGGTGATTCGCCATCTTGAGGCAGCGCACAACCGCCAGAAACGGTATTACGACCGAGGCCGTCGAGATGTGAGTTTTACCGTTGAGGATTTGGTCTTGCGAAGGGTGCACTCATTGTCGAGTGCAGCCGCAGGCCGAAATGCCAAACTAGATCCCATGTACGCGGGGCCTTTTAGGATTTTACAAACTCTCTCTCCGGAAGTGTACGTCCTCGAGATAGGAGATGGCAGGCAGGTGGCCATGGCTCATGTTTCCGAGCTAAAGCGCTACCTGTTGCCACGAACCCGTCAAATAGGGGGCCCTCTAGAGTGATGCACGGAGGGTGTGTTTGTTGTGCCGCCCACGATAGTTTTTTTTATTTTATTCATTTTTTTTTGTTTTTTTTGTTGTTGTTTGCTTTCTCTTCCTAGGTTGGGAATGGCGAGTTTTAAGGAAGAGATGAATATGATGGGCAATCTGCTTTTGGAGGAGCGGCCCGTCACTCTGGAGCTAACAGAGGCCGATGCGCTGGCTGATGCCGACCTGGCATCAGCCCACTAAAGCCGACGCCTCTCCCGATCCTGCTATGCAGGAAATCGAGGAGAGAAGCCACTCGCTAAACATCGCCGAGGTTTCTCCGTTGGAGGTGAACAGGCCCAGCGAGAGCTGATGGAGGTTGTGGCGGCAACAACTTGCCCATCCATCGCGCCAGAGAGGAGTGAGCCCCCTGCCTCATCACGTGGGCAGGTTGAGGAGACCTCCTGGGACGATTCTTCGGCTCGAGTGGGATGGACGGGCCAAAACCCGGCAGTGATTCGGGCCAACGTCGTCCGGGTGCTCCAGATGTATGGTTTGGCGAGGAGAGCGGAGATGGTATGAGATAGGTATGGCGCCGAAGGCGTCAGATATACCGACGCCTATGCCATCTCGCTCTCTTCTGGGCGGCCCGATTTGACTGCGGAGAGGTTGCAGACCTCACCACCGTGTAAACCTCCAAAGAAGAGGGGGGCGTATCCCACGGAGGGCTCAGGAGATCGCCGAGGGGAAGAAGACGGGATCCAACAAGATGGTTGGCAGGCTCCCGGATTTCTACCGAGATATGGAGTCTTGCCACCTTCAGACTCCACCCAGCATCGGCGAGAGGGAGACTAGCCGACAGTTACGCCATCCCCTCCCCAACGCAAGACCTCCAGGCGCGTGGAGCAGCGCAAAACAGCGTTGCGCCGGAAGCGCCAGAAGGAGGCCGCCAAGCGCTGCAGGGGGTCAGCGAGTGCGGCGCGGACAACCGTGGGCCCTGTCATGGCGGCAATAGTGGAAACGCCGCCGCCACCAGCGACAATGGCCAACAAAGATGAGAAACGGGCCTACTACAAGTTTGTAGATGGGCTCCGTTTCCGTATACTGGAGGATGGCACGTTGATCCCTACCAGACGAGCTGGCGTAACAAGGATGCGCGCCATCCGGAGATGTGAGGACAAAGCGGCGAGCGCCAGTGGAGGTAGATCTTTCACGGCTGGTTTGCTCGCCGCGCCCTCTGCTGCGACTCGTCGCCCGTTACCAGCTCTGAGGGCCTCTTCGTCGGCCATGCCCAGGGATCCTTTGATTCCTGGGGACATAGTTGGGGAGGTATTGGAGCGGTATTGGGCTCTGGATCAGAAACAGCGGGGGTATTTCCTCCACTGTGTCTCAGGATTGGCGCCACACTCTCAGAGAGTAGGCGCTGTGGCCGACATTTGTGCCGCCTGGAGGTGCTTAACAGACCTCCAGCGCTCGGAGTTGCGGGCTTGTGCTCGGGCAATGGAGCCCTTAGCACATCTGCGGCTCTAGAGTGGTGGTGGTTGATCTCATCAGGCGGCGGTAATGCCCGTTTTTTTTTCTTTTTTCTTTTCGCCTTTCTTTTATACGTTTTTTTTTGTATTGGGGTTTCTTTTCTTTTGTTTTTTTTTTTTTTGTTGTGAGAATGGCGGCCGCGCGTTTGAGCTGTTGCGTCCTTGGGGGAGTGTCAGCTCTTGAGGGGACTGTGAGGAAGCTCCTAGCCGTTGGCTGGAGCTCGTCAAACACAACAGATTAGGGCTTGTTTACGTTCCCGAGGTCGTTCACCTCGGAAAATCAGCTTGCCTTGTTGGCATTGATCTACAGAGAGAGAGAGACAGAGGTAAGTAACACTGACCGATAGTTAGTTGACCTTTAGCCTTTGAATTGGGCAGTCGAGCTTCTTCGTTGTTTGGTTGGATAGTTTTTTTCTTCGCGAGTGATTGCAGTGTGGTGGTGTGGTTTTTCTTGTGTTGTGCCAGGTTCTACAAATCGGTGAGGGCAGTTAGTTACTCTCTCTCTCCCTCTTTGCATTATTCGCTCTTTCTTCCCTTATTATCATTTAATCCTGGCGCATATTACGCCGTAAATGCACCTCTTATCTTCCCTTTACTAGTTTTTGCGTCGAGTATCTCTCAATTTTTTTTAATTTCAACGCGATAGGAGGTGATTACCCTTGACAGCCAAGGTAAGTTTTCCCTCCCTTAATGATTAGGTTCATTTTGCGTTGCAAGGTATTTATTATTAGGATGAATAGATAGTAAAAGCTATTTCAACAGAGTCGATCAAAACCGACCTACCTCGACACGAATGATGACAACGAGATGAAGAAACAGCCTCCACTCAGCTCCAAACAACGTTCACACAACGGTAAGCAAGACAAACTTCAAAACTCCAATACGCATTCGCAAGAGCCAATTTCACAACCAAGATTTGCAGATAAATTTCTACTCCAGCTCGTACCACGAGCAGACGACACATCCTTTCAGCAACATACTCGGCGTAATAACACGCATGCCTAAGTATGCCACCGGCAACCAAAGCACATGTGGTACGCTCTTTGTCACAGACAAGCAGCACACAACAATTTTATCTATCAGCAACCAAGGCGCATGAACCGCAATCTTCACATCGAGCAACTGACGCACAAACAGTACTGCCTTGAAAGAGCAAGTTGATCCCTACGATACATAAAAAAAGGAAGATCACATTCCCTTCGTGTACCATGAAGGCAACTTAAGGGAGAGTATCTGTGGAGGTGCGTTCGTTACTGGTCGTAATTACGCGTCACAGAGCCACCAAGTGCGAGCACAAACGAACACACCCACTCTGAAGTCGACAATATCGCTGAAGCTTCCTACTTCTCTCTCAGCCCTTCTTCCAGCGATCACCAGAACAACTGGTCACGCTGCGCGTGCACGAATACTTTCTGCGCGACGAACAATTGTAATTGCGTTTTTTGAGAGACATTGAGTATGAACAAAATAAATATGTGACAATTTACTCCAAGTATTACCGTAATTAACCCTACCCCATCTCCAAACACAAAAAATTTATACAGGAGTTTCTCGAGGCAAAATCTATAATTGGATGCAATTATAGATTTTACCACGAAAAACTTCTGTATAAATCAACGCAACTTTAAATTCAAAGTACTAAATGATTTTGTATGTACAAGATCTTGCTCCATTTATAATGCAAATAAGAAACCTGTAAAGAGATTTATCCCGAGGATAAAAGTCAAAAATGCATTCGAAAAAGTGAAAGAATACTTTATCGACACTTGGTCTGAATGTAATATCAATAAACAGCACCAGAATGAATAAACATAGATAAATCCGATAATCTAAAAGGGATTGGTGAAAACTTACAAAGGACATTGGTAGTAACAAAAATTCGACTATATGGTGTCCCTATTCTCTTTCATGTTGTTAGAGAGTTTTTTGAGATGGCTCATGAAGGTAATTTAGGAATATTATTTTTTAAAGAAATGAAAGCTGAAATTAACTTCGAACGCAATACCTTCAGAGCTAATGACGATGTGGTACCATGAATATTAGATAATAACAACGAAACGAAATTTAAAAGAAAGCAATGCAATGCGAAAACTCAAAATCCGCTAGAGGAGGGAAAAACTTACCTGACTCCATAGTCAGGTAAGTTTCTCCATAGGAGAAAGCTCTCTCAATCGCGCTGAAACCTACAAACCGTGAGCAATAATGCTAAAAAAATGGAATGGGGAAGGTAATAGGCGCAATTACGGCCTAACACGCGTCAGGTAACTAATGACCTTAGAAGGTCAAGGACAGGTGAGTAGGCAGGCGTTAAATAAAAAAAACGCGCATTTAGATTGCAACGCGAAACGACCTTTATATTTAAGGGAGGGAAAACTTACCTTGGCTGTCAAGGGTAGTCACCACCTATCAAGTTGGAATTAAAAAAATTGAGCGATACTCGACACAAATATTAGTAAAGGAAAAGTAAGAGGCGCATTTACGGCCTAATATGCGCCAGGATTATGATGACCTTGAAAGGTCGAGGACAGGTGAGTAGGCAGGCGTTCAAATAAAGGTACGTACGATTAATATAATAAGAAAAAAAAAGAAAAAACTTTATTCGCTAAGCAACAACGAAAAGAAATTAAATTAAATTACAAAGCGCAGCACAAGAAAAAAAAATATAATTACGATAATGAAAAAGCAGCAAAAATGAAGCGCAAACAAAATAAACAAAATAAAACTATGTTGCTAGGCGCAGCGAAGAAAATAAAATTTTAACGCGATAATGAAGCGGCGACGACAGCAAAATAAGGGCAAATTCAAATAAAATATCAATGACCGTCGTAAGGCTCCGGCTAAATCGCCAGGAGTTCTGAACGAGGCTCAGCGCACGCAAATAAACAATAATAAAAGTAAAAGGAAAAATAATGTACGGAGGGAGAGAAAGAGTATCGAAGTGCACTCACTGATTTGTAAAATCTGGCAAAACACAAAAAAAATAACTCATGACACTTCAATCACTCGTAAACTAAAACTCAAAGAAAACTCAACTGCCCAATTCAAAGGCTAAACGGTCAACTAAACTATCGGTGAGTGTCACTTACCTTTCTCTCTCTCTCTCTCTCTCTCTCTCTCTCTCTCTCTCTCTCTCTCTCTCTCTCTCTTTCTCGCTCTCTAGCTCAATGCCAACAAGGCAAGTTGATTTTCCGAGGTCAACGACCTCGAAAACGTAAATAAGCCCTAATCGTAGGCTGTTGTTATTGACGAGCTCCGGCCGGCGGCCAGGAGCTCCGTCACACGATATAAACAAAAATAAGTTTATTAACTGCTACATAAATTGAAATAGCGAGGCGCGAATAAATACGAAAGAAATAGATAAATCGGCGACAGTTACGATTCGTGCAATATAAAAGATAACATATATAATTAAAGAATAATTGCACGGAGGGAGAGAGAGATGATATTTAAGGGGACTCATCGGCTCAGCAATCAGGCACAAACAAAAATTTTGCACTTTGTGCACTCACGAACGTCATTTATTCACAAAACAAAACCTCAAAACCTAAACATACCGAAAATCTATTACTCTACTCTATGGCTCGAGACATACTGAGCTAGCGAGTGTCACCTACCTCTCTTTGTCTCCGCACCGAATACAAATAATGAATTTTCCGAGATCAGCGACCTTGGAAACATAAGAAAGCTCTAATCTTGGACTGTTAGTAATAAAGAGCTCTGGCCAACGGCCAGGAGCTCCTTCACAACGTTCTTAGTTCGTGAAACGCTGCGTGCAACAAAAATGGAAAATTAAGCCTTGCCGTCCGGCATGTATCTTTAATAGTGCAAGTTGAAATATTTAAAGAATTTGTTATTGAATATTTTAATAATAACGATTATAGTATAGCTGATTTAGTAGTAGCTGTTTTTAGAGTAATTTTATTTAATAGGAATTATACAGGATAATACATAGATAATCCCACAAATGACAATTCCCTATGCGAAAAGTAACATACTTGGCCTAGAAGTCGATCCACACAAAATAAAAGCCGTGAAAGAGTTTCCACGATCTATGAATGTGAAGGGCGTTCAACAATTTCTAGGTTAAGACGGTTATTATCGACGTTTTATTAAAGACTTTGCAAAAATAAAAAATCCATTAATTATGCTATAACAGAAATACAACATTTTCGAATGAGATGACAAAGCTGTGAAAACCTTCATAGAACTAAAATAAATATTAGTTTTCTGATCTTTCGCAAGGATATAATATCAGAACTAACCCATTCAACATGGTCGAAGCGGGAATTTCCTCAAGGAATGATTGGATCAAATTGTCCTATTGCTTATTTCTCGAGAGTTTTATGAGGGTTTGATTTATAAACTATAAAGTACATGAAAATGAAGCATTTGCAGTCATACAAAGCTTAAAGACTTTCAAATCCTACTTATACGACCGACCAATTAGGATTATAACTGATCATCAACCTTTAGAGTGGTTTCATAAAACAGAACTGAATACAAGTTCAAAAATAGCGATTTTGGTTATTATAGTATAGATATAAAATAGTATATATGAAAGAAACTCAAGAAATCCCATAGAGGTGAATACTAAAGTAGTGTTGTAACGGAGCTCCTTATTAGTCGCACGTTATTCCGAGATCAACAACTTCGGAAAATTCATTGCAAATCATCGGCACAGAGGGGAAAAGAGATAAGTGACATTCGACGGCTCAGTACATCTCGAGCCACAGAGTTATAAAATTTGTTTTCTTTTTATTTTAAAGTGTTGTGATTGGTGCGTGGTGATTTTTTCTTTCTTTGTTTTCAAGGTGGCAGTTTGCTGAGCCGGTGAGTGTCACATAATTTTACCCTTTTTCCCCCTTTGTGCATTTTTTTTATGATAAATTTTATTTCTATTATTTACTGTTATCGTTTCCTTGACCTTTCAGGATTTCAGGATTTTCAGGATACTTTCAAGGTCATTTGTTATCTGGCGCGTGTTAGGATATATTGCGCCTCCTACTTTCCCCTTTTTCGTTGTTGTCGCGGTGACTTGCGGTATTTGTCGTTTTTTTATAATTCGAGCTTTCCCTTAAAAACGAAGTAGGTTTATACATTGTATATGAAGTTAATACATTAATAAATGCTTAAACCTAATACGTAAACGAAGTAGGTTTACACTCTTTCCCCCTTTAGATTTATTAAATTTCGGTTCTTTTAAATTATATTAAATTCAGTATTGATTAGATATTGATTCATAAATGAAAACTGAATCGATAGTAATCGAAGATTAAATTTAATTTTCTCTTATATTCGTTAAGCAATAAATCATCGTCATTGCAGCAGGATTTAGAATTAGGTTGCACGTATCAACTTAAAATTTGAAAAAGATATTCGTTAAAATTTTAAAGAGAAGAAACTATATATTTGGACCCATCTAATTAAATCACGTATAGGTAAAATAAGTGTTAATTTATATACAAAATGTATTTAAAAAATAAATGCTATAAAATAAAATAAAGAACTATAAATTTAATACTAAGAGTTAATAAGTATTTATTAACGTAAACCCAGTATTCATATATTTTTTTAAAATGTGTGGCAAAATAATTTATAATAGGAAAGATTGGTAGAGCTACCCCAGTTATTTACCAATACCTAGGGTAAATAACTGACGAATACAATTTGACAATCGTAAATTCATTGGTATGCTATTTTTTAGTCTACTTTCAGGAAAATACTCATAATCATGTAAACATCAATGGTTAACTTATCTTTAATTATTTTTTATATTTACTATTTTTTGTTTTTTATTTCCATAATCTGTGTTCTGTCATACATATATGACATAAAGCACGTTGTATTTTATAAAGAAGAGGTTTTAATTATCTTATTTCGACTGCCTTTAGCCTTTGAATTGGGCAGTTGAGTTTTCTTTGAGTTTTATTTTGCGAATGATTGAAGTGTTGGGGTTGGTTTTTTTGTATTTGTGCTAAATCCTGCAGATCGATGAGTGTAGTTGCTTACTCTCTCTCTCCCTCCGTGCATTTTTTTTGTTTTATTATTATTGTTTATTTGCGTGCGCTGGGCTTTGTTCGGAACTCCTGGCTAATTAACCGGAGCCTTATTTTATTTGAATTTGACTTCGTTCTGCTATTGTCGCCGTTTCATTGTCGCGTTTATATTTTATTTTCTTCGCTGCGCTTTATAATTTAATTTAATTTCTTTTCATTATCGCCTAGCGTAAATAAATTTTTGTTTTTTTTTCTTTTTTACATTAATTTGCGCGTACATTCATTTAAACGCCTGCCTACTCACCTGTCCTCGACCTTTCAAGGTCATACAAATCCTGGCACATATTAGGCCGTAAATGCGCTTCTTACCTTCTCTTTTTATTAGTTTTGGCGTCGAGTATTGCTCCAATTTTTGGATTTCAACGTGATAGGAGGTGACTACCCTTGACAACCAAGGTAAGTTGTCCCTCCCTTAACGATAAAGGACATGTTATGTATAAACCCCATTTTTTATATTAACATTACTTGGGAGCGATCGTTACGTTTCGTATATTTTTGGTGCGTAGTTCTCTCGGGCTCCCCCAAGCCAGCCCCAAGCAAGCTCCAAGCAACGAAGAGCGAGAACTGGTGCCCTTTTTTCTGTAAGTCTGTGTAGATATCTCCACGTTTACCAATATTTGTACATGCACATAATAAAGATGTGTGCGTAAGCTACGATGAGTCTATCTAGCCCCTTCACAACAAACTGACTTGAAGTCTTGTGCTTGTAAATTAGTGGACTCTAGATATCTTAAGGAACTACTGAAAATATTTTGGTATTAATCATAGCACTATAGCGCTTTTTTATATCCAAATATTCATATAATATGTGATGTACCCAACCAGTTGATATAGAGCATCAGCCATCTCTCACACCTTTATTTTTCCAATGTCATTTCATGAAATTTCTGAAAGATTTTTCAGGTGATGGTCTCTTTTCAAGAACCTGAATGTTGGCCGCCAATTGTGCTCATATACCTATAATGAAACTCAATAAACCACTTTTTAACTATTGAAGGTTTAATATATGGATATGGAAAATTAGAATTTTATGCTCGTTCTGATTCTGGGACAAAAAATAGAAATTCCCATTTGAAAAACCAAGTTTAACCTTGAATCGACCATAAATATTAGCTCCATGGTTACGAACAAAAATAGCATAACATGTCGTATGAATGTTTTTCATTATCTCAAACGATTTTGTGGATGGATAAACACAATATAAAATTAAAGACATCATAGAAATTCTTTTATAATCATTTTAGAATCAGATATTTTATAGTAATAAAATTGAATATTAAAATTCCATATACACTAAATAAATTACTGTATATAGTGTTCCAGATATTGCGCCTTCAGAATTCATATTATAAATAGCTGCCCTGACTCTTCATAGTATAACTAAAAATATTTGTATGCTTATGTATTCTTACCAACATGAAGAGGACCTTTATGGCTTCCTAACTTCAATGCGCCCGTATCCGTATCAACTTGACGAAGAATGGTTCCTTCTCCAAAAAAAAGTGGCTTCTTAGCATCAACAACGATTGTATCAAAATAACTTTTCCAGTTTCTTGTTGTTTCATCTTCCTAAAACAATATTTTAAAATTGTTCAAAATTATCAGAAAAATTTATCAAATCAGAAATTGATATGTAACATTAGCCAAATGAAACATATTTATATATAAAAGATAATAATATATAAGATAAGTATATATAAGAGATTATTTTATCATGTGATTTCAACCGAAGAATACACATCTGTTTGATCAGAATCTATTGAATGATTTTATTAAAAAAAGGGGGTTAAAATGAGTGACGGAGCTCCTGGCCGTTGGCCGGAGCCCATCGATACTCATAGCCTCGGATTAGGCGTAGGTTATTCCGAGGTCGCCGACCTCAGATAATTCGTTGCGAATCTTCGGTGCGAAGAGAGGAGAGAGAGAGGTAAGTGATATTCGCCAGCTGAGTACGTCTTGAGCCGCAGAACTATTAGTTTGTTTTGATTTCTCTTTTTGGGCTTCTGAAGTGTTGTGACCGGTATGTACGGTGTTTTATTTGTTTTGTTTTCGAGGTGGCAATCTACTGAGTCGGTGAGTGTCACAGAATTTTGCCTTTTCTCACCCTCCATACATTATTATAAGATTTTTTGTTGTATTTGCGTGCGTTTTGGATCTCGCTCGGATCTCCTGGCTGCATAGCCGGAGCCTGGCGACAGCCATTTAATTTTAAACAATAACCGTCGCCGACTTTTCCCTTATTTTGTATTAATTTTATTTGCTTCCCTTCATTTTTTTTTCTATTCATTAATAAATTTCGTTTTCTTTGTAATTGCGTTATTGTTATTTGACGCAATGCCTGCTACCTTTCCTTGACTTCTCAAGGTAGTTACCTGGCGCATATTAGGTCATTTCGCGTCTCTTACCCTCTTCTTTTTCATTTTGTTTGCTACGGTTTTTTTATATTGAATTTCAACTCTATAGATTTTTTGTGTCTATGGTGATAATATACTCACGGTGTCTCGAGTACTACCGCAACCGTGAGCTTGGGTAGACGTCCCCACACTATTCATTGGTTACCTGTGTGTTTACCTTGCTATTTTAACTATTATTTTAATATGTTAATTTGTTTGAAACGGTATATTGCTTTCGCGTGATTGGAAGGAATGAGCGTCCAGAGGTATTTCGAGAGGTCAAGCGTTCAAATGTCATTTCATTGCGAAGCCGCTATTGTAAGTACCGTGCGGATCTTATCCCTCTCGATTATGCCTCATTTCTCCCTCTTACGGATATGATTTTTCAGTACTAATTCTTCATTGTTTTATTAGACTAAACCTCCTTTCATTTTGTGTATCCTTAGCTTCTTTTTATTTTTGTCTTTAACCTGATGAACCTCGTCAACTTCCCTCACCTTGTGTGTTTTCATGATTGACTTTTCCGCTGTGCCTCCGTAACAAAGGTTCCAGGGTCAAGAACGTTCCGTAAACGGCAAATCTAAGCGACCGATTCAGGCATTGCATAGTCTATGGTGAAGCCTGCATTGCACCATTGTACCTCCTGTCACTTTTCTACCCCTCTTTTTTGTATATAAGAGAAAGAGTATAGTCCGCCGCTATTATACGCATGGCTAAATGAATTTAAACGTTTATGAGAACATGCACCACTATCATCTCAGCTCATTGCCCAAGGTCATCTGTTTTCCATAGATATTTACGATTTTCAAATGTGAGAAAAATTCAAAAATTGACTTGCTTATTTAGTTCAATATTTATACATGATTTTTGTAGATTTTTGTAGCGTCCGCTCCAGCTAAATCTAGTTTTTATGAGGTCGTAGACCTCTATAGCTGATGTCTATTTTTTGGCGTCATATGTTTACAGTGACTGTTTATAATTTCTGAGCGTGAGAATAGTCTAAATAGAACCACTCGCTTATGAAAAGTCTCACGGAAAAATCATACCCTCTGATAAGCAAGTTAGTTTTCTGCGAAAACTCATAAAACGGACCCTCTTGATGATACGCCATGATCCCGCGCTAACGAAATTTCCCAGACACGTAGAGTCGTAAAAATTATCTTTCCGACTGCGACTAAAATCACTCAACGCATATTGATGCCACATCCGTTAGACGTTTGTATAAAACAATAATATTAATAATTGTCACTACGACTGTTTATTGTTATCAACATATTGTAAACAACCTTTATGTTTGTAATAGCCATAAACTAAATCTCTTAAGATCCATAGACAAAACAAGAAATCACGACTAAACAGACTAATATTTGTCATCGTCTCGTTAATATTTTTGTAATAAACTTGCAACGCGAAAACGACCCTAGTCATTAAGGGAGGGAAAACTTACCTTGATTGTCAAGGGTAGTCACCTCCAATCGCATTGAAAATAAAAAAAACTGAGCGATAATCGAGCTAAAGTTAATAAAAGGGAAGGTAAGAGGCCCATTTACGGCTTAATATGCGCCAGAATTATGATGACCTTGAAAGGTCGAGGACAGGTGAGTAGGCAGGCGTTATAATAAAGGTGCGCACAAATTAATTTAACAATAAAAAAAAGAACAAACTTTATTCGCTAACAACAATCAAAAGAAATTAAATTTATTTACAAGCGCAGCTCAAGAAAATCAAATACAATCACGATAATGAAAGGATGATAACTATAAAGCGCAAACAAAATAAACAAAATAACGCATGATGATAAACGCAGCGAAGAAAATAAAATAATAATTCACTAATAAGCGGCGACGACAACGAAGTAAGGCAATTTCAAATAATATCTAACGGCTGTCGTAAGGCTCCGGCTCAATAGCCAGGAGTTCCGAACGAGGCCCTGCGCACGTGAACAAACAATAAATAAAAAAGAAAAATAGGTACGCAATGCACGGAGGGAGAGAGAGAGAGAGAGCAAATAAGTACACTCACCGATCGTAGAGCCTCGCATAACAGCAAACAACCACAAACACTTTACTGCAGTCACCCGCGAAGAACAAACAAAAGAAAACTAAATTAGCTCGACTGCCCAATTCAGAGGCTAAAGGCCAACTGACTCTCGGTGAGTGTCACTTACCTCTCTCTCTCACTCCCTCACTCATTCAATGCCACACAAGGCAAACTGATTTTCCGAGGTTGTTGACCTTGGAGACGTAAACAAGCCCTAATCGCGGGCTGTTGTTATTGACGACCTCCGGCCAACGGCCAGGAGCTCCGTCACAAACTTAAGTCAACAGATTGTAAACAATGGATAATCTCTCTCTCTCCTGTCAAATTCGCCCGCTAGAATTATTCAATTAATTAGTTCAACAATTAAATTCAATTAATATTTTCTCAAAACGATACTATAGGCGACATCTCTTAAAAGAAGAATGTACCATTTTTCTATCCGCCCACGCCAAGGTTCTTCCAATTAGGCTAACGAAGGAAATCATCTTTTCCCTCATTGGCCTAATCGGAAAAGGGCCCACCTCAAAGGGACCCGGAAAACTCTAAGAGTAGGGCAGCGCGACGAGGGCTATAAAATGGCCAACGCACAGTTGTATAGACAGTTCGAATCCAGCCTCAAAACTAAACCCAACTGTGACTTGTAAGGGAGAGAGATCATCTAAAAGTAATAAGTCAACCAATAAATATTATAATTTGAACTCAGTCTCTTTTCTCTATCGCTTTGTAGTAACATAATTAGATTTTCCATCGAATGTAGATCGGGTGCTTGTCAAACTGAATACTATCTACATTCAAAATAATTAGTGTTTATCAAATCATGGCTAAGGTCTCTCTGACGTGCGCCTATTATAGTGCAGTACGAGAGAATCGCCTTACCATTCCTTTCTATCCACAACCTATCCCGAGTAGGATAATTCACGTAATTAGACAAATTGATTTCCTGGTTATTAGAGGTAAAACTCTACGACCAAAAATACACTCTTTAATAAAACTGGTTTGTAATGTCTGCTGGACGTTACATTTTTAATAATAAACTCTAAAGAATGCGGTGTTCTTTTTGCAATTAATATCTTTTTTTTTGTATTTATAAAATAAAATAAGTAAGATGTTTCGTATTTTAAGAAAAAACGACGAAGTTCTCTACTTCAGTTTCTTCTTACGTTGTAAGTAAGTTATAAATGATGAATAGTTATATATTTCCCGATCTAATGATTCGCATGTACCTAATCTTGATATACTGTTCATTTTGTGTAAAATATCCTATGACCATAACTCCATATTCATTCGATAATTTGAAATTTTGTTATGCCCGGGTTGTAAAAATTACTTTAGTTTTTGATAATAAAATAAAAATAATTTATATTCAAATTATACCTCCAGATAATTAAGAAAGCCTTTAATATTTATCAATTATATAATATCAATTTGGCATGTTTTACCTCAATAATCATTTTTTTGGGTATATTTAAACTAAAAATTTATTACTGTAATTAGATTAAAAAATAGATTTCTTATAATAATATTGGCGTCGCAATAATTATTAATATTGTTTAGGCGTGGTTGTTTATTTTACGTCTATAAATTTTATGAAACAAATTATAACTATAACTAATTAGGAACTAATTTACAAATAGCATCGACTAATAATAAACGGCGGCAATAATAATCGATATTGTTATTTGAATTACTTTTTTACAGATGACTGGCGGATGTCTTGTATTATTATTATTATGCGTTGCGTGATTTTGGACCCGGCATGTTTTACCTCAATAATGATTTTTATGGGTATATTTAAACTAGAAATTTATTACTGTAATTAGATTAAAAAATAGATTTCTTGTAAAGCAGGAATATTTTACTAATAATATGTTGATATTTGAGAAAATATAATGTCTCATATAATAATATTATTAATAATTACGAAATATTCAATTCACGATATTTAGTTATATAACCAAACTACCTGCGATTATTTCGTGGTAGAGTCCACTTTCTTATCGGTCATATCACCCGACCAAGCACTGTACGGAGCGCTGTCTTTGCACACAAATTCTCATACTTATATTCAACATAAAAAAGTTTTACTATCGAGTTTTTTTACAAAATTATTCAAGGAAACAGTTGTATCTCATATATCAAAATGTATTTCAGTATATTTTTGTAAATAAACAGCTAATTATCAAGCGTTAATTGTGATTATTTTCCTCTTGATTAGTACATATTTCAGAATATAAGATTCAATTATTTTCTTTTGGTCCAAAAAAGCTTTCTCTAGTTCAGTATATTATCAAAATATGCTTTGAGGTATTTTGTAAATAAGAGTTGCGTACATAAAATTAAATTTGAAACGAATATTTACCATTATTCCAATCGTATGAATTATAAGTAATGCTGTGTTGTCTGCATACGTATCTGCGTACAAGAATATTCTGCTAATTGATATATCAGCTACATACAAAATTGTAACGGGACTTTGAACCTTTTGTCAAATATCGTCTACACTACTATATGTATTATGTGATTATCTATCAAGATTAGGTACTACGAATGACACACAGGCGCTATTATTTGAAGCAGTGTCAGAATAATACCCTACGGTAAGTAGGGGTGACAGGAAAAAAGGTATGACTCGTCGATGGTTAATGCGCGTGTAAAAGAGAAAAAGAGAGAGAGAGAGAGAGAGAGTAAAAATAAAAGAGAACTAATAAATAGTCAGCGATATTGGATATAAGTGCGAAATGAGATTTAAAAGGTAGTTTTGAAAATGTCGTATTTTTTCATTCTGAATATACTTTTTATATGAATTATCACTAATCTACTTTTGTTACATCATGAAGACTTTTCTCTATTACTAATTGAGATGAGTCATTATATGCCTGGCTCATTAAATCATTAATGAACATAATTCACGGTTATAGTAGTATATGTCTTATCATGGTTCATTGACCTTTCTATTCGTTCCTAATCTCTCACCTATGTACTCGTTGAGTTTATTAGATCAGCTAATTCACCAATTATTCGGGAAATCCACCCGCGTAAATGTTTAAAAACTGTGATTTATCGGGAAAATTATTAAAACAAATTACATAAATTATAATTTTTTTTATAAGACCATTTTGATATTTAAAAAAAATCCTATTTTGAGGGCCTTGAGAAAACTATTATTTGTAAGGAATATAAATAATGGAAAACATCAGACTAAATGTATTGAGGTAAAAGAAGATTATCTTTAAAAAAAAAAAAGGAATATCAGACGAAGAAAATATCCCTTATTTTTAAATTGACATATCGATATAAGAAAGGAAACCTACGGAGCATGAATTTAAGAAAGACAAATACAGGCGACTATAAATTGAATTGTTTAAAAGTTCTGTAGTTGTTAGCATGTTTAAAAGGTACCGATTGTTTGTTCAACGTTTTAAGACAATATTTTGATCTTTATTTAAAACCATTTTTACTTCTCCTTGATGTATTAATACATTTTCAAACAATTTGTCTGGATACATAGGAACTTGACCCCACGCACTATTTTCTCACACCCAGTTTAATGCGGCAAGCAAAGTTAAAATATACTAGAGTTAAGCTTGAATTATTGACCGATCTAGATTGCGCATACCAGCTGTGTTTTAACTTCCCTCCCACGAGTGTGCTCGTCAATATATTAGTTCTTTTCAGGTCTTTCTCTTAAAGTTGCCCCATTCTCTCCTGTGTTTCTAAATTTCAACAACCTTCAAATATTTTATTCAACACGTTATGCACTTACAAATAACTCTCCATAAGGCCTTTCCATATTGTCAAGATGAGTTTCTATCAAGGATGCCTTTCACAAAGTCAACAAGTTGGACTCTTGCTTCAGCTATAACTAGCTAAAGACCCAAATAGTTAGCTAAATCCTTTTTGAGAATATTTTGCAATAAGTATTGGTATATTTTCCGAATTGAACGACTCTCCCACAACTTAAATGGCATAATTGATTCAAATCGCCATAGCTGGTGCTACTTGAATCGGGTTAAATTCGTTGTTGAAACGAAAACTAAGCTCCCAGGATTTGGCGATTTAGCTGAAACGTCGTAGCTCTTATTAAACACTTTGCCAAAGTTAAAACCATCCGAACCCATGTCCTCTATGAAAATTACATCAACCAAGGAAACGCGGTCGAAAGAGTCTGCTCCACTCAAGTCATACTGAAGCTATATGAACATTGTCGGGAAATTGAATATTATCTGGACTAAACAATTTGGATTCTAAGAAGAGGTGAAAATTCTGGCCCATTATACTCGATACTATATCCCCTATCGTCTAATCTATTATAGATTTGACGGCTCTCAACGGTCTCAATATTAAAGTTAAGATTAAGCATGAATCGAATCCAGTTCTATCTATTCTATAAAAAACAAATTTAACGGGATATTCACATTTATCAACTGCAAAGGCTCCCATCATACCATCAACTGTGGTCGCTCGATAGTTCTCTCAAAGAAATAATCCAAATCTAAGAATCCTCAAATAACCGATTTCAAACTTTTATTGTTCCTCGACTCCTTTTGCTAGTATCTTCAGCAAATCACAAACGCTTTAACGTCTAAGTAAAGTAGTAGTAGATAGTCATGTACACCTGCGTACTCATACACAGTGATGACTGTACCTTCTTCCGTCTCTAATAATCACAATTAAGCAGACACAATTCGAAAACTACAATAATGAGGGAAAAGGGGGAAACTTACCTTAAGTTTAAGGGAAGACTCCCTCAGCCGTGTTGAATTTATAAAAGAAATCGACGACAATAGCAACAGATAAAAATTAAGGGGAAGGTAGGAGACGCAAAACGGCCTAACGTGCGCCAGGAAACGAATGACTTTGAAAGGTCAAGGGAAAATAGGTTCGCAGGGCATTAATTAGTAAACGACAATTACAAAAAAAACAAATTTATATCAATAATAAAAAAAATAATTAACAAAAGAAAAGAAAGAAAGGAAATATACTTAAATTTAAGTCGCGGCGACAGTTGAGTAAAAATTCAATGGACATCAACAGGCTATGATTGAACAGCCAGAAAAACGAGACCTAAACACGTAAATAATACAATAATAAAAAAAATAATTCACTTAGTGCACGAAAGGGGAAGAAGAGAAAATCATGTGCGACTCATGTTTGTGATTTGCAGCTAACTTAAAAACAGAGCTAATTCCTTTGCTGTTAAAGAGAGTCAGTGAAGGAGAGGCGGACAAAGTTGCTGCGATTAGACGTTAGTGATAAAATATAGCCACATAGGAACAAAACAAAAAATTCGGAGAAATATTCTAAAAAACAAGCACGCATCCCTTGTTAGTAGAACAAAAGTTCTAAGCATAAATCGTGCTCTAGATGGAGAAAATTATCCTACGTGATAATTTATTCCACCGTGACGTCAAACTAACGTCACAGTGAATAAAATCACATTGAATTTTTCGTTCTTTCTATTGTCAGTCATCCGTATTTATCCTATTTCCTTCATAATGACCCTGGAAATCTAAGAAATTTCAACTAGTCTCGTCTGAGAAATAATCTGTCGATAGTGAAGAAATCTAAACGGAGAAATATCCCGTTTTTTATATATCACTATAAACAGGATAAGGAATAAAAAGCTGTACTATGAGAAACATAATATGAAATATAATATTACATTTAATTTCAGTCAAATTGAATTTTGGTAAATATTTGATTTTGGGTGAATAAGACGTTCTTTATACTAATGTCAATGCCAATTAAAAAAATTATGCCTTACAAAATTGGGTTATAAAACCAAACTACTTGCGAACATTTTGGATCAGAGTTGACTTTTCTACTTGTTGCATACCCTGGCCAACGCTGTAGACAGAACTTTCTTTACGACACTCACTGCTGAACCCATGATAAATATAAAAATTCATTTTTTATGAATTATTATAGGAAACTGTTGAAGGAATCAGTTAAAAACAAAAATTTTTCAAATATAACATGATCTTTTCGATGAAATTCACACAAATTACCCTAAGTATTTATAATTTTTTATAGTGAAATTTATTGTTATGGTGTGTATACATTTTCAAAGTACAATAATTTTCAACACAGCTTATTCGCCACTACAAGTCTATAAGATGTCATCATTTCATCGATCAGGTTACTTCTTTTGTAAACTTTTGAGTTTACATTTTTGGTTTAGTCAGGTCTAACTCCATTAATACTTTCATGATATTAGGAATGAAGTAGCAGATATATAATACTAGACGTTATATGTTCACGAATTTTTATAAATAATTGTAGAAAAAATTATATGCTCCCCTTCAATGTACTCCCCTATCTTCGTCACACACAATTTTATTCATTTTTTCCATTAATAAAAGCAATGATGAAAATTTTCTGTTGTAAGAGCATTTTGGATCTTCGCCGATTTTCGTTTCACCTCTTTTATCCACTTAAACCGGGTTCCTTTTAAAGCAGACATACTTTCGGAAAGAGGAAAAAGTAAATCAAGCGAGTAAGGCGCATGTTCGAGCACTAAATTGCTCCTAGCGGCTAAATAACGCTTCACAGGCAACGCGATATGGGCAAATGTATTGTCCTGGTGCGAGATCCACGATTTGTTTTTACACAATTCCGGTTGTTTCTTACAAACTCGCTTTCGTAATGTTGTCAAAACTTTCAAATAGTAAATTTGGTTTACAGTTTCATCCTCTGGAACCCATTCAATCATTACCCATTCATAAATTTTGAATGTCCTTCTTTAGATTTTCGGCCTTCAGAAAACCAATTATACCATTCGAAAATATGCGCACGAGATAGAGAATTCTTACCATAAGCCTTTTTTAACAACTTATAATACTAAGTCGGAGTTTTTTTTTAATTCAATGAGATATTTCACATTAATCCGTTGCTCGTGTTTTTCGTCTGTAACACGATTCCTTAATTAAAGGGGGAGGAGAGGGAAAACTTACCTTGATTATAAGGGAAAGCTCCCTTAGACGCGCTAAAATCTAACAAAAAATCGCAACAAAATATAAAAAAGGGGAAGGTAAGAGAATAGTTGATGACCTTGAAAGGTCAAAGAGAAATAAGTAGACAAGGCGTTAAATAAAGACCCGCAATTACAACAAAACGAAATTTATTAAACAAAAAAGAAAACGCAAGGCACATACAAAATTAAATGAAAATAAAAAAATTAAATTATATCTCGATGATAGTTACTTTTAAAATGTTAGTGGCTGTCGTTAGACTCCTGTTACACAGCCAGAAGAACCGAGAGAGACCCAAAACGCATACAATGAACAAATGAATATATAAACAATTTGTCGGCTCGAAGGGGGAGATAAGGCAATTAAGTGTGGCACTCACCGGCTCGGTAGTTCACCTCGCAAAAAAAACAAAGAAAATGCGCCCATACACTGGTTATTCACTTCCAAACACAAATAAAAAAAATTAAAAAAGATTAATAGCTCCGTTGCTCAATTTATACTGAGCTGGCGAGTGGCACTTACTTCTCTCTCCCCTCTCTGCGCCGACGAGCTCCGGCCAATGGCCAGGAGCTCCGTCACACGTTATACATGGTTATCAGCACGAAAAAAAACTACAGCGATAAAAACGTCTGTTTGTACTAGAATTGTAGACAATTTCAGCTAACCCCCCTCCATCCTTTCTCTCTAAGACGCCTTCTGAACGCGCAGTCTCATTATTTAATAGCTAGACCTCTTATTTACAAAATGATTAGCCTATCAAACATCACAATAATGGAGGAAACAGCATAGGCGGACAGAAAAATGGTACATTTTTCTTTTAGGAGATGTCACATGTAATATCGTTTTGAGATAATATTAATAGAATAGTTCTAGCGGGTTAAATCGACAGGAAAGAATGATATCAATTATTTACATTTTGGCAACTTAATATTGTTATAAAAATATTATTGGCGCTACGATAAATATTAATTCGTTTAGTCATAGTTACTGGTTTATGTCTATAGATTCTAGGAGACAAGTTGTGGCGGTCATAAATATAAAAATTAGCTTACAATTAGTGTTGATAAACAAAATACATGTGATGACGAAACGGCGACAACAACAAAACGCAAACGAAATAAATAATTAACGGCCGTCGTAAGGCTCCGTCGAATTAGTCAGGAGTTCCGAACGAGGCCCAGCGCAAGCAAATAAATAATAAAAAAACATAAAATGCACGGAGGGAGAGAGAGAGTAAACAAGTGCACTTGTTTACTCTTGTTTACTCTTAATAAAAAAAAATAATACACCGATTTGCAGAATCTGGCACAAACACAAAAAACCAACTCGCGAGACCTCAATCACTCACAAGCACTGACCAAACGAAAAAAAACTCTACTGCTCTCTTCAAAGACTAAAGGCCAACTAAATATCGGTGAGTTTTACTTACCTCTCTCTCTCTCTCTCTCTTCCTAGGTCAATGCCAACAAGGCGAACCGATTTTCCGAGATCAACGACCTCGGAAATGTAAACATACCCTGACCTTGGACTCTAGTCATTGACGAGCTCCGGCCGACGGCCAGGAGCTCCATCACACAACGACGGTTACAATTATTAATATTGTTGCTTTATACAAACGTCTAGCGGATATCTTGCATCAATATGCATTGCATGATTTTGGTCGCAGTCGGAAAAGATAATTTGTATGATTCTACGCATCTGGATGATTTGTTAGTGCGGGACTATGGCGTATCATCAAGAGGATTTGTTTATGATTTTCGGAGAAAACTGATTCATTAATCGATGAGTGTGATTTATCCATAAAGCTTTTCATAATGAAGCTGATCAGTTAAGACTTTTCTCACGCTCAGTAATCATAAACAGTCATTGTAAACTGATGACATCAGAAGGTAGGCATAAGCGATAGAGGTTCGTGATCTCATAAAAACTTAAACTTTATTTCGACCACGTGTTTAACAGCGGCGGTCGTTACAAAATCATACTTAATCAACCAATTTTTTACAATTAAATTTAAAAATTATATTTTGAATTTTGCATTGTTGACTTTAATTGTGATACAGAATGACATTGGATTATTCCGATAAAACAGGTGTTTGATAAGAATGTATTCTATGTCAGTGCTCTACGTATTATTTACAACTGATGTACAAAAAAGTATTAAATAAGTTGAAAATATAATTATAATAACCAGTATCTAATAATAGTTTAACAATATTTAAGAAATCATGTAACTTCGACATGAGTGTACGCATGTACCACAATAATGGATAGATTATTCCGTAAATTTATCTTACAAAATACTTGGGAATCCATCTAGCTCGTCAAATAAACTGGAAAGAGATGGTTGAACGGAAAGAAAAATCTTAATTTCATAATTCAGAAAAATATAATAGCAAATAGATAAAAATTATACTTAAAGCAATGCGGAAAAACAACATACCACTGTTAGGTACTGCCTTGAACTCTAATATTCAGATATTGAAAAGATTCAATATTTGAGTATATCATAAACAAGGAGAATTTAATCATGCACATAATGAAAGATAAATTTACTTCAGTCTACACTATGTACAAAATTAGAATACAAAGTCTATTTTAGACAAACACATAAAATATTTAAGGCTAGAAGAATGTAAGCATTTATAATGATACATCATCAATTTACCTCAAAGCTAATGCTAACTTTTAACGCTTAACTTAATGATATTCTTAACATATCCTATAAAAACCAATTTCAAATGTACCATATATTTTGTTACTGAATGTACTACGGTTATAATTTATATCCCATTTATGTTTATAAATTGGCATAAAGAAGTTAAAAGTAGACAAAAAATTGTAATCATCACAATTGTTTATAATATAAAATGTAATAATATAAAAATTGTACATTTAATAAGAATTAACTTACCTTAGCTCCATGTGAAAAGTCGAATAAATGATTCATTATTTTATTAGTAAAAATATAGTCACTATTCGTTAATAGAAATACTTTGGCACCACTTTCCCTTATTCTTGTTAAAAACATTGGCAGTCGTTTATCACGTTTGATGTACAAATCCAGATTTTCAATAGTCTTAGTCTTCAAATCTCCATGCATATGAATCCAATCCACAGCATTTCGTACATCTTGAAATATACTCTTAAAACTCATCGTTAGTTCGCCATCTTTTACGCCCGTTTTTTCACGAGAATACTGTTTTGAGTTGGTGAAAAAATCAATTAAACATGCTAATAAATACGTTTCTGGCAAGTTAAACAATGTGTTCAATACGTAAACTCGTGACTCATCTAATTGTAGGAATTTATTTGGATATAACTCATACACCTGCGAACTGGAAACGAACCGAAATTATACTTACAAATAACCCAGTAATATAGAAATCTAAAAATTATGGATGCCCTTACAACTATTGTTTTATGGTGTGACTTACTGATGAATATTATACGTATAATGTAATGTGTTCAACACGTCACTATTACGTATTACTGCTATAATAAGGTAGAGGTTAGAATTTTATGCTGCATGGACATTATAAGAATTCTACATTATATGCACGGATTTTTACTTGAAAAAAAACTTGAAGTTATGATAAGATATAAAACAGACAACGAATTAGTTAAATCTAAAAATAAAATTGGAATAAAGTTATAGATTCTTTTTATATTTAGTGCATAAAATATATGTAAAGGCATAAATGCCAAATATACGAAAATGGATGAAAATCGTATACATTTCTTTTGAATGTTTATAACTGAATTATCACTTGAACAAAGTTTTACAGTAATATATTAATGAATTAACAAGGTATAATCAATTGAAAAAATAAAAAGAACTCATTTTGCTGTGCCATGACTCGAAAACTATTAATCGAATCTGAATGTATTTTTTCGAAATATGGAGAAAAGATTCTTTTTTAATATAAAAATATAAATTGTATTATAAAACATGACTTTATTGAAAAAAGTCAAAGTGATTATATATTATTTGGTCGGTATAGTTTAAGTAAATTTAAAGCCATGGTAATACCAATAACAATATCCACTGTAAAATAGTGGTTACAAGACTCAGTTATAAATTAGAAATATGCACGAACATTTCAGGGTAGAGTTGAATTTTCCATCGGTCTTCACCTAATCGAACCTTGTATACTCATAATCGAGTCATTAATGAATATTAAAATAGTTTTATTGCGAATTATTATACGAAATTTTCCATGGAATCGATTGTAATTAAAATTTTTCGAATCAAATATACGAAAATGGATGAAAATCGTATACATTTCTTTTGAATGTTAATAATTTTTTCTAACTTCTTATTTACGTCACATAGTACGATCTTTTTACAGGCTAACTAAATTATCTCTTTGATATGGTCAATTACCACATCCAGCTATTAATATCTGGAAAGCGAAACACAGATTATATTATTAGAACAATATTATCGTTGATTCTATTTTGGAAAAAGATATGATTATTGAGGACAAGACTATTCCAAATAGAAATTGTCTATATTTAGGAAATCATGTAACTATCTATATCATAAATAATGATAGATTTAGCCGAAATAGATGCTGATAAAAACAAGTGTATAAAAAAATAGATAAATATCATGATATTGTTTCAAACTCATGAGTTTCACATTTGTATCTCACCAGTTATCATTTACATGAATATATTTCAAATACACATTTTCTACTGTAATAACACAACTCAAAATAGAATTCTTGTAAAGCACACATATTTTCAAATACAATATGAAATATTATATTCCATCTAATTTTGATTAAATTGCTAATATTTGGAAAATCAGACTTTGCTATAGTTATATCAATGTCTATTATAAAATATATGGCCTGCAGTACTAGGTTATAGAACTCAATTAGCTAGAAATATTTTACGATACAGTCAATTTTTCTAATAGTTACTTCACCTGGCCGATTGCCACACGGAGCGCTTTCTTCATACGATCATTACAGAACTTCTAATAAATAGTAATCAATTTTATTATAAATTGCAACGCGAAAAGACCCTAATCGTTAAGCGTTAAGGGACCCTAATCGTTAAAACTTACCTTGGCTGTCAAGGGTAGTCACCACCTATCAAGTTGGAATTAACAAAATTGAGCGATACTCGACACAAATATTAGTAAAGGGAAAGTAAGAGGCGCATTTACGGCCTAATATGCGCCAGGATTATGATGACCTTGAAAGGTCGAGGATAGGTGTGTAGGCAGGCGTTCAAATAAAGGTACGTACGAATTAATATAATAAGAAAAAAAAAGAGAGCAAAACTTTATTAGCTAGGCAACAACGAAAAGAAATTAAATTAAATTACAAAGCGCAGCGCAAGAAAACAAAATATAATTACGATAATGAAATAGCAGCAAAAATCAAGCGCAAACAAAATAAACAAAATAAAACTGTTGCTAGGCGCAGTGAAGAAAATAAAATATTAACGCGATAATGAAGCGGCGATGACTGCAAAATAAGGGCAAATTCAAATAAAATATCAACGGCCATCGTAAGGCTCCGGCTAAATAGCCAGGAGTTCTGAACGAGGTCCAGCGCACGCGAATAAACAATAATAAGGGAAGAAACAACAAATAATTCACGGAGGGAGAGAGAGAGAGTAACTAAGTGCACTCACCGATTTGTAGAACCTGGCACAACACAAGAAAAAACCACACCACCACACTGTAATCACTCGCGAAGAACAGAACTATCAAAACCAAAAAAAAATAAGAAGCTCGACTGCCCAATTCAAAGGCTAAAGGTCAACTAACTATCGGTCAGTGTTACTTACCTCTCTCTCTCTCTCTCTCTCTCTCTCTCTCTAGGTCAATGCCAACAAGGCAAGCTGATTTTCCGAGGTCGTTGACCTCGGAAACGTAAACAAGCCCTAATCGTGGGCTGTTATTGACGAGCTCCGGCCAAGGGCCAGGAGCTCCGTCACAAAATATTGCATAAAATTTTCTAGGAAATCGATTGTAACTAATATTTTTCAATAAATTTATTGATTTATTTTCAATAATTATCCTAGATCTTACTTCACTTTTACCTAAACATTAGTTTTCTGTCTAGTACATTTATTCTTTGAAATGGGAGAGATTTATTCGATATATTCTTGCGGTACAATAATTGATCAGAATACAATGCAAGGATGATCACCGCCTCTACTTCGAATCAAATTGGTAATATCCAATTGTTATTTGCTCTTTTATCTCACTTATAAATAAAGGAGGCAAGTACGATATGCAACGGCAACTGAATATGTAGGTAATAACAGGTGAAGGTTTATAAAACAAAACATCTTCATATGGGATAAAACTTTGCTACCGGTTCATTAAAATAAAGAATATCTGGTCAGAGGAACAACTAATGCCTGCAAAGAGATTTCACCATGCGCAATTATCACAGTCACATAGCAGAGAGAGAAATGGAGAAATCGTCAATATTAACCCTCAGAAACTAATAATTTGCGTTACGCACCAAGTAAACATCAAACTAGTAAAAATTCGTGAATAATCCAATGAACGTTATTATTTCTTGCGTAACATTATAGCTGTAGAAAATAGTTTTAGTCTCCCTCGTTGTATGAGGTTGCACTAACTTTAAAAATGTTCAATGATATTTTCTCTGGGTGGAAGTTTCCTTTCGTTTCATAGCACCTCCAGATTTTATCTCCTATGAGGTTCCGCGCTGACGAAATTTTCTAGATGTGTAAAGTGGTAAAAAAGATCTTTTTTCATAACCAAGATCATACAACTCATATCAATACTGTATATTAATATAAGTATGGTATATTATATATTTAATTTGGTAGTTTTTTAAACGGTTATTGAACGAATAATGTAAGATTCACAGTTATCTTCATATAATAACTCGACTAGTGATATTGGTTGTTGAAGCCATCGTTGTTTATTCTACTCTTATTGCTTAATTAAAACTCGTATCTAAGCTAATTCTTAATTAGTAATAGACATAATTTATTATACAAATAAAATAGACAATCTCGCCTTAGCAATGTTATAAATAACCTGTCAGATAAATATTGTAAAATATAAAGGTTGCCATAGGTCTCCTGGCTATTTAGTAACGCTCGTTGGCTAAATATCCGAGCGCTGAACTCATCGAGGAGTGGAGAGGAGAGAGGGAGATAAGGCACAAACACCAGCTCAGTTTAGTTTAGATTATTGGAAAGAAAAGTGCGTGTTCTTTCGATTGAGTTTTGGTTGTGAGTTTGCAATGCGAAACGTCCAAATTTTATTAAGAGAGGGAAAACTTACCTTGATTGACAAGGATAGTTACCTCCCACCGCGTTGAAACCTAAAATTGCAAACAACTATCGCGAAATAAATAAAAAGGGAAGGTAAGAAGCGCATTTACGGCCTAACATGCGCCAGGATATTGATGACCTTGAAAGATCGAGAACAGGTGAGTAAGCAGCCGTTTAAATAATCGTACGCGTGAATTAATATATAAGAAAAAAAACAACATTTTATTTAAACTAGGCGACAAACCAAAGAAATTAAATTAAATTACAAGGCGCAGCAAAGAAAATAAAATAAACATATGTGTGACGGCAAATCGGCGACAATAATAGAGCGAAGATGAATTCAAATATAATAAACGGCCGTCGTAAGGCTCCGGCTAATTAGCCAGGAGATCCGAACGAGGCCCAGCGCACGCAAATTAAATAATAATAAAAAAAATAATAATGCACGGAGGGAGAGAGAGAGAGAGAGAGAGAGAGAGTAAGTAAGGGCACTCACCGATCTGCAAGATTCAGCACACACACGAAAAATCAACCCACAACACTGATCACTCACGAATCTCTGTGACGGAGCTCATTGACGTTGGCCGAAGCTCGTCAATAACAACAAGCCCGCGATTAGGGCTTGTTTACGTTTCCGAAGTCGTTGACCTCGGAAGAGAGAGAGAGAGAGAGAGGTATGTAGCACTCGCCGAGAGTCAGTTGGCCTTTAGCCTCTGAATTGGGCAGTCGGGCTAAATTTTGTTTTTTTTTGGTTTGTTTTCGCGGGTGACTGCAATGAGGTGTTTGTAATTGTGAGTGTGGTGCCAGGCTCTGCTATCGGTGAGTGCGCTTTATTGTTCTCTCTCTCCCTCCGTGCATTGCTTACCTATTTTACATTTTTATTTATTGTTTATTAACGTGCGCAAGGCCTCGTTCCTTACTCCTGGCTATTGAGGCGGAGCCTTACGACGGCCGTTACTATTATTTTGAATTTATTTCGTTCCGTTGTCATCGCCGCTTACCATTGAACTTTATTTTACTTTCTTCGCTGCGTTTTCAACATAATTTGGGTCGATTTATTTTGTTTGCGCTTTGTTGCAACCGCCGCTTTTGCTATTACAGTGTTATTTTATTTTCATCGCTGCGCTTTAGTATAGTTGAATTTAATTATTTTGTTTGCGTTTGTTGCTACTACCGCTTCATTATTGTATATCATTTTATTTTCTTTGCTGCGCTTATCATCGTGCGTTGTTTTGTTTATTTTGTTTGCGCTTTATAGGTACCGATATCTTTATTATCGTTTGTATTGGATTTTCTTGCACTGTGCTTGTAAATAAATTTAATTTCTTTTGATTATTGCTTAGCGGATAAAGTTTGTTCTTTTTTTCTATTATTAAATTAATTCGTGCTCAACATTATTATAACGCCTGCCTACTCACCTGTCCTCGACCTTTCAAGGTCATCACAATCTTGACACATATTAGGCCGTAAATGCGCCTCTTACCTCCCCTTTAATCAATGTTCGTTTGGATATCGCTTGTTTTTTTTTTTATTTCAACGCAACTGGAGGCGACTACCCTTGATAAACAAGGTAAGTCTTCCTTCCCTTAATAAATAGGATATTTCGCGTTGTAACTCTTACACCAAAAAAAAATCGACTGCTCTACTCAACAATTAAAGGCCAACTATCCGTGAGTGTCACTTACCTCTCTCTCTCTCTCTTTCAATGCCAAACAAGGCAAACTGATTTTCCGAGGTCAACGACCTCGGAGACATATACATGCCGTAATCGTGGGCTATTGTAATAACAATATTATTATTGTTATGGCCGACGGCCAGGAGCTCCGTCACAAGTTTTAGCAGTGATTGCGTTCTGGAGCTAATTCTTTGATATTTTGTTTTCTTGGCAAAGATTGTGCCTGAGATGGTGAGTACCGTACTTTCTCTCCCCTTTATCCTCCGTCCTTTAATATATTTTTATTTTTTGTTGTTATTGTTGCCTTGTCCGATATTCTAGGCTGTACAGCTGGAGGATTGTGAAGGTAATTGCGCGCATCCATTACCACGTGATTTAAATTTAATTTATTATTTTTCTCTTCTATCTCTCGTGCGTTATTTGTCATTCTTTTTAATTTTATATTTTGATTTCGTTTTTCTTTTATTTACTAAATATATTTTTCTATTAACCGTTGCTTTATTTATTCCGCACCTTACCGACCCGCTTCCCCGTGACCTTTTAAGGTCGTTAGATCCCTTTAGTGCTGCATTAAGCTGGATTTCGTACTTCTTCCTTTACAATAAAATTTTATTTCAACAGACAAAAGGAGCTTCCTCCGATAGGCAAGTGCGTCCCTTTGCTCTCTCCGTTGTAACGTCCAATGGATATTACAGACTAGTTTTATTAAAGAGTGTATTTTTGGTCGTAGAGTTTTACCTCTAATAACCGGGAAATCAATTTGTCTAATTACGTGAATTATCCTACTCGGGATAGGTTGTGGATAGAAAGGAATGGTAAGGCGATTCTCTCGTACTGCACTATAATAGGCGCATGCCAGAGAGACCTTAGCCATCATTTGATAGACACTAATTATTTTGAATGTAGATAGTACTCAGTTTGACAAGCACCCGATCTACATTCGATAGAAAATCTAATTATTTTACTACAAAGTGATAGAGAAAAGAGACTGAGTTCAAATTATAATATTTATTGGTTGACTTATTACTTTTAGATGATCTCTCTCCCTTACAAGTCAGAGTTGGGTTTAGTTTTGAGGCTGGATTCGAACTGTCTATACAACTGCGCGCGGGCCATTTTATAGCCCTCGTCGCGCTGCCCTACTCTTAGTGTTTTCCGGGTCCCTTTGAGGCGGGCCCATTTCCGATTAGGCCAATGAGGGATAAAATGATTTCCTTCGTTAGCCTAATTGGAAGAACCTTGGCGTGGGCGGATAGAAAAACGGTACATTCTTCTTTTAAGAGATGTCGCGTACAGTATCGTTTGGAGAAAATATTAATTGTATTTAATTGTTCGACTAACTAATTGAATAATTCTAACGGGCGAATTTGACAGGAGAGAGAGATATACATTGTTTACTATCTATCGACTTAAGTTTATTATAAAAATAGTAGCGAGACTATGACAAATGTTGGCTTGTTTAGTCGTGATTTCTTGTTTTGTCTATGGACTTTAGGAGATTTAGTTTACGGCTATTACAAATATAACGATGGTTTACAATGTTGATAAACAGTAGTGACTATTATTAATATTATTAGTTTATACAAATGTCTAGCGGATGTGGCATCGATATGCGTTGCGTGATTTTAGTCGCAGCCAGAAAGATAATTTTTACGACTCTATGCGTCTGGGAAATTTCGTTAGCGCGAGACCATGGCGTATCATCAAGAGAGTCCGTTTTATTAGTTTTCGGAGAAAACTAACTTGCTTATGGGAGGGTATGGTTTTTCCGTGAGACTTTTCATAAGCGAGTGGTTCTATTTAGACTTTTCTCACGCTCAGAAATTATAAACAGTCACAGTAAACATGTGACGCCGGAAAATAGACATAAACGATAGAGGTCTATGACCTCATAAAAACTAAATTTTATTTCTACCACGTGCTTAGTATCATTGAACGTCACCGTTGCAAATTTTAATGTATATATAGTAATAATTAAGCATCTCTTCACTTCTACATACATCTGGCTCAATTATTATAGTTATTGAAATTACAAATGAATTATTTAATTCGGATTAACAATTTCACAAAATCAAAAAACCATATAAAGTGTGATATGTCTTAGAAGAGATGTGCACCATTTTTCGAGCCGGCCACGCTCAGTTACCTACAATTAGAATAACGAAGGAAAATATCCCTTATTTTATTGGCCTAATCGAAAAAAAAACAGGAAAATCTAAAGAGTAGGTAATAATTGTTTAACCAAGGTTATGTGTTAACACACATGTAATAGTACGTATCGTTTTCGTTCAGCTCTTAAAAGTAAAACAAAAACTAACTAACCAAGAGAGAGAGAGAGAGAGAGAGAGAGATTATCTAAGAATAAATAACTCAATTAAAAGTAAACTAATTTCAAACTCTATTTTAAAAGTCTATTTTATGTTATCGCTCATAGAAAAATACATAGTAATGTCATCAACCGTTGACTATGTGCTTGTAAAATCGAGTTTTGTCTAGATTCAAATATTCCTTTTTTATTCCAATCCTAGAGACGGTTTCTGTCATGCACCCTCTTATAAATCTGTCTAAGAGAAACGCCTTATTATCTCTTCTCTAGAATCCTCCTGAATAGGATAAATTAAAGTAAATTGATTGATTTTCCGGTTATTAAAGGTAAAAGTCTATGACCAATATTACACTCTTAAATTAGTTGACTATGTCATATTTACTCGAGAGTTCGAAACTTTTTATTTTTGATATTTTGTAAAATACAATCTGAATTAAAAATTTTATGTGAAAATTTATCTACATATGGTATGATGTAAATTTAAATCATTATAAAGTTTTTATTTAAAAATGAAAAATATATACATTAAGGATTTAAACAAATATTTTTCTCTTAACGTACGGTTTCAACTATATATATATACACGATTGTTTACATTTATAAAGAAAAATATCAGGTAATAAAGAGTTAATTATATATATAACTCTAAAACTGAGCTAGTTAGCCCATGATATTATAAAAAAATCTTAAAATAAATAACGATCAATCTTATTTTTGTGATCATGGTTGCTGTAAATTTAGAATCGATTATTTTCTGATATTTTTGTAGGCATAGATAGTCTGCTTAAATAACAATACATATGTCAAGAAACCTGATGGATACTGGGTTACTTATTGAAAAATCGGAAATAATGTCATATATTTTGATAGCAGACTATATATCTGATGTCCTATCTCGAAGTTCCTGAGGCTGAGGTGAAATTCGATTTGCATGATATCAAAATTTTCATATTTATATATGCGGACATCTTTGTCTATAGTTTTAATTCGGAGCTACATAAGTAACGATATTAAAAGAATCACCAGTATTAATCGAGTCATCATGGAAAAATTATTAACCTACACATTCTGTCGCGTGGTGTGTACGAGGAAGACATATTCTCGCAATTTTGATCTTCCTATTACGATTCGACCAGTGAATAATATAAAAGTTGAGTGCAACATTACCACTGGAGTATATATAAACGAGAGCAAGGTTCATTGAATTCCTGAAGTTTTGCTAACAATGCCATCTGGTTATATAATTTTCTAAGTGTCAATGTTTATCGCCTATTGTTTATTTTCCAGTTATTGCAAAGTGTTTGGATTATTTGCAACTCAGAATTGTTAATTGAGACGAGAATTTAGTTATTTATATTTAGACGAGAATTTAAATGTCGTCGTGACGTTCTAACAATTAGATTACATCTGTGTAAATTAATCAAAGTAGTCGTTTAAGTTAGCTAATGAAGAGTCCGATCGCAGGTCAAGATTTGTTTAGCCTGATTAAAAGGTTCAAGTAAATATATTAGGTATCTAAATTATGACCAATATGCGAGGTTCCGCAGTTTCAACGATCCCAAACTTATATACATGTGTCATATATCAACATAAAGCGTTTTTATTAAGGGTTTTTTTTTAAATTGACTGTACAAAGATTTATTCACTGTATACCAAATAAATACAATTTCTAATTTTGTCATAGAAATTAAAATAAGGTAAAACTGGGTTTTTAGCCTAAGCAAGTCTGATATTCCGGTATAAGTATGGCCTCTCTGTCCTATAAAAATTAGACAAATAGAAAGCGTGGTACAAAGATGGTTTGTATTATTCTCAGAATCAATTCAAATTTGTAGAAATAAGTCTGATTATTTAAACTTACATATATATTTCTGAGTCTCTTTAAAATATTCTCAAATTCATCTCCTGATGCCGACAATAACATAAAAGAACTTCATGTGATATTTGAATGAAAGTTTGTAAATTAGGATAACTTACCAACAAAAATATTTTATACTATAAATACAAACACATTTAATTTATTTTCACTCTACTAAAAAAATTTCTTTTTTTGATTAAAAAAAATGGCTATGGATGATGATGTAGCCTGTAAAGATACCATCGAGTTCGGTTCCTTCGTGATCTTGTCTACCTTGAGGAGGCGATACTTGCGACGAGATCAGTCTCGTACATTTGTGAAGGGACCTCTGTCCAGACCTCGTAGACAGGTCTTCTGTCTACAAGTGCTGCTATGTGCACAAACAATAGAGCAATAGAGAGTGCGTGCATAATCGAGAGAATATTTAGTATTTTTTTAAGCATTTAATAGTATTAATTATTTTAGTTGTGACGAGTAGAAATATATATATAGAAAATATATAGAAATATATTGTTTTAATTTTTATGTTAATAATAATAAATATTATATAATAATAATAAATAATAAATATTGATTATTGATTATATAATTAAATATTAAATATTCATAAAAATTTCTTTAAAATGACATATTAGTCGATTTATGTCTGCATTATAAAGTTGTTCTCGATTAAACATATCAGCTTACGAGCCAAATTCTCGTCATTTGCGGGAGGTTTTAATTTTCTGCTTTAATATTAAGAAATTTGTGGTTGAGGCTCATAGAATGCTCTCAAATACCTATGGTGAGGCCGCTTTTAGTGAAAGAACGTACCGAGAGTGGTTTCAACACTTCAAGAACGGTGATTTTGACGTCGAAGACCAGCATGGCGGTGGAAGAGAGAAGGTTTTCGATACAGAATTGGAGGCATTACTTGATTAAGACTCGTGAGTGACGTAACAAGCCATTTCAAAACACCTTAATGTCATGGAAATGATTCAGAAACAAGGAAATTGGGTGCCGTACGAGGTGAAGCCGAGAGATGTTGAACGGCGTTTGTTTGCTTGTGAACAGCTGCTTACAAGGCGAAGACGGAAGGGATTTCTGCATCCCATTATGACTGGGAACAAAAAATGGATTTATTACGATAATTCCAAGCGCAGAAAATCATGGGAATATCCCAACCATTCTTCCACGTCGACGGCAAATAGAATATTCATGGTTCCAAGGTCATGCTCGGTATTTGGTGGGACCAGGTCGGTGTAGTGTATTATGAGTTGTTAAAACCGACTGAAACAATCATAGGCAATCGTTATCAAACGCAATTAATACGTTTGAGCTGAGCATTGAAAGACAAACGGCCGCAATACAACGACAGACATGATAAAGTGATTTTACAGCTCGACCCCATGCTGCGAAAGTAGTCAAGATATACTTGAAAATGTTGAAATGGCAAGTCCTACCCCACCCGCCGTATTCTCCAGACGTTGCTCCTTCGGACTATCACTTGTTTCGATCAATGGCACATGGTCTGACTGACCAGCACTTTCGGTCTTATGAAGAAGTAAAAAATTGGATCGATTCGTAGATCGCTTCAAAAGATGATCAGTTTTTTCAACGCGGGATTCGTACGCTACCCGAAAGATGGGAGAAAGTAGTAGGTAGTGATGGACAATACTTTGAACCATAATTGTATAACCAGTTTTTTACAATAAAGCCTCGAATTTCAAAAAAAAAAAAAACGGCGAAAGCAAAATTGTACGCCTATAATTTTTTCAATACACATATTTTTCAATTTTTTTATTTCTCAAATCTTGATGGACAAGTTATAAATAAATATATTTAAAAATTAATCTAATAAATACTTTGGAAGGGTACCAAAGTCACTTCTGAAGACTCGCATATGACGTCGGGAAACAATCACAAGTTTTAATCATACTTTTAGGTCTAAGACTTTCGACTTCTTGACCAGGACGCATATATGTCTTTTATGGAAACTTCGTTAGCGCGATTGCTTTAATTCTTTGTAAACTTTAGTGTTACACTGACCCATCGGCAGCACAACGCTTACCCTACTTCCCGAACACTTGGGTCGTCACACGCAGTTTTCCGTAGGTTCATTTTTGCCTGGAGTTATAAAAATTTGTACGATTCGTACATAAAAGGAGAGAGTATAAGCGGCAGCGTGTTTATGACTTTAGTAAAATCACATTCTCATGGAAATTAAAATATTATGACGGAGCTCCTGGCCGTTGGCCGGAGCTCGTCGATGACAACAAGACCGCGATTAGGGCTTGTTTATGTTTTCGAGGTCGTTAACCTCGGAAAATCAGTTTTCCGTGTATGGCATAACATGAGTGTGTGTGTGTGTGAGAGAGAGAGAGAGAGAGGTATGTAGCACTCACCGAAAGTCAGTTGACCTTTAGCCTCAGAACTGAGCAGTCGTTGCTATTAGTTTTCTTTTTGTTTTCGCGGATGATTAAAGTGAGGTTTTGTGCTCATGAGTGTGGTGCCAGGCTCAGCTATCGATGAGTGCATTTGGTTTGTTCTCTCTCTCTCCCTCGGTGCGTAGCTTACCTGCTTTGCCTTTTTATTTTATTTTGTTTATCCGCATGCGCAGGGCCTCGTTCGGTACTCCTGGCTATTGTGCCGGAGCCTTACGAAGACCGTTATAATTATTTGAATTTATTTCGCCGCTTACCGTTGAATTTTATCTATTTTGTTTACGCTGCGTTTTCGACACAATTTAGGTCGTTTATTTTGTTTGCGTTTTATTTCAACCGCCGCTTTATTATTTTTCAATTATTTTATTTTCATCGCTACGTTTTAGTGTGACCGAATTAATTATTTTGTTTGCGTCATCACTACTATTGCTTATTACTCAGGCTTATTTTATTTTCTTCGCTGCGTTTCCGTTATAATTTGGACCGTTTATTCTGTTTACGCTTTATAGATATCGGTAGTTTCCATTATCGTGTTCGTATTAAATTGTCTCGCGCTGCGCTTGCGAACGAAGTTAATTTCCCATGATTGTGCTCAGTGAATAAAGTTATATTTTTTTTTTGTTAAACTAAGTTGTTCGCGATTTTATGCTAACGCCTGCCTACTCACCAGTCCTTGACCTCTCAAGGTCATCACAACCTTGATACATATTAGGCCGTAATTGCGCCTGTTATTTCCTTTTTAATAATAATAGGTAGATATCGTTAGTTTTTTTTGTTTTTATTTCATTTTCGACGCAACTGGAGGTGACTACCCTTGACAAACAAGTCTTCCCTCCCTTAGCTAAAAGATGCATTTCGCGTTGCAATATTATTACCGAGTTCGTACTATATTGCTTGATGATGGTATAAGTAAAGAACTCTACTTTACGCAATTGAGCGATAAAGAAAAAAAAGAAAGAGAGAGCAAGAGAAAAAACAATGAGAGGAGACCGTAGAAATAGTAAGCTAGAACGATAGACAAGCAAGTTTACCACATACGTCATACTTCTCTAATGTTTTTATACAGAAATTATTACTTCAAAATAATTGTTGTAACATTGAATTAAATGGTAGCCGAAAGAATAATATATACACGTATATCTTTATATTATCATTTATGTAGTTTATATGAATATATACATTTTCATCAATTTTAGGTAGATATTTTATAATAAAATCATAAACAGTAAATTATGCAGTAAAATAATACCAAATATTCATTATACTTACTGCTTTAGGAATTCAAATCCATGTACACATATTAATATGTTACCATATGCATCCACTTTTAGCAAATTTCCATATAGAGTATCAAACCATAAGCCTCTAATAGGAAAACTAGGATCATATTCAAAGGTATATATTTCTTTTGGATAACCAAGCGATACTAAACGATCTTTCAATAAATTAAATCCAAGTTGTTCGTATTCTGGTGATTTATATTCGGCGAGAGTATAATCCATATCAAAACCATAAAACTTTATATTCTCTAGATGCAAACTGCGGTTGACAAATATTCTGAAAATTTATATTTGCTCTATGAGATAAATAAGGATTTTTATTTGTATATACTCATACCTTAATTTCATAGATAAGAAAAAATAACATCATCAATATTTAAATGCGATAAAATTAAAAATGATAAAGAGAAAAAACTAGTTAGCTTATAAGTAGAGTGAGGACAGGGAAAGTAATGGTAAAATGGCGAAATTGAGTATAGGATCGTACATGAGGGATATAACCTAAATATAAACAACGTAAGAAGCGAGATTTGATAGATAATTCGACGTCACAGAGGTTAATTATATAGACAATGTGAATATCAAGTAACTTTGTCACTTAATGATTTATTAAAGTATTAAGGAGATATTGTACACTCTAGGTATGACTCGCAATGCAATTGAACAAAATGAATATTATGATGCTATCGATTTTGATTACGCCCACATTCAGCTAACGGCAGCGATTGTTCATCTTTCGTTCTTGAATAAATACATATGAGAGTTTTGGATAGTAGTTCGATTAACATGGATATGTAATGTCGGGATATATATATATATATATATTATACATACACGCATAGGAGTAACGGACTTTTGTTATTTTTATGAGGACAACGCATATGCGCTACACACGCGCGCTGAGCAACCGTTTTTCTTTCAAAAAATAAGAAAATGGCGTAATGATTAGTTTGCCTTTTTAATTTTTATTAGTTTTCTCAAAAATAAGGGAAAACAATAACAAAAGACACAGAAAGTAATTTTAAGAAAATTATAACCGAAATATGTAATAAAATCCATAAAATCACGACGCAAGTCCGAACCCATTTTTAGATTTAAAACATCAAAAGAATGGTCCTGCGGAAAACCCATAAACATATTGAAAAAACGGATGGTCGCAGTAGAAGATTAACATCTAAGTTAGAATTAGAAAAAGGAGGGAAAAGAAAGAAACCTAATTTTTAGTATGTGTTACTTTTTTTAATATAAAAGTTGTTTAGCGAAAAAAGATGAAAATTAGTATTTTTTGTAAGTCTCTACACAGATTCTACTCTCTACAGAGAAGAGAAGCGCGTTTCTCTATAGAGGCATACCTACGCTGAGGCTTCCGAAATTTTCACAAAATTGGAGCATATTTCTTAGGCTTGTGGAGGTTTGGGAGAGCCAGTTCTCCAATAGAGTCTTCAAAAAATCACGTAACCCTTCGGCTCTCATATAGGAGTTAACCTACTGAAGTAAATAAAAAATTTGCTCTCATGAGAAACGTGGTTAGAGAGTGAAATGTCTATGTATAATTCCTTAATCGGAGAAATATTCTTTAAAGCACCAAGTACACGACCTTGTTAGTAAGACCAAAGTCTTAGACACAAAGATGTGCAAAGATAGGGAGGATTGTTGTAAAGACAACTCTAATAAGTGTCGTTAAATACCCGACGTCACAAGAGTTAACCTGTCGAATTTTTATTTAAAGATTTTATAACAAGAATTAATAAATAAAATTTCTTCTGATACTTGGCGAAAATTTATAATTAATTCATTAAGGTGTGACGGAGCTCCTGGTCGTTGGCCGGAGCTCGTCATTACTAGCAGCCCGTGATTAGGGCTTGTTTATATTTCCAAGGCCGGCGACCTCGGAAAATTCGTTTTGAGTGTTCGGCACGGAAAAGGGAGGCAGAGAGGTAGGTGACGCTCATCGGCTCAGTATGTTGCTGGCCATAGACGAGGGCATTTAAAGTTTTGAGGTTTTGTTGAGTTGTGAGTTTGCATTGTGTATGTTGGAGGTTGTTTGTTTTTGTTTGTGCCAGCTAGCTAAGCCGGTGAATAGTCCTATTGTCTCTCTCTCTCTCCCTCCGTGCAATCTATAAAAATAACTATACAAAATTTGTAAATAATGCAACGCGAAAACGACCCTAGTCATAAAGGGAGGGAACACTTATCTTGTTTGTCAAGGGTAGTCGCCTCCAATCGCGTTGAAAATAAAAAAACTGAGCGATACTCAAGTTAATTTTAGTAAAGGGAAGGTAAGAGGCGCATTTACGGCCTAATATGCGTCAGGATTATGATGACCTTGAAAGGTCGAGGACAGGTGAGTAGGCAGGCGTTATAATAAAGGTGCGCACGAATAAACTTAATAATAAAAAAAAAGTTATTCGCTAAGCAACAACCAAAAGAAATTAGATTTTATTTACAAGCGCAGCACAAGAAAACCAAATACAATTACGATAATAAAGCATTGATGCCTATAAAGGGCAAACAAAATAAACAAAATAACCTATATTGATAAGCGCAGCGAAGGAAATAAAATAGTAATATAATAATAAAGCGGCGGTAGCAACAAAGCGCAAACAAAATAAATCAGAATCAAATGATGCTGAAAACGCAGCGAAGAAAATAAAATAACAATTCAATAATAAGCGGCGACGGCAACGAAATAAGGCAATTTCAAATAAAATACTAATGGCCGTTGTAAGGCTCCGGCTCAATAGCCAGGAGTTCCGAACGAGGTCCTGCGCACGCGAACAAACAATAAATAAAAAAAACAGATACGAAATGCACGAAGGGAGAGAGAGGGCAAATAAGTGCACTCACCGATCGTAGAGCGTAGGAGAAAGAGAAAGAGGGAGAGAGAGAGGCGGGGAGATGGGGAAGAAAGAGGGAGAAAGAGAGAGAGAGAGAGAGATATGGAGTCCCGATGTAAACAAGTGGCGATATTCAGAATACCGCCGGGTGTTTACTAGGTTTATATATTTTTGCTTAGCCGAGTAAGACGCAAATTTAGATTTGCTTTTGCTTTCATGGATGTTTTGTGTTTTTAATTCATCAGTGTCATAGTTGTTATACTGGAACCGTGGGACTTTTTGTCAAATACTGTTCTGTGGTGATCTGGTGTGAGTCGAGAAAGATGATTGTTCATCGGCAGAAAAAAATTCAATTTATTCAATTTAACCTTAAATTTGAATCTTCAGTTGTGATTTATTTGTTTTCCTTTTCCACTCGCATGCCTTGACCTTCAACAAGTCGGCTTACCTATCACCTTCATCGCTGATAAGTAGATCTACGTTACAGTGTATTAACATAATAGATCATTATTGGTTTGAGTTTGTTTTATTTATTTAGTTTAAATTTATCGATTATCACTCTAAAAGTGGATTAATTAGTATTTTTATTAGATGCGAACTGCACATAACTATAGTACTAATTATAATTGCAATTCGACTAAACAGGAGAGAAATATCGGTCTCTTTCTATAGCTTTTGTGTGAATTATTTGAAATATAAAGGTGGGCGCATATTTCTTGAGACACAAACGGTTATTATGACAAACCATTTTCATTAAATGTTTTATTTTAAAAATGTTAGTTTTAATAGATTTCTTAGACAATTTTGTATAATAATCCGTAATAACATTTCTTTGATGTTCAATAGAAGTTCAGTAATGAGCATTTAAACAAAGCGCTATCGACATTTCTCAGGCGAATAAGTAATACGACCAAAAGAAGCACTAACTTGAAATATTTTCATGTAGTCTGGTTCCATATCTCAATATTGTGAGCCTCATATTTTATAATATAATAGAATCGAGTTGATATTAGTATAAACAACGTTTTATTTACTAGAAAATAAATAATGTAACCAAAGATAGAAGGATAATTATAAATTATAGAATTTTAGAAGATTTCAAGTAAACTAAATTAAAATAAGTAATTATTTGATACGTATGTCACTCATTTTAATAATTTCACAATTCCCACAATTATTTTAATTATTCCGCCATGTTTCCTCGTATGCCTACTCGTCGGTAAGATAGAGTTGCCAATTATTTGTTATGCATAATAAAAGCATTCACTTATTAGTTTATATACCAAAATTGTGGAAGTATGTAACAACAATCGGGTGCGAATTAACCCTTTGTGGCACGGTGGTATCTCTCAGAGACCACCTATTTTCGTATAGTTTTTTGCAACTTCAGAGTAGGTTTTTTGGATAAAGCTTACGTTATTTTATAATTTCTTGATGACAAAATAATACGAAATTGAAAATTATGCTTAAAGGTTATACAATTTTCAATAAGTTGTTAATATTTATAAACAAAGTCTAAAAAAGACCGTGTTTTGTAAAAAAATTTATTTATGACGGAACTTTCAGACATATCCTTATGAAAATGGATATATTGGGGTTTTTGGGATCGCTGATTGAGAATCTGAATTTATATTTTGAAAATTCAAAATGGCGGCTTCAAAATTTCGGCGAAAAATTTAAATTTCTGTGAATATGTTTCTGAAAATGGGTATTGGAGACATTTTCTCAACGCTTCACTTTGTTTCTATATCTTTTATGAATGCTACTTTATGAAGCAATTTTTACCTAATTGTAAACATAACGGTACATTGCATGTGTTGCATAACCATTTAGTTCGAAAAGGATTGTTTTTTGTACTGCAAAGTACGCATCGTCTACCACTATCAATGGGCATTGGCATATGAGCTGATTAAGAGCATTTCTTTTCAACAGGAACATTTAGTAGGTGATAATTGGTATGAAAATTTTGACGTTTTCTTCCTTTTTTAGTTGGAATTTTATAAGAAACTAATTAATCCACTTAAAGTAGTCTGAACTTTTTCAATGTGTCAGAATTATTAGTGTTTATTTGCAACGCGAAAACTCTAATTCCGGGGAGAAGAGGGAAAACTTACCTTTGTTATAATCAAGATAAGTTTATTATAAGGAGAGACTCCCTCAGCCACGTTGAAATTCACTAATCACAAATCAAAGAAGAAAAAAGGGGAAGATAAGAGGCGCGATTAATCACCTTAAAAGACCAAGGACATGTGAGTAGGCAGGTATTAAATAAAAGTACGCGGGATTACAAATAAAAGTACAATTTATTATAAAATAAAAATAAAAAAAAACTAAAACTTAACCGCAAATGATAAACAAAAGAAAATAAAAAGATGAATGGAATTTTATCGATAATTATAAATATAAAAAAAAATATAACGTAACGGCCATTATCAAGTTCTGGCTAATTAGCCAGAAGATCTGAGCGAGGCCCAACGCATACAAACAAAAATAAAAATATCAACAAAAAATAGCACCGAGGGAGAGAAAGAAAATGAGGTAGTGATACTCACCGGCTCAGCAATGAGGCACTCCGCACAAACAAATAAAAATAAGTACTTTACATACTAACCGAAATAAAAAAAAATCCAAACAAACTCTCTGTGCGCTAACTGAAGACGCACTGAGCTAGCGAGTACCACTTACCTTACTGACTCCCCTCCGCGCCAACCATCAGCAACGAATTTTCCGAGTCGCTGACCTCGGAATAACAAACACCTAATTCGGGGCGACGAGTGCCGACGGACTCCAGACAACGGTCAGGAGTTCCATCACATATTTTTGAAAATCCAATAAATAAATTCGTAATAGTCAAATCAATGAAATGCGAAAATAGTCTGTGCCACTACTTTTTGGATTTTCGATCTATTTTATATGTAGATAATAAAATTACTATGGACATAGTTGGTCTTTTGCGGAGAACTTCAAGAAGGAATGAATATATTTTACCCCTACAAGACCACTTTAGCAAATTCTACTTAGCGATATCTGTGGCCTATAAATTATTGACCACTATACCGGGCACTTTCATGGAAAGTTTCATTTATATCTTTGGGTGTCCGAAAACTTGGTAAAATCCAAGAAAAAGTTGAAGAAATATTACGACCAATACATAAATCCGAAAAATGTCAAGCTTGGTGATTTTGTTTCAAGTATTTGGTCGAAATAAAGTTTCGATTTTTATGATATTACGAATCACTATCATTTGGGCCTACTCTCTGATGTCATCTGCTTACAATGACTACTTGTGATTTCCGAGCGTGAGAAAAGTCTAAACTGAACCACTTCGTTATTTAAAGCCTCACGGATAAGTCGTACCAACCGATAAGTGAGTTAGTTTTCTCCGAAAATCAATAAACGGATCCGCTTGATGATACGCCATGGCCCTGCGCTAACGAAATTTTCCAGATGCATAAAATCGTAAATTATCTCTTCCGGCTGCGACCAAAATCACGCAACACATATTGATGTAAGATATCCGCTAGACTTTTATGTATGAAGTAACAATATTGATTACTGTAATTGTCGTTATTTATTGTTTATTTACATTATTTGAAATCTGATTCTTAAATTTATAATAGCAACAACTTGTTTTCTAAAATCTATAGTTGTAAACAAGCAATAACGCCTAGATCACAAATAATAATTATTATAACGCCGATAATATTCTTATAGTATTAAGTCGCCAAAATGTAAAAAATTAAATATCTCTCTCTCCTATCGATTTCACTCGCTAGAACTTCTCAATAAATTAGTTAAACAATTAATTTCAATTAATACTTTTACAAAACGATACTACGTGTGAAATCTATTAATAGAAAAATATATCATTTTTTACCCGCCTATGCTAAGATTCCTCCAATTAGGCTTACGAAGGAAATCTTTTCCCTCATTGGCCTAATCGGAAAAGGATCCGCCTCAAAGAGGACCCGGAAAACTCTAAAAGTAGGGAAGCTCGACGAGGGCTATAAAATGGCCCATGCCCAGTTATACAAAAAAGATCTAGCCTAAGATTTCTTTGATTTATGGTTGTTACGTAAAAATGTAATATTTTTTTTATTCATTTATAATATTAAATACATTTTCCCTTTGAATTCTGTTAACGGTTGTAAATTTAAATTTACTGGATAATTATTGATTGTTTCAATGGCTCTAGAGACATTCAATTGAATTGGTTTGACTTTTCATACTTATTGTTTCACTTACTTACATATTTGAGAGGATAAAGTATTGAAAGAATTAATATGTTAGTTAGGGAAATGTATAAGAACAGTTAATGATCAAAGTATCATTAAAAAAAGTACGTAGTGATGCAATTTAGCCAAGGTATTTTTGGAATTTGAATAAAAAGTATTTACATTTGCCTAAAGTTGACAAGAATGTTTAATAACATTTGACTTTCTATATCTAATAATATTACTTTTCGATAGATAATAATATTACTTTTTTATTGCATAATCAAAGTAAGTAGATAAAACAAAAATTAAAATTAAATCCACTCAGATGATTGGTTTTTCTTTCACCACTCTTTTGTTTGTTTTTAATTTAATAATTGTTCAACATCATATTATTTACAAAACCAGTCATAAGGTACTAACACCAATTCACTTTTTCCATAATTATTATTTAGATTTTTTATTGATTTACAATTTTTAGCATGACAAAATTTATCGTAAAGGAAGGCAGCGCGAGATAATATAAATTTGAGAAATACAAATTATTATGGAGTAAATTTGTAATACATTGTTGCGTCAATCGCAATTTGATATGTTTATAATTTAAATTAACGCTTACTGATTCTTATCGACAATCTATTGTGTATGTTTTAAAAACGTATTTGTGTTTTTTTTATTAAGCGTGATACCAAAATGGTATCTATATTTTGAAAGTGAAGCATGTCGTTTAGACTTAGGTTAGTGTTATCTTTATAATATTTTGTCTATGAGCACACAATTTTTGTGTTTGATGCATTAATGCAAACGTAAAACGAATACAAAGTGTATAAACACTTTCTTTATATTTGTTCATGACTTTTACTTTTATTATCCAATTTTTAATCTATAACGTAATTTCATAAGGTATAACATATGAATATGGAATATTATATTCACGTTTATCGCCTGATGTTTCTGAATAAATGTAGGTACATTCTTTTGCAATTTTAAATTTAGGCCAATGCAACTATTTACTACAACGTAAAAATAAGTCACATTCATTTGTAAAAATTCAGAAGTTATTTATTGCAGATTCGCCTGGTAGAGTTTTCGTGTAATTTTAAGACTAGTCAATTTTTAATACTTCATCTTGTAATTTTTTTTATCAATTTATAGATGCCCTAGTATAAATAATTTATTATTATTTACTAGTTGGTTATTTACGAGGATCATCGTTATAAATATTATACGCGCGAATAAAATTGTGGAGATCGACAGCCTGTTATGTTTAAATTTGTTCGATTTTGATTCCATCATTTACAATACTCTTGCGGCCATGTTTTATTACGCTATAAACCTATGTCTACTATCATCTTATGCAACAAATTAAATGAATATATAAACAAAGAGATCTATTGTAATATTTAATTATTAAGAATTTATGAATATCCTACTTGGTGGGGACGAAATTGAAAAAACGTTCATTAAGATGTCAATCGATGTAAAGATTCTGATTTTTCACAAGACAGATTTTATGAATTATAATAACGCTTTTAATAACGAATTATCATTATGTTAATAAAGGATTTATTTGATGATGATGGTAAAGAGAAGCAACTATTTGAAAACGAAATAAAAAAACTCCACAAAATTTAAAATGCCACGTTTAGTTTTAGTGAATTCGTTAAAATACCTTGATACAATGAATGATCCTGTGAGCGACACACATTTTAATTCAAACAACATATGACATAGATACTTGTGTCACGAGTAAACAGATTGAAAATAGAAGTAGACTTGTTACTTAATAATTAAAATTACCTCTGATGAGAAATCAGGCTATGTAAAAAACAAAACCGGTAGAATTTGAAAAATTTAAATATGGGATAATGATCATGATGCTGACAATGATTATGATGATAAGAATGAAAAGAAACGTCCTTATAATGATAATGATTTTAGTCATCGAAATAAAAAATATAAAAGTAAAAATAAAAAATTGATTCAGACATACTACCGACTAAACCAATAAATACTAAAATTTGTATACTTTTATTTAAGAATAACTCAGGCAACAGACAATTTTTAAATATCTGTGATGTTACTTTAACAGCATAAAATGTATAAATTAAGATTGATGAACCAGCAGAGGTCACTTCAGACTATAGAACATCTTAACTGAAATTTAGGATAACAAATTACAGTTTTAATGAAAACTTTTTGAATATAGCTGATATTGTATATAAATTGTATAAAAATGTTAAAAAAAAGATATATTATAAATTTATATACACTAAGTGATAGTGATTATATCATGGAAGGTGATTTAAAATTATTCGGATTATTAAATAATCAAAATTATAAAGAATTGAAATTTATATTAAGAAAAGAATACTGCGTGTTAGGTGATAACAAGTGTAAAAACGTAAATTAACATTACGCATACATGATAATTTATTTTCGCTATAAACGTTTCTTGCATGTGTATGTGTGTTGAATGAATACCGGAATAGATTTGAGTATTGCAACGCGAATAGCCCTAAGGTCTATTAAGGGAGGGAAACTTACCTTATTCATTAAGGGCAATCACCTCCGGTCGCGTTGAAATTAAATTTGACAGTCCAACTGTCGCAAATCAAACCACGAATAATAAAAGGGGAAGGTAAGAGGCGCGCTTACGGTCTAATATACGCCAGGATTGTAATGACCTTGAAAGGTCGAGGATAGGTAAGTAGGCAGTCGTTTAAATGAATAAACGAGTGGCTTAATAAAAAAAAACAATTTATTGTAAATACGACGAACGCAAGAAGTTAACTATTTTATAAACGCGGCAAAGAATAAAATAAAAAAAAAATAAATCGGCGACGGCGAAAAAGTAACAATTTGCGCACGCAATACAATTATTTAAACGGACGTCGTAAGGCTCCGGCTAATTAGCCAAGAAATCCGAACGAGGCCCGGCGCACACTAATTTATAAACAAATATAAAAAAAAAAGAAAAATGCACGGAGGGAGAGAGAGAGACAAACAAATAAGGGCACTCACCGATCAGCTGGACCTGGTGCACACCTCGCAAAACAACCACTTCACTCGCACCCACAAACCAAAGAAAAAAAACCAAAAAGAAAATTTATAGAGAATATCAGAAAAAGATTAAAGTCGCGTGAATTCCACTAAGATAATTGGGAAAAGTGCGGATGACTCAACCCTGCACTACCTCAAAAATGAAAATATGATTCTGTAAAAAATGTATTTTCATATGACAAAGTAATTAAAAATCTCAACTTAAAGAAAATAATGCGGAACCACAGGCGTACATGATTTTAGAAGATGATTCAGATGGATATATAAATGAAGTATAAATGAAAAGAATTAATCGAGCTATAAATTGGCTGGTATTCCCTTATTATTTATATTAGTTACAAGAATCTATAATTTTATATTACAATCTTTTTTATCTCATTATGTACTCATTTTTAGTTGTGACGTCGGGTTAGTACGATACAGATATAAAAGACGTCTTTACTAGAATCCTCTATATTCACACACTTGTCTGTCTAAGACTTTTATCTTACCAACATGGGCATATGTAGGATGCTTAATAAAATTTACTCCTCCAGTTGAGGAATCCTAATGCTATGTAGACACACTGCACCACAGACATTGATGCAGCAACGATGTCTACCCCTTCATCACTGACTAACTTATTAGTAACAAAGGGGTTATTGCAAGGGTTAGCGTGAACTGGCTTAAAAGGGTAGTTCAGGTAACCCGGAATTAGGATTAACGAGAGAAAAGGTTCACGAACTAAGAAGGAGCATTTTTTTACGTAACATTTATTTTTAAGTTCTACCTACAGATACTCTTCTTAAATCCTTCCTAGCTCTATACTAAGTTCTCGCAAGGTCCCCTGCATTCCATTTGGTAGCACACTCCACCGCCTAACCACGCTTTTTATAAATTTAGGAAGGTAAATTCTCGTCTAAGGACCCAAGGGTCGAAATATGATTTTCCGAGGGCCCTATTGGTCGACTGGCTTTCCCAACACTTCGACAAGCCTGCGAAACACGCCTCAACTTCGTGAAAATCTTGGAAGGCCCAGCACAGGTATGCCTCTCTAGAGAAAGGCGTTTTCCTTCTCGGTACACGGTATAGAACCATTACAAAAATTACTAAAATATTATCTTTTGACAAATTTATTTTAATTTGTTTAACAGAAAAAGGAGAGAAAACGAAGATAACTATTTTTCCTTTTCCCTTCTTTTCTATTTTTGTGACCTACTCTTGTTTCGATTTATATATTCTTTTTATAGATTTCTCGGAAGTTCTAAAGACGAGTTCGTCCTTGCATCATAACGATTATAGATTTTTTTAAGATGGAAATTTTCGGTTACAACTTCCTGAAAATTTCCGTCATCGTCTCTTAATTCTGTTTTCCCTTGTTTTGAAATAAAGAATAACAATTTTAAAAAGTCAAATAAACACTAGGTTGTTTCCTCGTTTCTATACATAAACACGGTAGCTCCGCGCACGTGTGTGGTCCCCATAACAAGACAAAAGCCGATTGCTCCTACGCATAAATATATATATATGAATGATCACATACATTTTTTTCTTTATAATAATATAGATATTTTCGCAATATCTGATTTTTACACTTGATAAATGGTTGCTTTATCAATTAAAGTCATAACATTAATTATGTTTTCAATGACAACGGCCAACAACAATTCTGACAAATTGATTCATAAAGTTCCGTGTCTAATAAATTATAATTTATTATATAATTATCATTCTTGAGTTACTATCCCTAATAATTTTGAGGGCATGGCTGCCATAAGTCGTCGTATAGCTGCCCTAATCAAAATGACTGATCATACTAATGTGTTATTGTTTGCGTGTTATGTGATTCATATGCTGCAATCGTGTATAGTTTCTAAATATCTAATATAAAAAAATAACTGCCTTATGCGTGTGTCATGGAAAAGACCTACTTACCATTTGCAAGTTTTCTATTTATGATTGCAAGGATAGCACTAAGGAATATTTTAATAAAGTAAAATAGAGATGGTTCTAAAATAGAGAACCATACTTTAGGATGGCGCGACATTATGTGAATAAGTGCGGCAGAAAAAACTTGAACTCATTTTTACTGCTTTTCCTCCCATAATAATGCAAGTCCAGCAATCTCAATCGAAAATCCGTAATGTCTTAAACTTTACCTAACCTTTTACACTTTTACATTCAATCTTTGTATAAGAGTGACGACTCCATATTTCTCAGTATCGTTGTGTACGTGAGTGATTCAGTGACCTCCCTTCTTCAATCTGCGATGCTTATCTAAACGGCTAATGATAAATTTACTTGCTTCGTTACCAGAGGACGCATTGTTTTCACTAGAATGTTATCATAGCCCGTCGTTTCTAATTGGCCATGAAGAAATTTCACAGTGACAGCTATATGGAGATACGTGACTTCTCAATTGTACGTATTGCTGTGAAGTTGCTGAGATAATCCCTCCCCTCTCACTATCAAGACTCCTTTTCTTTTCCTATATAAGAAAAAATAGTGTGAATAATAATCTCTAATGTATCTCTACAGGCAAAACTCAAAACAATTCGACAAGATTCAAACTAAACTCCAATTTTCGAATGTCTGGCTACTTTTCAATCAATAGTACTGCTGAATCAATGACACGTCGACTGACTCTGGCCAAAGGCCGAACGTCTCATCAGAAAATTCAAGAGTCTTTTTTTATTAATTATTTTTAATACTTCTTAATTTTAACCGATTTATTTGAAGTGCCGTCATGAATATCTAATTTTTCAAATAAAAAAATTTCTTCTTGTTCAATGATTGTTCTTCCGTAATGTTTGAAAACTTTAAATTAGTGGATTGCAAAAGTAGTAGCTTTATTCTCATTTGTTCTGAACTAATTTCCATATGGTTTTTCAATTCGCAGAATAAATTTAATTAATTTTTTTGCCATCTCTCGCATAGTACATAGTCCGTTGTTTCTGTCGTATTCGATCGTCTAAAGTATCTCTGTATTTGATTGTTTTCTTCTTCATGTAGACTGATACTTTTTCTTCAGGATTCTCTTTTCTTTGATTTTGAGAGTTATTGTATTAGAGGTCACTTATGTTGTTGATATATTTTAATAATACCTATATTAGCACGATTATCAATAATTTCGGTAAGTAGTAAATTTAGATTTATAATACAATTTATAGGTTATTAGTCGATTCAAATGGTTCATTATATGTGTGTAATTCGGCAATGAGCATTTTGTTTTTTTTCTGTTAGTACATTCGTAAAATTTTTCTGCGGTAGTTACTATGACTGTAATATTAATAATACTGACGAATGATCTGAATTATGGTCTAAAAGTGATGATGCTTTATAATAAATGGTTCAACGTGCAACGCGAAACGTCCTAATTCTCTTAGGAGAGGGAAAACTTATCTTAATTGTTAAGGGTAGTCACCTCCAATCGCGTTGAAACCTAAAATCACGAATAACAACTATCGTGAAGTAAATAAAAAGGGAAAGTAAGAGGCGCATTTACGGCTTAACATGCGCCAGGATATCGATGACCTTGAAAGGTCGAGGACAGGTGAGAAAGCTGGCGTTTGAATAATTGAACGCGCGAATTAATATATAAAAAAAACAAAATTTATTACCGGCTAAGAACAAAATTGAAGAGCGAAATTATAAATATAAAGCGCAGCAAAGAAAATAAAATAAATACATGCGTGACGGCGAATCGGTGACAATAATAGAGCGAAGATAAATACAAATAAAATAAACGGCTGTCGAAAGGCTCCGGCTAATTAGCCAGGAGATCCAAACGAGGCTCAGCGCACGCGAACAAACAATAAATAAAAAAAATAGATACGAAATGCACAGAGGGAGAGAGAGAGAGTGAGTAAGGGCACTCACCGATCTGCAGAATTCAGCACACACATAAAAAATCAACCCACAAAACTCCGTCACTCGCGAAATTCTCACACCAAAAACTCGACTGTTCTCTTCAATCATTAAAGGCCAACTGTCGGTGATTGTCACTTACTTCCCTCTTTCTCTCTCTATCTCAATGCCAACATAGCAAACTGATTTTCCGAGGTCAATGACCTTGGAAACGTAAACATGCCCTAATCGTGGTCTGTTGTTATTGACGAGCTCCGGCCGACGGCTAGGAGCTCCATCACAAATGATATAAGTTAGAAAGAGACACAATAGATTGCTCATTATCATTAGCTATTCAAGTTTTTATCGTATTTTATTACATCAGAAGCTCCTATTCTTGAAGAAAAGCGCTCACACATAAAATACAATACATTGATGCTGTTTTGTGAAATGCTGGACAACGATTACTAAAATCACGCCACGACCTATGAAGCCTACGAACTTACGATTTTGAAATTACTGACCCGACTTATGAAGCAATATATTAGTTCTTCATACCCAGCTACCATCGGCATATTCCTTGAAGAAAAGACATTCCCAATTAAATACTTTTCTATGCTGAATGACCTGGCTAAAAAAATTACTGGATAAGTAATCAATTTTACCGACGGCATGGTTTCGAATTTTCTAAAGTAAAAAATTAAAAAACAGATAACACAAACTGCTTGGAGCTAATTATGGCACCGTTTCACGTTGTTTGAAATATTAAGCGCTAGTATTGTCACCTTCTTTGTGCTAACTAACTTAGCAAGATCATGATTGATGTCGTTATTCGTGGGTATACATTATATTTACTCATCAGTTGATTAACCAAGATGTTAGGAGTTTTACAAAGCACTGTTGCATACATAATGCTTAATAATAGAAGAAATTAATTCTACTGCGGTTTCTACACAAGACCTTATAACTGTACCGTAAAAAAATCTTTTACCAAAAAAATCATATCAGGTGTCAGAGCCCAACGCAAAGAGCATCTAAAGTAAAATTTAAGGATTCCTCCAATTGCATCATTAATGCAATTTTTCTTTCTACCTTAAATATAATAATAATTAAATATCTCATATTATGACATTACTTTGACTTTTATTTGGAAGTATTCATCACATATTGCTCCTTAAATGGAGCCAAAAGTAACAGTTATTTGCGTTATTTTAATTCTTAACTAACCACTTCACAGCCAATTTTAAAACGCATATACTATGTAGTATAAAATTATAAGTACAAACTCATATGTTATCAATAGTAGATTCTACCAAAGCAATTAAATATTAAGTTAAAGTTAAATACGAAGCAATTAAAGTTAAATACATTTTTTACGAACTTACGAACTTTGTAAGTCTTTTCTCAATTTTTATGGCACAAATTAATAGAAACTCTCTGACCAATGATTTATATAAGTATATAATTGCGGACTATATCGTACACGTACTGTCGTATATTGACAAAATTAGAACTTCATACTTTAATAACTCAATGCTCAATTTGAACATTTAAGAATATCCCAAATAAAATATAAATTCATAATTTTATTTCGAATTATAATTATAGAATTATAGATAATTTAATAATATTTATGATATTCTTGACCTTCAAGCTATTAATATAACAATAACTGATTAATTTGAAACTATCACGTTATGATCAGGATATTAACCTCGAAACTACAGTATTAATCAACAATCTTACTTTTTATTTTTTCAAATGTCTTAAAAGTAGTCTCAACAAAATCCAAGAAAATAAGAAACTAAAAATATATGGAAGATAATTTGTAGACTCACAAAAGACAAAGCCAAATTAAATAAAACGATAACGGAACTGGAAAACCTATTTTAAAAGGAAATTAATAGTGAAATATAAAAATATCTATTAGATATTATATCTACAGAAGCTACAATTATTTGTTGTAACGTCCGCCGCTACCAAACGCATGGCTAAAATAAATTTTAACGTTTATGAAAGAATGCATTACTATTATATACACGTATTTTCTAACATCATCTGTTTTCAATGGCTGTTTACGATTTCTAAACGCCAGAAAAATTAAAAATTAGATTTATCCACTTCTAAAAGTTTCACGAATAAGTCATTTATACCAAACGATAAGTGAGTTAGTTTCGTTTTTTTTTTGTTTAAGTCCCGTGTTAATGAAATTTTCGAGATACGTAAGCTTGTAAACATCATCTTTTTCGTAACCAAGATCTTACAACTTATATTAATGTAAGACATCCGTAGTTATCTTTATAAGAAGGCGCAACAGAAGCTATGAGTTACTACACATGAAATAGTAGGTTGTCGTCCAGTTCTTAAAAATAAATAAAAAAAATAGCCAACCAAGAGAGAGAGAGAGAGAGAAAGAGAAAGATCGCCTAAGAATCAATGTAAGAAAATAAGTAAGAAAATAAAAATAATGTAACTTCAAATTCTATTCGTCTCAATTTATTTACCTCCATCATTCATAGAAAATATATAGTAATTCCAACAAGCTTTGATTAGTTGCTTGTGAAAATAAAGAACTGTCTGCACTTAAATATGCCTTTTTTATCTCAATCATAAATAAGGTCTTTGTTGTGTGCCTTCCCAGAAAGCCGTATGAGAGAATCGCCTTATTCTCAACATATTTCATCTTGAATAGGATAAATTATAGTAAATGGATTGATTTTCCGGTTATTAAAGGTAATGAAGAAAATCATACTCTTAAATAAATTGATTGTATATCTATTGGACGTTATATTGCTATGGTAAGCTAAAAAAATTTAAGAAACCTCAATAGTGTTATTGAGTATCTTTAATCACCGCCCTTTAGAGGCAAGACTACAACTAATAAGCAAAAATTCAGTCTGAAAAACATCTCAGTGACATATTTATGTTATCCTTAGAAACATCACTTAATAGGAAAAAATTGAACACATCATCTAATTGAGTTTAAGACAATCTAAAATCAGACATCTAATTGGATTTATCATTTATTTTTTATTATTTTTATCATTTGTTTAGTAAACATTTAATTGACTTTAATGAATGAATGCACGATCATCAACATGTTTTGGATTTAAAGCTCAGAATAATAACTGATTAAAGCAACAGAATTTACAGACGTAATTAACCAATTAATGACCAAAGACCTCATTTATTGGACATGTTTTTGAATGAAAAGTTCATTTGTAAAATGAAACAAGAAATGGATCTAAGGTACCGTCCCATATGTTTTTTGGTATGCTGATTCTGAATCCGGGTTCAAAATTTAAAAAGTTCGCTTAAAAACTTAAATATGGCCGGTTTTTTTACAAAAAAGTAGTAAAAAATTCAACATTTTTTTTTATCAATTTTTTCCAGCATAAAACGCGTCAATATCGATATCTTTCTTCAAGCATCGATGCACAAAATTGTTAAATTTTAACAGAAAATTTTTATATTTGAGCTTTTTTTCCAAAATGGTGGATAAAATGGATATCTTGAAAAAGAATGCATTTCTTGTTACCATTGTTTTTCTCAAAAACTGTGAAGTTTAGGAAAAAGTTTTATACTACAAAAATATATTAAAATATATTAATACACTTAAATTTTTTCAGATTTTTTGGAGAAAATTTTTCATTTTTCAAAAAACCACAAAATAGAAATTTCCAACAAACTTTACTAAAAATCTGGAAAAATTTATAGCATTCATTGGCTGATTTTAAGACTTTTTCGTTCATATAATTGTTCCTAAGGCCTATATTTATCGAGAAAAAAATTATCAAACATAGTGCAAATTCTTTTCAACCGTTTCAACTTTTTGAATTTCACAATATAAGTTGGGGTCTAAACGTAGGGTCTAGGAGCTGAACTTCTTACCTTCATTCATGCCCACTTCAATAAGGTCGTGGTACCACCAGTGACCGTCACGGTGGTCACTTACCATGTGACTAAACGGCCAAATACTCGAGCGGCCCATAGGTGTCCAGCTAACGAGTAGTGCCCCTCAACTTCAGCGCCCTGAATGCCAAAATTAGTAACTACCCCTGGTACTCGCTAGAAGGTTCTCTTTATTAGTATCGGTATCGGGCAAGCTTTATGTCGCCCCAGATGTTGGCCTACTTAGCATTTACTTAACCCATTAACAACCAAAAGGCCTGATTTTTTCCATAGTTATAGGTTTTGGAAATAGTCTGATCTCAAAATTATGATTAACTGCGTAATAAAAAAGTTACAGCCACTTAAACAAAAAAAACGTGAAAATTTTTGCAAAAAATCATATTTGCGATTTTTTTAGCAATGTTACCATGAAGGAATCATGATATAAATACGATCAGAGGTGATTACAACTATCAAAGTATCTTATGGAATTTTGGTGGAATTTTTGAATAATTCCTTCCAACAAAATAACGGCCAAATCGAAAAAAGATCATAAAAAACATAACTCATTTTTTTACTTGGAAACTATTGAATTTTGAAGTTATTGGAAAATTTAGAAAATATAATTTTCCAAAATCTTCTCCAAAAATTCTGAAAAAATTTTAGGGTGTTCTATGATCAATTTTGAAGAAATTTTTGTTTCATAAACTTTTTCTCTAAACTTAATAGTTTCCAAGAAAAAAAATGAGTTATGTTTTTTATGATCTTTTTTGATTTCAAGAAAAAATTTTCACGTTTTTTTTCTTTTAGTAGTTATAACTTTTTTATTACGCAGTCAATCGTAATTCTAGATCCAGATCCTGAATGGTCATTAAATTTCACGTCGAAACACGTGTTTAAAAAATTTTTTAAGGCCTATGACTACGGAAAAAATTGCGTCGAAAATCAACAAAGAAATTATGGCTTTTGGTCGTTAATGGGTTAATAGGATTAGCTCCACAACGGTAGGTAATCGTCGAAACTTTTGTGACGAAGCTCCTGGCCATGAGATATTATCGGCTGATTAGCCGCTCGACATTTCGAGGTCAGCGACCTTGGAAAATACGTCGCAAATTTTTGGCGCGGAAAGGTATGACACACTTACCTGCTCAATTAGAACTAAGCCGTCGCAGAGTACAGTTATTTTGGAGATTTTTGTTTTGGTTTTGTGTGACTGATAGTTGGATTTTGTTTTTATTTTGATTGGATTTGCTGTTTGCTGAGTCGATGAGTATCTTTGTTTGTTCTCCCCTTCGCCCCCATGCGCCAATTGATATGTGTTTTTTAATTCTTATATTGTTGGGCCTCGCTCAATTCTCCAGGCTGTATAGCCGTAGCTTTGCAACGGCCGTTTCGTTCAACCATCGCCGTTTATTTTCCTTTTCATTTTTTTTTACATATTGTAACACGGAGAGTATTGTCCCCTTATGAAATAATATCCACGTTATTATTTTTATTGTAAGGGAACAAGGGAAGACAATAATAAAGAATAATACAATTCGTTCATTAACACGCTTTATTATGTAATTGAATTTGTGACGGAGCTCCTGGCCGTTGGCCGGAACTCGTCAATGACAACAGCCCAAGATTAGGGCTTGTTTACGTTTCCGAGGTTGTTGACCTCGGAAAATCAGCTTGCCTTATTGACATTGAGCTAGAGAGTGAAAGAGTGAGAGAGAGAGAGAGAGAGAAAGAGAGGTAAGTGACACTCACCGATAGTTAGTTGGCCTTTAGCCTTTGAATTGGGCAGTCGAGCTTCTTGTTATTTGGATCGATAGTTTTTTTTCGCGAATAATTGCAGTGTGGTGGTGTGGTTTCTTTTGTATTGTGCCAGATTCTACAAATCGGTGAGTGCACTTAGCTACTCTCTCTCTTCCTCCGATCATTATTTGTCCTTTCTTTCTTTTATTATTGCTTATTCGTGTGCGCTGAGATATTTTATTTGAATTTCCCTTGTTCTGCTGTCGTCGCCGCTTCATTATCGCGTTAGTATTTTATTTTCTCCGCTGCGCCTAGCAACATAGTTTATTTTCGTTTATTTTGTTTGCGCTTCGTTGTTGCCGCCATTTCATTGTCGTAATTATATTTTGTTTTCTTGCGCTGCGTTAATAAATTTTGATTTTATTATAACCGTCGCTTGCTTATTTGAAGCCTTGCCAAATTACCTTTCTGTGACCTTTCGAGGCCATTGCTTCCTGGCGCACGTCAGGCTGTTGGCGCCTCCTACCATCCCATTTAATTAATTTATTTGAGGTAAATTTCTTTTTTTTTCTCATATTGCGATAGTTTTATTATGGATTCTTATACAAAATAGTCCAAAGAATCGATTGCAATAAAAATTTTTCATATAGAAGTTGCTCTTTTCAACAAAAATGGCAAAAATTGATTTTAAGTGTTTATAATTTTTTTATTAACAAATATATTATTATAACATATATTCTCAAAATACAATCTTTTCCGAGTATTTAAACACATCCGATAAATAGTTTTCGATTTATAACAGTTGAAAGAAAAATCAAATTTTTTTCTTAAATTGTTTATAACTTTTTAATTCATTAATATTTTAACGTCAAACATGGCATAAGTGATTACCTCTATATAGGCATTCGATATGCCAAATATAAAAAGAATCAAAGACCTTGCTCCTATTTGTCCTAAAACTGTTTGTTTTCTGTCTTATAGGAAATATTTATAACAAATTTCATGAAAATCGGCTACTTGATGCCAATTATAGATAAACGTACCGAAACTTTATTAAATAGAATCAATAACCAGAGAAAAATAAATACAAGAAAAAGACACCGATCGCAAAAGAAAATCAACAAAAGGAATCATTTACAAGAAAAAAGACAACTTGCGACAGTGCGAAAACGATTGATAAACAAGCAGTCGACGAGGTGGCTCCGGTTCTGCAGCTTGGAGTTCACCAACGAGACTCGACAAGAAAAGGAAATTTATTAGTACGGAGAAAGAGAGAGAGAGAGAGAGAGAGAAACAGAGAGAGTATAAGAGAGGGGGAGAGAAAGAGAGAGAGAAAAAGAGAGATAGATAGAGAAAAGGTACTCACTGGGTCCAGAACAACGGTTAAGCAAGAGAAAAAAAACCACCTTAAATTCTTTAAATGTGCTAAATCCCCGAAATCACGTTTCCACAACTCCAAAAGAAATCTCATCTGTTTCTCTTGACCATTCAAATTTAATTACTCGACTCTCTATGTCTTTCTCTCCCACCTCCTCTACGTCTCACATTTCAATTTCCAATGGCCGAAAATATTCGCAAAAAACAAAGATTAAAACCAAACAAAAAAACAATAAAAAATGGAAAATTACAAACGCTCGAGTATTTTCCACAAGAAGTGTCATGTATTATCTAACCTTGATTCTAAGGGTTGTTCAGAACAATTAATAAATTATTTTTGTAGAATCCGTAGGATAAGCTGTCAAACAATTACTGAATCTACTGGACCGATCGGTGCACGAGCGCTATACGAGAAATATGGTATGAGCAGGAAGGTAAATAAAATACTATACATTAAATTCAGCCGAAAATCAAACGATTGCAACGCGATTTGTTGAATTGAGCTAAGGGAGGAGAACTTACCTTGTTAATCAAGGGTCACCTCCGGTCGCGTTGAAAATTTAAATAAATAAAAAAAAACAGCCGAAAAGAATCTAATTATTTATAACAAAGGGGAGAGTAAGGGGCGCAATAATGGCCCTACGTGTGCTAAGGTTGTGATGACCTTGAGAGGTCAAGGACAGGTGAGTAGGCAGGGGATGAATAAAAACCGCGAACACTTGGATTAATAACAAAAAAAAAACTTTATTCATAGAAAACAAAAAAGAAAATTACGATAAGCGGCGAAACAAATTATATTATAAGGCTCCGGCTCAATAGCCAGGAGTACCAAACAAAGTTCCGTACACGCAGATAACAAAAAAAATAAATAAATAAAGAAAACAAACAAAATTATATGCACGGAGGGAGAGAGAGAAAACAATTCGAAACACTCACCGATCAGCTGGTCCAGGAATTCCACTCACTCGCACAAACCACTCACTCACCCACAAACCAGAAAAACTCAAATAAAAGAAAACTTTGGCAAAACGAGCGCCCGGTTCAGAGGTTAAAGGCCAACTAACTTTCGGCGAGTGTCACGTACCTCTCTCTCTCTTTCTCATCTATGCCGTGCATGGCAAGCTGACCTTCCGAGGTTCACGACCTCGGAAAGTAAACAAGCCACGTCGTAGGCTCGTTGACATTGACGATGCCGACGGCCAGGAGCTCCGTCACACGATTTAATCCGTTATAAATTAATTATACAAATACCCACCTGATAGTTAAAACTCAACTGCTCCTGATTGCTTAATCGTGTATATACAACGCTAATTAAACTGCATCGTTGCCAAGCAGCTATCAAAAGTTCTCTCGAAAAAAAAACTTGAACCTCCGATGTCGAGCCCATAGTAGCTAACTGCACTGTTACAAGCCGACTGGGTAGTTCTAGTGAAACGCCAATGGACGCGAAAAAAATAGAGAGTGAGTAAGACGGAGTTTCTTACGGGTGTGAGAAATTCTGCCCTCAGTATTATCCCAGAGCGACACGACACCAACATTTTCTTTTTCTTCCGCCTAGCAAGATGACAAGATCTCTTGTTCTTTCCTTTGCATTTTTGTTCGTTTTTCAGATTTATCTTTGTAATCCACTCACTGCACCACACCGTTCAACTACTGGTTTCTCACCCTTGCCTCATGCGATAAAGAAAATCGTCACCTGAGATAAATGAGATAGAATATCGAGGAGCGAAGCGATAAATCAGAGGTTGATGATACTCACGCTGGACACATTTCAAGAGAGAGAGTGAATTGGGATATAGAAGGGAAACACTTGAGTTTTGGAAGGCAACAAGAAGATAGGTGAGCGCTAGATTATCTCGGGATTTTGTCATCATTTACTGGGTATAGAAAGGAACTTGCGGAAAAAAGTGAATGTCCAAATAAGCCAGCTGATTATAAATGATAGTTTTGAGAGTGATGACGCTGGTCCATCGTGCGGCAACAATATCACATAACAAGTAAGAGCAGGTTATTATTCGAGACGGAAAAAAAGAGAAAGTAATGCACAAATAGTAACGAAAATACTTGGGTCCTCGAGAATTTCCCTGATAGCATGTTTTGCTAAGGTGTTTCGACGAATTTGATCTTTTCATTGGAAATTATGATAGATGTGAAAATGTGTTAAACGTGTGCGACGATAAAAATAATGTGTTAGGGACAGGTTGAACAAAAACAAAAATGATCAGATTCTCAATGTACTTTCTTTGACGTAAGTTACAACAACAATAATAAAGTACGTTGTACTTTAAACAATAAGCGTGAAGGTAAACGCCTAGTCGAACATTCCGATTGAAGTACCGTTCATCGCGTTTTCTCGTATTTCCCTTCATCTTTTTCGATACAAAAGTCAAATCACTAACCAAACTTGATCGTTCGCTCCTCCTTTTTAGAATTCCGTTTGTTCATTTATCTTCGATTAGTTCTTAATTCGTTGAGCAGCCTCGAGATAATGTAGTGCTACCTTCAAGTTTTTTATTTCTCGTTCTCCTCTATATATCGTTGGTGATCGTGTAGCTTCGGGGACACGTACGGCCATTTCATGACTCAGAGCTACAGCGTACATTACTGAAACTGCTTGATAGCAGCTATATCATCGAACAAGCAAAGCCATAAAGACATGCCGTGCGAAACTTAGAAAACCCTTAAGAGTACGAACGTGAAGTTCAAGACGAACTTTTTGTCAACTATTCACGTTATATAAACAAACTAGATATTAATCTGTAAAGAAAATCTCGCTGTCCAAATATTGCTAGTTACATGTGCAACGCAAAAACTCTGAACCTACTAGAGGAGGGAAAACGTACCTTTGGTATCAAGGGAAGGTAAGAAGCGCACTTAAGGCCTAACATGCGTGAGGAGACCAATGATCTTGAAAGGTCGAGGACAGGTGAATGGGCAGGCGTTAAAATAACAAGACGCGCGTAATAAAAAAAAGACATTTGTTAGCGGCTACGTAAAAATAAAGGAAAAATTTAGAAACGCATGAACACAAAAAAAAGAAAAATTAATAAACGGCGAAACGGCGACAATTGGCGTTAACGCAATATAAAAAAAATAACGGCCGTCGTTATGCTCCGGCTATTTAGTCAAAAGATCCGAGCAAGGTCCCACGCATGCAAATAATAAAAACAAAAGAAAAATAAACTAAATAATTGCACGGAGGGAGAGAGAGAGAGAGAAAAAATAAAGACACTCACCGACTCGCACAAACAAAAAAAAAACAAATCTATGCACTCAAAAACTCACGGCATTCTTAACCGGGAAAATCTATCAAAACAGCCGTCCTCTGTGGCTAATAATACACTGCCTCGTTGAGTGTCACCTACCTCTCTCTGCCTCTTCGCAGCGCTAAACAGTTTAAGCTAATTTTCATAAACACGCCCTAATCACGGTCTATTGATGGCCGTTGGCCGGAGCTCCGTCACACATAATAATCTTAAAACTAAATTGCAGATTACATAATGAACTTAATATTAAATCATTGAAGCTTCTCAAGGAGACACACGTTAATGAAAAACATCCAGGGCATTTATTAGTTTCCCATCTACCATTCTGTTTATTAATGTCCGAAAATTAATTTATATTTAAGTACATTTCTGTCATACATAATTTGGGTTGCTAATGCTAAGCATTCGTTATGGACCTAATCGGTCGTTACTTGACATTTTAGGGGCATAATCGGTCTTTATCTGGTACTTTGATAATTCGGCCATTCTACCTCTTCTTTTGCCGCGCATCCTTTATGTAGCCGATCATTAATTTATTTGTTCTCTGTTAGTTTTGAAGCTTACTTATCCATGATTTATTTATGCTGATTAACGATGTGCTCTCGCGTACTTCATACCTGAGAACGACTCAAAACAATTAAGTGGTTCTTGTACTTACCCGTCAAGTATCTGGCATACCACTTTCACGTATTTGGAGTACCCATTCATAACAAAATGTAAAGGATAAAACGACGAGGTCGACCACGCACCTAGTGATATGCAAGAGAATGTAGTGTAAAACTCCTTCTCTTGCACAACTGGAAGTTTAACATAAATGCGTACGACTGATATTATCACTTGGTCGTGGTCGCGATGTCGCATACAGGTTCGAGGAGAAAACTTCTAGAGGCTGCAGACGCCAATGCCAAACAAACGGCCAGGTGTTGTGAGTTGCCTAAGGTAGATGGGGTTGACCATTAGACCAGCTCAAGAGCCGAAAGGCAGAGGAGCGAAGATGGACGAAAGGAGACGAAAAGCGCAGAGGCGGGCGGATAAGGAACGCCAGACTTAGGATTCTGAGAAGGTTTGCATACCTGCTTCATAGAAAAAAATAGAAGAGCACTGAAAAGAAGCCAATTAGAATCAGAATTTCGAAACGGTCAAATCGTTTTGGTGAGGTACATAGCGAGTTCCAGTGATTATACACATGAATCAGTTAAATAGAAAAATGTATATAAATTATTTTTGGCCTGAAAACCATTTTTCTTTCTATTACTCATATTCACCCCTTATATTTGTTCAGGAATTATTTTATTAAAGAGGCGGTTAACGTGGCGCGTAACGTAACAATAAATAAGCGCGTTGATTTTGTTGAATTTTATCTGTCTCTGCTCTTTTTTATTTTTAACGTTGCGGTGATAATCAGCGTAATACCAAAACATTCGTCAAATACTATTTGTTCCGTTTTATTAACTATTCTTTTAAGTAAACAGGTGGCTTAATTTGAATTCGTCAAATTGAAGTATCTTTCTTTGCACGAAATAGAAGTATATCCTCTTACTGGCTGTTTTTGGGCCTTTTTTTAACTCTAGGGGTATATAATACTTTATAGAGTATAAGTCTTATAAAGCAGACGAAAATGAATAATATCATTTTTTATGCAACATTTGAAATGGAGATTAGACCTGCATAGCATTATGATCATTTATTATAACATGGGGACGTATTAAAGGAATTCCGCCCATTAAAACTTTGTTGAATTTTACATACAGAGAAAAAGGGTTCTCGCATCATTTCTCACTGCACGTAAGTTCTTTAAGAGTCACATACGTCTTCGCACCTTAAATTATTCGAAGAGTACGTAAATACAAATTCATAAATATGAGTACCTATGAACATGTGGATGAATAAGAATGGTATAGAGTATAATAGTCTATGACTGAAGGTATAATATGGTACGTCATAAGGCATAAAGCGTGTGGCAAAAGACACAAGGTAGTTAAAAAGGGAAAAAATAAAAATGATAATAAAATGTAATTCAAGTTAAATTACTGTATAAAAGATATGGTACCTATGACTCAGCTCACGTTTATCAGTCCTTAATTCATGACTTCCGTGATTGAAGCAGTCTAGGTCTTGTTCGCTGCGATCGTTTCTTCTTAAGTTATCAGCGTTGATATTAATCGAATCCATAATATTTCAAGAGCCTGATTCCAAATGATAACTGCAAAATGAATAAATTAATGGCACTATGTTTAATTGTATTAGAGTTCTTTTTCAATGCATGTGACGTCGAAATCCAAATATAATTTTTAAATACATATTTTTTAGCTTAAAACATTTCTCTTCTTGATCGCGATATATGTAAGGTACTGTCAAAAATATAAGATGTAACTTCTTCTCGCGTTCCTGTATAGATATTTAATACCTGCGCTTTATTCCCAAGATTAATGTGGGAAAGTAATTAAACTAACAATTCCAAGACTAACTGAAACTGATTATTAAAGGCCGATTTAGTTGTAACATCTAGCAAATATTACAGAACTGATTAAATTTAGATGTGTATTTTTGGTTGTAGAGTTTCACCTCTAATAATTGGGAAATCAATTTGTTTATTTTTCAGAATTATCCTACTTAGGATAGGTTATGGATAGAAAGAAATGGTAAGGCGATTATCTCATACTGCCCTATAATAAGCCCACGCCAGAGAGACCTTAGCCAGGATTGGATAAACAGGAATTATTTTGAATGTAGATAGTACTCAGTTTGACAAGCACCCGATCTACATTCGATAGAAAATCTAATTATTTTACTACAAAGCGATAGAGAAAAGAGACTGAGTTCAAATTATAATATTTATTGGTTGACTTATTACTTTTAGATTATCTCTCTCCCTTACAAGTCAGAGTTGGGTTTAGTTTTGAGGCTGGATTCGAACTGTCTATACAACTGCGCGCGGGCCATTTTATAGCCCTCGTCGCGCTGCCCTACTCTTAGTGTTTTCCGGGTCCCTTTGAGGCGGGCCCATTTCCTATTAGGCCAATAAGGGAAAAGATGATTTCCCTCGTTAGCCTAATTGGAAGAATCTTGGCGTGGGCGGATGGAAAAACGGTACATTCTTCTTTTAATAGATGTCGCGTACACTATCGTTTGGGGAAAATATTAATTGTATTTAATAGTTTAACTAATTAATTGAATAATTCTAACGGGCGAATTTGACAGGAGAGAGAGATATCCATTGTTTACAATCTATTGGCTTAAGTTTATTACAAAAATAGTAGCGAGACTATAACAAATGTTAGCTCGTTTAGTCGTAGTTTCTTGCTTTGTCTATGGACCTTAGGAGATTTAGTTTATGGCTATTACAAATATAACGATGGTTTACAATGTTGATAAACAGTAGTGACTATTGTTAATATTATTAGTTTATGCATATGTCTAGCAGATGTGGCATCAATATGCGTTGCGTGATTTTAGTCGCAGCCGGAAAGATAATTTTTACGACTCTAGGCGTCTGGGAATTTTCGTTAGCGCGGGACGATGGCGTATCGTCAAGGTGGTCCGTTTTATTAGTTTTCGGAGAAAACTAACTTGCTTAACGGAGGGTATGGTTTTTCCGTGAGACTTTTCATAAGCGAGTGGTTCTATTTAATCTTTTCTCACGCTCAGAAATTATAAACAGTCACAGTAAACGTGTGACACCGGAAAATAGATATTAACTATAGAGGTCGATGACTAAATTTTATTTCTACCACGTGAATAGGTGAGTGCGGCGTTGACGTGGTTGCGCGAGTTTTTTTTTGTTGTTTTGCGCGGTTATCATTGTTTGCGCGGGAGATTCGGTGAGCGTTGACGGTTAAGGTGGCAAAACAGAGCGCGAATCTTAGTTTGCGCTCTGTCTATCTTGCTCCTATTGCTATCTCACTCTAGCTTTCGGCTCAATAACGGCCGCTGGTGGCGTTGTGGCTAACTAGCCCAACTACAGTTTCTACCAGCTGGCCGCAGTGTAAAGGCGCGCCTACACCGATACGGTGTAAAGGTGAGCCTACACCTGAGCAGGTGTAAAGGTGGTAGTCCACTGAGGCCAAGTAAAGGTTGGCCTCTACCTACTCATAAGTAGGTATTAAGGTCGGCTTCCACTGAGACCACCATTAAGGTTGGTCTCCACCGAGGGCTAACCAGTGTGCAGGTGAGCAACCACCGAGGCCAGCTTAAAGGTTAGCCTCCACCTAAGGGTATTAGGTGTAAGGGTGGGCTCTTACCTGGGCCAACTTAAGGTCGACACGCACTGCCTTAAGGGTTAGGGGCGTAGTGAGTTACCCAAGGGGGTTGCCCACTTCGCCGGTAGGAGCGTTGGTTTAGGGGATATACCACAGATCCTAGACTCCATAATTGGCCAATAGAGGGCTGCTGGAGTCTGGAGATCACTTCGTGACGTGGTCAGTGACCGTCATTAGGGTCATTGGTTTTTCCACGACTCCCTTTTCACTAAAGCGAGCGGCGGTCACTGCGTTTAGCTGTTATTAGGCCCTATTGTTTTTTTCTTAATATTTTCTTTATTTTATTCAGCGGTTCTAGGCGTGCTTGGGCTGTAGGGTTGTATTTTGACTTAAGCGTGACTCGGTACGTGGTCTAGCCATGTCACTATCGTGTGACAGGGAGCTTAGGATGCGCCGCATTAAGAAAGATGCGGGCGTCCAAGCTCTGGTGTTAGAACCCTCGGAGGCAGGTTATGACGAGATGCGGGATTTGGCGGAGCAGTTGGGGGTGAGAGCCGAAGGTACCCCTGAAGAGTTAAGGGATCGGCTCTTGAGACTAATCGTATATCGAAATAGACCAGAACTCAACCCTCCCATTACTCCCAGCGACTTTGCCACCGGTGAGTTGCCTTTTCTCCAGTCTCGGGAGGCCCAGAGCATTTTGCGCGAGGAGTCAAGGGAGATCAACTGTCGCGTTGACGCCGATTGTGCGGTCGACGCGGAGGTTCAGGAGATCCAGCGCGATAGTTGTGGCGCGCTGGATTTATCTCTAGCTACGGCGAGGTCGCGCGTCTCGGAAACGCGTGATACGCGTGGCCGTGCGGATATGGGACCTGATAGGGGGGCCCAACAGACCCGTGGAGGGGCATCGTCAAGTACTGAGACGATGCCCCAGCACCAGACGGTCGTGGCTGTAGTCCACGACCAGTGGGTGGCCAAAAGGGCGCCACCCACCTTGGTGCCTCCACTAGCGCATGCGCAGAGGTATGAGCGACCACCGCTTCGGTCTAGAGAAGACCTAGGACGATGGTTTTCTTTGGGGAGAGTGCAGCCACTTTCGCCAGAAGCAAGAGTACAGAGGGGTGTATGGCCGTATCTCCGGTCTGCGCTTCTAGCCCTCGGAGAGTGTTAGAACCACCTCCGAGCTCATATGCGCATGCGCGGGGACATACTCGCGAGTTAGAGCGCGCCTATGGTGGGAAGGGAATCCCTATCGTAGGTTTGACGACCCATGAAGTATCAGCGGGAGATTGTGCGTTCAAACCGCGCTCCATGGGACCTGGGCCCAAGACTTACGCGAGCGTGACCTCTGCAGAAGTGCCCTTACAGGGCACGGAAAAAAGTTGAGAGACTGCCAGGCGTAAACCGACGCCGACGGTCCGCAGTGAATCCTCGTCAGACTTTGAGGAGTCTAACTCAGCGAACTCACGGACTAGTTCCAGCGGTGAGTCTTCCAGGAGAAGATCACCGTCGCAGCGTGATGGCGAGGCAGCTGCTGGAAGTAAAAGTGGGCGTATGAGGCATCGGAGAAGGCGCAGACGCTAAAATACGTACGGCGTAGAGTACGATGGCGTCAGCGCTCTCCGAGCCTTCCGCCTGCAGTTTACGGGGGAAGGTGGCTTCAGCCCAGAAATCTTTCTGGAGCGAATCAGGAAGTGTCAGGTATTTTATGACATTCCTGACTCGGAGATGCTTGCCGCTTTATCCACGGCGTTTAGTGGTGCAGCCGCCGCCTGGTTCGAAAATAATGAACTGGGTTGGCGCTTCATGAGCGATTTCATCGCTGATTTTCGCTCCCACTTTTGTTGGCGTTTCTCTGACACCGATCTGGATCGAGAACTAATTCGTCGAATCCAGGGTGAGGGCGTGCGTCTTAGTGACTACATAACGGCCTGCAGGTGTATCTTCAGGCGTTATCGAAGGCCGCCGTCAGAGAGAACGCAGGTGAAGCGGTTAATCGCTAACCTGCACCCCAAGTATTGGAGGTTCATCGACGGTAAATCCATACGCGATTTCGCTGACCTCAAATATTATGGGGAGAAATTTGAGCGAAGACAAGAGAGAGAGTTAGGGTACGTACCTCCCCCGCCTAAGAATAAGATGTTGGTGCCTGGTGCAGCTTATGTAGCTCCCAAGGCCCAACTTAAAAGAATCGCAGCGGTAACTGTACTTGAGGTGAGGCAAAGGTCCTCTAAGGATAAAGGGCTTTCTCAAGGAAAGAAAGAGTCCAGAACACGAAGGAAATCGAAATCCTCGTCAGGCAGCAGCGGCGAAACGACGGTTATCGCTATGGGTGGCAGTAAAACGCCCCCAGCGGTAAATGCCGTCCAACAGGGCCAACATAGGGCTAAACAGCCCAATAGTGGCCCAAGGGTGACTTTAGTCAACCCCCAAACGCTGCTCCGTCGATTTTGCCACAGGTCCAACGCGGTACAGGGCTTGGTCAATCGGCAGTGCCATTCACGGGCAGCTGCTTCACTTGTGGAGCACCTGGCCACAGAGCGTCCACGTGCCCAACGCGTCAGCGGGCAATCACTTGTTTCAAGTGTGGACAGACTGGCCATTACGCAAATAATTGCGTAATGAGACCTGACGCTCAGGTCAGGAGCTGTCCGAAATGTGGCACTCCGATCTGCTCGTTCTTGAGCTGCCCAAACTGTGCCGATTTAGTGGAGCAGTGGGTAAAAGAGCGTGCGGAGGCGACGAACCGCCCTGCGACCTCCGCAGCAGTGAATGCCATAGGGCGGAGGAAGTAAACGCTGTCAGAGAGGCCAAAGAGTCATTACGCGTCAAGGTAATGACTCCTCACCCAAGTGTGAAGAGTTTCTGGCGCGAAACAATCAGAAGTTTCGAAGCGTTAGGAACCACCGATTCCTTAAATGGATTAGGTGAAGGTTCAATGATCGCTGGTGCGCCGTCAGCCTTGGAAGGGGCAGAGACCGTGGAAAACACGGCTAAAACTTCCAAAAGAGCTGAGAAAGGGCGTAATCAAGAAAAAATTGCGTCACAGAAGACCTGGACTTCGCCGTGCTATATTGGTAACAATGTACCATTAGCATGTGCGCATGCGCAGGAATCTGACATTCTGCTGTCTCCTGCTGGCAAAGAAGTGCCGCTGACAAATGCGCATGTGTCGGAGTCATTGACACAGAATGGCGTCACGAAACCTTGTAATCGAGAGAAGCCGGTGACGTGTCGTGACGTAATAGAAACGCGGTCATGAGACGATATTGGTGCCACAGCAAGACGTCACGATACATGCTCATGGAGACAGCATAATTCTTAAGGCTATCGAGGAGCCCGAGGTTGTGAACGTCTCTATGATGGAAAATAGGCGCCTGCTGGTAGTGAGCATTGGGGGTCAGCCATACTCCGCTCTCCTCGACCAGGGTGCCTAGGTGACTGTTGTGGATAAGAGAATTGCTGAGAAATATGCCCAAAACCTGTGTGTGCTTCCCCTGCGAAACTCGCCATAAGCGACCAACGTTGACAGCAGAGATTGCTGGGTTATCGTTACTCAGAAGTAACGAAAAGGACAAGATTGCCCAATTATTTCGGAGGGTAATCCCAAAGGAATCACCGGCTTTCACGAGCTTAATAGAGCACGTGATCGAGGTTGTAGATGAGCGGCCTAAGAAGGCAGCGCCTCGCCGGTATTCTCAACCCATACTTACCTTCATGAGAGATGAGGTTAAGGAATGGTGGGACAAGGGGTTAATAAGACCCTTCAGGAGTGGTTGGAGTAGCGCGACTCTTGTGGTCGGCAAACAAGATGGATCAAACAGGTTTTGTATCGACTTTCGCGAGCTGAATAAAGTCACGAAGGTCGACACGTACCCATCGCCGAGTGTGGACAGCATTCTCAATAAATTGCGAGGAGCCGTATACATCTCGAAAATCGACTTACGTAGTGCCTACCTACAAATCGGGATGGCAAAGTCGAGTAAGAGGTATACTGCTTTCCCTGTACCTGGTTATGGGTTGTGGGAGTTCGAGAGAATGCTCTTCGGCTTGATAAACGCAGGAACTACGTTCAATCGGCTTATGGATGCCCTTTTCGGACCAGAGTTCGAACCGTACGTTTTTAAGTATTTTGATGACTTGATTATAGTCAGCGGCACGTTCTCTGATCACTTAACTTGGCTTGAACTGGCGTTAAAGAGGCTAGTAGAGAATGGCCTTTAAATAAATGTCGAGAAGAGCGAATTCGGTTGCTCTTCGGTAACGTTTCTTGGCTATCTCCTCGATGCTGAGGGCTTAAGACCCGATCCAGATCGAGTTAAACCAATCCTCGAATACCCAGTGCCGGGAAATGTCAAACAGCTTAGACGTTTCTTGGGCATGGTTGGATGGTATGCCAGGTTCATTGAGCACGAGAATGATGTTAAAGTACCTCCATAAAGTTGATCAAAAAGGACGTAAGCTGGAATTGGGGCACAGAGCAACAGGAGGCCTTCGAGGACCTGAAAAATGCTTTAACTCGGGCTCCTGTGCTCGCAAGACCAGATTTTGACAAGGAATTCTTCGTCCATTTTGACGGCTCGTCCTTTGCGCTAGGAGCTTGTCTGGTGCAAAGAGACAATGATGGCTCTGAACATCCAATCTGCTACGCAAGCATAATGCTCAACGAGCATGAACGCAACTACTCGGTATCGAAAATCGAGTGTTTAGCGCTCTTTTTCGCCATCAAGAAGTTTCGACTTTACATAGAGGGTACGAAATTCACAGCCGTAACCGATCACACAGCTCTGACCTGGCTCTGGAACAAAACGATCCTGCTGGTCGACTCGCGAGATGGATTCTCGAACTCCAACAGTGGAACTTCGAGATAGTGTATCGCAAAGGAGCAATGCACCGCGTGCCAGATGCACCGTCTTGCGAGTTCGAGGATGAAGTGGAATTCACAGCCTTCGGGGGGTAAAAGACCCTTGGTAGCTGAGGCGAGTGACTGACGTCACAACTTTGAATTATTTGAATTATCCAGATTGGAAGGTGGGAGAGGGAGTGCTGTATCGTTACACACGAAACGCCCTTCTCGACACCATCATGAATAAAGAAGAGCATTTGGTTGTGCCAGGTGAATTCCGCGAGCGCGTGATAAGAGATGCACACTATGAGCCATCATCGGGACACCTTGGCATGGAAAAGACCTATAACAGGGTGATCCGAGAATACTCTTGGCCAGGCGTGCGGTACAAAGTGAATGATTTTATTCAGCGTTGTGAGGAGTGCCAGAGATTTAAGATGGAGCAAAAAGCTCCCTTGGGCCTCATGGGTAGGCGTTTGGTGGAGAGACCTTGGTTAATAGTTGCGACCGATGTGGTAGAGCTTCCACGGAGTAAGAATCGGCTTAAATACTTGGTGGTTTTTTAAGACTGTTTCACCACTGGGTGGAGTTTAAGCCACTGGCGATGGCCGATGGAAGGGCACTCACCAGAACTTTGGAAGAGCTCGTGCTGTTTAGATAGGAAATCCCTACCTACCTGGTAAATGATAATGGGAAGAGTTACACAGGTAAGGTGTTCGAGGATACCCTCAAAGAATACAACATATAGCACGTGCTCACTCCTCCATACCAGCAACAAGCCGATTTCGTAGAGTTCTCCATCAAGACGCTCAAAACGATGATCTCCATTTTCGTGGACGGTGATCACCGCGAATGGGACCGGCATTTACACGAGTTTCGCCATGCGGTTAACACGGCGATTCAATCGAGCACGAATGACTCGCCAGCGTTTTTGAATTTTGGGAGAAACCCCCAACAACCCAAGAGCTTACGCCGCGAGACCGAGAAACCAGACCTGGTCGTAAAAATTAATCTAGCAGTATGGAAAGACCGTCTGCGCGGATTGGGTGCGCTTCAGGATTTGATGATTCGACATCTTGAGGCAGCGCAAGACCGCCAGAAACGATATTAGTTGGGGATTTGGTTTTGCGAAGGGTGCACTCACTACCGAGTGCAGCCGCAGGCCGAAATGCCAAGCTAGATTCTAAGTACGCGGGGCCGTTCAGGATTTTGCAAACCCTCTTTCCGGAGGTGTACGTCCTCGAGGTGGAAGATGGCAGGCAGGTGCCCATGGCTCATGTCTTCGAGCTTAAGCGCTACCTGCCGCCACGAACCCGTTAAATGGGGGGCCCTCTAGAGTGATGCACGGAGGGTTTAGGTTGTGCCGTCTACGTTAATTCGTTTTTTTTGTTTTTTTTTTATTCATTTGTTTTTTTTTTGTTGCTCCTTCGTCTCAGGTTTAGCAATGGCAAAATTCGAGGAGGAAGTAGAGATGACGGGCAAACTACTAGAGGAGGTGCTACCCGTCACTCCGAAGCCATCCGAGGCCGATGTGCTGCCTGTGGAGCCGCCCATCGGACCTTCGCTGGAGCATTTCGGAGCGGCGATTAGTCGGTATTAGCCTGCTGTAGCCGACATATCTTCCGATCCTGCGATCCAGGAAATCGAGGAGAGAAGCCGCACGCTTAATATCACCGAGGTGGCTCCGCTGGAGGTGGACAGCCAACAGGACCAGCGAGAACTAGAGGAGATGGTAGCGGCAACAACTTGCCCATCCGGTGCTCCAGAGAGGAGCGAACCTCCTGTCTCAACACCTGGGAGGGTCGAGGAGACCGCCTGAGACGAGCCTTCGGCTCAAGTGAGGTGGTCTGGCCAAAATCCGGCGGTGATTCGGGCCAACGTCATCCGAGTGCTCCGTACGTACGGTTTGGCGAGGGGAGCGCAGATGGTGTGGGACAGGTATGGTGTCGAAGGCGCCAGGTATACCGACGCCTATGCCGTCTCGCTCTCCTCTGGGCGCCCCGAATCTGCTGCGGTGAGGTCACAGGCCCCATCTCCGTGTCACTCTCCAAAGAAGAGGGGGGCGTGTCTCCAGGAGGGTTACAAAGCCTTACAAAGACCGCCGCAAATAAAATAATTCACTCCGCCGCTTATCTAATAATAGTTATCCTCCTTTAATAGTTAGAATCATTTATTTTGTTTGTGCGTCGGCGGGTTAGCTATCTTGTTATTTGAATATTTGTTAATAAAGTTTTTTTTTTACCGAGTGTTCGCGAATTTATTCATCGCCTGCCTACTCACTTGTCCTTGACCTCTCAAGGTCATCACAACCTTAACGCACGTTAGGCCATTCTTGTGCCTCTTACTCTTCCCCTTTTTTTTATTGTTATAACAATTAAATTCTTTCCGGCTGTTTCTTTTATTTTATTCAAAATTTCAACGCGACCAGAGGAGACTACCCTTGATTCACCAGGTAAATTCCCCCCCCCCCTTAGCTAAAGGTTAATATTCGTGTTGCAATTAAAATGGATTCAATTATATACTTCGAAAATTCAGTGATAGATTTATGAAGATTTTTTTTTATATATGCAACGCGAATAGGTCTAAAACCTAATAAGGGAGGGAACATACCTTATTAATTAAGGGTAATCACCTCCGGTCGCGTTGAAATCAATGTTAACTGTTCAACTATCGCAAAATAAAACACGAATAATAAAAAAAAAGGGAAGGTAAGAGGCGCGCTTACGGCCTAATGTACGTTAGGGTTGGAATGACCTTGAAAGGTCAAGGACAGGTGAGTAGGCAGGCGTTTAAATAAATTAACGAACGATTTAAATTTTGTAAAAAAAAAAAGAAACGATTTATTAAGATACGGCGAACACAAGAAGATCAAATGAAATTATATAAAGCGCGGCAAAAAGAATAAATAATAATAATAATAAATAGATCGGCGACGGCAAAAAAAAAAGGTGCAATCCACGCACGCAAAATTTAATTAAACGGCCGTCGTAAGGCTCCGGCTAATCAGCCAGAAAGTTCGAACGAGGCCCGGCGCACGCAAATTTATAAACAAAAAAAAGAAAACAAAAGAAGAAAATTGCACGGAGGGAGAGAGAGAGATAACGAATAAGGGCACTCACCGATTAGCAGGACCTGGTACACACCTCACAAAACAAAAGTCACCTCACTCACACACAAAACAAAAAAAAAAACCAAAAGAAAAATTTTAGCATAAACGCTCAATTCAGAGGCTAAAGGCCAACTGAACATCGGCGAGTGTCACTCATCTTTCTCCGTCTCTCTCTCTCTCTCTCTCTCACTTACCGTGCATGGCAAGTTGACCTTCCGAGGTTCACGACCTCGGAAAGTAAACAAGCTCCGTCGCAGGCTCACCTACATTGACGAGCTCCGGCCAACGGCCAGGAGCTCCGTCACATATAGATATTTTTCAAAGTTTTTAAAATTTAACGAGCCATGCTTTAAATGCTTTTGAAACATAAGTGCAATCCTAATTTGTCTAGAGAGATACAGTAAATATGTCAAAATTGTGCTTCACTTGATTTCGATTATTGTAAAATTAGACAATGCTGTGAAAAGGGAGGCAGTGTTCAAGCATTATCTCCTAATTATAATAATATTCAAGCAGATGGAGTTGTATGACGAGGAATTCGTTCCGCCTTTAAAAACCGCATTTATACAGCAATTATAGCCAATGAAAATCACATGGACATAGAAGCGTTATTAAATGCTACAAAGAAGGTATTAAAAGATAAAATACCTGAATTTCTTAATATTCACAATTCGTTGAAGGTGAATACAGAAATTTACGCTCCGTTTACCGTTAAAAAGGAAGATAAACAAGATATCCAAATAAAATATTTTAATACTGAAAATGTTTATATATATAAACCGATTAATCTATGCGAATGGTTTCATAAAAGTATAAAAAACGTTATACTTAAAAATATAGAAGAATTTCAAGATAGGGATTCCGGTTGGTCAAAAAATAGATCACCACATTTTTACTAGTTTTAAGATATGAATTTTAAAAAAATTTTCATTATTGTTTACCTCCTCATATGTAATAAGTATGCAAAGTTTGAAAAAAATCGACTGACCAACGTCTCTACAATCATTGAAATAGCCAAGAATTACCCATGTATCAGCGTAATTACAAGGAAAATCACTAACACTATGACTCTAAGATACAATATCAGTACTTCAAGCTCATTATTTCCCTCCGAATGCACTAATTCCAAATAAAAATAACGTTCTCGGTCTATTAGAATTATTAACAATCAATTCAATACTAAACAATAACCTAGACAACAATAAATTTTATGTAGGTAATGAGGAAATTATTTTACCGATTGAAAGCTACGAGATAGAAGATATTGAGATTTTTCTGCAAGAGACGTTAGCTCTTAAAGGAATTTAATCATTTAATTTGAAACAAAACAATAATACACTACGCAGTATCATTTAGTGTCAATAAATGCCGTTGACGTAGATAGAACTACAAATATTGGCTTAACGCGCCTTGTCGTCACAAAGCCGGTTGGCCGGAGTTCATCAATATTAGTTGCCCGTGATTAGGGCATGTTTGTGTTTCCGAGGTCAGCGACCTGGAAAATTCATCTAGACTGTTCGGTACTGAGAAGAAGTGGAGAGGGGTAGGTGCCACTCATCGGTTCAGTTTGTTGTTAGCCACAGACGAGGGCAATTCAATAGTTTTTTTTGTTGAGAGTGTCAAGTGAGTTTGTGAGTACCGGAAGTTTGGTTTTTTGGTTTGTTCGAGCTAGCTGAGCCGGTGAGTGGCCCTATTTTCTCTCTCTCCCTCCGTGCATTTATTAAGTTTCTTTTTTTTATTTATTGTTATTTTCGTGCGTAGGACCTCGCCCGGATCTCCTGGCTAAATAGCCGAAGCCTGGCGACGGCGATTATTTTTATTTTATTTTACGCCAACGCTAATTGTCGCTGTTTCGCCGTTCATTATCTTTTTTTATATTGACGCACACCTATGCTATTTATTTTCGTTGTTGATAACGGTTAATAAACTTTCTATGTTGAATTACGTGTGCTTTGTTTTTATTATCGACAGCCTACTCACCTGTCCTTGACCTTTTAAGGTCATTATTCTCCTAACGTATGTTAGGCCTTAAGTGCGCATCATACCTTCCTCTTATTTATTTATTACGTCGCATAATTGTTCGCGAATCATAATTTCAGCGCGATTGAAGGTGCCTTCCCTTGATACCAAAGGTATGTTTGCCTCCTCTAGTAGGTACTAGAGTTTTCTCATTACAGCCTTATGAAGAATAGACTTTCGCTCAATGCAAGTCAAACTCCCATAGCTAAAAATACTGGATGGACTGAAGATATGGATATAGCATTGAATGTTACTGTGTAATATTAAACGAAGGTTACTTTGACCTTACTATTCCTCTTAAAATGCTGCTAGGATTTGCTAAAGATTATAGAATAATCGTTGTTAATGTCAAGCATGAAATCATTCTCACAAGATAGAAAAATTATTTAAATGTAATTATAGCTGAACAAATAACATTTAAAAGATTTTAGCAGAAAATCAAATAACATTTAAAAGATTTTAAATTGATTTAAACAAGATTAAATGGCTAATGACCTATGTAGTTATAGCTGACAAAGAAAATATTAAACCACCCATTCATATTGGTCGCGATAGAGCAATCACTATGAGTTACCACACTTGAGAGATGTATGAATATCCCAAACTATCTCTTACGTGAAAGTATATTTGGACTTTCAAGATTTCAAATCAACTGAAAAAACCTCGCTTTGTTATTTTAGCTTTTCAGACTAAACGAAAAAGTGAGTCCGGTATGAATGCTCGTAATTTTGATCACTTTGCAGTATTATAAAACACAGTAATATAAAACTATTTCTCAATTCTCAATATTATTCAAATGGAAATCTCAATCTCAATATCCACGAACTCTGTATGCGTTACTTTACGACATGTACTCAAATTTTCAAAATGCCTATTATGGAAAAGAAAATTAACCTATACTCTGTGCTCTGGAGGGGGCTCTGACGGAGTTCGTCAATAACAACAGCCCACGATTAGGGCATGTTTACGTTTCCGAGGTCAACGACCTCGGAAAATTAGATTGCATTGTTTGGCATTGCGAAAAGAGAGAGAGAGAGAGAGAGAGATAAATGACAATCACCGACAGTATGCATTTAACCGTAGACGAGAGCAGTTTAGTTTTGTGTAGCGATTTTGTGGGTGGTTTGAGTGTCGTGAGCTAGTTTTCTTTTTTTTTGCAATTCCTGAATTCTGCAGATCGGTGAGTGCCAATGCTTTCTCTCTCTCCTTCCGTGCATTTTCTTTTTTTTAATTGTTTTTATTAATTCACGTGCGCTGGGCCTCGTTTGGACCTCTTAGCTAATTAGCCGGAGCCTTACGACAGCTGTTATTTTTATTTTTATTCGCTCCACAAATTGTCTCCAATTCACCGTAGCCGTTTATTTATTTTCCTTTTGTTACGCTTGAAGTTTTTTTTTGTCACGTAGCCGCTAATAAACGTTGTTTTTTTATATTATTTCGCGCGTTCAATTATTTCAACGCTTGCTCATTCACCTGTCCTCGATTATTCAAGGTCATTTATATTATCACGCGTGTCAGGAGAGAAATGCGCTTCTTACCTTCCCTTTTATATTATTTTATGTCGTTTATTATTCGCTAAATTAGATTTCAAAGCGATTGAAGATAACTATCCTTAATAATTTAGGTAAGTTTTCCCTCCCCTAATAGAAATAGGGCGTATTGCATTGCAACTCAATAAGAGAGATTTTATAAATAAAACACCTCTAATAGTTATAGACTGTTCGAAACAAAATAAATCCATTAAAATTCACCTGTAGATGTATACCTTGAATTCGAATCTAGAGAAGATTTTCCGGATAATATTGCTGCTTACTGTCTAATTCTACACGATCGAATCGTTCTATATAATTCAATTAAAGAAGACGTTACAAAATTAATATAAAATGATAGTATAAGAGATAGATGTTTGCACGGGAAAAAAAGGCGGCGAAAGGTTCGAGGTTATATAAATTCAATTTCTATATAAATGAGATTTTTTCACTATGAAGTATGTGAGGTGTACTCCAAGTACTCACACAATCATTAAAATATGTGAGGTTTATAGAAAAAGTAAGCATTCACTATGTTCCTTTGCGTGACGACTCGTGAAAAGAAGAGTGGGAACAGTTTGCACAAGAACCATGGTGACATTTTATAATGAGTATTATTTATGAAACTTATAATTCAGTACTTTGACCTGTTCTACAAAATCAATGTAATATAATGTAATACACATGTACTAGAAAAATTGAAAATCTAATGTGAAACTGTAATAAATATTTTGTTTCCATTAAACATCATGACTTTATTTATTTTAATGATATATTCAGCAAATAATACTTTGTCGGTTATATTTCTGACACTGTTAGATCAGAATATTCAGAAGAATTTTTATATAAGTTACAATCGCATGTAAACCTTTCAACTGTATTAACCCCTTTTAATTGACCTTGACTCAATCATTTGTCTTTGTTGCATCCAAGTGCTCATTTGTCATAGTACATACAAAATGAACTTGATTTTCACTATGAAATGCACAAGATATTTTAACTTGAAAAGATAGTTCGTTCAAGGACGGACATCTCATATTGGTTTGAAGGTTTATAATTTTTCTACAATTGAAAGAAATTTCGTTCGACATCTGAGGGAGAAGGTGGGGGCCTGAATCAGAACATACCGGGATGACAGATAGGGGTAATATGTCTCCATATACTAATTCATACTCCCTCCCCCTCCCCATGATAATATATGATATGCTAATTTACAATGTGCTAATATACAATATATTAAGTTTTATATGCTACTATAATATTCTAAAGTACAATATGTTAATATATTATGACAGAAAACAAATTAGTTTTATGGCAAATCAGAGTAAGGTCTTCGAATTTTTTTATATTTAGCACATCGAATGCCCATATGGAGGTAATCATTTGTACCAAGTTTGACGATAAAATATTAATTAATTAAAAAGTTATAATCAATTTTTAAAAAATTGATTTTTTTAACTGCTAAAAATCGAAAACTATTTATTGGATCTGGATAATTTTCTTTTTAATACCCGTAAATAATTGTATTTTAAGAATATATATATATATATATGTCGTAATAATATATTTTTAATAAAATATTATAAACAATTAAAGTAAATTTTTACCATTTTTATTAAAAAAGGCAATTTTTATTTGAACAATTATCGTTGCAGTCGATTCCTTGGACAATTTTGTTTAAGAATCCGTAATAAAACGATCATGAATTTTAATAGGGGCTAGGTAATTACCCTTCAAAAAAGCGCTACCTGCGGCGCTCAGCTGGCAGATCGGACCGATAAAAGCTTCTCACTACCCCAAAACTTTTTCAGATAGTTCGATTCTATAAGTCAGTACCATAGACTATATATTATGTAATCGGGATGATGTCAGTATACACAATATTTTATTTACTTAAGCATGAACAATTTAATTGCAATTAGATGCAGTGTAATATTTCATATTATTTTAGAAAATATTCGTAGTTTACAAGAAATCTATTTTCCAAGTTTAATTAGAAATTAACAGCCTAGTTATAACATGTTAAATTATTCAATAGATATTAGGAAAATGAAATTAAAATAGTCAATTATTGAATAATATATATATAATATTTTATATGGTAACAACCATTAAAATTATTTTACTATATCTTATAAAGGTGTTCATAAATTAAATATACAAATTTAATATAAAATTTAAATAAATAAAATTGTTATAGTTTATAACATATTTCACTGAAGTATTCAAGTATAATACATTTATTTTGTGGTCTTTTAATGTTATAATCTGTAGAATTGGAAGTTCTTTTCACCATCAATTCTTTGCTGCTTTTATTCAGAGGAATAAATGCGTGATAACTTAAGGTACCGTTGACACGTAATGCTGTTTTAAATAATTTTGATAAATTTTGTTGAGTTTCTATGTATTCTGTGATGGTACAGTAAGCAAATGTTATACCAGGTATAACCTGTTACAGTAAGCAGAGCTTTTTGTGCCCATTGATATAATTCTTCAGCTGAAGAAATGCTTACGTCTGAATTTTGCAAACTGGCGTTCCGGGCTAATCTTTTCACTGTTCCGCCAAGTCTATCACATGCGCTTTTTCGGAAACAACTTGCGAAAAAGCGCCATTCATCTTCAATTCCGTATGTCTCATAATGAAAAACAAGAGTTAAAAAATTTGATTTATTCTTATATTGACTTTGCAGCTCCATCAGATATATAAATCACTTTTTTATCCTTATTCTCATATCTATTTTTTATATAATCAATTAAATTTTGGAACAATATCACAGCATTTCAGTCATGTTTCGTACTTTTCGTAATTACGACGAAGCTGTCTTTAGAAATTTTCTGTGACCATTATTTCAGATTCCTTCAAATTATGCCGACAAGTTTTTATATAATCATTTTGACTTTTGGCAATAAACTTGAGTACAATTTCAGCAGTGTTTTCCAAACATGGTGTAGACTTCTTTTAAATTAAAAATCAGTAAACGCCTTTGAATTTTAACTTTCTTTTCATTATCCTTCCTCACTATTTTTGTATCGTTAGCACCTGGACACGGCCGGTTTATATCATCTTGTAAATGAAATGAGACAGCAGCATTTGTTATTACTTCACTTATTATAGATGTTCTGGTTCTTGAGAATAGATAAGATAACATTCCTTCCTATTCTTGAATTGAATTGAAGTAATTTGACAAAATCCATCGCACAATAAGAAATTTCATTGTGGTGTTCGTCGAGGTCCGTTCACTTTAACTATTTAACTTTAAATCGCCCGACTGAGCAGACAGATTCTACATTTATACGATTTTCGAAGCACAACTAATTTCAATATACCAAATTTAAAAATACTACTTAACAAACATTCAAATAATAAACTATTAGAAAAAACATTCAAAGAAAATAAACATTTTTGAACTCCTCAAAATAATTATTGCTCACACTAATTTGCTTAAGGGCAGCCTATTTTCGTTAGTTATTATTGTCATAAATGTTAGTCCTACGTACCACTATTTAAATAAATAAAGTTTAACAAATAAATGTAGTAATTTATTGAACCGAACTACCTGGAATAGTAGTGGGATGCTTCTATCGTTCCGATCTGCCAGCTGAGGGCGCAGGTAGCCCTTTTTTGAAACGTAATTTGGCAAATATTTTGGCGTCAAACTTGGCACAAATTTATTCCTCCATATAGGCATTCAATGTGCCAAATATAAAAAAATTCGAAGATCTTGCTCTGATTTGCTCTAAAACTAATTAGTTAGTTTTCGAGTTAGTGTTTTCTGTCTATACTAATATATATGCGGAGGTAATGTACCACCCTCACATATACTATGCATATGGAGGGTGGGTAGATTGATCGTGGTGATGGGTGGGTGTTAGGCAAATGGCCATTTAAAATACATTGACTTCAGAATGTGAATGGGAGGGCCACCCGTGTGCTATAAAATATGAGCTAAAAAACTAGAATATTAGGGAAAGCAATAAATATAAATTTGAATATTTTTAGCTCAATAACAACATTATTGTTAGGATGAGTATATTTAATTGAAAAAATTGTGTGTAAATTTTTTTTATAGAGATACGATTATTCCGAGGTAGTTAATGAAGTAAAAAAAATTGATTTTGACCGAAAATAATTAATAATGAAATATATATAAAATATATTATAGATAAATAATTATCGTCTTAAAATAGCATACTGAGTTAGTTAACACAAATCTATTAAGTTATAAAACCAAACTACCGCTGAACATTTCGCGGCGGAGCTGCATGTTCTATTGGTTGCGTCACTCCAATGAGTGCTAAAGTGAGAACATCATTTACATATGAATTCCTCAGCTATTAGTAATCATCAAAAAAGTTTGGTTATGGATTATTATACTAAATTATCTAAAATAAGAATGAAACATTTTTCAAATAAAATATGTACCTTTTGGCGAAAATTTCAAAAAAGATTACATATTTTAAGTTTTTATAATTTTCTTTTAAATAAAAATAGTATTATGAGGTATACATATTGTCAAATTATTATAATAGATACAATATAATTGATGTTTTTCGAGTTATAAAATTTAATAATAATTCCTCATTTTCTTATTATGTTATAAAGTTATAAATAATTATTTATAACTTTTTAATTTATTATTATTTATACGCCAAAAAAGTACATACAAAGATAACTTTGACTTAAACATCCAATGTGCTAAATTTATAAAGAACTCAAGAGTTTTCTCCGATTTTACTTTAAAACAATTCGTTTTCTATCATATATAGATTGGACCATTTTAATCTATGCATTCTGGAATCTCCGAAAGTTAATGGAATACAAAAAAGTTGTCAGATAGAAATTGTTTGAATCATCTTTTTACAATGGGCCATCTATTTACAACGTCTATTGTAATTTTGAGAACAATTAGCAAGGTCATTTTGCATCAATTATGCTGGTCATAGTGATTTTTAAAAATGGGAAACACTATTTTTAATACGGATTCGTAGAAAGCAGGAAATGTTACGTCCGATATGCCTGAAACGAAATTTTATATTCGAAATTTAGAAAAATAATCCATAAATTCATTATTTTTGATGACTTATTCTGAAAATAGTGTTTTAATAGACTAGATAGGATCTTAAGATCAGCATTAAAGATCATTGGAAGGTCAAAGTGACTTTCTTTTAAAATAATCAGCAATTCTTTTTGGAAATACTTTCCTTTATTACATTCAAGCAATTAAAAATTGTATTATATGTTATAATCCTTCCCATTTTTCTTCTTTTTCTTCATTTTTTGACGATAATATTATGGAGAAATCCAACGGTAAATGAATGATTTCGACTGATTTGACACTTTCGTCATTCCGTCCACACTGTCTATTATCCTTTTGAAAGTATTACCATCAGAAACATTATCATAAACAGGAATCATGTTATGCTCATGTGTCATATAAAAAAAAGACACCAATCTCCATCTCTACCCCAAAAATAGCAAACATAAATAAAAATATATGTCTATCAATTAAAAATACAATGAGCCGAGTCTGAGAGCGTGGCATGAAATATGTTATTTATATGTATACAATCATCCTATCCTTTATTCACAACTATATAAAATAATATATATATATTAATTAGGAATATAACGACCCAAACCACAATATAGAAATATATTGCAAATATATTACTTAAAATATATTGAATAAAATCTATATTAAATACAGAATAATCTGCGCCTTTCATATAAAACTATATTAAAATAAAAAATTCATATACAATCAATAATAAATGCATACTAATTAGATATTAAAAAACAAACGCTGTACTACCCACCACCACATAGTATACTATTCCATAAATCCCTCCTACATATGCAATACCACCCGCTAGATTCCTTCGACATATACTACTTGTCGGAACATACCGCGTGTATCTATTCTTTTAGATAAATGTAGTTTTTTAAATATTACTTTAAAATCTTGTCTGTTTTCGTGTCTCTTTTAAATCAAGTTTCAAATTTGAATTTTTAGCCTTGATAAAAAAATACACACTTCACACACTTATATTCAATTTCTACGCTTCTTTCAATTCAATCAGCCACAATGCTTGAAAGCAGCGACGAACCCTATATGGTCATTTTTTAATATTGTATACTGATTATTTTGTAAATATGTTAGCTTTTCTAAATAATTAATTATTCTAAACTATTGTTCTTACATGCCATATAAATTTTTGAGTACAAAATAAGTGAAATATGAATTTTATATAACTTATTCTAGATTAAAATGATTTTTATAAACTTCAAGAGTTTATTATCCATAGTAACGGTAATTTATAAACAATAACCATTTTAATATTTTTATATTATTTATCATTCTAATTACTTATTTTTTTACAACTACTTTCATGCATTTGGTTATAAGAGGGATTGTCAGATATAAGTCATAGAATTACATATATCTTTTACTTATTATTATTCATTTTATCCCACCATATACTATATTTAAGTACAGTAAAAATGTACAAAAATGTAGTATGCACATTTGATTGAAATGTATATAATAATCCTCGAGAAAAAATAAGAATAATTTTTTAAAAGTACTATTTGTTAGAATATCGTATGGAAATCTAGCTAGCTATTCACATTTTTTCAAAACCCTGAATTTTCAATATATCTATATAGAACCATTAATTTTTTTGGAAATATATAGTTTTGTCGTAGAATTCAAATCACATAGAGTAAGATTTTAAGTGAAAATATTTTTTAAATTTAAATTACCTAGTTTGTGATCAAATTACCGTCTATTTCGTAGCACAATAAGAATCACTGATTATTAATTTAGAATATATAATATATAACTGACACTGTTAATATGTATATGCATATGTATGGATATGTGGTTTGTATGCGTGTATGTGTGAGCATGTGCGTGTGTGTACGCGCGAATATGAATAGATAAAATTAGTAATGTATCAAACTAATCGGTAAAGACGGCTAAATGTATTCAAGTTATTGAACAAGTTGGCACTCGAACTGAAACAAGGCATACAAAATAATCGTTGACTAAAATTACGATGGACTTACGAAAGAGTTTTTCTGATAAGAAACAGCGTCAAATGTTATCAAACATATTTGTGCTGTAGATTAGCGATTACACCATTTATACAAATATATAAAGACATGCACTCACTGACACTATATGAACGACAAATCGAACAAAGTAGAGATATTTCTGTTATGTACTTAAAATAGGTCTGTCAATTTGACCAGATTAAAAAAAGATGGTACTTGAAAAAGGCCAGCATTATTTGATGAAATAATGATTCATAGCATTTAGATAATCGACTTTTATATAATGTGGTATAGAATTTTTTTTAATTTAAGAAAAATTTGTATACATAAAGGATATATGACTTAATTCAGAACAGTCGAAAATAAATGTTCGCTCTTGAATATTGTAAATAATATTTACGATTAACATTAATTTATGATTTTATTATTAGGTGAAGATGAAATTACTATAAAGTTATATTCGATTAAGAGTAATATCTTGTTTATGATTTCGTGGATATGTAAGAATATAAAGATTAAAAATCAAGATTATCTGTAAAAAATTATATGTATGTGTGCGCGCGTGTGTGTGTGTGTGTTAAGTTTGCATCTAATATTCTAGCAAATTTTTTTAAAATCATCAATGGTGACAACATTATGCATTTTAATTTTAATTTTATAGATTTATATTTTGTTTTGGATCTATATATTTTCTATTTAGTCATCTTTCCACGTGAGAAGTAATTTCATAAGATTATAATTACAAATTATAAAATAATTTCAAACATAGATATCTTGAATAAGAACAATAATATCTAACGTGACGCTTTTCTTATGGGTATAGTATGAAGTACACAAACATATCGTTTTTGTTGAGGTTTATTAAATGATTAATTATATTTATCACGAAATTTTCGGACAGAAAAACTAGTTTTGTAAAACAAAGAACTATTGGTTGAAAAGAAGTATGGAAAGTATGAATATCATATACGGAAATATATATAAAATCTTATGGATTTATTATTTCACTTCAATTAGAAGCAATTTATTTTATTTTTCATAAAGCAGCAATATCAATCATGACAATTGAAGAAAATATATATGTTACTAAAAAAAATTTTTGAAATATTAAGAAGTTCTATAAATGTTTTTCATAATGTCCGTTCTGTCTTTTAACATAATTAATTATTAAAGTATTGAATTTTAAATAAGTCCATTTAATCAATCAATTAATTTATTAATTATATTTATATTAGCTTATATCATTACTAGTATTTAAAATCTGACTGCACGTATCAATCTCATGTAATTACGTAGTTTATAAATTTTAAATTTGAAAGAAAGCGGAAAAACACTGTCATATCACTACCACTATTGCAAGCTCCCAAGCCTTCCAAGCCAAATTTATAAATTGCAATAAATTATTTTTCATATATTTATTTGACTCAATTAATTTTTGAATGCAGATATGTATTATTTTTTAAAGTTAATAACTTTAAAAGTACAGCATAAAAAATTTATGTAACTGTTTACTATTTTTTTATATTAAAGAAGTTATTCTAATGTAGGGAAGTAGTGTTGATATCGATCAAAAATATGATTTTATTTTTTTTTGCTATGATAAGCACTAATTTTGTAGGATCTTTTATATGAATGTACTGATAACTATTTAAACTCTTCTATCAGTATTCCGACTCGAGCAACAACTACCACCCATTAATAATAGCTTACGTTAGTAACATTTTTTGCTTGTACGATAAATAAACCTATTTATTCACCTTCTAAACCAAACAAATTGATTAATATAATCTAAAATGAGATGCCATTTAAAATCACTTTATCATCGTATAATAAGCTTTCACTACGTATCAGGTTTAATTTATTAATAATAAACTCTGAAGGGCATATAGATTCATTGCTATCAAACTTTTCTACGTCTTTGAATAAAAGAGTATTAATATGGTCATATTTTTAAATCATTTAAAGGGTACATTTTCAAATTTGGAATAACAAAACATTTTTACTCTACGAATTTTTCTAACTATTTTGGATACTTTCAAAATCTGTAAGAAAGTACTGTATTGATTTATGTATATTATTATTTTTTCATAATATGTTGAATATGTCGGATAAAAAGAATGCAAGCATTTTTCAAGAAAGAATTAATATTAATGTGCTGAGTGTTGGATATGATACTGATTCTCAAAAGTTCTATCTAAATCAATACACCACTTACGACTATATAAATTATTACTCAAACCCTCACCATGATATCTAAAATTGCTTAGTAGCAATTGAATACACCCGATTTTTCCAATATTACTAAGCAATGCTTGTTTTTATGGCAAAATAAATAGTAACTGCCTTAAAACACTATTTACCGTTCACAAAGAATAAACATACTGTTTATTTCCATCGTGTATCTCATCATTTTTGTCTTTGAAAGTGATACAATTTTGAGTATTTTGTAGTAAGAAAACCGTCTCGAAAGGTCCTATCACATTTCCATTGTTTTGTTTTATCTCTATGTAATTCTTTTTTTATTTTTGTACATTCGTTTTACAAGATTTTGTTTGTCTATCATTGTTTCTTGCTTTTTGTACGTCTGTTATAGAATTTTTAGTGACCTTTATTTTTATTAGGTTGCCAGGTTTCTAATATATTTGGCCAATGTGTTTATTTGATGTTTACGTCGATTATTTTTCAATTTAGGTTCGTCTTTTTCGACATGTTAATGTATAAATATTTAGTATTCTTCTATGTTGGTATGCGTTGTATGCGTGATAAAATTATCATTAAAGGATTAGAATAATATTAATACATACTAATATAATCATAATAATCCAACGATGCTTGTATGTATGCTGATAACAGAGGGAGAGATATAAGGTTCAGAGCAGATGACAAAATATATATATAAACAATATGTATATGACAGAAAACAAATTAGTTATAGGGTAAAAGTCATCATTTTACCTATTTTGATGCTAAAATATTAAGTTATTAAAAGATTATATATAATTAAAAAAAATATGATATTTTTATCTGTTATAACTAGAAATTATTCAAATATGGATGATTTTCGTTTTCAAAATAAAATAGAGAAATTAATATTTCGTATTATTTCGTAGTAGTTTGTATTATTCTGTAAAAACAAATTTAAAAACTTCATGAAAAATAAGGAATATTATCATACCTACTCCCATGAACCAGAACTTCTATAATAAGTAAAGAAAAAGAGAAAGTGCTGCGATATCATTTTATTTACAAGATTATATTAACCGCCTGTGTCTATGTCCTCATAATACCAAAACAGTACAAAAAGATAATTATAGAAAAGTGAAACTTCAAAGGTGTTTACTTATATTCAATTTAATAAAAGTGTAGAGTATGTTTGAGAAATACTGTGCTTAAATTGGACTCAAGTTTCGCCTAGGGTTTCATATTTTTGTACATTGCGATCTGATTAGTGTATTTTGTTAATGAATCTAAAGGTGTTTACAATTTTTGTATTTGTATCCATTACAAAAATCTAAAATTACTATTAGAAGGCTGTAAAATGATAAAGAATTTAAAAATCAAGTATGATGAAGAGATACTTCAAACAGTAAATGATATTGTAATTAAAATTACGTGTGAAAAACCTAGTGAAGCTTGCTTTTATAATAAATGTTTGAAATGTTTTAGATTAGCAAGTGTTTTAGATATATTCGATCATTATCGATATTTCATTGAAAATTATTATTTTTGTACCTGAATTAAATTATTATTTTTAAAGAAATGCCATAAATTTTATTCATTGCAAACAATAGGAAACTGTAAACCAAAAGTATGATCGAGTCAAACACACGTACAATATTAAAGACTATCGTAACTATCCGGAGATATAGTTTAAATATAAATTATGAGAACATGACTGTATTGTCAATAGTCACAATGATTATATCAAACTCGTCGGCATAATTTGAATGACTGAAATAATGGTGATCAGAAATTTCGCTCAGATTTTTACGACTATACAGTCTCTTGATATACATCAAGACCAGGTGCAAGAAAGTCATTGGAACGGCACGCAGATAACTATTCATCCATTTGCAATTTACATGAAACGGAAGGAAAAAAACTGAAGTAATTTCTATGTTGGCACTTCAGAAAGTACGAAACATGACGTGAGTACTGTTATATTGTTCGGTCAGAAATTAATTGTTTACATAAAAAATAAATACAAGAACAAATTTAAAAAAGTTATTTATATTTTAGATGATGCTGTAAGCCAATATAAAAATAAATCAAACATTTTAACTATGGTTTCTCTTTATGATACATACGTAATCGAAGCTAAATGGTAGTTTTTCACAAGTTTTGATTGTAAAAGTGCATGTGATAAACTTAGATGAATAGTGAAAAGATTAGCCTGGAACACCGGCTTGCCTATTACAAATCAGAAGCATTTCTTCAGCTGAGAAATTATATCAATCGACTCAAAAAGTCATACATGGTATAACATTTGTTTACTGTACAATGACAGAACATATAAAATTAGGAAAGCATTTATCATCGGTATTAGAACAAGCATTGCGTGTCGATGGTACATTAAGTTATCGTGCATTTATTTCTATTAATAAAAACAAGGAAATAATTGTAAAAAGGATCTCTGTTCTCCATATTAAAGCATTAAAAATCTAGAAAATAAATATAAATAAATATAATAAAAATGTTATTGTATCATATATATATATATATATTGTATCATATATATTATTTATTAATAAAAAATTTATAAACAATGAAAATAAATTTTTGCAATTTTTCTTAAATTTGATTAAAAGAATTTAAAGGGCAATAAAACGGACCAATAGTAGCATCACACTTCCACGAAACTTCCAAGAAGTTCATTTCAATAAGTTAATATCATGGGTTAAGTATTATATAATCGGAATGAAATTAGTATAAACAATATCTTATTTACTCAAATATAAATAATTTAATATTTCATATTATTTTAAAAAATACAACTAAATCTATTTTCAAAATGTAGTTGGAAATAAACAGTCTAGTTTATTTATTCTAGTCTAGTTTAGTAAATTACACAAGAGACATCAGGAAAATAAATTTATAATATTCAATTATTTAATAAACATATAATATTATTTTATAATGTTATAAACATTAAAATTATTTTACTACATCTGAAAAACGTGTCCATAAATTAATTATAAGAATTTACTATAAAATGATAAGTAAATAAAAACTTTTAAAGTTGTATGAAATTACACTCAAATATTTATTTATATTTATTTTATATATATATATATATATGATACAATAACATTTTTATTAATAAAAAATTTATAAACAATGAAAATATATATATATATATATTCTCAGAATACAATTTTTTTCTGGTATTTAAAAAAAAAATTCGTATTTGATTGATAGTTTTTTAATTATATTCGTTAAAAAAATCAAATTTTTTTTAATTTGTAACCTGGGACTACTCACCTTGTTGGATGAGTAGCCAAGTTATTATTTTTATTTAAAGTTTTCTCGGATTGGGGAGCAAACTTTCCTCCCGTATGCGCTAGTGTTAAAAAGGAAGAAGGCAAGGCAAGAAGAAATGAATAATACGATGCGTTCATTAACACACTTTATTATATTTATTGGAACTCTAAATCGGCGTAGTTACGTCACGACTCGAATTACACAATGCCGACGCATACGAGCCTTGGCACACTCGCGGCATACATACCAGCTCTCCTACACACTCATGAGTAGCCTCCTTTGCCCTGACCTTCACGCCTTACAACTCGTTCCTCATTAGGTGTTTCTTCACGTCGACGTTCTTCTCTCGACCTTCTCCAATGCTGGCTCCTCTCGATCACTTCCTGCGACGATCCTCACGAACAATGTTACTGCATACATGATAAACTCTGTTTATTATGATAAACTCTATCAGATGACTTCTTAGACGACCTTTCTCCTCAACAACCAAAACGAAACTCCTCTAGCGAAATCGTTGTCGCTTAATCGGTGCTGCCGATTACGCGCAAACGCGCCCAATCCGGCAACTAATTAGACATATGCTCTAATGGACGGGCACAGACAAGAAACTCGGCCGGTAGGGCAAATGCCTTGTTACAATCCCATCCAATGTTGACGTCCCGCTCGGGCATGATAACCCTATCCTCTGCCCGTTGACTCAGATGACGGGCGCGTCAACACGCCAGCCCACATCTGATCTAAGCTCGGGTTTCGCCTTTTATTCACCTCCCTTGTCACAAATTGTTTATAACTTTTTAATTAATTAATTTTATAATTAAATAAAATTTGTATAAAATCTGCAACGCGATATGCCCTATTTCTATCAGGGGAGGGAAAACTTACTGTAATTATCAAGGGTAGTCACCCTCAATCGCGTTGAAATCTAATTTCGCGAATAGTAAACGACACAAAATAAAAGGGAAGGTAAGAGGCGTATTTATGGCCTGACATGCGCTAGGATATCAATGACCTTGAAAGGTCGAGGACAGGTGCATAAGCAGACGTTGAAATAATTGAACGCGCGAAATAATATTAAAATAACACCGTTTATTAGCGGCCACGTGACAAAAGAAAACAAACTTTAAGCGCAACAAAAGAAAAATAAATAAACAGCGACGGCGAATCGGTGACAATTTAAATCGCGAATTAATATAAAAATAACGGCCATCGTAAGACTCCGGATAATTAGCCAGGAGGTCTAAACGAGGCCCAGCGCACGAAAATTAAACAAACTAAAAAAAAGAAAATGCACGGAGAGAGAGAGAGAGAGAAAAAGAGAGAGTAATTGCACTCACCGATCTGCAGAATCCAGGAATTGCAAAAAAAAGAAAACAAATTCACAACACTCAAAACACTCACAAAATCGTTACACAAAACTAAACTCAACTGCTCTCCTCGACAATTTAATGCGTACTGTCGGTAAGTGTCACTTACCTCTCTCTCTCTCTCTCTCTCCCTCTTCGCAGCGCCAAACAGTTTAAGCTAGTTTTCCGAGGTCGTTGACCTCGGAAACATAAACATACCGTAATCGTGGGCTGTTGTTATTGACGAACTCCGGCCGACGGCCAGGAGCTCCGTCACAAATTATTTAATATGTTTAGTTAAAATTGAATTGAATTCGATATAATATGAGACCAATTAATTCCAATAAATGAGATAAAGTCTAATATTATTGGATAATTTAAAAAAAAAATGGTTAATTTCTAGAACATACTAAGAAATACTATTCTAATTTACAAGAACCAATAATTATTGGTTTTTGAACGATATAGTTATCTACACTAATATTATTGATTTTACTCAAATATATCGTCCAAAGGATTAATGAATATTGATCCCTAATTGTAGTTAAGGAAGCTCCACCCATAGCCACGTTATAATGTTTTATTTACAAATTTAGTCCAAGTGATGATTTCCATACAGGCATTCGATATACTAAATATAAAAAAAATCGAAGTTCTTGCTCCGATATGTCCTAAAATTAACTTGTTTTCTTTTATTAAAAATCTGAAAATTACATGATGTGAACCCTCAAAAGATTCATTTGATTGTGACTTAAAAATTGTAGTGGTCAGAATCTTTATCTTGAAACGTTTGACTGTCCGTGACATTAATGCGCTTTGAAAATTTCTCCCTTTACCTGTTAATACAGTATTTGAGAAACTAAAAACACATACTATTTGATAAAAGTGCCTGGTATAGTGGGCGATAATTTAACGGTCAATGATATTCCTGAACAAAATTTGCTGAATAACAATTTATCTTGTAGGATTAAAATATATTCATTCCTTTGCAACGCGATAACTCTAACTCTAGAAGAGGAGGGAAAACTTACTTTTGGTATCAAGGGAAGTCGTCTTCAATCCCGCTGAAATTAAGATTCGTGAAAGCTAAAACGACGCAATAACAAATAAAGGAAAGGTAAGAAGCGCACTCATGGCCTGACACGCGCCAGGAGACTAATGACCTTGAAAGGTCGAGGACAGGTGAATGGGCAGGCGATAAATAATAAGACGTGCGTAATAATAAAAAAAAGGTTATTGGCGGCTACGCAAAATAAAAAAAAATAAGCGCGTGAACAAATGAAAGAAAAGCAAACACAACGACGAAACGGCGACAATTAGCGTTGGCGCAAATAAATAAAAATAACGGCCGTCGTGAGGCTCCGGCTATTTAGGTAGGAGATCCAAGCGAGGCCCCACGCACGCAAATACAAAAACCAAAGAAAAATAAGCTAAATAATTGCACAAAGGGAGAGAGAGAGGAAATAGAGCCACTCACCGACTCATCCAACTCGCACAAACCAAATAAAGCAAAACTATCACTCACAAACTCACGACACTCTTATCCGGGAAAATCTATCAAAACAGCCCTCGTCTGTGTCTAATAACACACTGTCTCAGTGATTGTCACCTACCTCTCTCCCTCCTCGTAGCGCCAAATAGTTTAAGCTAGTTTTCCGAGGTCGTTGACCTCGGAAACATAAATAAGCTCTAAGCACGGGCTGTTGATATTGATGAGCTCCGGCCAACGGCCAGGAGCTCCTTCACAACCTCTGGCAGCACCTGCTTCCTCCGCCCTATGGCATTTACTACTGTGGAGGTCGTTGCACGGCTCATCGCTTCCGCACACTCTTTCACCCATTGCTCCACCAAATCGACACAGTTTGGGCAGGTTAAAAATGAGCAGTTCGGAGTGCCTTACTTTGGACAACTCCTGACCCGATCGCCACTAGCCATGCAGTTATTCTCTTAATAGCACGCAAACAATAAGAATTAAAAAAAATGCACGGAGGGGGTGAGAGTTAATAATCAAGGGGACTTATCGGCTTAGCAATCAGGCACAAACCAATCTATGCAATCCAATCTTCAAAAATCATAATATAAACCCAAAATCAATTGGTCGACTCTATGGCTCGAGGCATATTCAGCTGGCGAGTGTCACCTACCTCTGTATCTTCCCTCTCCGCACCGAACACATTTAATTAATTTTCCGAGGTCGCTGACCTCGGAAACATAAAAAAGCCCTAATCATTGACTGTTAGTAACAACGAGCTCCGACCATCGGCCACGAGCTCCGTCACAAATATTAAAATATCATTAATTTTATATATTGTTAGTCACAAAAGAAAAGAATTAGAAAATTAAAACGAAGATGAAATATATATTGTTTGTTAGGCCAACTTAAAAATCTACCAATTCTACATCAGGAAATTTCTGAATTTATTGAATAAATTCATCACAATTTTTTATATGGATATTTAAAATTTTAATAAATATAAATGAATATATTACCGGATTTTCAAAATAAGCATTACAATTTTTCAGTTCCTACTTTAATGATATTGAACAAAAAATCAATTCTTATCAATATAACCTTGATGCTTTTTCTAATTCTTGTACACCTAAAATTAATTAAATTTTTTACAAGCTTAATATTGCTTTAAAATAATATAAACTAATATATGAATAATATAAGAATACTTATCTAAACTCTAATATTTATTTCTCACTTAAATATAGACTTCTAACAACTGTGTTCTAACAATCATGTTTTTTCGTTTGAAGATAGGTTAGTGACAATTTTCGGCTGCTATATGTTGAGTAAACAGGTGTGTAATGCGCATGCATCGTACAGTGAATACAGTATACTGTGCTATGAATGAGAAATTTTCCAATGGATTTTCCTGGGAAAATGTCAATGCTATCAAATTTGAAAATAATTTTTTAATATTAGAAAATTCTTAGCATTGAATAGCAATGTAGAAAGATACCTTAGCTTTAATAGTTTTGGAATAATAACGGTTTAAAAAAGTGCTCAGCAACTAAATATTTTCTTTAATTTTTCGAAAATGAGAAAATTAGCAATTTCAAGTTTATTAAAATTATCATTAAAAACCCTAACGATAGATATATTGCTCAATTTGGTGGATCTATTTTGGTTGCCAGGTTCACATAGCTATCAAGAGGTAAGCCTCTACTGAGGCTAAGTATGCAATATTGTCCTTTCGGTATTGGATAAATTCCTTAGTTTTTGAAATTATTTTATCAGGAATCTGTTAGATTTACAGGAATTTTCTTCGCTTATTTCCGAGACTTCCCTAGAAACAGAAGCTTCAATATTCGATGAGCTTGTTGGTGGACTGGTTTTTTTTAATGATAGTTGTATTGGGTTCGGTTTGAAAATTTTCGATAGATTCTTGGTCACTTTGGTAATAATCTATTCTCTTATTGTTTCGCATAAGGGTTCGGGAGAAATTTTTTCTTACGGTTGGGATTTCTGGTGTCTTATGTCTTGGAGACGTTTTCTTTAGTCTTCCTCTAGGTCATTTAGGAGGATCAAGGATTTTGACTGGCTGAGTTTGATCTGCAAAAGTTTTTGTCTCCTTCTAACTACGTGTACAGATACTGGATTTCTAGAGAGAATATCAGCGTTACAATTAGTTTTTCCAGGGCGGTAATCGATTTCATAGTCATATTCCGACAATCGGAATCGCCATTTTTTAACTCGAGTATATAGGTTTGCCGTTTAAATCACATTAGAGTTTGATGGTCAGTAACTATCGTAACCTTTCGTCCATATACGTAAGAGCGAAAAGCTTTGATAGCGTGTAATACAGCTAAATCTTCCTTTTCGTACACTTCGTAATTTAATTCAGGACCTCGCAGAACTCTAGATGTGTAAGCTATGAGTAAATCTTTTCCCAATTTACCTTGGGATACTATTCCTTCTACGGCATAATCGTGAGCGTCGGTAGTGACTATGTACGGTGTTTCTAGATTTGGAAATTGTAAAACAGGAGCCTCATAGAATTGTGTTTTTAACTTGACAAAAGATTCTTCGATTTTGTGTCTGAATAAACGGAGCATTTTTCTCGAGAAATTTAGTTAATAGTTTAGCTATTTTAGCGAAATCCTTAATGAATCGTCGGTAATATGCTGCAAGTCCTAGAAGCTGCCGAACACCTTTAACATTGATTGGTATTGGAAAGCTTTTTACAGCTTTTATTTTTGCTTAATATATGCCCTAAATATGGCCGAAAACGGTATATGATAGCGGTATATAAAAGCCGTTTTGTAAGAGTTTCTCTGATCCATTTTTACCTGATGGAAACCTGAGGATAGATCTAGTACTAAATAATACTTAGTACCTCCGGCTTGATAAAAAATCTCAGTGATATTCGGTAAGGGATAAGCATCACTGATGGTTTTTTCATTTAATTTGCGAATGTCGAAGACTACTCGCCATCTTCGGTTACCTTTGGAGTCAGGTGTTTAGGGACGATCCATATTGGAATATTGTATGGAGATTCGGATTTTTTTATTATCACAGTTTTAAGCATTTCCTGGACTTGCCTATTAATCACGCCTTTAAGGGCGTGAGAGAATTTATATTGCCTGCTTTATGGGTTCTTCATCTATAATAATGATTCTATGCATGATTAAGTTTCTTCCTGGTAGCTCTTCTCCTGGGAGGTTAAAAGCCTTTTGGTATCTTGATGAGATTTGAGCCGTGTTCTCTCTCGGGATCATTGAGATGGTCGGTATAAATTAACTAGTCAAGTTTAGCGATGTAGAAGTGAATTTCGGGGCGATCCATTTTTTTCCATCGTTTCATATCTGTGAATTTCTGAGTTAATGAGCATTTTTAGATCGGAAGATAATGAGGTGGACGATATAATATAGTAATACGATTTATTAAACTTATTAGTTTTTTGGTAGTCTTTAAAATCAGCTTCAGTATCAATGAAATTAAGCTCAATGTTATCGTTTTTTTCTGGCTTAGAACCTTCAAAATCATTTATACTATACAATTCTATACAATTAAGTACCTTTCTTAGGACACGACGAGCTGCTAGCTGTTTTTCGATCTTTTTTGCGTTTATATCCTAATACATCGTTTATATCCTCGCCATCCGTTAATCTCTATTTTTGGATCGTCGTCTGTTTGTTTCCTGGATATGCGTTTGTCTTGATTGATGAAAAAAAATGAAATTCTTAGCCGAGATCTTTTTGTTAAGACTCGCTAAATTTTTTGTGTGTATAAGGGGGTAAGAAGCTAATTAATTTCACCGGTTGATAGATTTTGTTTGGATTTTTGGTTTATTGCGCAAGAGAAAAAAGAAAAAGAGATTGTTTTTTCGTCCCCCTTCTTTTTTTGACACTTAGATCGTTATGGGAATTTATGGCTACTTTTCGTGAATGATTTTCATTCGGTGATTGTTGAAGAATACAGAGAGGCACTCCTGACAACTTCTTTTTCACTTTGCGTGCTCACAGATCTGTTCTGATTTGATTTCCATCTTTCTTCCTAACGATAAATCTGCAAACTGTGACAGTTTGGCTAGAGTATACGGCGGGAAATACTTCGCGTTTTAGTAGTCAATAAATTCTGGGATATAAGGTTCCGAGATTACAATATATTTGGCTGCCTCCGATGTCCTTTTGGCTTATCTTAATAGTTTAGCCTGTGACGGAGCTCCTAGCTGTTGGCCGGAGCTCATCAATATAATAACAGCCCGTGCTTAGAGCGTGTTTATGTTTCCGAGGTCGTTGACCTCGGAAAACTAGCCTACATTGTTTGGCGCTGCGAAGAGGGAGAGAGAGGTAGGTGACACTCACCGAGGCAGTGTGTTATTAGTCACAGGCGAGGGCTGTTTCGACAGATTTTCCCGGATAAGAGTGTCGTAAGTTTGTGAGTGATAGTTTTATTTTTGTTTGTTTGTGCGAGTTGGATGAGCCGGTGAGTGGCCCTATTTTCTCTCTCTCTCCCTCCGTGCAATTTTCAACGCGAAACGACCCTAATCGTTAAGGGAGGGAAAACTTACCTTAGCTGTCAAGGGTAGTCTCCTCCTATCGCGCTGAAATTAAAAATTCGAGCAATACTCGACGCAAATACTAGTAAAAAGGAAGATACGAGGCTCATTTACGGCCTAATATGCGTCAGGATTACGATGACCTTGAAAGGTCGAGGACAGGTGAGTAGGCTGGCATTCGAATAAATGTACGCACGAATTAATGTAAAAAAAAAGAACAAAACTTTATTATGCTAGTCAACAAAGAAAGAAACTAAATTATATTTAAATTAGAAAGCGCAGCGAAAGAGAAACAAAATAAATGTAACGGCGACAACAGCGAAGCGCAAACAAAATAATAATTAACAAAGAGTTCGAAACGAGGCCCTGCGCACGCAGATAAATATAAATAAAAATAAATAAAATGCACGGAGGGAGAGAGAGAGAGAGTAAATAAGTGCACTCACCAATTTGCAGATCCGGCACAAACACAATAAACTAACTCGCGACACCTCATACACCCGCAAACGCTAACCAAACAAAAAAAAACTCTACTGCTCTCTTCAAAGGCTAAAGGCCAACTAACTCTCCGTAAGTGTCACTTACCTCTCACTCTCTCTCTCTCTCTCTCTTTTATGCCAACAAGGCGAGCCGATTTTCCGAGATTAACGACCTCAGAATCGTAAACATGCCCTGACCTTGGGCTACTGTCATTGACGAGCTCCGGCCGACGGCCTGGAGCTCCGTCACAAATTATTTAGCTTATTTTTCTTTTGTTTTTGTATTTGCGTGCGTGGGACCTCGCTTGGATCTCTTAGCTAAATAGCCAGAACCTGGCGACAGCCATTATTTTTTTTTATATATTGCGTTAACGCCAATTGTCGCCGTTTATAATTATTTTTTTTTGTCTTACTGTCATCCTTGTAGAATTTACGCGTTTGGGTTATTGTTTTCCCTTTATTTAAGTGTAACTCTATACATGATCTGGCCATGTAACTTTGGTGTGACAGAGAGCTCAGGATGCGTCGCATTGAAAATGATGCGGGCGTTCAAGCTCTGGTTATAGAGCTCTCGGGTGCATATTTCGGCGAGATGCGCGATCTCGCGGAGCAGTTGGGATTAAAGGCCGATGGTACCCTTGAGGAGTTACGGGATCGGCTCTTGCGAGTGATGGTCTATTTCTATAGACCAGAGTTCAGTCTTTCCATTGCTCCGAGCGGTTTTTGCCGCTGGCTAGGTGCCTATTCCACACAGAGTATTTTGCGTGAAGAATGAAGAGATGTGAACTTCCGCGTTGACGCTGATTGTGCAGCCGATGCGGAGGTTCAGAGACTCCAGCACGATAGTTGTAGCGCGATGGATTTATCGTTGGCGACAGCGAGGTCGCGCATCTCGGAGGCGCGTGAATAGGGTGCCCACCATACTCGTGGAGGGGCGTCGTCGGGTAGCGAGACGATTCCTCAGGACCAGACGGTTGCCATGCAGTAACTCAACGTGACGTCACGAAACTTCGTCTTAGAGAGAAGTCGATGACGCGCCATGACGTAATGGAACTCGGTCATGAGATGAAATCTGCAACAGAACAAGACGTCACGGTACACGATCATAGAGACAGCATAATTCTTGAGGCTATCGTGGTTCCCGAGACTGTGAACGATTTTATGATGGAAAATAGGTTCCTGTTGGTAGTAAGCATTGGAGGCCAACCATATTCGGCATTGCTTGACCAGGTGCTCAGGTGACTGTCGTGGGCAAGAGAATTGCTGAGGAATACGCGCAAAGACTCTCGCTAAAGAGTCAGTTAACTTTGTAACACTAAATGTCCAATTTATTGAGGGAAGGAAGACTTACCTTGTTTGTCAAGGGTACTCGCCGCCTTTTTATCAATCATTACAAAAGAACCAATTTTGTATTTCAATAGATTAAAAATATTGTATTAGTTTAAGATGATAATATATGTGATATTAATTATGAATTGTACATTTCCCTATTCGACACTGATTTTTGGAGATCTAAAATAGTTACCGTTATCTTATATCTACTGAATTTCGGCTCAATGTAAAGGTCTCATGAGTGACGACTAATATGGAAGTAACTCACAGATGAGAGAGATGGTTGGGACTCTCACGATTCTTTAAAAAGAAAGAAGTAAGGAGTGGAGGAGAGAAATAGATAGTGGGAAGCGGTTTCGTCAGCTCAAAAAACCTAGTAGTGGGGAGACAAGTCGTAAAATTAAGTGTGGAACTGTAGTAATCGTCATTCTGTTTGAAAGTATTCACTATCAGTAGTATCCTGCTCTTTCTTCTTTTTGACTTTTAAAATTAAATCGTAACTCTACGGCAAGATGGACTTTGAAATGTTCAACCGAATTTCAATTAAGCCCTTTGAACCATTTTCTGAGAAAAACTTTCATGCGCTTCATGAAAATCAGTACTATTTAATAACAAGTATGAGAGAAGAGGATGCAAGGATCATTTTTAAGCTGTGAATTCCAAATTATTTTTGCAGAAGCAGAGAGAGAGAAGTAAGTGACACTCACCGATAGTTAGTTGGCCTTTAGCCTTTGCATTGCGCAGTCGAGCTTCTTATTTTTTTTGGTTTGTTAGTTTGTTCTTGGCGAGTAATTGCAGTGTAGTGGTGTGGTTTCTTTTGTGTTGTGCCAGGTTTGACAAATCGGTGAGTGCACTTGGTTACTCTCTTTCTCCTTCCGTGCATTATTTGTTCTTTCTTTTCTTATTATTGTTTATTCGCGTGCGCTGGGCCTCGTTCGGAACTCCTGGCTATTTAGCCGGAGCGTTACGACGGCCGTTGATATTGAATTTGAATTAGCCCTTATTTTGCTATCATCGCCGCTTCACTATCGCGTTAATATTTTATTTTCGTCGCTGCACCTAGCAACATAGTTTTATTTTGTTTCTTTTGTTTGCGCTTCGTTGTTGCCGCCATTTCATTATCATAATTATATTTTGTTTTCTTGCGCTGAGCTTTGTAATTTAATTTAATTTCTTTTCGATGTTTCCTAGCAAATAAAGTTTTGTTCTCTCTTTTCTTATTAGATTAATTCGTGCGTACCTTTATTTGAACGCCTGCCTACTCACCTGTCCTCGACCTTTCAAGTTCATTATAATCCTGGCGCATATTAGGCCGTAAATGCACCTCTTACCTTCCCTTTACTAGTATTTGCGTCAAGTATCGCTCAATTTTTTTAATTTCAACGCGATATGAGGTGACCCTTGACAGCCAAGGGAAGTTTTCCCTTCCTTAACGATTAGGGTCGTTTCTCGTTGCAAGTTCTAGAGACCAAAAGTGTCATGAGTGAATTGATTAAGGACAATTTAAGCTTTTGTGTAGACTTCGACCTATATTACATAGGTTTCGAACATTCTTGAGGATCTTATAAGTGGAAAATATCTAAGTTCAATTAAGATTACATATATAAGATAATCCATATTGTGAAGAGGTAGTCACGGGTATTTCTACTAAAGCAGGTTGTGTTATGCCTTATGCAGGTTTCAACCAATTTTAATGGACTCAAAATTGGCGATGCTTAAACGAAAGTACCTCGCAAAATGAGAGCGAAGGTTGGGGCTCTTATCATACAATAAAAAACATTTCTTCGTACATTTTCACTATTGTCGACCCATGAATCTTGAGAATTATCAAATTCTACCATTTTACACAGACTTGATTGCTTCGTTTCTTTAAGACATTTTCCACGAGGTATTCATCAGGATACATAGCTTTCTGTAGTTCTTATTTGTAAAAACAACCAGAAATGGGATTATCTAGTTTTGTAATCTAGCAGAAGATATATTGTGGATCGTGTTTTAAAGATTCTATGAATACCGAATATTTCTGTAGAACTGTTAGGCGTATACTCTTTTTCGAAATTGTGTTTCGATTTGCTTACCACGTTACGTAGTTAAAGTTCATAAATAGTGAATACCTAGTAGACACGAGAAAATCGACTTAGTACCTCAATTTCATTATTCTCAATTATGTCCCTATGTTTTCATATCTATAGAATGATATTTTCTATTATTGTAAGATTCTAGCAAGTTAGGAAGAATGTCAATCAATTTGTAATTTCCTCCCAGGCTGAATTTCTTCGTTCACAAATGGATGCTTTAAGATTACTGAACGCAGAATACAGATTTTATGAACGTGCATATTAGATTTTGTAAATGTTTGCTCTAATACTAATGAGTGCTCTAATACTAAAGTTAACCAAATTCCCTTCTCGACCAACAATACGTATTAGGAGATGACCAATCTTTCTTACTTCGACTGGAACATCCTGGCCGTTGATCAGAGTCCGTCTGCGCTCGTATCGGCCGATTAATCGCTCGTTGTGACGAGGTTGCTGACATCGAAAAATTCAACTAGTATTTTCAATTTCAAGGGTGAGGGAGAGCCCCTATCAACTTGAAGATTTTTAGGAACGCGTCCTTTTCTCAATACTGACTTCATTACACTAGCGATATCTACACCATTTTTTTCTTTCACTGAAACCGCTCGAGTATATTTCGAAAATGTATCAATTATAGTCAAATGATACCGAAAGCCTTTGTTTTCTCTCCAATAGAGCCTTGCATCTCCACAAGATCAGCATGCCACATCTCATCTACTCTACGTATATCAAATTTTCAACACGGATAGTTGCGTCGTATTGATTTGTGTAACTCTTCTACTACTACTTCTTTTTTATGTTCCAACTTAATTTTTAAGATGGAATACGCTGTGATACTTACCTGCTAATTATTTTTTAAAATGTTAAAAATATATATCGTACTATGGCTAATAAAAAATGCGTATCCGCTGAACAGGGAGGTTTTCCTCATCTATTCTTGTATGACCTACTACTCTATATAGCCACAATAATATATCGCTAAACGTCTCTTCCCCGTAATTCCCGAGGAAAACGAATTCTTTAGGGTTTCTGTAACTCATTCTTACCTATATGTTTAACAATACCTATTGAAGGATTGCTCTTTTGACCTATTTTAATTTTTGTGCATGATGCAACCAATTTTTCTAAATAATAAACTACCTCTTGTACTTGATCTTCGAAAAATGCCAAAATGCATACTCTTCTTAACCTCGTAGAGGGCGTGTGGTCCATTTTGACGGCAATGGTCACGCGTATCCTAAAAGACCTATAGGAGATGCCAGAGAAATAAAACACGTATTAATCGATAATAATTTATTTTTTTTAATTAAGAACATTATCCTTATACTAGGGCTCCATTTATAAAAAAGAACACAACTTGAGTTTACGTAACAACGAAATCATCGAATATAAAAACATAATCCAAATTTTCTTGGATTAAAAACCAATTCAGGGACATTAAATTATTTTAGGTACCTTTAACTAACTATATATACGTATTAACTAGTAAAAAAAAGTAAAATAAGGTAATTAATTGTCTCCATGAGATCAAATAATTCAAATTACCATTATCTAGGCCCAGTTTTCTTCAATATTAGTGTCTTCGCCGAAATAATATTCATTCCAATGAATGTAATGTGGCTTCTACAAATATTTCTGTGACATGATATACACTGAGTCTTCGATTGCCTCCTTTTTTTTGCTGGGGATATTTTGGATCTTCCTCTGCATGTTGTACTGCAACTAGCGTTGACTTCATTGCCAGAATTTTCAATATTTATATTCAAATGTTCTATTATGTTTCTTTTTAATTTTTACCAACGTAGATCTCCTTTGAAAGTATTCTGTTTATATCCTATGTGATACAAACCCGTGTTCCCCAGAGCAGTCACACGTGTTGTGGGAATTCGGAGAAACAAAATCATAGCACATCCCAAGTGGAGAAAACCCATTTAATCCATTCAAAAACCCAACACATGTCCTGTCTCTATTACTCTACATTTAGTGCCTACTTGCATCCAGCAAAAGGACCCAATTTTCACCTCCATTCTCACTCCCGGGGCGAGACGTTAGGACCGGGAAATCTCGAACAAATTTTCACAACACTAAGAGCAGTTTATTTTTGGACGCAAAGAGGATTCTCACGAGTAAGAAGAGTAGGATTCAGTGTGAATAGTGTGGGTATGATAATGTGTGTATGTGTATGTGCTCCTCGCTGTAGATTATTTCGCAATTGTCGAGACACCGACGTCACGTGTCCCAGAGTTGAACTTAGCCCGATCATCTGCGGCTGTAGGGGGAAGTAGACGCCCGCGTCTCGGAGCCTTGCAAGAGAGCTTTTAAATAACGTAAGACGAGAAGAGCGGTCGAAGAAAATCCAAATTGCCTGATACTCTATCTGAAAATATTCACCAATTTTTTAACTCGTCATACTTTGTCAATATCGTTCTCACCTTCAGGAAATGAATATTTTATTGATATGAAATTATATTTTAACATTTATTCCAAGACATTCCCGATATTATTATCTGATATTATCTTTTCTGATTTCAATAAAGAATCGCTAGACTAATAGAGTCTTTAACCCAATTAATGTATTATAATTAACAATGTCTATACCAGGATTGCACGATTTATCTTATCTATTTGATACCTTTTGGGTCAATTTTACCTAAATACAATACATTTATTCTTAACCACCTACTGTATTTAAATCATTTATTTGAAATTTCCATGAAATCTAAGTTTCTATTTGTTTTTACTTTTATAATTTTCATACTATTAAGAACATTAAAAAATATATATATACGATACAGATAGAGGTTATTTCTCCTCCTTCTCTTGTATCCTTTATACGCTATATTGCCATTATAATTGTGACGGAGCTCCTGGCCGTTGGCCGGAGCTCGTCAATATCAACGAGCCTACGACGGGGCTTGTTTACTTTCCGAGGTCGTGACCCTCGGAAGTTCAGCTTGCCATGCACGGCATATATGAGAAAAAGAGAGAGAGAGAGAGAGGTACGTGACACTCGCCGAAAATCAGTTGGCCTTCAGCCTCTGAATCAAGCACTCGTTTGCTGATAAGTTTTTTTTTAGTTTTCTGGTTTTTTTTTGTGAGTGAGTTTGGTTTGGGCTAGTGAGTGGGAGTTCTGGACCAGCTGATTGGTTAGTGTGTTGGTTGTTTTTTTTCTCTCCCTCCGTGCATAGGGTTTTGTTTTTTTTCTTTTCTTTATTTTTTTTTATATCTACGTGCACGGAACTTTGTTTTTTACTCCTAGCTATTGAGCCGGAGCCTTACGAAGACCGTCGCCAATATTATAATTTTTTACGCCGCTTATCATTATTTTTTTTGTTTCTTTTTCGCTGCGCTCCCTTAATTATTAGAATTGATTATTTTGTTTGCGCGTCTTCGGGTTAGCTATTTTGGTTAAATGTATGTTACGTTAATAAAGTTTTTTTTTATTATTTAACCGAGCGTTCGTGGATTTATTCATCGCCTGCCTGCTCACCTGTCCTTGACCTCTCAAGGTCATCACGACCTTAACGCACGTTAGGCCATTATTGCGCATCTTACCTCCTCTTGTTACAATAATCAGATTCATTTCGGCTGTTTTTTTTAAATTTTATTTCAACGCGGCCGGAGGTGACTACCCTTGATTGCCCTGGTAAGTTTTCCTCCCTTAGCTAAAGGCTACTATTCGCGTTGCATGGCATCCCTTGTGGGGAGATTTTGCGGATGTCACTGTTTGCGCGCGAATTTCGGTAAACGGCGACGGTTAAGATAGCAAGATAGAGCGCGAATCTCAGTTTGCGCTCTGTCTCTCTTTCTCCTATTCTTATCTCGCTCTAGCTTTCGGCTCAGTAACGGCCGCTGGTGGTGTTGTGGTTAACTAGCCCAACTATAGTTTCTGCCAGCTGGCCGCAGTATAAAGGTGCGCCTACACCGACACGGTGTAAAGGTGAGCCTACACCTAAGCAGGTGTAAAGGTGAACCTACACCTAAGCAGGTGTAAAGGTCCACCGAGGCCAGCTTAAAGGTTGGCCTCCACCTAAGGGCATTAGGTGTAAGGGTGAGCTCTTACCTGAGCCAACTTAAGGTTGACACACACTGCCTTAAGGGTTAGGGGCGTAGTGCGGTACCCAAGGGGGTTGCCCACTTCGCCACTAGGAGCGTTGGTATAGGGGATATACCACAGATCCTAGACTCCATAATTGGCCAACAGAGGGCCACTGGAGTCTAGAGATCACTTCGTGATGTGGTCAGTGACCGTCATTACGGTCATTGGTCTTTCCACGACTCTCTTAACGCTAAAGCGAGCGGCGGTCACTGCGTTTAGCTGTTATTGGGCTCTATTGTTTTTTTCTATAGTTTCTTTATTTTATTAAACGGTTTTAGGCGCGTTTAGGTTGTAGAGTTGTATTTTAAGTTAAGCGTAACTTGGTACGTGTTCTAGCCATGTCATCGTGTGACAGGGAGCTTAGGATGCGCCGCATAAACAAAGATGCGGGCGTTCAGGCTTTGGTGCTAGAACTCTCGGGGGCAGGTTATGATAAGATGCGCGTTCTGGCGGAGCAATTGGGAGTTAGAGCCGAAGGTACCCCTGAAGAGTTACGGGATCGGCTCTTGAGAGTGATGGTCTATCGGAATAGACCAGAGCTCAATCCTCCCATTGCTCCCAGCGACTTTGCCGCTAGTGAGGTGCCTTTTCCCCAGTCTCGGGAGGTGCAAAGTATTTTGCGCGAGGAGTCGAGGGAGGTTAACTTCCGCGTTGACGCCGATTGTGCGGTCGACGCGGAGGTTCAAGGGATCCAGCGCGATAGTTGTGGCGCGCTGGATTTATCTCTGGCCACGGCGAGGTCGTGCGTCTCGGAAACGCGAGAGACGCGTGACCGTGCGGATATGGGACCTGGTCTGGGTGGCCCAACAGACCCGTGGAGGGGCATCGGCAAGTAGTGAAACGATGCCCCAGCACCAGACGGTCGTGGCAGAAGTCCACGACCAGTGGGTGGCCAAAAGGGCGCCAAGGTGGGTGGCCTGTCGTAGGTTTGTTGACCCATGCAGTATCGGCAGAAGGTTGTGGGCCCAAACCGCGTACCATGGGACCTGGACCCAAGACTTACGCGAGCGTGACCGCTGCAGGAGTGCCTTTACAGGGCACGAAAAAATTTTCCGAGACTGCCAGGCGTAAACCAAAGCTGGCGGCCCGCAGTGAAGCCTCGTCAGACTCTGAGGAGTCTAACTCAAGGAACTTGCGGACTATTTCTAGCGGTGAGTCTTCCAGGAGAAGACCACGGTCGTATCGTGATAGCGAGGCAGCTTCCGGAAGCAGAAGTGGGCGTATGAGGCATCGGAGAAGGCGCAGACGCCAAAATACGTACGGCGTAGAGTACGATGGCGTCAGCGCTCTCCGATCCTTCCGCCTGCAGTTTACGGGGGAAGGTGGCTTCAGCCCAGAAAGTTTTCTGGAGCGAGTCAGGAAGTGTCAGGAATTTTATGACATTCCTGACTCGGAGTTGCTTGCCGCTTTATCCACGGCATTTAGTGGTGCAGCCGCCGCCTCGTTCGAAAATAATGAACTGGGCTGGCGCTTCATGAGCGATTTCATCGCTGATTTCCGCCCACACTCTTGCCGGCGTTTCTCTGACACCGATCTGGATCGATGAACTAATTCGTCGAACCCAGGGTAAGCGCGAGCGCCTCAGCGACTACATAACGGCCTGCAGGTGTATCTTCAGGCGTTATCGAAGGCCGCCGTCAGAGAGAACACAGGTGAAGCGGATAATCGCTAACCTGCACCCCAAGTATTGGAGGTTCATCGACGGTAAATCCATACGCGATTTCGCTGACCTCAAATATTACGGGGAGAAATTTGAGCGAAGACGAGAGAGAGAGTTAGGAAACGTACCTCCCCCGCCTAAGGATAAGGTGTTGGTGCCTGGTGCAGCTTATGTAGCTCCCAAGGCCCAACCTAAACGAATCGCAGCGGTAACTGTACTTGAGGTGAGGGAAAGGTCCTCTAAGGATAAAGGGCTTTCTCAAGGAAAGAAAGAGTCCAGAACACGAAGGAAATCGAAATCCTCGTCAGGCAGCAGCGACGAAACGACGGTTATCGCTATGGGTGGCGGTAAAACGCCCCCAGCGGTAAATGCCGTCCAACAGGGCCAACATAGGGCTAAACAGCCCAATAGTGGTCCAAGGATGACTTTAGTCAACCCCCCAAACGCTGCTCCGTCGATTTTGCCACAGGTCCAACGCGGTACAGGGCTTGGTCATTCGGCAGTGCCATTCACGGGCAGCTGCTTCACTTGTGGAGCAATTTTACATCTAATTTCTTTTTTCCATGTTTTTTCAATTTTACATCTAATTTCTTTTTTCCATGTTCTTTTTTTTTCTAAAATATCATATATTTTACACTCTTTAAAAATCCAAATAAATACTGTTCCTTCAATACAACTCCTTCGCTGTTTGCGGGAAATGTATGAATTGTCTAATGTTCATTTTTGTAAATGTTGAATTTAGTTATTATATATTATTTATGCTTTCAATTCATTAATAATATCTTCTTTCGATATTGAATTTTTTGAAAAACCGATATTTCAAAGTACCGTAAAACATAAATTAGTATTACCTAAAAAATTGGAGGAGTAGGTGGAGAAAGTTATTCGTGTTGTTTTGAAAAAAGAGAGATTTTATTAATGTATTAACGATAATGTGTTGTATAGAAAAGTAGATAGATGATGATGATAATGTGTCAGAGTTTTTGTTCATAAAAATCAAATATTTTTTCTGAAGCTTGTTGACATGAATGTATAGATTATAGGATTTAAAACAGAATTAAGATAGAACATGATTCTTGAAAAGTATAATAAACAATAATATCCTTCTACACCGATGCGTATTATCTCTTGCAAAGGACTGAAAACAATCCATAACACCATAGCTCGAAAGGGTAACATGCAGATGAAAAATACTGAAATTACAATACATAACATGCGTATTATTTGCTTATGATCACGCTGAAATGTTTGATTTATATTGTTTTTGATATATAATCTATGAGAAAGCTTGTAGATTATAACTGTGTATGAACTGATTAATAATATTACTGGAGCAATGAAAAAAATAATAGTAGCAGTCGATATGTACAATATGTTCCATAATGTATCTGTTGTAGTAAGACAAACTGGAATCATAATTCCATTTCCTTCATGATCCATGCGGAATGATACCATGAATATGAAGGGGCTGAAAATTGATAAATAAAGATCATGATAATCATCTATATTTACTTTCTTCTATAATTAATGGTAAAAAATTGAATTAAATACATGTTTATTGTTCAATCAAGAAATATATGAAAATTTGTGAACAAGTGTAAATAAAATAAGTGTAAATAGTCTGTAAAATAAGTGTAAATAGTCAACTATTATTTTCGTTTTCATCATCTGTCTTATATTGTATGACAGATGATATTAATATTATTCATAAGTATAACATAAGTATTCCCGTAGGTACTCATACATAATATAAACTCTTCGTTAGAATATATAATACACCAACAATAATGTTTGGTTTAATGCTAGCTCTGACCATTAAGAGTAAAAGACAGATATATACAAAAAAACATCTCCTTCATGCAGCTAAAGAGATACCATAATAGTTATGTTCGGGAACGACATTGGTACTTATATACCGTTAGAAATTAGATCCATCCCTTTTTTCTCTGTATAGGTTATCAACTCTAATGTGTATATATATATAAAAATACAATAACCAACATTTATTCATTGGCATTAATATATAATGTAATGTAAGTAAGTTTATAAATTTATGTTCCGTTTATCTTATGATAGAGATCCAATTTTATTTATCAATTAGCGTTACAATCAATGTAAAGTTAAGCAATTATATTGATAATATTTTAAACCAAGAAAGACCGACTAATATAGAAATAAAACCATTCTTCATGTCAATCGAAGACGATTTATATTGCCTAAAAAATTTGCGAATGTATGGGATCTGAATAATCATTTGGACAGCTTTCCTAGCCTATGTTAATGAACCCACGACATATTTATGACCGTCACCATCAATCTATTATGCAGAACATCATTTCCTTTTTTATACTTTCGAAAGAAATAATCTGTTCGTTTTATATTTTAGTATTAGTTAAAACCCAATAAATTATTTATGAAATTAGAAATCACATTATTACTTAAAATTTCCTGTAGCTCTATTATAAAAAATTGATGAAAATTTAGTTAATTAGATTTATTGAAATCACTTATTTTTTTAGTTCGTATATTTCAATAATTCTCATTCTAGTTAACATTCATGCCATTTTCAAAAAGCATTTCATTTCTAAACATAGATATTAATGGTATTCACGCGCATCTTGTTTTGTTGATGTATATGTTATTTTCGATCTCAAACAAAATGATTTTGCAACAGTTGTCAAAAGTTAGGTCACGATATCTCTCAATGTATAAGATTGTTAAAATGTAAAATTTGTTCAAAAATCGACTACATAGCTAGTATATGCATCCCATATTTTATTAACTCCGCGATAAACCAGATCATACGACAAATAACTGTTTTAAAGCATAACCTCATCAAGGACAAACTATATAACCTACCTTGTCACTTAATAATCACCTGTGGCATCCAGACCATAGAAAGCTCTAACCGTGATAACGTAACTTGTCGATATTGCAAGAAGGACAGACGTACTCTACAGCAGTACAGAAAATATGGATATAATAATGCAAAAAAATTTCAGGCTTTGCAGGGAGTAAGCGCAACCCAAGAGAGCCCAATATAAGCGGAGCATTCATCTAACGAAGCAGGAACCAATTCTTCGCTAAGCGAATAAATAACTATAGAATAAGTACCTTTTCACTCTACGTCCATTCAAATTCAATAACCAACAATCTAATAATTTATTTTTATTAGACATTCAGAAGTTAATATAATCAACTCCTCATAGGAAAAGATAACAGATATATACAAAAAAAACTAAAACTTACTAAAAAATGTTCCCCATCATAATTTGACGAGAATTGACTCAATACGTATTCTGCATTAGCTTATGTTAAGATAAAGTTCTTAGACGAACAAATCGATTTCCTTGTTTTTCACAGTAATTTTCCAATACCCTACGATGGTATCTTAGGATCACAATTTTTTTTCAATCTAAATAGCTACAATAGAATTTGGAAATAGAATTCTGAAAGTTCATGGACAAGTGATCAATTTTCACTTCGACTCAGACCCGGCTCCAATAGTTGCCAATGCACTTTTAGTAAATAAAGAATTGTATTTGCCAACAGTAACTATCGACCATTCAACCCTGAAAAACAGCACTAGATTTCTGACAGACTCCAGTGCAGAAGGTTGCCTAATTAAAAAGGTCAATCTTACTACCCGAGTGCATTCTAAATGATGACGATAAAAGTGTTATCAGATGAATTAGCGGACAGCCCATCACAATTCTCGGCAATATCGAATTACAAATAATGGGACAAAGGGCGAAGTTCCAAATCGTCTCCGAAAATTTTGAAATCACTTTGAAGGAATCTTAGGTTCTGACTATTTTTATTATAGTAACTGTGCGATTGACTATGAAACAATCATACACATTAATGGCTATACGCATCCTTTTAAATTTAATCAGACTTACCAAATTCGTAAAAGCTCCAACAGAATCACAAAAGATACAATCTGATCTCGATAACGTTTCTGAAATTTCAATAAAGGACAGTGCATCCGATGAATATGAAAGTCTATTAATGGAAGAGAAAGATGAGCTTGAATTTAATATTGTTCATACTGAAGAAGAATTTGAAAACAACCACTGAAACATTTGAAACTCACTCAGTATTACTCAGCTCAATCTATTGATTTATACGAAACCTCTAGATGGTACTGAGAAAGAGCATATCTTAAAACTTGTGAATGACTAATTCAATAACCCATGACGATAAGCGCAGCGAAGAAAATAAAATAATATTCAACGGTAAGCGGTGACGACAATGAAATGGGGCAAATTCAAATAAAATAGTAATGGCCATCGTAAGATTCCGGCTCAATAGCCAGGAGTACCGAACGAGCCTCTGCGCACGCCGACAAACAATAAATAAATAAATACAAATAGGTACGCAATGCACGGAAGGAGAGAGAGAACAAATAAGTGCACTCACTGATCGTAGAGCCTGGCATAACACAAACAACCACAAACACCTCATTGCAGTCACCCGCGAAAAACAAAAACCAAAGAAAAACTTAACTAGCTCGACTGCCCAATTCAGAGGCTAAAGGCCAACTGACTCTCGGTGAGTGTCACTTATCTCTCTCTCTCTCTCTCTCTCTCACTTATTCAATGCCACACATGGCAAATTGATTCGAGGTCAACGACCTCGGAAACGTAAACAAGCCCTAATCGCGGGCTCTTGTTATTGACGAGCTCCGGCCAACGGCCAGGAGCTCCGCCACAAACACTTGAAATTCACTGATGTGATTTTGAAAAAATTCTTTTATTGATATATTACTTAGCTCTTATTGGTATAAGACATACTAGTATATTAATATATTACTTAGCTCAATCTATTGACTAATAGGGAACATCTAAATGATACTGAGAAATGGCATATCTTAAAACTTGTGAATGACTATTAAAAAGCTTTTCACCTTCTGGGAGAAAAACTACCTGAAACATACATAGTTATGCACAAAATCCCTAGAACAGACAAAGAACCCATAAACTCTAGATATTATCAATTTCCTCATGCCCTCGAGGGAAAAATCGATAGACAAGTCTAAGAAATGATAAAAACAGGAGTAATATAAAAGTCTTAATCTCCCTAAAAAGCCCTGTTCCAAAGGCAATCCGAGATGTCGAGTAGTCCTAGGTTTCCGCGAATTAAATGGAATGATTTATCCCTTGTCAAATATCACTGATATTTTCGATCAAATTGAAGATGCTAAGTACTACTCAGTATTAGATTTATCTGTAGGTTTCGATCAAGCAAAAATGGATGCACGAAACTCACATAAAACTGTTTTTAGAACACTTTTCTATCACTATAAATTCATAAGAATGCCTTTCGGAACAGCCCAGCCACTTTTCAACGCCTCACGGATGATGTACTTAGAAACTTACAACGCAAAATTCCATTCGTCTGTATATACGACATAGTAATTTATGAGAATTTACTAGAAGAACACGAAAATAAAATGATAAAATTCTTTGAAATGCTTAACCATAAACTAAAATTGCAAGTTGATAAATGTGAATTCCTTCAATTCAAATTCTGACAATTCAAAATGGCGGCTCAAAGATAGCGGCCATAATCTTAAATTTCTTTGAATATATTTTGTAGATTGGTATACAGGTATGGAATCTCAATTCCATATGGATAATATTTCGAATATTGACATATCAAAAAATACTGGGTTTATGTGAAGCCTGTAACAAAAAAATTCATCGAACAAAGAATTTTTTCAATATTCATAAATTATCATAACCTGTGTTAGGCGAAATGGAAATCGCTAATATTTCTAGCGATAAGGAGTCTGTTGATGATACAAATCAAAGCAAGGATAACATTAATATGAAAATAGATGGTAAATTTGAAGAGAATGAAAGTGATAATGATGATAAAGGAGAATGTTCTGGCAGTGATGTATGAAAGAAAAAAGGAAAACAAAGAGGTGATAATCCATTCACTGCAGATTTTGGGCCAAATAACCCCGATAACGTACAATCGCCATTAGAAATCTTTTTATGTCTTTTTCCTAAAGATATGTTGGATTTATTAGTTCATCAAACAAATAAATACACACAAAAGAAATCGCAGGAAGAGCAATTGATGACGAAATAGGAAATACTGATTTTTTTAGGCATTAATATACTGATGGGAATAAATAAATTGTCTTCCTATCGTGATTATTGGTCGATTGACATAAAATTGAAAGATCCATTCATAAGCTCATTCATGCCTATTGTACCTTTTGGATTTATATTAGGTAATTTACACATCTCCGATAATAGCACATAACCTAAAATAGGTGAGCGAAAATTACGACAAATTGTATAAGTTGAGATCGTCATTAGATAAACCTTAAGAAACTTTCGGAGCCAAGAAAGTTCGGAAAACTTTGGAATCCAGGCACATATCAATATCAATATATTATCATGGTTTCATCAATATGAATCCATAGTTTGAAGTAGTTTGGAGCAATACTTGCCAGCAAAACCGATCAAACGAGAATATAAATGTTGGGTTCGCGCAGATGAATCGAGTTACGCATGTGAATTTCAAATTTATACTGGTAAAACCCATAAAAGTCTTGATGAATAGTTAAGAGCATGAGTTGTCAAGGATTTGACGCATAAACTTGTGTTAAAAATCACCATGTATATTTTGATAACTTTTTCGTCGGCGTCGATCTATTGATTTCACTAAAAGAAGACAAAATATTTTGCTTGCGGAACTGTACGTTCTAATGGTACTGAGTTACCTAAATCGATAATGCTTGACAAATAAATGAAACATAGACAATACGATTTTCGAACATCGGATACTGGTATTAGTTGAATCAAATGGATGGATAAAAAAGGTGTTTACTTTCTATCAAATTACCATGATCCATCCGAAGTGACAAATGTAATTCGGAGACAGAAAAATGGCACACGGGTGCAAATAGATTGTCCAGTTATGTGCTCTAATAAACCCAACAAATACGTGGGCTTTATCAATGACGCTGATCGTTTGTTATCTAAATATGAAATAGATCGAAAGTCCCAAAAGTGGTGGCACAGACTATTTTGGCATTTCATTGATTTATCTATTACGAATTAATTTATTATGTTTTCAAAACAAACACTACTAGCCCTGAGATATTGAAAAATTTGACACTGCTTTTAGTGAATGAATTAGTTTCTCATAAAACTCCAACTAAAAAGAGAAGAAAGCGTCAATCTTTCCTTGCCAATCCTCACAAACAAAATGTTCCTGTTGAAAAGAAACGCTCTCAATTTGCTCATATACTAAGTTCCATTGATACTGGTAGACGATGCGCACTTTGTAGTCCAAAAAACAATCCTATACGAACTAAATGCAACATATGCAATATACAATTATGTTAACAATTAGGTAAAAATGTCTTATTAAAATATCATTCATAAAAGATATAGAAACAAAGTGATGAGTTGAACAAATTTCGCGATTACCCATTTTCAATAAAATATTCGTTGAAATTTTTCATTTTCGCCGCCATCTTGGAGTCGCCATTTTGAATGTTTAAAATCTGAGTTCAGATTCGCAATCGGTGATCTCGAAAATCGCTGTATACAAAGAGTTAACGGAATCTGCTAAATCTTAGGACTTGGCAGACTCCATATCTTGATATTACCGAAGTTACATCAAAGGTTTTGCAAAAAGAGCTAAACCGCTAAGCAGACAACTCGAAAAGGATACTCTTTTTACTTGGTTTAACAAAGCCTAAAACTGTTTTAGTGAATTAACTTTGCAAAGTTGCTTCCTACAATTCCTTGATTTAAACGAACCAGAGATTGTTACTATAGACGCTGTCAGTTATGCCGTATGTGGGATAATCTCTCAAGGTAAATTAAATTTTTACGAGGCCTTGATCTGAATTCTTTATACTATAAAGGCTTTTTCTCTCGTGTGTACGGGCGAAAGATTACGATAGTCACCAACCATTAGCTACTAGTATGGTTTAAAACTGTAAATCTTAACACTGAAGTTCAAAAATAGTGCTCATTTTCATATTCCGACAATCGGAATATGATTACGAGATTGTCTACCGTCCTGGGAAAACTAATTGTAACGCTGATGCTCTCTCTAGGAACTCGGTTGATTCAATACCAGTAAATATGGTAATCAGTAGACAAAATCTCTTAGTAGAACAATCTCCACCAATCGAAATTCACAATCCTCCTAAACGACCTAGAGGAAGACCGAAGAAAACAACTCCAGTAAATAAAGCACTTAACGAACCAACCGTTAGAAAAGAATTCTCTCTAATCCATAGGCAAAACGATAAAAAAAATAGAATTAAGAAAGCGATCAAGAATCAATTGAGGACTTTCAAGCTGAATACAATGTAACTATTCTAAAAAAGTATGTTCCTCGAATGGAAGACAGGTGTTCTGCATTTTTCTTATCATCAAGGTTCCAATAGATATATAATAATTTTTTTTATTCTTTTTTTTATGTGTTATGTCTCTTCTGTCGTCACATAACCAATGAATTCATTCAATAACAAAAAAACGATGTTGCAAACTGTGTCTCCAGTAAGGGTTTATCCGTCGTTAATGGAGCCAGACGACTAATAGAACATGCTAAAATAAAGTTCGTGGTTCAATGATTTTGGGAAATTGTATTTTCCATGTTTTCCAAAAACTCAAAAATTTTCTCCAACAATTTTGTAAAAATGTGAGGGTATATGATCAATTTTAAGACATTTTTGTTGCAGAAACTTTTTCTCTAAACTCAATAGTTTCCAAGAAAAAGAAAAGTTACGTTTTTATGATTTTTTTTCGATTTGGCCTCCATTTTGTTGGAAGGAGTGGTTCAAAAATTCCACTAAAATTACCTGAGATACTTTGTTAGTCGTTATCACCTCTGATCATATTTATATCATAGTTCCTTCAAGGTAACATTGCTAGAAAAGTCGGAAATTTGATTTTTTGCAAAAATTTCCCATTTTTTTGGTTTAATTGACTATACATTTTTTATTACGCAGTCAATCACAATTTTGAGCCCAGATTTTGAAAGAGAATTAAATTTCACAACGGAACACGTGCTTCAAAAATTTTCTAAGGCCTATAACTACGGAAAAAATTACGTCGAAAATCAACACAAAAATCAGGTCTATTGGTTATTAATGGGTTAACATAATTATTGCTCGCATTAATTTGCTTAAGGGCAACCTATTTTCGTTAATTATTATTGTTACAAATGCTAGTCTTACGTACCACTATTTAAATAAAGAATGTTTAGCTAATAAATGTAGTGATTTATAGAACTGAACTACCTGGAAAAGTTTCGGGGTAGTGAGACGCTTCTATCGCTTCGATCTTCCAGCTGACTACCGCAGGTTGCGCTTTTTTGGAAGGTCATTACCTAGCCCCTATTAAAAATCATGATCGTTTTATTACTGATTTTTAAACAAAATTGTCCAAGGAATCGATTGCAACAACAATTTTTCAAATAAAAGTTGCCTTTCTTTATTAACAATTTATTTGATTTGTTTATAATTTTTTTATTAACAAATATATTACAATGACTAATTTGTATTCTTAAAATACAATTATTTACGGTTATTTACAAAAAATTATCCGGATCCGATAAATAGTTTTCAATTTACAGCAGTTTAAATAAAATCGAATTTTTTAAAAATTGTTTATAACATAATATTTCGGCGTCAAACTTGGCAGAAACGGTTACCTCCATATAGACATTCGTGTCTATGTACCAAATATAAAAAAAATTGAAGACCTCGATCCGATTTGCCCTAAAACTAATTTGTTTTCTGTCATATATATATATATATATGGCTAATTCCAGACTAATACGATCAACCAAATAGGGGTAGGTAACCGATTTTTATGAAACTTGGTATAAATATTGCCTTTATAGTAGTGAACTTCTGTACAAATTTTTAGATCATTATTACTGCCGGATTAAAAGTTATAAACAACATTAAAATTTAAATAAAAATTTTTCAAAAATTTATATCTCTGTAACAGTAAGAGTTATAAAAATGAAATTTTGTTTAAAATACATGTAAAAATATAAACTTTTAAATTAATAAATGAAAAGTCATTATTAACAATTTTTCGAAAAATTATTAACTTTTGTTTTAAACAAATGACGATATCTCAAAAAGAGTTATTTTTATTTTCGAAATTTTTTTTTATTGCATTCCTACACTATTTATCAATAATAATAAACAATAAAATTCATAGAGCGGATATAAGTAATGATTCAAGGAGTCACTGTAAACAGTGTCCTCTTGAACCGCGATTCCTCAACCCTTTGTTTGGAATAAATAACTATATTCCAAAAAGTATTACTTTTATTTTCGAAATTCTTTCTTTGTTGGATTCCTTGACTTTTGATCTATAATAATCAGCAATAAAATTTATAGAGCGAATATTAGTAATGGTTTAAGAAGTAACTATAATGACACTCTGAATCATCTCCGATGTCCGCTCTATGAATTTTATTGCTGATTATTATAGATCAAAAGTCAAGGAATCCAATAAACAAAAAATTTCGAAAATAAAAGTAATACATTTTGAGATATAGTCTTTTATTTAAACGTAAAGTTATGGCGGCGCGGCAGCTCAAGAGGACGATATTTATAGATATTCCCTGAACCATTACTAAAATCCGCTCTATGAATTTTATTGTTTATTATTATAGATAAATAGTGTAGGAATGCAATAAAAAAAAATTTCGAAAATAAAAATAACACTTTTTGAGATATCGTCATTTTTTTAAAACAAAAGTTAATAATTTTTCGAAAAATTATTAATAATGACTTTTGATTTATTAATTTAAAAGTTTATATTTTTACATGTATTTCAAACAAAATTTCGTTTTTATAATACTTACGGTTACAGCGATATAAATTTTTGAAAAATTTTTAATAAAATTTTAATATTGTTTATAACTTTTATCCGGTAGTAATAATGATCTAAAAATTTGTACAGAAGTTCACTACTATATAAGTAATATTTATACCAAGTTTCCAAAAAATTGGTTATCTACCCCTGTTTGGCTGATCGTATTAGTCTGGAATTAGCCAATGTTTATTTTTTATTCGCTACGTGTTTTATAGAGCTGAATTTTACAAAGGTTTTGGCTGTTGTTGTTTGGTTTATAATCGGAATTATTTTCATTGATTTCAAATTAAAAAATAGATCATATAATATACACCCAATTTTTTATAATAATTTTTCATCTCTGAAATATTTCAATCTATCCATTTAAAGCCATAAAAATTGAATATTTACCTCGCAAATAATGCAGCCATGAACCATGTAAAAACTGACACTAACACAGCCCTATATTTTGTGAAAATTACACTGTAAGCATAAAAGTATTCATATTAGTAGAAAATATTAAAAATAAGCCTTTGATTACTGATAGGAATATGAACACACATGCAAATGTCACTAACAATCAATTATTTTCTCAAAATAAGTCGAAATATAGATTTAGCTCATGTACGCTTGTTTAAAAGCATCAGTTAATTTCATGGAAAATCAAGATCACTTTAAAAATTTGAATTGATCGTGAACTTATTACAGACTCCATGAATCATTTATAGTGTCGTATATTAAATTTAATGGATTAAGTATGTACTTATGTTTATAAGTACTTTCATCACTCATATTAAAAATATCTTTATTAAAACTAAAATTACGACGTAAAAAATTCTGAATCAAATTTTCACAATTTTGACTGTATCATTATCGAATAATTTAAAGAATTAGAACTTTTCTTGACTCATACCCACCTGATAGCATGTGTTAGTTAGTTTACTTTGGAATCACAGTATTTTATATGTAATTTTACAGTATAGTACATAGTATATATGTTTATATATATATACTGACACTAACACAGCCCTATATTTTGTGAAAATTACACTGTATACATATATGTATACAGTATATATGTTTATATAAACTGTAAAATTACATATAAAATACTGTGATTCCAAAGTAAACTAACTAACACATGCTATCAGGTGGGCATGAGTCAAGAAAAGTTCTAATACTTTAAATTATTCGATAATGATACAGTCAAAATTGTGAAAATTTGATTCAGAATTTTTTACGCCGTAATTTTAGTTTTAATAAAGATATTTTTAATATGAGTGATGAAATGAGGAAATTTTCAAATACCGCGAACTAACCAATTATTTGCAATTCATGTAAATATTTACAATTATTTTGCAATTATTTACACTTAGAAGTACTTTTTCTATAATCAATTATGGTGTATATATACATTATATCGTGATTGTAATATTTCTTCGTCTATAACTACTATTTGTTGATTCTTGTAAAACTCCAGAGATTTGTACTTATGATTGTTTAAGAAAACTATTGTTACAACATTAAACCACTTCATCCAATATACAATCACATGTAAAAAATATCTTTATATACATTTTCCAGGGTGATAAAGACTTCTGTTGAGAATTATTGTTGAGTGTTATAATGTCAATATAATGTGAATCAATAATTAACAATTATTGACATTTGCATTTACATTATTTATTTTACTATAACGAAAAAGAAATACGATAGGCAAGCACCCTTCGAAAATTATTCTATTTAGGTGAATCGATTAAATATCACTGAATTAATTGTAGTTTGAAAAAAGGAAAGGAATATATGGACGAATCAGAGGAGCAATGATTTTTAAATGTGATGCACGCTGCCTTATTAATGAAGTAATTTAACTCCAATATATGAATTATACTAATCTAACTCTAATGTCGGTCAAAAATTTTCAGAAGGTTATATTAACTTAATCAGTTACGTATTATTAAAGATATAGAAATACAAAATTAAAGAAGTTAAAGAAATTACTTTGACTATTATGACACTTCTGAGATGATATGAGTACAAGAGAAATGTTTGAAAAAGGATTAAACCTAATCTTTTTCCTTAAGATAGTGGGTTCAAGAACATTGCTGCAGACCTATCTTAACAACGATTTCTTTTGATATAATTCACTGGTCGTGATACTTGAAAATGATAAGTTCCTTTGCTTTCTTCTGTATACAGTCTTTTAGTCTTCTTCTTACTTCCTCTTAATATGTATCTGAACTCATTTCTCTTATAAGTAAACTTTCTATTTATTTTTATCAATTCTCCTAAAGGCACAAATAATAATGCTTACGTATCATTGATTCTCTCTTTGTCACAATTATGCCCAGCTCTCAAGTACCTACTTTGTTCTTATTATTTTTTTTAAATTTTTGGGGAACACACTGCAAAATAACTAATCGAGACTATTGCCACATTTTCCCACCAATTACATCTACCTTTTCTTTCCTCCTTTATCGCTCCTGATTCACTGTTTTGTGACCCCATTGTGAGTCTATTAAGGTCTCCAATTTGGCCCTTCAAGGATAGTCGAAGTTTATTAACTGCATAAATTATTTCAAGGCATGCCTTGAAAAGCATGCTTTTCCGGACACTTAGTAGTTTCTTTATCGTCCAGTAAGCATACAATTAATATAAACTATAGGATAACCAATGTCGTCAGACACTTTCGTCAGAACTGTCTCAATTGAAAAATCATTGACGCCACATTGTACTATGAACAGGGTTTATTTCAAGGATTTTTATCTGGTCGAATACAATGACTTAACTTTCGACCCAAGAAAATATTTGGTACTTTTGGAAAAGCTTTTGGAGTGGTAATTTTGACACTGAATGACACGGACTGAATCTTAGGGGAAAACATGAAGTTCCCATTCTGAACCGAATAGTGCGTCAGACAATCTTTAAAATGTGTCCGGTGCATTCACCCGTCCGAATGACATGACAGCTTTTCCAGAATAGAGTCTATTTTCGGAAACAGATATGTATTCTTTCTGATCATCTTATTTAGTTCACAAAATTCTATACAAGTAGACAAGGTTCTATCTGGTTTTCGTACCATGCCCGGTGCCTTTCAACAAGGACTATTTAACGGTATATTATATTTCGACTATTTTATTTCGTACATCTTTTCAATCTCATCTTTTCGTATGGATTATATTTATCGCGACATATTGTATAATCCTTGGCATATCAATCTAGTATCGATCACACGTATGGCTTCACTTGGTATGTTCCTGCTTAACCTGTGGGATATCAGTCGAATATTAATTTCATGAGGATTCCGTGAGCATTGTCAAACGTCGTAAATCGCCGATTTCATACGAAGAATAAGATCCTTATGTTCCACAATATTATGAAATTTATATAGCTCTATGAAGTATCTATGCTATCCTGGTGATGTGACCACGTGCCATCTTTTCTTACATGCGAATGATTAGAAATATCTATGTATTCTCCGGCGCTAAGGCCAGTACGTGATTTTCAGCCAAATAAATATATTTTATATTCCATAAAATATGAAGTATTGTGTTTCTTGAATATTCTTCACATTTATAACTAATGCAATATTGTAAGTGAAAGCCACTATATTAACTCCTTTTGGAAGTGTTTGCAGTAGCAAACCATTATAAACGATCTTTCAGAGGAAAACTTAGAATTTTACTTTGTATCTTATAAAAAAGAGTCTGTAAGGTAGCTCGATAAGATTTTTTTTAAGTAAAATAGCACCATTAATTGTTGCAAGGCGTATGAACCAATGAATATACGATGTAAAATATATAAAGAGTCAATTTTGATTCTAAAGTATTGCCTTTAATAACTGACAGATCGAACAATTTTGTTATGTTAAAAGCCTTTTTGGGATAGATTGTTAAAAGCAGTCACATGTTACAAAATACGAATTTGCGCTGAACTAAATAATTCCAATATCTTGTAGATATACAAAACAAGAATAGAAAAGTACAAAACTTCATTAATTTTAATTTATTTAATCACTGCTTAATTAAGTTGATAAAATAAACCTGACAATAAAACAATGTATATAAAATACGCGACGCTACAATCGAATAAAAATACAGAGAATAAAAATGGAAGCTTCAATTATGGCGACGGTTAAATATTAACGGTCGTCGTCAGGCTTCAGCTCTACACAAGGACCGAGCGACGCTCAATGACAATCAAATAAACAAAATAAAAATAATTACATTAATGTATAGTGATCTTGTATAGTGATATGGAACATTAATGTACTTGTGGAAAATTGATTTGATTTGGGTGCGAATACCAGAGTACAAGTTCTGTTTGTTCTGTTTTTTATTTTAGGATTTGAAGAGTTTTCTGAGCTAATGAATACCTTTTCCTATTCTCTCCCTCACCCTCCGTGCGCCGACATGTCCCTACTCATTGTTTTGGATCACTATGGAACTTATAATGTATAGTGTATATCGTATCCGCTCCTCACCTCTCCCGTACGGAGGGTGAGAGAGAGAATAGGAAAAGGTATTCATTAGCTCAGAAAACTCTTCAAATCCTAAAATAAAAAACAGAACAAATAGAACTTGTACTCTGGTATTCGCACCCAAATCAAATCAATTTTCCAAAACAAAAAGTATTCTCACAGGCAGCTTAATTCAAATTTAGCCGGCGAGTGTGCCTTATCTTCCCTGCTCTCTCCGTTCCGAAAACTCGCAACGAATTTTCTGAGGTCAGCGACCTCTGCATAACGAGCGACTAATCGGCCAACAATTGAACCTCCGATTAAACCTATCAAAATGGCGCCACAAAAAGTGGTGAAACCAAAGCCACGATCAAGGTCCATCGAAAAATCCCTACTATGGAAACAAGAATTCCTATAGGAATCAAGTTATGGCCATGTAAAAATTAGGCGCCATAGTGACCGTGTAAAGGAACGCCCGGAGGCCCGTCACAACATGAACTAGATGATAACATCTTAAATCACTTATATATTACGGTTAAAAGTAGATTTAAACTAACTACCCCATATGACGCCTGCATGTCCCTACTCTTGTGTTTTTCGAGACGCGCCCTTATCAGTTTAAACCAATTGGATTTTTCTATTGGCTTTGAGCTCCATTGAAAGGAAAGAATATTTTCCTAGTCGAACTAATTAGAGGAACTTAAGTGTGGGATGATGAAAAGATGACGTTATGATCTGTTGAAAGATGAGAAACGTTGTATCAATCTTAATGAATTATTTTGTCGTAATAATCAATTAATTAATTGTTTAATTATAATATTATTACATTGCATGAGTGAATTACATATAGAAAGAAAAAAATATTTAAATAATTATATAAAAACTATACATTGATTTGATTATTCTATCAGAGATTAACAACAATGTCGGTGTAGAAAATTAATATTGGCGGTGAAATGTTTAATATTCGTTTAGTCAACATTTCCATCGTTATTAAGAATTTACATAAGTTATGTTTATTTGACATAAGAAATAAGATGACACATACCTCAATTAAGAAATTTTATTAACTAGTTCTTAGTCAAGATAATTATGAGTTGATACAAAATCAAAACGCACGAAGTAACTAAGTTGCGAAGGAAATTAATAATATTCATTAATTCACTGCTCTGGATTCAAAATTTTCATACTTGAATCTGATTTTTTTAACTTAACATAACTAAGCCGTAATTAAATAAATTAAAATTAATACATTTTTGTCCTTTTCTTCTTTTATTTTCTATATCTACAGCATATTAGAACTATTTAGTCTAAGCAAAAATATTTTTTATTTATATGATTTTTGAAGCAGAACTAATGTCATTAAATTTAATTTTATAATACTATTTAACAAACTAATATATGAGAGGAAACAATTAAAAAAACATTTTTGAACCCATTAACAGAATCATTGCTCGCATTAATTAAAAGAAAGTTTAGTGAACAAATGTACTGACTTATAGATCGGCCCGATCCTCCAGCTGAACGCCGCAGGTAGTGCCTTTTTAGAAGGTCATTATCTAGCTCGAATTAAAAATCATGATCGTTTTATTACAAATTCTTATGCAAAATTGTCCAAGGAATCGATTTAAATAAAAATGTTTAAACTTGAAATAACAATTTTTCAAATAAAAGATCCCTTTTTAACAAAAATTGCAGATATATTTTAATTGTTTATAATATTTGTAATAATAAATAAAATATGATGACATATATATTCTCAAATTATAATCTTTTGCAGGTATTTTGAAAAAAAATTATGCAGACCCGATTATTAGTTGTCGAGAATACTGCCCACACTCGGTATGAGGATTCTGAATTACTTTAACCAAAATCTATGGTCAAAATTTATAGATCATATATTTGTGATTAATTAATTTACAACTAACTATTTTTCTAAATATCTTCAGTATAACTGTTAATCTTTCAAGTAGCACGTTTTTCTGTAGTACCTATCTAAGATATGAAGGAGATTGTAATGGTTATCAGGGTTGCTGATAACTTAGTCAAATTTTCAAAAGTAAAAACAGCAGATAAAATATGGCGTACTAAGTTGAAAAAAATTAACATGACTAATGTTAGAAGTATACCTACTTTACTTGAAGAGGGTCACATATTGCATAGTAACGTTCATAACTTATTGCTAAAATTGTTAAGACAGAAGTATGTGCGACAGTCATTTCAATAAATGGAACTGTCTTACCTGAAATTGAAAATGTTAATAAATATCAGCAAATCATTTTTTAATCAGATTACATTTATAATAGCCATATTACATTTACATAGTAATATTACATTTAAAATAGTGAGGTTTGATTTATCATAACTATAGTAATTACACGGCATGACCATTGCGTGCAATCATCGGTCGATGAAATCGGAGGGTTTAGTTGGTTTGGGTAACCCAGGGACATTGATGGAATCATCAGCTTAGATAATCACGATAAATCAGCGTATGAATTCGAATGCAACAACAAGTGTTCCGACTTACGTGAGCTACTAATATGATCTCGAATCCTGTTGTTATTTTGTACCATTACTACGTCACTAACTTCATAATCCGACAATCCGGCACTCAATTTTACTCTGTTTAAACCCAACTAATAACATTTACTTCCGAATTTCTTTACTCTTCATATCCAATGTTTTTGTCTCTGTCAACAAAAACTCTGTCAACTGTCTTTCAAAACTCTCGAACTCATTTCTCACGATATTTAATTATCGCAGTATGTACAGGTTCTTTTCTTTTTTCTCTCCCTTTCCCTATTATAAGCACTCTTCATTTTTAGTCATCCCCTCTTCGTTCATTGAACCAGCATCACAACTGACCGAGTCTAGCCAAATGATAAAAGTCTTGAATCAAGTTTAGCATCAATTTAAAAATCACGTGTATATATATTACAAAATGTGATTTTTTTTTCAATTTGAAAACTATCAATCGGATCTGCATGATTTGTTTTTTAAACTACGTGAAGAAATTCTGAGAATATATATATATATATATGGCAAAAAATGAATAAGTATTAGAGCAAATCGGAGCAAAGTCTTCGATTTTTGTTATATTTGGCACATCAAATACCTATACGGAACTTTTGCCAAGTTTGACGCTAAAATGTTAATTCATTAAAAAGTTATAAACAATTTTAAAAAAATGATTTTTTTTCAATTGTTATTATCGAAAACTATTTTGACGAAATAAGAGACATAATATATAAATAATAATGAAAAGAAATATATATATATATATATATATATATATAATGAATATTATGAATATTATGTGATTGTTTTTCAATTTGAAAACTAATAATGAAAAGAAATATATATATATTTCTTTTTATTATTATTATATATATATAGTAGTCGCTTTTTTATAGACGGCTTTCAAGGTCTTTATAAAATACATTTTTTTGTATAAATTCATCTCGATTACTGTGTACATAGCTATATTTTCTCGCAAGCAAACTTTTCAAATTACTTGATAATAAATCGATTTTTTTAAATCAGGTATTTCAACATCTATTGAATTGTTCTGATTAATAGAATCCTCACAACTACTATTTACTTTGTTTGTATATCCTATTAGTTTGTCACTGTAGTCAGAAATTTCCATTGGACTTTCATATAGTAGTTGATACGATTAAACATGTTACATATAATCGATTGTTTTCTGTTTCGAAAGGAAACCACATATCTTGAATATCTGTGGGAATATGAAGCAAAGATTCTCGACGACGTTCATGTTTATGCACTTTAAAGGTATTAGAATACTTGTTTTGACTTGTGAAACCGTTGCCTTAGATGGCATTGATTTGATTTTCTATCGCTTTAGACACTTGAAATTAATCAGAGAATTATTGTGAATGAAATGATTGGATACGCGCACATAATGGAAAAAAGCCTGTAACGGCATAAAAAACCCAATTTATTGAAATGCACTAAACACGAATGGATGGTACGATGAAAGGCATGCTCGCTATGTTATTTGTTATATTGCACGTGGTTTACAATAATTTCTCAACCGCGTGACAAATGAATTGATTTAGCACACACATAACACATTCACAGAGATTAGAAGTGCTTCTCATCGACAAAGTACCGGTGTTGTTACAATAACGAACATCTTTAATCTAGTATTTTTCTCATTCAGAGAATACACGTGCTGTCACAATGACGAACAATAAAGGGTTGTTTGGTCGTTAATATGAAATCTCCAGTATGCAACCCATTATTCCGAAACTAAATATCGTTATTAAATTTAAGGATGGCACAGATAATAGAAATTAAGAAAGGATACAGCACGAGACATGCATACGTGTTAATGCAAAAGGCAAAGGCGCGCTACTAACTTGAAGAGAGTTCGAGTATGTACGTCGACAAGCAGGACCATTTGACTTTGTGTAGTACCTTTTATGTAACTCTTGTAAGGAGATATTACTATTAGTGCGAGGATATAGATGTATAAGTTAAGTTATTCCTACAAGCGATGCGTTTCAATCACTGGATCAGTCAATCCAAGGGAATCTGATCCATTCTGTTTGTAAATCTATGATTCGTTCCTGTTAGTTATAATGTCAATCGCCAAAAGTCGATCCCTCTAACGGAAACCACTCTTTTTTGTACATGTGATGTTACTCATATATATGCCATTAATCGTCTTGACCTTCACGACTCTGACGATGCCATCACTCCCAGGGCATACCTCAATGATGACACCTAAAGACCATCTGAAACAATTTGTAGTATCATCAATGACGACGACGATGTCTCCAACCTTCAATTTGGTTGTTGAATCGTGCCATTTTTGCTGAGTTTGGAGCTCATGCAGATACTCCTTATGCCATCTTTTCCAAAAATCTTGGCAGGCTTTAGAGATGAAATTTTATGTTGCAAGTCGGTTATCTGAAACTGACGAAAAAGATTTTTCAGGCAGGGTATTTAGTGGTCGACCTATTAATAAATGAGTAGGACTTATGGCAAGATGATCAGTAAGATCGGAGGACAACGCATACAACGGTCTAGAATTTAAGATGGCTTCGATTTCTATTAATAGTGTGTTCATCTGTTCGTATATCAACACTTGATCTTTGACAACACATTTCAGATGATGCTTACAACTTTTGACTGCTGCTTCCCAGAGATCTCCAAAATGCGGTGATACAGATGAATTGAATTGCCAATCGAACCGTTTTGACATAAAATATGACCTGATCGAATCTCTGAATTGAAGAGTTTCAAATATGTCATATATTTCCCGAACCTCCTTAGCAGCTCCAACAAAATTGGTTCTGTTGCCTGAGTAGATTCTTTCTAGTACTCCTCTGTGACTAACAAATCTAGGCAACGCAGCTAAAAAACCTTCAGTGTATAAATCGATGGTGAGTTCATTGTGGACAGCTTTTGGACGCCATATAGATGAAGACACAGTCATACGTCTTTAGGATGACCTTGTTCCGAATTTCTTCTCCTTAATGCGGATAGATCTGAAAAAATCAACTCCTGTACGACAGAAAATTGGAGCTTCATTTACTCGAGCCTTTGGAAAATCTGCCATTTGGGTGAACGTAGGTCTTGGACTGTTGCGGAAACAATCTACGCAATGACGAATCACGTGTTGGACTTGGTTCTTTCCATTCAAAATCCAAAATTGGTCTCGTAAGGAATGGAGAGTGCTTTGAATCCCTGAATGTAGATTCGATAAATGCCGATGTCTGATGATGAGATCAGTGACGTGATGTTTAGACGGTAACAACATGGGACGTTTCTGTCCGTATGCTAAGGCAGACTTTTGTAACCGTCCGCCGACTCGTATTATTCCTTCGTCGTCGAGAAACAGATGCAAAGAGTCAAATGGAGTCCCTTTACGTACCGCATTTATAGATTGAATCCGACGAATGAGCACTCCTTAATCGATTCAATTTATTGTTGAATCGTTCACGCTGGATCAAAGTCACCAGTCTACGTTTGACGGTTCGGAGCTCGTCAGCTTGAAGAGGAAAATGCCGACTTTTGCGAAGTTTTTTCTAACGTAACATGCAGGCAATTGCTCGAATTTACTAGAATCATTACTCGAATTAATTACTCAAATCAAACGATCAAAATTAGAGAATCGAGAATAAACATTTTCACCAATTGGAATAGTCACAAGAGAGCCGTTCTTTTTAATTCCTAGAACTTCAGTTGGCGTCGCCACAATTGAAGGGGGCCATTCCGATTCGAGAAGTTTTAACTAACTAGGATCATCACTCCATAACGAATTACGGAGAAAATCAGATGGTAACTGCCCTTGAGACAATTCATCGGCTGGATTATCTTCTGATTGAATGTGTCTTCATTCGACCTTATCTCCTAATGACTGAATATCTGCTACTCTGTCGGCTTCAAAGGTTCGAAGAATATGAGGAGCATTTTTTTAGTAAAAACAGTACGATTGTGGAATCTGACCATAGAATTACCTTTTTTATGGAAAGCTCATGGTTATTCATAACTTCGGAATACAACCATTTCAAAATGGAAGCAGAGCAAAGCTCTAACCTGAGAATAATGATTCAGTTTAACGGTGCCACTCTGGATTTACCACAAATTAGTCTAACCAACACCCTTCCGCTTTTGTCGACGGATATTACGAAGAGGCAAGCTCCATAACCATGGCTATAAGCGTCACAGAACCCATGAAGGTCTACTTGCACGGAATTTGGAATACTAAGTTGTCGAGAGAATGATATTTCTCGTAATAGAATTAATTGATTGGCGAGTGATTTCCATTTGGTATGAATCGTTTGCGGAAGCGATTCATTCCATGTAAGCTTAGCCTTCCAACAGTCTTGAAACAAAACTTTAGCAAACAACGTGACAGGTCACAGCAGACCAAGGGGATCAAAAATCTTGGACAACTCGGACAACTTCCGTTTTGTGGATACGGTGCACGGATCAATTTTTACTAGGCTGTGTTGAAAAATATCATTACGTAAATTCCAAACGATGCCCAGAGTTTTTTGAACGGGGTTTTCTTTCACCAGAAAGTTAAGATCCAAAACTTCCTTGTCAATAGACTCTAATGCGCCAGGGTATTTGAAGCCCATTTTCGAATGGGAAAACCTCCTCTCTGGAGTAATGCTGTCATTTCTTCGCGAATAACAATAATTTCTTCGAGGGAGTTAGCTCCGGAAATGAAGTCTACATAAAAGTCTCTCAGCAAGAGATTACTTGCTCATGGAAATTCGAGGGCTTCGTCTCAAGCGAGTTGTTGGATTGTGCGGATCACAAGAAATGGAGCTACTGCTGTACCAAAGGTGACAGTATTCAGCTGGAATACCCGAATTTTTCCTTGATGATACCACAAAGTCCGTTGAAATCGTCTACTATCTGGATAGACTAGGATTTGACCAAAAATGGTATTTTGAACTGTCGGACACAACATAAGCGTATCATTCAAACAGATACCCGTGGATGATTTCGCAGACGCGTCGAAAACTACTCGAACCTTCGTTGTCTCACTTGACTCCTTGATCACTCCGTGATGGGAAAGGTAATATCCATCGTCTTGTTCAACGTTTGTGCACAAAGTCATATGCCCTAACTACATGTACTCCTCTTCCATAACCGTGGTGTATTCGTCTTTCATGACCAGATTGGTTTGGAATTTTCTTTCTAATGAGTGGAAACGTCACAATGATTGTTGTTTTGATTGGCAGAGATCAAATTGATTGTCTTGGAAGAGAAGACAAACAATATATCGACCATTCACATCTCTTTGACTACGTGCGACGAAGTGCTGCTCACACACTATCTCATCACGAGACTTAATCGGTTTGTATGATCGAAGTCTTCAATAATCCAAAACCGCTCAATAAGCTTATTGAGTTAGATAACGTGACAAGTACCATAGTTGGGAGGCGCAATGTTTGGAGTACCACCGACCACAAACCAACCTAAGCTCGTCTTTTGTAAAATGATAGTTGACTGTTCATGCTGTAACTTGATTTGGCCCACAGCTAAAACCAACACCGTCGTACTTGAAGCTAAAAGAGCATCTATTGTCCTTGGAATGTGAAATTGAGGATCTGCTAAACGATCGTTTTAGGAAAGGTATAAAGGTTACGCGGAAAAACGTCATTAGGCACTAAATTAGCAATATTAGGGACAATTACAAACGTCAAATGATGTTGATGTTCGTTGAAACGCGAGTGACTACGAGTTTGACCTGATGACTGACGGCAACTCTTAGGCCGTCCACTGCTCCGATATTCATTGAGCAAGTCTGAATGGTCAATCTCAATGATTTCGCGAAATCGCGTATGATGAGATTTACAGTAAAGAATGAATCTTAAGGTACCTTAAGGAGAACTCGTACTGAAACAAAGTTCCTGTTTCGATTGCGAACTTTTATTATGGCGGTAGTCAATAATTGTGAATCAGGGGAGAAATCTATGGAAGTAAAAGTTGGGTATGTTAGTCATGTCGAAGAACCTGATCCGGTATTAGCTCCTTGACCTTTGAATTGAGAAGTATTTTGTGCGAAATGTAGCAGAGAATGAATCCCCAAACAATTGCGACAAAGCTTATTATTCTTGACAAATTCATATCGCTCAGATGGGTTGAGCTTTTCAAAAGCAGGACATTTAAAAAGTCGATGCTCTTCCTTGCACTTTGGGCATGACGAAAATGCATCCTTCGATGAACTTGTTGACCTACCAATTGAAACTAATGTCCTATTTGAACTCCTGCTGGTCTTGGTTAGTATCTGTAGAACAACATCTCTGATTCTTTTACGATTGTTACTTTCGACCGAACATCCTTGTTGTGAGAACCGCAATTTGACAACTGTCTTGTTGAGAAATTCGAATATTTCTTCCAACGTTGCTATCTAGTCAATACTGAGTATTTCCTCCCATCTTGAACTTGTTGCTAGTGGAAGAGAACGTTCCAAAATTCGAACGACTGCTCCGACATGTAAGACAAGATAAAGATGTTTCAGCAAATGCAGATGTTGTTTGGTTTTATCCGCCAACGCTGCAAGATCTGTAGCTGTAACCTTATTGAGCTTTGGAAGATCATAAATAGTATCCAGGTGTTTGACTATCAGTAGCCTCTTATGATCATATGCATCTAGGAGCGCTTCCCACGCTTTATGGTAATTTTCTTCACTAGGCGGGAATTCAGCTATATGTATTCGTATGTAAGTAACTTAACGTGTTATTGAAGATATATCTCCTATAGGAATTATGTATACATCAAATGTACCATCGAAGATCGCCACACATAGCAGAAATCTAAAAAAAGGTTATAGGGTTATAAAATATTTATCATTAGAATAACTTTTAAACGTGTAATTTATATACCTGCACTATTTCATCTGATGCGTGTAAGCCAGTTATCTTTAGATCAATATTACCAAGTAATTTTTAAGTCACATATATTAAGATACATTGAAAGTGTATGTAAGCTCTCATTCAGTTAGAAAATATTATTTATCATTTAACATTACCAGCTATGATAATTTTATGAGTTAAATCATATAAACTTAGATAGCCAGCTCAGGAGCTCAGAAATTTCTTCACGATTATCAGTATATGTATCTTTAGATGATGTTGCAACGAACTAGGTCATCGATAAAGGTGATGCTTTTAGCTCCAATCTTTGTAGTTATTAATAATAAATTATGTGAATAAGAAGGTGCGAAAATGCGTTATAATGCAAAGTTGGTGAGCTAACCTAAAAGAAATGAGTAAGAAGGCGGGAAAAATAACTATTTAAATTAAACGGTGAAACTTTATTGTCGGCGTCAAGTTATAACAAAATTTATACACGCAAGCATTCGCAAGCAACAAATGACGAAAAACCGGTGGCTCAAACCTTTACGGATTGAGGCACGGCCAAATAAAAAAATCTTAATCTAGCGGAAAACTAGGAACGCTCTAATAGCGATATTAACAAAGAAAATACCGGAAGAGAGAAGAGAGACAAGTAAAACTTACTGTTACTCTTTCGAACTTTGAACTCTCTCACAATGTGTCCCTTGACACAAAATAGGCGTCTTTATTTTAATTGTTTATAAGAATCTTTTACCACTTTTCAGATAAAATAGCAAATCGTTTTTGTTTCCTCTATCGAAATGTATATATTAAAAATTCATTGTAATATATTTCCATGTAGTTTAGTTCTATATGAAATTTAGATTAGTATAAACATCTGATTTATCCATAAACTAACAATTTTAAATGAAATATTTTATTTTATATAATTTTAGAAAATATTTGTGCTTTGCAAGAATTCCATTTTTTAGTCTAATTACAATAATAATATATTTTTAGTTGCAATAATTAGTGTGTTTAGCTGGTGATAAATCCATATGATTATTTTATTATAATTAGTATTTAGGGGCCTTTTCTGAGTGAAAATACACCAAATATATTTTTTCCAGCCCGGTATTGTTCTTAGTTTTCTTTGAAATTAATTTAAAAAATTTTAAGTCGATCTGAACATTTGAATTTGGCGCAAACAATTTTTTGGGTCCATCAGCTTTGTAGCGCTCGAAAACCCCTACAATTTGTTTTTTATGTTTATTTTCTGGCTCAATAAGTAATCGAGATATCGTAAAAAATCCTATCGTCATGTCCCATTTTGCGTATGGGGTAGATCCATAAGGGTCGGAAAATCTAGGTGAAGAAGTTTTGATATATGCCGAATATAATGTCGGATTCACTTTTTTTAAATCATTGGGGGCGATTCACCCATCTTATCCGGCTAGGCGCTTTTCTTCTCAAATATTTTGCCAAAATTTTGATATAGATAGATCTGCTTTGTGCTACGAACATCAGAAGTTCACGAGTTGCAGTATAATGGAGGTCTTGATACTGGTCTAGAATAAACAAGATTTATTCATTATTGGACTTAGCTTATTTTCACCTTGCTACGCTTCTAACTTATTCTTATTGAAATACTTTAGTGTTCTACTCGTAAGTCAATTTCTTACGAGCAAAAAATTAACAGAATATTTCTTCCAATTTCTTCCTACTGCTGGATTTAACTTTTGAACCCATTCTTCAAAAGCTCAAAGGAAACACTTAATTATCCTATCCTTATAAACTATTCCATAGGTCTACTTATAAGCCCATTCCTTTTGAGCAAAAAGCTAATCAAGCATTTTTCTACCGATCACTGTGTCCCATCCTGCATTGATACATTTATAATATGTCAAAAACACAGCAATCAACTAACATTTGCAACGCGAGAACTCAATTCTACAAAAAGACGAGGGAATACTTACCTTTCTTGCGAGAGAAAGCTCCCTCAATCGCGATAAACCTATAAACCTCGAATAATGATGCAAAAAAGAAACGAAAAGGAGAAGGTAAGAAGCGCAATTATGGCCTAACCTCGCGACAGGTAATTAATGACCTTTAAAGCTCAAGCACAGGTGAGTAGGCAGGCCTTGAATGACAAGATGCGCGTTTCGAAGTAAACAAAAATAAATTTATTGGCAACTACATTAATAAAAATAACGAGGCGCGAATAAATGCGAAGGAAATAAATAAATCGAGGACAGTTATGATTAGTGTAAACGAAAAGATAACGGCCATCACCAAGCTAATTAACCAGGAGGTCCGAGCGAAGCCTAACGCACGCAAATATACAGATAAATAAAAGAATAATTAGCACGGAGGGAGAAAGAAATACAAATATTAAGGAACGCACCCGCTCAGCAATCAGGCATGAAACAAAACCTTACATTTTGTGCACTCACGAATGTTACTTATTCACCAAAACAAAATCCAAAATTCAAAACAAACCGAAAATCAATCAACACCTCTATGACTCAAGGCATATTGAGCCGGCGAATGCAACCTACCTCTCTCTCGCCTCTCCATGGCAAACATAAGTAAAGAATTTTCCGAGTTCAGCAACCTTGGAAACATAGCTCTAATCTTGGGCTGTTATAGTAACGTCGAGCTCCGGTCAACAGCCAGGAGTTCCGTCAAAAATTTTTTAATACTTTGTAACGTTGGTCGGTATTTTCTCTTTATGGATGAATATCCGCGTTATTATTTTATAGTATTTCTCGGATCGGGAAGCAAACGTCCCTCCTGTGAGCGCTAGAGTTACAGTGGGAACAGAGGGAAACGAGGGAAAAAAGAATTAGCAACAAATAAATAAACCGATTTGTCCGTTAACACACTTTATTCCTGTTATTAGACTTTCGGCCGACGTATTTACACCACAGCTCAAATTACGTGATGCCGGCGCATACGCGCCTAAGCACAATCGCTGCACACGCATCAGCTCCATTACTCACACACAATCTTACACATGCACGCGATCCGTTCTATCTCCTCGCGAACGGCCTTTGCTTTATTAATACAGATTATAACAATCTCACCAAATTGCGTATCACGCTAACCAAGTGACAGAATCCATAACCATGTGTATCACACTTAAACAATTCATGCGGGCTTACTCCTCGACTTGTAGACTAATGGAATGCTAATCACTAACACGTAGGTATTGGACCCCCACGTGCTCGGTTGCTTAGACGAAATCTTCCTTCCGTCGTTGCTGTTCCGTTGTCTTCTCTGTCTTGGTCCTCAAAGTCTTTCTCTCTCCGCTACTTATCACACTTCGCGATTCACTCATACACCCTCGAATCACCTCCTTTGTCGCGACTCTAACATTTCACAACTCACTCTTCTTTATTGTTTCCTCACGCTGAAGTTCTTATCTCGGCCTTCTCTGCCGATGGCTCCTCGGTAGCACTCACTGTCACGATCTTCACAATTTTGTCACTGCAAGGCACACTCCTTAGATAAAACGAGACATTCCGCTACAACGGCTCAAAACGAGATTCTTCTCTACAACGGCCCAAACGAGACTCTCCTTTACAATGGCTCAAACGAGATTCTTCTCTACAACGGCCCAAACGAGACTCTCCTTTACAATGGCTCAAACGAGACTCTACGCGCAATAATTGCCACTCATTATCGGCACTGCCGATTAGGCGTACACGCGCCCAATCTGGCAACTAACTAACTAATTATATGCCTTAATCTACAAACACAGGCAAACAACTCGGCCGGTAGGGCAAATACCTTGACACAATTTTTTAATATGTATTGGCGATGAGTACAAGGATTTATTACTCTTTTTAAGTTTATGATATTCGTAAGATTTATTAAATATATAAATTCAAGGAAGTTACAAGTTTAACAATATAATCATATATTCAATCATTGATTCACTGCAATTGCAAGGCGATGATGTGATTCAGAACCATCATGTAACTGTGATTTTACATGATTGCTGTAAACAGTATTATTGAAAGATTTATTCCCTTGGGTAGATGCACACTGAGTTATTCGAGATGCATTATTAATCTCTATTAATGACTTTCTACAATTAATCTTTCATGTTTATGACTGATAAACATTGATTTTCTGGAAAATATTAATACATATGCTGATTATTCTCTCTTCTTTTACAAAAATTGCCATAATGCTGATATTATCATATACATGTGGGAATATATTATTTAAAGAATTTTCAAGTTTATTAAATTTCCTTGATTTTATTTAATTACCGTAGCAAAAACTATCGAATATACTTTCTCAATTTATCAGTAATTTTGATTTCATATAGTTTTCTGTTGAATAATTTTGAAAAATGTGCAACGCGAATAGTTAACCTTGCGCTAAGGGAGGAAAATTTACCTTATTAGTCAAGGGTAGTCACCTCCGGTCGCGTTGAAAAATTAAATAAATTAAAAAAAAACAGACGAATGAAACGAACTTGTTAATATTAAAGGGGAGAAGTAAGAGGCGCAATGATGGCCTAATGCGTGTTAAGGTCGCGATGACCTTGAGAGGTCATGGACAGGTGAGTAGGCAGGTGATTAGTAAAACCGCGAACACTTGGTTTAACCACAAAATGAAACTTTATTCGCAGAATACAATATATTCGGTTTAACGGTTAGTCACATCCAATTATTCGAAATAGCTAAACCTATGACGCGCTAACAAAATAAACAATCCCAATCATGAAGGGAGCGCAGCGCAAAAGAAACAAACAAAAATTATCGTAAGCGGCGAAACAATTTTATTTAAATTGCAACAGCCTTCGTAAGGCTCCGGCTTAATACCCAGGTATTAAGCCTGTGTGATAACAAAAATAAAAAAAAAACAAGCAAAACTCTATGCACGGAGGAAGAGAGAGAGAACAATTTTAAACACTCACCGAACAGCTGGACCTGGTATCGCACTCACTCGCACAAACCATACTCTCACCCACGAAAACAAGAAAACTAAAAAAAAACTTTCAGCAAACGAGTGCTCGGTTCAGAGGCTGAAGGCCAACTGATTTTCGGCGAGTGTCACGTACTTCTCTCTCTCTCTCTCTCTCTTTCTCTCTCACTCATGCTATGCCATACACGGCAAGCTGATCTTCCGAGGTTAAGGACCTCGGAAAGTAAACAAGTCCTAATCGTAGGCTTGTTGTCATTGACGAGTTCCGGCCAACGGCTAGGAGCTCCGTCACAAATGATTTAGATAAATCAGACCATCTGCGAATTGCATATGGAGATAATTATCTTACAGCAACAGCTAATCAATTGTCATAACCGATAAATGTCTGTATTTCCATTTAATCAAATTATCGTTTTTTAATATTACTACTGTAACGTTCATCGCTAATAAACACATAGTTAAATAAATTTAATCTTTATGAGGTCACATACCACTATCGCCTATGCCTATTTTCCCATGTCATCTGTTTTCTGATAGGTGTTTATGTTTTCAAACGTAAGATAAGTTCAAACCGAACCACTTCACTTACTTAACTTCAGTTCATTTAGTCTCACGAATAAGCCATATCCATTGATAAGTGCATTAGTCTTCTGCAAAAATGCATAAAACAGACATTCTTGACGATGCTGTAGAGCTCCACGTTAACGAAATTTTCCAGATGCGTAAGGTCGTAAAAATTATCTTTTCCGATAACAGTCAAGATGACACAATGCATATTGATATAAGATATCCGCAAATCATCTGTATACAACTATTAAATAATAATATCGGTTAATAATCCTTTGCGGCACGGTAGTATCTCTCAGAAACCACTTATTTTCGTATAGTTTTTTGGAATTTCAGAATGTTTTTTTTATATAGTGCAACGTGATTAGCCCTGAAGTCTATTAAGGGAGGGAAACTTACCTTATTAATTAAGGGCAATCACCTCCGGTCGCGTTGAAATTAATTTTAACAGTACAACTGTCGCAAAACAAAACCAAAAATAATAAAAGGGGAAGATAAGAGGCGCGCTTACGGCCTAATATGCGCCAGGATTGTAATGACCTTGAAAGGTCGAGGTAAGGTGAGTAGGCAGGCGTTTAAATGAACAAACGAAGGGCTTAATATAAAAAAAAAAGAACAATTTATTATAGGCACGACGAACGCAAGAAATTAATTATATTTATAAAGCGCAGCAAAGAATAAAAAAAAAAAGAAAACAAATAAATCGGCGACGGCGAACAGGCAACAATTTGCGCACGCAATAAAATTATTTAACGGCCGTCGTAAGGCTCCGGCTAATTAGCCAGGAGATCCGAACGAGGCCCGGCGCACACCAATTTACAAACAAAATAAAAAAAAAGAAAAATGCACGGAGGGAGAGAGAGAGAGAGACAAATAAAAAAGGGCACTCACCGATCAGCTGGACCTGGTGCACACGCTCGCAAAACAAACACCTCACTGGCACCCACAGACCAAAAAAAAAAACCAAAAAGAAAACCCGCAGAAAAGTTGCCACAATCGCCCAGCTCAGAGGCTAAAGGCCAACTGAACTTCGGCGAGTGTCACTCACCTCTCTCCATCTCTCTCCCTCTCACTTACCGTACATGGCAAGCCGACTTTCCGAGGTTCACAACCGAACATGAAACACGAAATATTTCATTTACCAACACCCAACTACATTTCGACATTCCTTAAAAAATTAATTTTATAGCTGTTCTCTCTTAATCGTTCACCATGTAAACATTTTTTTATTAAACAAATTCTTCGAATAAGTTTATGTAGTGTTCATAATTAACTTTATTCCTTATAGAATCAGAAGCAACAGACATCATCTCGTTAACTTCATGTTCTAAGAATGGTTCACCAATTTCCGTCACAGATTTTTCTAAATCAGCTTTTAAAATATATCCTCCAGTTTCCTGATCCAAGACTTGAAAAGCTTCCAAAAGATCTTCTTCTTTTTGAAGAAGAGATCACTCCTACACAGTTCTATTGATGTATGAAGAAGCATAATTGAAACGTAAACGCTTCACTCGATTTTCCAAAACAGTCACCGCTTTGTAATACCTGATTTCTTTCCTTTCTTTTATAAATTTTCTCACTGTTTTTCCGTTTACATTAAGTTCTAATAAACGCGGCAATCTATTTACAGGCTGAAAGTTATCGTCTTTTAAAACTGCTACAATTTCGTCAAGTTTAGCATCACGTATCTTCCATGGCTTACGATTATGTTTTCGCATATCGTATGCCTTTTCACCACCTTCTTGTTCAATTGCTAATCGACGTCGCCACTTTTTAACAGTTGTCTTTGAATAATTAAAATAGTTCATTAATTCTTTGTTGCTGTAACCAATGTTCGAGAGTGTAGACATTATTTTCAAATTATCATTAATAGGGCTAACTCATGGTCCTTCCATTTTAAACAAAATAAAACAAACAATGCACAAACAAAACTACAAATTAGAAAATAAAACACACACTTAAATCACTAATAAAAATTAGTATATGGACTTGCAATTGCTGTTACGATATAACACTGTAGCACTAGGCAGCTAAGGGTAGTGCAAGTTTGAGCTTGTTAAATAAAAAGTTTACATGCCCAAACTTGCATTGGTGGGTGTGAGATTCATGTTGGTTTCAGATGAAACATGGGTATCTAGTAAGTTAATATAATTATATCTATGTATCTATAAAACATTGAATTTACAAAAAATACGTCCTTAATTAAATTAGTATTATTACGGTCCTCGTGAGCTTGTACGAATGCAGTAATCTATCTTTATTAGTAGGCTTAAATAAAAAATTTTCATCGTTTTACTAATCGACGACAGAATATGTGCATAATTCGTTTTATTGGCGAAATCATACAGCTTTTATAAGAACTCTTACTCTTTTTTTTTCAGATACTCGTTCTGATATCGATTTGATCGTTGTTAAATCCATTGTCGTTTAATATTAGGCATTTTCACGCTATGTAGAATAATTAAGAATTAATTTTAACTCTTTATTCAAGTTTGAATTTGAATGTAATAAATATGTTTGCTGATATTTTATCAGAATATTAAATATCTGAGATTCATCGAAAGTTGATACACGAGACAAGACGTTACTACATTTTAAAAGATCGAAAAAGATCTTTCTGATATCTCCTATCTATTGAAATTCAATGTGTGTAAGTGTACATATAAATATATAAACACACGCCACTTACACCTTATGCAAATCTATCTATAAGAAACGTATGTCACTGATTGCAATGCGCTTAAGCATTTTGTCGTACTCATCAATCACGAGGCTGTGCGAATAAATGTTTTACATACACGTTATTTTTTTTCAGATGAAAAGATAGACGTTTATTTCAAATTCTTGAGAAATAAATGCTTACCGGGTGTTGCAGTATACGTAAAGGGACATTAATCACATATGTATTACGAGTGTTTTTTTTCTTCGACACAATGTGCTGTGCGGCTATTAACACTTTCAGGCGTGAATTATCAAAAAAATACATATATATATTTTTACAATATCAATTGTGCATAATATAAATGACTGTGATGCGTCTTAAATAAATACTTTGTTTCAAAAGTCTCAAAAATCAAACATTTTCATTCATAGAGTTTTTTTTTTCTAAAATACACTTTACAAATTACAGAAAAATAATTGAGACATATAGGACCCAATGCACCTGGAAGTAATTGTAAATTTAAAAAATACCAATTACTTTCTTCTGTTTACATACCTATACAATGCAATCTAAGATTGCTTGATCTTAGGTCAAGCCACTACGGATATAAGGTAAAAATTAATTATTTGTGTTGAACTCATAACTTAGTACCATAATGATACTGATGTATTAATTTTATGACAATATTTGTATTTAATAGGATACAAAGATTTCAATGGTACCTTATTTTTCTTTTCAATTTAATCCTTCTAAGTTGTAAAAAAGACTTATTGAAGCCTTTCATGTATTTGATAATGCAAAAAGTCACCAAATTGACGTTCGGTAACTTGATACAATTACAAGATCAGTTGGTCTGTCTATTATTTTTTTATGTAAAGTTTTATTACTTATAGTAAATCCTAATAACATTTCATTTAAAGGTTGCGTTATTACTAAAACAGATCTTCAAGAAATTCAAGTAAAAGTTGAAGATGTAGAAAATATCTTTGTGTTCTTCAAGCACGTTTTCTTGAATACACGTATAAATCAATCGATGAACAAAAGTACGTATTGTTTTAATATTTTTTTATCGTTACGATATTGTACAGTAAGTTTTTTTCGTGCGGAATAATAGTGAAATCGAACTGCATTCGCTATTGATTAATAATCAAATTGTTAGATATAAACCAGCTGATCCAGAAAATCTTTTGGAAGCTTTTCAAGTCTTGGATCAGGAAACTGGAGGATATATTTTAAAAGCTGATTTAGAAAAATCTGTGACGGAAATTGGTGAACCATTCTTAGAACATGAAGTTAACGAGATGATGTCTGTTGCTTCTGATTCTATAAAGAATAAAGTTAATTATGAACACTACATAAACTTATTCGAAGAATTTGTTTAATAAAAAAATGTTTACATGGTGAACGATTAAGAGAGAACAGCTATAAAATTAATTTTTTAAGGAATGTCGAAATGTAGTTGGGTGTTGGTAAATGAAAAATTTGAAGACTTTTTATAAAAATGAAAGTATTTTTATTAAAAATAATAAGTTTACCTACAGAAAAATGTACCCCTCACAAAGGTATCAAAAAGTAATTTCGTTAATAAATAAATACAATTTTTAACGTCTAAAACAAACGTTTTATCTTGAGAGGATATTATCACAGCTTTGATCATCCTTCAATGCTAATACTGATGCTGTATTGATGAAATCTTCACTTTGTATGATAATTTGGTTTCTCATGAGCAGAACGGAATGTTGAATATAAAATATTACTATTGCATAACTTAATCGTTATAATGTGTTTAATAAAATAATTTATCATTTTCAGGTAGAATAACTGACTGTTGGGTCTATGCACGTACAATGTTATTTAGTCTTTCTCCAATTGAATATTTTCTTGAATAATACAAACTAAACTTGGTTCCTTGTATAGCAACTGGACTTTTTGAGGCAATTTCCTCAGCTATGTCAAAAGCTGAAGGCATTAAACTGAAAAAGATCATTTATGATTATATTTCAAATTTATGAACATGAAGGTTACTCTTGTCAATGTCAATTACATACCTTTCTTGATCATCAACAATGTGATTAACAAAACCAATTTGTAAAGCTTCTGGTGCTAACATTTTTCGACCAATGTAGGCGAGTTCTCTAACTAGTTTAGGAGGACCAATAATTTTTGGTAATCTGCAAAGATCCCACGTCGACAGCCATGTCCAAATCAACTTCTTTTATTTGTAACCAAACATTCGTTGTACAATATCTAATATCTGCAGAACAAACCATATCTATAGCTCCTCCTATGCAAGCTCCATGAACAGCTGCTATCACGGGTTTATCACACTTAAGTATAACAATCAGTTATGATACATACCTTTTCTATTGCAATAAATGAATCTTGATAACGTTTAATGTATTTGTCTAATGGTTTGCATCTTTGAACAACATCAGATTCATCAGCCATATGTTTCATAGCATCCATTTAATCGTATCCTACATAAAAATTTATAGAATAAAATGAAATAGATTGTTATACTAAATTATAAATCAATCATGAATTACCTGCACAAAAAATTTACCTTGGTTTTGACTTGCAACTTGTACACACAAAATCGTCTAAATGTAAATAAACTATTCTCGACAAGTTCATTAGTGAAGAACCTTGATCTAAAAATAAATAAAACACAAAGTAAATGACTTATAGTAAAAGGATAATTGAGCAAGAAATAATTGAAATTAACTTATCTGACAGTATGCGGTGATGAAGGTGCATGATCCTTGTATTTTCTCTTTAATTGCATTGCCAACTAAATACAATTGTGACAGCACTTGCTTCAAGCATTAACCACACAACTGGCGAGAAAGAAACTTGTATCTAAGCTCGATTCGTGACAGTGATGCTCAATCGACGGAGATGAAACGCCATTTTGAATCTCGGGGGTCACGAATTAATTTCCGTTGAGTGTACTTGAGGATCTTGCTTATGATATTTGGCTACTGACTTCTATGTCGGTTATGATTTGTCACATAGATTGTGGCAACCACGTTTGGCGTGTGGGCGACCATGCCCATTGGCATGTGTTCGCAGAAAGGAAACACGATAGCGTGTATTTACTTTGCGAAACTCACCACAAGCGGCCAATGTTGACGATAGAGATTGCTGGGTTGTCGTTGTTGAAAAATATTAGAAAGAACAAATTAGCTGGTTGGTGAAAAGGATAATTCGAAAAAAGTCTCCGGCTTTCACGAGCTTAATAGAAAACGTGATAGAGGTCATAGATGGGCACCCTTACCAGGTACCGCCTTGCCGGTACTCTAAGCTCATACTTAGCTTCATGAGGGAGGAAGTTAAGGAATGGTAGAAGAAAGGCTTGGTTAAGCCCTCCAAGATTAGTTGGAGTAACGTACCTATGGCAGTCCGTAAGACGGATCGAACAGGTTCTGTATCGACTTTCGTGGGATGAATAAGGTCACGAAAGTCGGCGCGTATCCATTGCTGAGTGTGGGCAGCATCCTCGACATGCTAAGAGGAGCTGTGTGTATTTTGAAAATCAACTTACGCAGTGCCTACCGATCATGTCTGGTATGGCAGGATTAGTAAGTACTGTACTAATGTAATTCTAATAGTCAGTGAAGGAAAGGTGCATACCGTTGCTGCTAAAGAGTCAATAACAGAAAGTGTTCATTTATGATAAAAAATCCACAAAAATTCGGAGGAATATTCTCTTAAAGTAACCAGCACTCGTTCCTTGCAAAGTGGAACCAAAGTTCAAGGCATAAAAAAGTACATCAGGTGAAAAAATTATCTTAGATGATAATTTATAACAAAGTAACGTCAAACCAACGACCGGTCAAAAAATCGGCATATTTAGAAAAAATTTTACTTTACATTGATATTTTGACACAGTGCATAGACCATTAACTTCGCCAATATTCACTGCATATGTCTGTTTTGGCAATTTTAACAAAATCGCTCATTTTTCTGAAATGAGTTTTACTGTATAGCAAGAATATACATTCCTCAGGTTGATTTCTATTGTTATTATGGGTTTCTGCCGACGAATATTGTGAAGCTTGTTCTCGTAATATAGTCATTTCTGAATTTGAAAATATCTAAACAAGCATTTTTAACCTCAGGAAGCGTAGATAAATCTTGCCGTTCCGATACTGTGATGTTACTAATCTTCAATGTGGAACTTACAATTGGTTCAACTCTCTAACATGACCATTTTACTAGCTACTTCGAAATATTATGATTTGTCTTCAAAAAAAGTTTATAAAGATGGATGGCTAGCCTGTAGCGATGCCTCGAATGACATCCATTTCTGAATGATGTAAGTTACACGCTTCTGCTGATGAGCCATGTCGATTGAAGCAGTACCCAAAAGACAGAAATAACTAAAATCACGTTGATCAACCGAAAAGTATGTTTTACCTTACACAAAAAGAATATAAATATACTTAGTGTTTGATATGATTAAAATAAATAAATAAATGGGAACTACTCTAAGTTTAAATTATTTAATAAGAATACTTTAAAAACCCGTAAATTGAACATAACGATCTCTGAAGAGATAGATAAACCGAAAAAGAAAAGGAGGTAAATAATATATTTAGCTTAGTACTACCGATATACAATAGAATAGAAAAGCAGAAAACGAATGCAGAAGAAAATGTAATATAAGTACATTATTAACATCATCTCGCGTTACCAGGATTGAATGCGAGAATTTAAACTAAATAAGTATATTTTACTTCTTGTTATACATTGATTAAACATCATAATAACTAAAATTCACAAGATACAAGTTGCAAGTTTGAGTAGCCCCATAAAGTTACTTCGCTTTATAGAATACCCAACGTCATCTTAAACATACAAAAATGATATTACGAATTATTGTATAAAATTGCCCAAGGAATCGATTGCAACTAAAATTTTTAAATAAGTTTTTCTTAACCTGCAAAAATGTATTTTAATTGTTTATAATATTTTTATCAACAAATATATTTTTACGACGTGTATATATACTCTCCTAATTTTTTCACGTATTTTAAAAAACAAATGATGCAGATTCAATTAATAATTTGTGAGTTATAACGTTAAAAAAACCCAAATTTGGTTTCCGATTGTTCATAACTTTTTAATTAATTAACATTCAACGTAAAATTTGATACAAGTGATGACATTCATATAAATGTTTGATGTGCCAAATATAAAAAAAAATTGGAGCTCCAGTTTGTTCCAAAACTAACTTTTTTTCTGTTATATATGTATATGCATATGTGTATCGGATAAAATAGAAGCAGAGTTCGGACATATTAGTAAATTTTGTACAACGAATTTTCACATTAATCAATACTCAATTTGACACTAAAATTTATTTTTTCGTATAACAAAATTATCTTCAATCAATTTTCCATAAACAAAAACCATTTCCACTGGACCATGCAAAATTATTCAATTTTACATTGTTCCAACTTGATGCCGAACTAGTTGACCAGTTCATCAAGACATTATCCTTCATTATGAAAAAATATGGAAAATTTCTAATTTCTACAATTTGTTTAAACAATAATTGTAATGTATGATCCCCATGAGAGTATGATGAACCAATTTTTAATCTAATCATTATAAGTTTCCATCGTTCTCGTTTAGATTTGTTGTTCTAAGCATGTGTTTTAACCGTGTGACTTGCTCAATAACATAGTAAGTTAGTCATAAAACATATGTAAAGAATCCATACGATAAGTTTTCCGCGTGACGAAGTGGGAAAACTTATCGGCACAAAGAAGCGTGCGCATTTTACTCGTGATCTGTTTTTAATCTCGGTTCGTAAAGTATAAAAAGGCTACGAATTAGTCTTAATAGCAGTATTATCTACCCGAGGAGTACCCGCTACAATCATTTCGAAGCCAGGAAGAGAGCGAGTCCAACAACTGTAAAGAGTAAATAAATATAAACACCTCCCTCTGTAAGCTACGAAGTAATCGAGCCCAAGAACTGTAAAAGTAAGTGAAAATAAACTCTAAATAAATTTCAATCATATACTCCTTAGTTCATGACCTAGCCGTCAATTTCTTCTGAATTGCATGCTACTGATTTTTCCCTTATGCGTTAGTTTCAGTTAGCCTTAACTTGAAAATTTATACACATTCTCAAAAGTGTTGGGAAAGAAGTTGAATGTTATACTGCAGAAGAGTCAGCACAACGTAAAATACACAAGGAAACATAGATTCTATCCTGCCGTTTATCCACAAGAACCTTTTATGCGTCCCGGCCAAGAAGTCGAAAGTCTTAGACTCAAAAAGCATAACTTAACCAACTGTGATTATTTACCGATGTCACAATTGTTTAAATAAATTGCAAAAGTCAGAATTTTGTCATATTCTTGCATAATTAGGGCTAATTCTCTGATTAACGTGGGTCCGAAGTGCTCAGGTTCATGGACTGGCCATGGGCATTAATGGGTTAACAACGAGCATAATAGAAATGAAAATTCATTTACCATCATACAAGTGCGCTTTACAATATGTATAATATTTTTTTCTTTTATATAAATATTATCATTTTCATTTACTTATAATTTATGTCATGAATACTCACACATAATTTCTCCAAGTATCCAAATCTGTGGACTTGCAGTGACTTCTACTAAAATTGTTGGAGTGCATATTAGAAGAACACATAAATCAGCAATACTCAAATTGATTAAAAATATATTCGTACTCATACTTATTTTGTTCTTTCCTTGTGTTATAATTGTTATGGCCTAATTAAAATGACATATTCATGATGAGAAAAGTTTTTATAATATTTGTACGAAAATTATAGTTTTTAAAATACATGAATCGATATATTTATTCTAAATAAAAATATAAAGGTTAATAAACCTTTCAGTTGTATATTCAGTTTGAAAGACTCCACAACTAATGTGAGTAAATTGTATTGTTTTATTATATCTACATTCAAAATAATTGTCTTATTAGAAAAAATATGGATTCACTCAGTATGTCATATTTCATTTTGAACATATTTTCAATCTAAAATTTTCTACATAGTTAAACATACGTGTTCAATATGTAAAAGTGTTCCTATTAATTATTATGTTTTGCAATTTTCAGCTAGACGTATTCATAAACTATTGAATAAATTCAAACAACTTTTATGATTTACACAATATTTACCATACAATATGGTTTTAAAGTAAAACAAATTATTTAATTTGTCATACATGATAAATTACAAAAACAATTTAATAAGTGAACCTTCTGTTTCAATAGTCACTTAATAGCTGGATAAAATTTATACATCTGCATAAATCCTCCTTATTTTACATTTTCTGGAATAGGCAAATAATTGCATTAACATAATTATTTAATGGATAGATATAGATATTATATCCATATATTGTAACACGCCTCCTCCTAATATATAGATATAAATTTTGTTTGCTTTCCTCTCTATGGTGACGCTTAAGTAAGGAAATGTGGGGCCAAGATAAATCTAGAATTAGCTAACGCAGATACTTTCTATGTCGTTTATAAAAAAAATCTTAAATCGGAAATCCTGGCTGATCGGTTTCGAGAATTATGGACGTTTTTCTATTGATGTTATACACCATAATGAAAGGCACAGTATATAGTTAATTGCCTGAAAACTGCCATATAATATATTATTCTAACAATAGAAACATCTTCATATATGTCCATATCTCTGAGTCTATCTGACTTTTTAAATACTTTATTACATGCATCACTTTCAAAAACATCGCTGTGAACATTTTTTAAAATTAAGTTTAGTTTTCTTGGATAAAGCTTTTTTATTGACTGACAGGGGATCTAATCATTGCTAAAACAAATAATAGACAAAGTCTTCTAGGACGTAAATTTCAGTAAATACGCACATTTATAAAACGTAAACATTATCGACTTCATCGAAAAGGGGAAGATTGTGATGTGACATTGTTTATTCAATTTTTTGTCTTTTCCCGTGTTACTGTTTACAATTTCTGTGTTATCAGACATATTTGAGGTATCATCAACATTCAAACTCGTTGCAGAAGTTGATCTACCTCTCAAATCATTTAAGGAGATAAAAAAATATAGACAAAAATGTTGATGTTGCTGTTTATTGTCCATTTACAATCAGCAAAAGTTTAAGATCTACAATAAACTGAAAACTTTTATTTAAAAACTTAAAACTTAATTTTATATAAACTTTTTTTATTACAAGAACTACATAAAAAATATAAATTTATTTACACTAGATATCTTATTATTTTTACTCAAACTACCACTTTCAGAATAAAGTTTTATTGTTTTTAATTCATTCAATATTCGAAGTTTTTCGAATAATTTTCATCATTATAATCCAGTTATATGTAGTTTTCTTTATTCAAAAATTATTCATCTAAAATAATGAATAAAGAAAACTAAATATACCTGGATATCAACAGTAAAAAAAAAAGATATAACTAATTTAAAAAACAACTTTGGCCACTATCAACCATCACTTTGATAAAAAAATTCCTTATTGACTTTCTACTTTAATTGACTATGTCGAAATGTTTTCAGCATTAGCATAAAGGACAGGTCATAGTTACTTTTCTGTTGTAGTTTCACAATCAAATTCGTAAACGTCTGTATGGTTAACATTTTTCAATACGTCAGATTTTTTTTACATATGCTGTTGATAATTTTTCAGAAAAGACTTTTTCCCAACATTGCACCTTAAGTAATTAGTAATTTTTTTCATTTCATTTTGTGAAGCTCCTAATTTGGCTCGAAGATAATCCAAGTTTTCTTCATAAAAGATAACGTTTTTTTTTTTCAATTTTATTTATTGGGATCTTCGCATTTTACGTCCCGGTACTCGAATTTACATCAATATTCAGGTTTTCCAATTACATTAAGACTAGATCTACATTATTTTTTTTATTTATTACAGATGTTTAATGTTGGATATTTTTAGAAATTTTTTCAACTATTTTATCACATTTTTCTTATAATTTTTTCAAACATCAGTTTTACCTCTGACGATTTCTAGTGACGTATGTAAAAAATTATGAAATTTCATTAATAATAGCCCCTTAAAACTACCTTTATATAATCTACTCGTCATGCTGGTATCGACAAAATATAATTAATATTAATATGTGAATACAATTTCGCTGATGAAGACCTTTTTTTACCACCCCCTAAAAAATTCTACTCATGTTAGTGAAATTCTCAATTCTTTTGTTGGAAAAACTTGATTATCTACAAATTATACGTTCATCCCATATTTCATAAGAAATATATTATTATTAACAGTAATGTATATACAAAGTTTTAATGACCAGAACAAATTGTAACCACTCTTATAGCCATTTATTTATACGAACCATGCGAAATATTACATGTTATAAGCCTATAAATTTAAATTTTCTAACGTTTTTGGGTTAATTGACCTTTCATTATAAAGGTAAATTTAATACTACCATATATAAACAATTTAAATGATTGGACTGATTTCTAATGAATACCTCCAGTCATAATTTATAACGTATAATTTTTGGGTTAGCATTAAATGTAAGTATGAAATTATAGAACTTTAATTATAAAGATCTATATATCTGTTCTCAAATCTGGCATTTCTGTCTCCACTGGTTCACTTTATTTTCAAGATGTTGTACTTTGTAGCGCTCAGCTGATAGTTTGTACATTATAGCAATAATATTAATAAAAATTATATAATTTTTTATAACATTAATTATTGTCAGATGTAACTTGTGTCAATTTGTAAAGAATGCATTTTATGCATTGCGTTCTTCCGTAAGAGATTCAGTTGAATAGCTTGTAAACGATATCCATCGTGACAACCACGACTTCCCTTTTTCGGACAATAATACAAACTAATTATTAAAGAATAAAATTATAAATATAACTTTCACTCTTTTGTGAAAATCATGTCATTGAATTTTTTTCATTTACTTGTATTCTCCAGACTTTAAGCCAATTACCAACTTCATTCAAGTGTTTTATAGATTATATGATACTGATTTGCTGATAAGATGAGATGTGAGTAATATTATATCATCTGCGTACATACTTATGATAACATTTTTGGTTGTTGAAATGTTAAATGCATACAGAATATAAAGAATTGGACTTAAGACTCCTTTTTGCGCTACTTCTACCTTTTTTTATAATTATTAATGATTCCTGCGACTATTTTAAACTTTGTCAAAAGCTTAAAATATCTTAAAATAATTTATGTCCAGAACTACAACGGAGCAGAACATTTTATCTTCTAGAGCTTCGCGTATTTGAACGATATGAGTAGATTAAAGGTCGCATCAACCGAGATTCCTTGTATGTACGTATGTCTATCGATAAGGCAGGCTCCCCTATTACAATTATAACGCTGGTTGGTTGGTATTTCTTTCCTGATGGATAAATATCTGCGTTATTATTTTTATAATATTTCTCAGATCGGAGAGTAAACGTCTCTCCTGTGAGCATTAGTGTTACAGAGGAAACATAGGGAAAGGCAAAAACAGATAAATAAACCGATTTCTCCGTTAACACACTTTTGTTATTAAACTTTCGTCCGGCGCAATCACACCAAGGTTCAAATTACGCGATGTCGGCGCATATGCGCCTCAGCACAATCGCAGCACGGATCAGCTTCGTCACACACGCACTCACACACACGCACGCGGTCCGCGCCTTCTCCTCGCGGACGGCCTTCGCTCGGCTAATGCGGATTAGAACACTCACGGAATTGCGCATCGCGCTAACCCAGTGACAGCATCCGCTGCCGTGTGTATCACAATTAAGCAGTTCATACGGACTTATTCTGTATCCTGTAGCGCACTGGAATGCTGTTCACTAACACGTAGGTATCAGACCTTTACATGCCCGGGTGCTTGGGCAAAACTTCCTTCCGACGTTGCTCTCCCAGTGTCATTCCTATCTTGCTCCTTGACGTTTCTCTCTCTCTCTCTCTCTCCGCTACTTATCTCACTTCGCAGTTCATTCACACTTGCGAGTCGCCTCCTTTGTTTCCTCACGACGAGTTCCTTATCTCATCCTTTTCTGATGATGGCTTCTCTAATCGACGGGCAAACAAGAAAATCGGCTGGTAAGAACTATTCTTACAAAAAGAGTGCATCACCCCTGACTGCGAGAAGCATCAGGTGAAATACAGGCTAGAGCGTGGCCAGCACCGACTAGGAGAAGTGGAACCGAGGACCGAGGACAATGCAGCACGTGGGAGCGAGACAAAACCTTGCCATTTTGGTCAAGAAAGCCTCCTCTTTATATTGTCGCGCAAATCCAAAATGAGGCTTAGAGCTAGCCGATTCTACCGCGGCTCGATGAGCGAATATCTCGAGGAAAACGCAGACGTCAGCTTGAGTATATGTATGTGTACGAGTATGTGTATGTATGAATAGTGTCGCAAAAAAATGCCACGTCGTGCTCACGCCGGCATCGTATAAATAAAACCGTAGTATGATTACGCCGGTTCTTTGTATTTCATACCAAATATAATATATAATAAAGATACCAAATATATAATAAAGATAATAAATACCAGTTAATAAAGATTTCATTATTTTATTAGCTAGTATTGTGCCTACGGAAAGGACATTTGCTTCCCGTTTTTGACAAATAAATAAATATAAAAATAATGGCTTGAAACAAGTTTGTTTTTTCGATTACAAGATTTAGTCTTGCGTGTACGAGTTATTCAAAAAAATGTTGAGATATCAGAAGAGGGTATTTGTGTCGAAGTCAATTAGGTCTGATAGTTTTGTATGATCTGTTATCCAGTAAATTAGTCTCTTATTGATATTGATTTGTAGTTATTATTTTTCATAGCCACGAGTAATAAATTGGTCGTTAAGAGTATCGAACAAAAGGGAAAAAAATTCGTTGTTGATACAGTGGTTCTTCGGGATAAAATTTTTTATTGTAGATTTTTTCATGCTGAACATCCCTTGTAACTTTCTAGGTGCTACTCGAGCAGTTAGCGCATTTCATTTGTTTAATGTCTTTTTTCTAGATACAATCTCTTGTTCTATAATGTTTAGCGTATTTAACGCACACTAGAGTTTTATCGCAGTAATTGAAAAATTACATAAACATACTAGGACATAAAAATGTGTTCTAGTGCCTGACAGTTTAAGCATTGTACTATCTCACGTTTTATACGCAGTGGTTTGAATGATTAAACCACTTCGTTTATGAAAAGTTTTACTGATAAACCGAAACCACCGATAAGTGAATTAGCCTTCTCTAAAAAACTAAAAACAGATCGTCTTAACAATACCGCATGACCCTGCGCTAATGAAATTTTCCAGATGCGTAAAGTTGCAACAATTATCTGTTTCGGTTGCGACAAATCACACAACGCATATTGATGTAAAATATCTGCTAAACATTTGTATAAAGCAACAATATTGATTATTATAAGCACCATTATTATTTATTGTTAATTTACGTTATTTACAAACTAATTCCTAAATTTGTAATGGCCGCAATTTGTTTTCTATAATCTACAATTGTAAACAAATTTAATGTCGAGGTATATATATTTATATTTATATATACGTGTATAGGAGAGAACACAAGAAAATGTAACACTATGTATAGGAGCAATCGGCTTTTGTTTTTTTTTTATGGAACTATACGCGTGCGCAGTGTAACTGCCATCTCTTTTTGAAAGACAAGGAAACAACCTAGTGTCCGTTTAACTTTTCATGAAATTTTTATTACTTTTCTCCAAAATAAGAGAAAACGGAGTTGCTGAAAGGAATTTTTTGGAAAGTTGAAACCCAAAAATTCCATCTTTTAATCTATAAGTAGATGTGACACAAAGCATGGTCTCGTGGAAAACCCATAAAACTAGGATAAATGTCTGTCGTAGAAATGAAAGGAGAGAAAAGGAAAAAACACTAACATGTCACGTTTTCTCTTCTTTTGTTAGCTTAGGGAACACGCACTAAGCTCGTAAAAATCCTGGAAGGCCTAGTGTGGGTGTATCTTTTTTAGAGAAACGCATTTTCTTTCCCTATATTTCGTGCGGAGCCGTTAAAAAATACTTTTCGCCGAATTTTAATTTCAGATATATATAAATATATATATATATATGTGTGTAGATTTATTATTTAATCTACTAATTAGATTTATGTAGATTTATCGTCTACAGTATTATCATATTTAGACTTTTTCATCGAATGTAGATCCGGTGCTTCTAAAAGTGAGTGCTATTTACATTCAAATAATTCCTTTGAATCAAATCGTGGCTAAGGTCTCCCTGGCATACGCCTATTAAAGAGCTGTACGAGAAAATCATCTTACTACTTTCTTCTCTGTACGACCTATCCTGAGTAGGATAATATTATAAAAATAAACCGATTGATTACCCAGGTCAATCTTATTATTATAATCTCCACAGAAATTTTAAGGATGTATAGAAATTTTAAGTAATCCTTTGTTATTCTCACATTTTTATGCCTAAAACTTTCGCCTTACTAGCCGGGGTGTGTGTTGGTTGCGGAAAAAAGGAAGAAAGAAAGAGCTTTGCTCCGATGTCGTGCGACAATTATACCTATTTCTCCTTGACTGACTAAGAGTTTTAGAAATATTAGAAGTAAATCTCTATGGTCAGAAATACACTCTTAATCTAATTAGCTCTCTAATATCTGCTGGATGTTACACGTGGTCTATGATTTTAAGCTTTAAAACTTTAATATAGGTTAATAAAATATATAAACACATTTGAAGTCATTGGTAATAATATTATCATTATTAATTTTTTATTAAAAAAAAAACTATCGATGGGAAAATCAATAAAAAATATGGTTGGATTGGGCAGTTAAAGAGCGATCGAATGGTTTATTTTACAGAAATTATGCAGGCCAGTCCGAGGAGTGCGTTTGGGTATTTTAACATTTTGTTTGTGCGCACAGAAATTCGAGGTTTTATTTTCCATTTATGTATTTTTCGGTTAGTGACGGATTAATTCGTATATGGCCAGTGGTTGATAATTTACCGTCTTGTTCGAGATTTAGACCAGAAAGCTTATTATTTAGTTGAACGTCGAACGATTTTGGGACACATATGGTTGGTGCAGCGTGAGAGTGAATTTTCCCTAACTTCCTCTAATATTCATTTGTTTGTTACAAAAATTCAGACATAGTATTATACAGTATTATACATAGTAAAATTCAGACATACATGCAAACAGACGTATTTTTTAGTGATGTTACTGTTAAAAATTGAAGCGAAATTTCGACGTAGTGATTTATATTTTAATTTAAATGTAACTAATAAATAGTGTGAGAAATAGTGTATAAAAGTATTGTTTTTAATTCCTTAATAATTATTTTGTATTATTATTTCAGAACAATAATCTTATTAAGGATGCTTTATACCTTCGGATAAAGTCCTAATTAACGGTGGTTCTATTATAAAAGTAGCGAGTTACAGTACAAATTATTTCATACAGTAAAACTGTATAACCGATAATACATGTACGAATAATACATGATATAAGAGATAAATGCTTCTATCACTTTAGAAATTAGAAGTAATGGGTTGAGCGATAGAGCAAAGTGAAGAATGGAGAAAGTACATCTACATTTTAGATCGCTAAGAGCATGTACCGTACATAGGTCATGGAACCTCGAGCTGTATTTTTTCAATATTACGATCATCGCTAGATTTAATGCACAGATTTGGAGTGCAACTCTCGCTTCCAACTTTTTTATTTTCTCTACTTTCTACTTTTTTCTTTCCTTCTATGTAAGTTTATGAAATGATAAATAAAATTAATACTAAAATATTTGTATACACAAAATGACTAATCTAGACGAATGGTTTCATGAAAGTATAAAAACCGTTATACTTAAAGATATAGAAGAATTTCAAGACCGGGATTCCGGTTGGTCAATAAAATATATCGTTAGTCTTACAGTTAATTTAAATAAACACAATCCTCTAAAACCGTCGTCATATATTCCATTTATAATAACGTGTGATAACTAATAAAAAAGCATGTGTCAATGTCAAAAACACAGATGATCAATGTTTCAAGTGGGCTATATACCATGTATCTATCCATCTAACGGCAATGCTGATAGAGTAACTCAGTATCTACCTTATGAAAATGAACTAAATTTTGAAGGAATAAGCTTCCCCGGTCAAAATAAAAATATTTATAAATTTGAAAAATTCCTTTTCCTTGTGTTTTTTTTGGAGAGGTAAAATAGCTACTTTTGTTTCTTTTCCTTGGAATTGTGATTCTATGTAAAGGTTTCAAGAGTAACTATTAATATGGAAGTACCTCACAGATGATAGCGAAGGTTGGGGCTCTCATTATACCGTATAAAAAAAAACTAGTGGTATTAAGGAGTAAAGGAAAGAAGTAGATAGTGGGAGGCGGTTTCGTCGGCTCGGGAAACCTAGTATTAAAAGTGAGCGTTAAGCCGCTTCAAACGTCATTCTGTTGTGAGAATCGACTGTCAATAGTGTCCTTCTCTCCTCTTTTTCCGTTCTTGAAACTAAAGCTAAAGAACTAAACCAAGATAGTCTTTGAAATGTTAAATCGAATTTCAATGAGGTCTTTTGAACCACTTCCTGAGAAAACCTTTCATGAGCTTAATGAAAATCAGTATTATTTAATAACAAGTCTGAAAGAAGAAGACTCGGATTATTCTAGAGCTTAACTGTGAATACCGAATTATTTTATCAAATCGTGTTTCAAGAGCTATAACTAGACACTACAATCTATATCTTCAGCTTTCTGAGAAAATACAACGTTACTCATTATATATAGAATATTATGGGTGTGATAGATTTCAATTTAGCGATTGATTTTTTGTACAAAATAATATATTTATTGAAATAAAGATTACATGTATAAGATAATTCATGTTGTATTTCATTTATTTTGAGGTAAAATTTAACATGAGTGAATCATTCGAGGACTATATAAGTTTTTTTTTATACAAGCTTCCAACAGTCTTGTTGGTCTCATACGTGGTAACATTTAATTTTCAATTAAGATAACTTAAAAAAAAAAATTTAATATTTTGTGGAGAGGTAAATAAGTCACGGATGTTTCTATTAAAGCAGGTTGTTTTATGTTTTGTACAGGCTTCAACCTGTCTTAATGGACTCAAGTGGCGATGACTAAATGGAAGTACCTCACAGGATGAGAGCGAAGGTTGGGGCTCTCATTCATTTTCAGTCTTCTCAATTAATGAATTATGAGAATTGTCGAATCCTAACCATTTTACATAAAGTTGATTGCCTCGTTTCCTTAACAATTTTTCAACGAGGTATATGTGAGGATACATTGCCTTCTGTAGTTATTGTTCATGGAAACAACAAGAAATAGGTTTATCATTATAGTCTTGTAGAAGATATGTTAAAGGTCGTGTTTTCAAAATTCTCTTAATAGTGAATATATCTGTAGACCAATTAGACGTATATCCTTTTTTAAAAACGTGTTTAGATTCGCTTACTCGCACACTATCGCCTACTAGAAATTTCGGTTTTACGAATGCACGGTATTCTTAAAAAAATCGTCTTAGTATCTCAATTTCATTATCTTTAGTTACGTCCCTAGGCTTTATATTTATATTTCGATATATTCTATTATTGTAAGATTCTAGTAAATTACGAAGCATATAAATCTGTTTATAATTTCCTCGCAGGCTAAATTTCAACCACATAATACTTTTGAGTGTTCAATTAAAACTTTCACAAATAGATGCTTTAAGATTACTGAAGGTAGATGTTTTAACTTGTGAAACCGTTGCCTTAGATGGCATCGATTTAATTTTCTATTGCTTTAAACACTTGATATTAATTAAAGAATTATTATGGATGAAATGATTAGACACGCGCACATAATGTGAAAAAGCCTATAACGGCATAAAAAACCCAATTTATTGAAATGCACTCAACACGAATGGAAGGTACAATGAATAGCACGTTTGCTAGGTTTGTTATATCGCACGCGGTTTACAATAAATTTTTCAACCGAGTGACAATGACTTAATTTATCACACATGTAACACATTCACAGAGATTAGAAGTGCTTCTCATTGAGAAAGCACCGGTGTTGTTACAATAACGAACACCTTTAATCTGGCAATTTTCTCATTCAGTGAATACACGTGCTGTCACAATGACGAAAACTAAAAGGTTGTTTTTTCTCATTAAGAGAACATAGACGTTGTGACAAGGGACAACGCCTATGAGAATTTTAACACTCAACACGTGCACACTAATTTACACCAATTACACTCGTTCATGCACATGCAAAGAAAAGGGCAGAAAATTGCGAAAATATAAACTTTCTAATATGTAGCCCGTTATTCCGAGACTAGATATAATTACTAAAATTAAGGATAACAAAGATAAAAGAAAAGAAGAAAGGATGCAGCACGAGACATGCACACGTGTTAATACAAAAGGCAAAGGCGCGCTACTGACTTGAAGAGAGTTCGAGTATGCGCGTCGACATGCATACCCTTTTGACGCATTGTGACGATTGACCGTTTTTTATGTGAATTAAAAGTTATGGACAGCGTTAATACAATTACTCTTATTCATGCGTGCGCACTCACTCTATTCAAGCGCTTTTGCGACGCAACAGTAGAATATAGATTTATCTTGAATGAAGACATTAAATTTTGGAAATTTGAATTGTAAAACTCTTTTCTTCTATCAACTTGAAGATTTTTAGAAACGCGTCCTTTTTTCAACACTGACTTCATTGCACTAGCGACAGCTAGACTAGTCTTTTGTTTTACTGGAACCGCCCAAGCGTATTTCGAAAATGTATCGATTATAGTTAATAGACAACGAAAACCTTTATTTTCTCTCGAATAGCTTTGCATTTCTACAAGATCAACTTGCCATGTCTCATCTACTACACGTATATCAAACTTTCGACGCGTATAGTTGCTTTATGATGGTTTGTGTGCTACTACTTCTTTTTTATCTTTCATTTTTATCTTTCACGCTGTAATATATATATATTTTACAATTTTGTGGATCTTGTAATGCTTTCTTGGAATATTGTTTAGTAAGATTATAATTTTGTATTCCACCTGTGTGATTGCGCTTTTAATATTTTTAATTTCAGCCTTATCAACTGACAAAGAAAGTCTGCGTTATTGGCTTAAATAGGATAGGTAACGTTGGTAATTCTTTTATTATCAGCGTCAAATTGACCATCCGATATGATTTTAAACCCTATACCAGGAGGATCACGAGAACCCTCCTTATTGTACAACTTTTGACCAAACAAATCAACACTCATTTTAATACTGATAAGTTAAATATTTAAATTCTTATTATATATAACCAGATTCTCTAAGCTCTTCGATAATGGAATGAATTTCATTAACGTGACTAGAATTACCAGCCGCTTGTTTAGATATGAGTAACCTTAGTTGATCAACAAGCTCGTTTGGATTACCCCAGTATATATAGTCGAATGATGTTTCTTTTCTAGCTATTTTATAGTTTGATGGTAAAAAACCACTTTCACCAATAGACTTTTGTTTTTTACTTTTATTGAGAGTTAAGTATTATAATAAATGTGGTTCAATGAAAAGTTTAAACTTTCTTAAATTCTTATTGCGATATTCACAAACAGTCTGATATTTTTTTTTATGAGCATTTGTCTTTTCGAGAATTGTCATATAATGGTCTTGATTCGAGGCGCTAATCAGTTTAAAATAAGGTTCTCTATGAAAGAGAAGTTTCATTAAACCACATGTCTTGACGAATGCTTTATCATTAACTATCACCTTATCATCTTTAAATTGTATAGGACAATTTCCAATCATAAATGTATTATCTACTAAACGAACACCAAATATTTTATCCAAATTATTATTCTCTTTATTATATACAAGGCTAACGTAGTCTCCTACAATAGGATCTTTTAAAAGTTCAAGTGATGTCTTTTCCACAAAGCTAGCTTCATTCTCTTCATCAGTCATATATTCGATTTCATCATCATCATTAATAGTAGTTTCAAACGTAGTTTCAAGCAGTTGAATTGTTATTTCAAACTCATTGATTGTACTATTGAAATAATTGGAATTATCCATTATTTCATTGTTATCGGTAGTAACAGACGGTTTGTTTGATATATTTCCAAAAGTAATTCTAGTAATTTTATTTTTCTTTTGTGTTCCATTCGTTTGTAAATCGCTATTATTGTTTTGTTTATAGATGCTACTACAAACTTTTCTAAAGGCTCGACTATAGGTTTAAACGTTTCATCAAAAGTCTTTTCTAAAATAATTTGGCCTCATTTCAATAGTTGATGTTTACGTATATCTGCATTGCGAGCTTCAGTCAATTGCTGAAGGATCTTTTTTTCTTGTATAAAATCAGTCATGTTGTCACTTTCAGTTACAAACACGAAATAACCTATAATTTACTCACTACATGATATTGTGACGGAGCTTCTGGCCGTTGGCCGGAGCTCGTTAATGACAACAAGCTTACGATTAGGACTTGTTTATTTTTCGAGGTCGTTCCGAAGGTCAGCTTGCCGTGTATGGCATAGCATGAGTGTGAGAGAGAGAGAGAGGTACGTGACACTCGCCGACAATCAGTTGGTCTTCAGCCTCTGAACCGAGCACTCGTTTTGCTGAAAGTTTTTCTTTGAGTTTTCTTGGTTTGGTGTGTGAGAGTGTGGTTTGTGCAAGTGAGTGCGATTCCAGGTCCAGCTGTTCGGTGAGTGTTTTAAATTGTTCTCTCTCTCTCCCTCCTTGCATAGAGTTTTGCTTGTTTTTTTTTATTTTTGTTATCTGCACGCACAGAGCTTCGTTCCGTATTCCTGGCTATTGAGCCGGAGCTTTACGAAGGCTGTTGCAATTTAAATAAATTATTTCGCCGCTTACGGTAATTTTTGTTTGTTTCTTTTGCGCTGCGCTCCCTTCATGATTGGGATTGTTTATTTCGTTTGCGCGTCATAGGTTTAGCTATTTTATTTATTGGATGTAACTAATTATAGATTACGGTTGATTATGTTCTGCGAATAAAGTTTCTTTTTGTTGTTAAACCGAGTGTTCGCGGTTTTATTCATCGGCTGCCTACTCACCTGTCCTTGACCTCTCAAGGTCATCGCGACCTTAACACGCATTAGGCCATCATTGCGCCTCTTACTTCTCCCCTTTAATATTAACAATTTGATTTCGTTCGTCTGTTTTTTTTATTTATTTAAATTTTCAACGCGACCGGAGGTGACTACCCTTGATTAACAAGGTAAGTTTTCCTCCCTTAGCTCAAGTCTACAATTCGCGTTGCAATATTTATAGCAAAAGAATCGAAACCTTTTCTATATCTACCATGATTTATAGATCTATCTGTATCGATAACTAGAAGACCATGATGATCGTCTCTCCAACATTTCGAACAAATCTCTTTAAACTGCTCTAAACTCATATCGGAGTTACATGATTATTATAAATATGTTTAATGTTAATATCATCTTGTCGAAATAATACTAGTAAATTCACATTATCTCTAATAAGATGTTTTGGAATGCGTGCATACGACTGACAAAGATAAAAACTATCTACGTTTTTATAACTTCCCATATAAAAGAATGCTCTCACGTTATATTGCTTCTCTGTGGCTATATCATCAAAAATCATAATGAAATTCGGTCGCGCATTATCAGATGAAACAACTGATTTATGCTCACTAAAGGCATAATATTGAACCTCATCAATGGGTTCTAATAAATCTTTTAAAAATTTATATTTAGGTTGGTTAAGTGATTTAGAATAGACGTATACGTTTTCAAATCTAAGACTTAATTAAAATGAGTGATTAATGTTAGTAAACAATTGGTTTTTCCACAATTAGTATTTTTCATTAATCACAATTAATGATTATATTCAATATTCCACCTTATATAAGACTCTTTTTTCAACTATATCGTTGCCGAGTAATCATACGTCAATGACAGATTGTATGATAATGAATTGGAAAAATATATAAACTGTTCTTATATAGTTGAGAGTTCATTTAGTATTGTTAAATCAATTAAACAACGTGGATTTTAAGGAGAAGTCGCTTAAACTACCAGTCATAAATTTTGATGGAATAGTAGAGACTGATAAGCGAGAAAAGAGATATGGTGAACTATTACCTGACATTATACGTACAGTTTTCTGCGGACCTAGTAATTGTGGAAAAACCAATTGTTTACTAACAAATCACTCATCCTAATTAAGTCTTAGATTTGAAAACGTATACGTCTATTAAAAATCACTTAACCAACCTAAATGTAACGTCCAATGGATATTACAGACTAGTTTTATTAAAGAGTGTATTTTTGGTCGTAGAGTTTTACCTCTAATAACCAAGAAATCAATTTGTCTAGTTACGTAAATTATCCTACCCGGGATAGATTATGGATAGAAAGGAATGGTAAGGCGATTCTCTCGTACTGCACTATAATAGGCGCACGCCAGAGAGACCTTAGCCAGGATTTCGTTTGAAGGTATTATTTTGAATGTAGATAGTACTCGGTTTGACAAGCACCCGATCTACATTCGATGGAAAATCTAATTATGTTACTACAAAGCGATAGAGAAGAAATAGAATGAGTTCAAAGTATGATATTTTATTGTTTTGACTTACTACTTTTTAGATGATCTCTCTCCCTTACAAGTCAGAGTTGGATTTAATTTTGAGGCTAGATTCGAACTGTCTGTACAACTGCGCGCGGGCCATTTTATAGCCCTACTCTTAGTGTTTTCCGGGTCCCTTTTCCGATTAGGCCAATGAGGGAAAAGATAATTTCCTTCGTTAGCCTGATTGGAAGAACCTTGGCGTGGGCGGATAGATAAGTGGTACATTCTTCTTTTAAGAGATGTCGCGTACAGTATTGTTTGGAGAAAATTAATTGTATTTAATAGTTTAACTAATTAATTGAATAGTTTTAACGGATGAATTTGACAGGAGAGAGAGATATCCATTGTTTACAATCTATCGACTTAAGTTTATTATAAAAATAGTAGCGAGACTATAATAAATGTTGGCTTGTTTAGTCGTAATTTCTTGTTTTGTCTATGGGCTTTAAGAGATTTAGTTTATGGCTATTACAAATATAACGATGGATTACAATGTTGATAAACATTAGTGACCATTATTAATATTATTAGTTCATACAATTGTCTATCGGATGTTGCATCAATATGCGTTGTGTGATTTTAGTCGCAGCTGGAAAGATAATTTTTACGACTCTATGCGTCTGGGAAATTTCATTAGCGCGGGACCATGGCGTATCATCAAGAGGGTCCGTTTTACGAGTTTTCGGAGAAAACTAGCTTGCTTATCGGAGGGTATGTTTTTTCTGTGAGACTTTTCATAACCGAGCGGTTCTATTTAGACTTTTCTCACGCTCAGAAATTATAAACAGTCATAGTAAACATGTGACGCCGGAAAATAGACATAAACGATAGAGGTCTATGACCTCATAAAAACTACATTTTATTTCTACCACGTGCTTAGTATCAGCGGACGTCACACGTAAGCTACGGACAAGTTTGCTTATAATATCATGAAAGATCTCGGTTATATGGCAGTGACAGCTGGTGATTCACAATTTTCATATTTTATATCAAAATTATTAATTTATATATTATAATTAGTTATATTATATTACGCATTATTAAATGTGTTCCAGTAGAAATAGTAGTGCAGCATCGGGAACACTGTTACGCAGAATTTGCGGTGTTCAAGCTGAACAAAATCTACTTTATGACACCAAGGACCCAGATCCTTAATGAAAAAGGTACACTGATAGAGTGTAATGCCCTACTCCTTTCCTATTACTTCTTAGGTAATGGCTGGTACAAGATTATGCCACGACAAAGCTATTAGGAGCGCTCTGTAGTTCTTTAGCACATCTATTAATCAGTCTCGGGGCAAATTCAACCACAATTCCAACACAAGAATTAGAGTTGAGATCAATGTAAAATTTAACCCCAATAGTGACAAACCCAACGATATATACAAATAACTAAGTATCTTTTTCTCTACGTCTTGCTAGAACTATTTTTCTAATCAATTAATTAGTTAAGTTTGATCATCAATTTCATAAAACGATACAATATTTAACAACTCTTAAAGGAAAAATGCACCATCTTTCCGTCCGCCCACGCTCGGTTTCCTCTAATTAGGCTACCGAAGGAAATCTTTCCTTCCCTCATTGACCTAATCGGAAAATGGCCCTGGAAAAACTAGAGAGTAGGGAGCGGCGATCGAGGTTATGAGTTAACACACTAGAAATAGAAGTTTAGTTCGTATCCAGCTTTTAAAATGTACTTTAAAAACTATCTAATTAAGAGGGAGAGAGATCACCAAAAAACCGAGTAAATACAGTAAATGCAACTCTACTCTTTGATTCTAACCTCTCTAGTAGCTCTTTGAAATTATTTAGCATATCTATCGAGCATTCACTAGGTGCTTGTTAAACTAAGTACTATCTGCTTTCAAACATTCCTTCTAAAAACCAATCCTAGATAAGGTCTCTCTGAAATGCATCTTCATATAGAGCTGTACGAGAGAATCGCTTTATCACTCCTTTCTCACCGAAATCTATCCTGTGTATGTTAACTTTAAAACAAATCGATTGATTTTCCCGGTTATTAGAGTTACAACTCTACGACCAAAAGCACACTATAATATTTTTATGTAATATCTGCTGGATGTTACAATGAAGAAATTTATATGCTAATCTTTTTTAATTCAACCCCAATGTATTTTTTGCTCTTAATTATATATTCGAAACCAATGGATAAATTCCTTTGGTACAGCTATTTCAATTAAACTGAACTGAAAAATATAAAATATACATTGAGAAGACTGCTGCCATTCTTTATGTATAATAGATAGATCTGTTGAAAAAATTATTCATAGAATCGAAACGATTTTATATTAAAAATGTAAAAAATTATAGCCTGAGTGTTGATATCTTCATATTTATCATCGTGTTTATTAATGTTATTACTTACAGGACATAAAATATTTATAAAATAATTTAAAAATATTTCATGAATGGATGGAAATAATACCGGAATATCAAACAAATATGTCTAAAGTATGGGAATGTCCGCGACAAAAACTGCTTCAAAAGATTTCACAAAATATTTCTGGTCAGTTTTGTGAAACATGTCATACAGATTCCGTAAATGTTTTTAAACATTTTTATTGCCATGATTAGAAATATTTATAAAATGTATCCTAAACATTCTTTGGTAATCTTCCCGACAATATATTTCTAAGATCTTACAAAGATTTTATAATTAAAGATAGAAAGTCATAGATGTTGTAAATGTCATTTCCTATCTTCACTATTCACGCAAACCATTTGATCCTGAGGTAGATATCTCATTTTCTTAAGATGTTGATACCATTTTTCAATGAATCATCCGCTCTATTATAATAATCAATTGAATCAGAGCATCAATCCATAAATGTGCAACGTGAAATGCCCTAGTTCTATTAGAGGAGGGAAATCTTACCTTTGATATCAAGGGCAGTCCCTTCAATCGCGCTGAAATTAAGATTCGCGAAAGTTAAACGACGCAATAAACAATTGAAGGGAATATAAGAAGCGCACTTATGGCCTGACATGCGTCAGGATACCAATGACCTTGAAATGTCGAGGACAGGTGAATGGGCAGGCGTTAAAATAATCAGACGCGCGTAATAATAATAGAAAGAAAATTTATTAGCGGTTACGTGACATAAGTAAAGAAAGGTTTTAAAGGCGCAACAAAAGAAAAATAAACAATTGATGACGGCGAATTGGCGACAATTTGCGTTAGCGCATTAAATAAAAATAACGGCCGTCATGAGGCTCCGGCTATTTAGCCAGGAGGTCCAAACGAGGCCCAACGCGCGCAATTAACAACAAAAAAAAGGAAAATAACTAAAAGAAAATGCACGGAGGGAGAGAGAGAAAACAATGCCACTCACCGATCTGCAGTATCCAAGCTAAAAACCAACACACGAAGAAAACCTAGCCATCATTTACTGATTCGCGATACTTTTTCAATATGTACTGTCGGTGAGTGTCACTTACCTCTCTGTCTCCCTCTTCGTAATGCCAAACAAGGCAAACTTAATGTTCCAAGGTCGTTGACCTCGGAAACGTAAACATGCCCTAATCACGAGCTGTTGTTATTGACGAGCTCCGGCCGACGGCCAGGTGCTCCGTCACAAATGGAAGATAGAAAATAAGTATTAAACAATATGTATTATTATTAAATTAAAACAAATATTCCTTTGATATATTCAAGAAGAATGAAATTTAAAAAACGTTAATTTATAAGTAGTACCATACATTGACTTTTGAAATTATAATCTCCATTTTCAAAAGATGTCCAAAATTATTCAATATCATTACTGCAAAAGGTTGTAGTCATTATTTAGAAAATATATTTTTAAAGATCGTACATTATAGGTTTTTAATAATAATTAGGAAATGCTCTTTGAAATTTATCTCATTAGCGTACAGTAGCATTTTTAGTGAAAGATTTTATGAAAGTAAAATTCAAGCTATCATCGAAACATGAACGAAATCTTATAGAAATGTAAAAGATTATAGTCAGTGATTGGAAAATGTGTGCAACGCGAATAGCCCTATAGACTATTAAGGGAGGGAAACTTACCTTGTAAATGAAGGTCAATCACCTCCGGTCGCGTCGAATTCAAATATTAACGGTCCAACTATCGCAAATAAAATACGAAAAATAAGAAAAGGGGAAGGTAAGAGGCGCGCTTACGGCCTAATATGCGCCAGGATGTAATGACCTTGAAAGGTCAAGGACAGGTGAGTTGGCAGGCGTTTAAAATAATTGGACGCGCGAAATAATGTTAAAAAACAAAATTTATTAACGGCTATTAACAAAGGAAATTCTAAATTTTAAAGGCGCAACAAAAGAAAATTAGACAACTGATGACGGCGAATCGGCGACAAACCGCGTAACTAATTAAATAAATTAACGGCCGTCGTAAGGCTCCGGCTAATTAGCCAGGAGGTCCGAACGAGGCCCGGCGCACGCAATTACGCGAACAAAATAAAACAAAAAAAGAAAAAATGCACGGAGGGAGAGAGAGAGAGAGAAAAGAGAGAACACTCACCGATTAGCTGGACCTGGTGCACACCTCGAAACACAACCACACATTTGACACCTCACAAAACCAAGAAAAAAACCCAAAAGAAAAACTTTAATCGTCCAGCTCAGAGGCTAAAGGCCAACTGAGCTTTGGTGAGCGTCACTCATCTCTCTCTATCTCTCTCCCTCTCACCTGCCGTACACGGCAAGCCGACTTTCCGAGGTTCATGACCTCGGAAAGTAAACAAACCCGACCGTTCGCCTAATTTAAATAGACGAGCTCCGGCCAACGGCCAGGAGCTCCGTCACATGTGTAATTCAAGTTTTTAGCCAGGTTTCCAATAGGATCTTCGTAAGGTTTCTTGAAATCTAATTCGTGACCATTCAGAATTTTTTGGAAAAAATTCGTGAAAGCAAAATGCAAACGTTCGTTTTAAACGTTCGTAGAGTTATTTCTTTCAGATTTTTAAGAATAATTGGATGTATTTAAGAAAATTTTATTGAATTATTCATATAATTTCATAAATGTAATAAAAAATTTTATGGCTAATATTCCGAAATATTTTTATTAAGTATTACGTTATTTTTACAGACACCTCTTTCTGTATGATTTCAAAAGAATATTTATAAATTGCAACGCGAAAACTCTAAAAACCTAATAGAGAAGGGAAAACTTACCTTTTATCAGGGGAAGGCTCCCTCGGTTGCGCCTAAACTACCTTAACCAGCTCAGCCAACTCGCACAAAACCAAAACACCAAATTTGAGCACTCACTGACACTCTTAACCGAGAAAATCTTATCAATACCCCTCGTCTGTGGCTAAAATACACTGAGCCGATGAGTGTCACCTACTCTCCCCCCCTCTTCGCAGCGCCGAACAGTCTAAGCGAATTTTCTGATGTCAGCGACCTCGGAAACATAAACATGCCGTAATCAGGGGCTGCTAATCAATATTTAGCAATATGAGCTCCGGCCAACGACCAGGAGCTCTGTCACAAAATGTAGGAATTTTTAGCAAACTTCTAAATATTTCATGGTCCATGTACACTAATTGCCTAATTCGTAATAGCCATAACTTATTATGTAAACTGGCAATCATAGAATAAAATCAATCAATCTCCCCTAAATAACATTAAAAATAGTCAGCGAAATAGTTATTATTAAACTGTATAGTTTTAAGTCTCTTCTTATAAAGAATCAATCATCTCTCTTTCCCCACCTGACTTTCTTATTGTAGTTGTTTAATTAAGTAATTAACTGATTAATTACAACTAATAAATTCATAAAAGAAAAAGTAATATAATGTGGAAGATTTCTTAATACATTAGTTTTTCCTCCGCGTACATTAAATTTCCTCTAATTAGCCTAACGAAGGAAATTTTCTTTTCTTTCATTGGTGTAATCGGAAAAAGGCCCGTCTATAATTAGACACAGAAAAACTTGGAAGTAGGGAAACATACTCGTTTAAAATGAGCAAGTACAATGAGAAGGTAATCTAATTCTAAACTCTGTTCTCTTCTATTTTTTCTCTATTGCTTCTGAAACATAGAATAATTATACCGAGCATTAAGTATGTATTTATAAAACCGAGTACTGTCTACGCCAAAATCTAAGAAGAAAATATAAGAATAGAAAACGTACGCTACAAATTCCGTCAGAATTTATTGAATACATAGAAAATAAATACTAGAATAAGGTTAAAAGAGTTATTTATGATTTTAATAGAGTTGTAAGCTAATATAAGAATAAATTAAACTTCTTAACTCTTGTTTCTCATTATAATATATGATAAATACGGAATTGAAGCTGAATGGCAATTTTTCGCAAGTTGCTATGGAAAAAGTGCATGTGATGGACTTGGGTACAGTGAAAAGATTATCCAGGAACGCCGGTTCTCGAAATTCAAATGTATACATTTTTAGCGTAGGAATTATATCAGTGGGCACGAAAAGCTCTACCTAGTATAACTACCTAACAGGGAATTGATGGTGAAAAGATTTTCCTATTCTACAAATTATAATATTGAAAGACTACAAAATAAATTTCCGTAAATATTTTAATGTAATTTCATATAACTTGTAATACTTATTTATTCAACTTTTATGTCAAATTTTTATAACCAATTTATGAACACGTTTATGAGATGTAGTAAAATAATTATAATGATTGTAACATTATGAAATATTATATATATTAAATAATTGAGTATTTTATTATCATATTCTAATATCTCTTGAGTAATTTAACATGCTATAATTAGACTATCTATAATTAGACTCTTTATTTTTAATTACACTTAGACAATAGATTTCACGTAAACCACACATATTATCCACACTAACATGAAATATTACACTGTATCTAATTACGATTAAATTGTTTATATTTAACTAAATAAGATATTGTTTATATTAATATTATACCGATTACTTAATATATAGCCCATGGTTACGAACTTATAGAACTGAATTACCTGAAAAAGTTTCAGGGGAACGGAACTCTTCAGTCGGTTCGATCTTCCAAACTTGGCGCCGAAAGTAATCATCTTTTGGAAAGTCATTTTAAAAAAAATCGTACAAATGTATTTTAATTTTTTATGATTATTATGACATATATATATTGTCAAAATACATTCTTTCTCATGAATTAAAAAAAAAGTTATACAGATTTAATTATTAGTTTTCGAGTTATAATAGTTAAAATAAAAATTACTGTTTTTTTAAATTACTTATAACTTTTTAATTAATTAATATTTTAACGTCATTCTACGCATAAGTGATTCTTTCCATATCCATAAAGCCTCCATATAGGCATTCGATGTGCCAAATATAAAAAAAATCGAAGACCTTGCTCCGATTTGCCCTAAAACTAATTTGTTTTTTGTCTCAAAACATTCAATAATATTTTTCATTGCCCTGTTTGGAAAAATATGTCATCATTATATGACAAAACAAATTAATTTTAGAACAAATAGGAGCAAGGTATTCGATTTATTTTATATTTGGCACATCGAATGCCTATATGGAGGTAATCATTTGTACCAAGTTTGACGCCAAAATATTAATTAATTAAAAAGTTATAAACAATTAAACAAAAAAGTTGATTTTTTTTAACTGCTATAAATGGAAAACTATTTATCGGATCTGGATAAATTTTTGCCATTTTTATTAAAAAATTCAACTTTTATTTGAAAAATTGTTGTTGCAATCGATTACTTGGACAATTTTTTTTAAGAATCCGTAATAAAACTATAGTGAATTTTAATGGGGGCTAGGTAATGACCTTCCAAAAAAGCCCTACCTGCGGCGCTTAGCTAGAAGATCGGACCGATTGTAGCGTTCAACTACCCCGAAACTTTTCCAGGTAGTTCAGTTCTATAAGTTAGTAGCATAGACTATATATTATGTAATCGGGATGACATCAGTATAAACAATATTTTATTTACTTAAACATAAATAATTTAATCGCAATTAGATGTGTAATATGTCATATTATTTAAAAAAATATTCGTAGTTTACAAGAAATCTATTTTCCAAGTATAGTTAGAAATTAACAGCTTAGTTATAACATGTTACATTACTCAATAGATATTAGGAAAATGAAATTAAAATAGTCAATTATTTAATAATATATATATACATTTAATATTCCATATGGTAACAACCATTAAAATTATTTTACTATATCTTATAAAGGTGTTCATAAATTTATTATACAAATTTAATATAAAATTTAAATAAATAATATTAATAGTTTATAACAAATTACACTGAAGAATTTAAGTACATTTATTTTTGTGGTCTTTTAATGTTATAATCTGTAGAATAGGAAGTTCTTTTCACCATCACTTCCTTGCTGCTTTTATTTAGAGGAATAAATGCGTGATAACTGAAGGTACCATAGACACGTAATGCTGTTTTTAATAATTTTGATAAATTTTGTTGAATTTCTATGTGTTCTGCGATGGTATTGTAAGCAAATGTTATACGAGGTATAGCTTTTTGTGCCCATTGATATAATTCCTAAGCTGAATAAATGCTTAATTTCGCATACTGTCCTTCCCGGCTAATCTTTTCAATGTTCCGCCAAGTCCATCACAGGCGCTTTTTCCATGGCAACTTGCGAAAAAGTGCCATTCAGCTTCAATTCCGTATGTCTCATAATGAGAAACAAGAGTTAAAAAAATTTGACTTATTCTTATATTGACTTGTTCTCGTATCGATTTTTTATATAATCAATTAATTTTTTACGAAACAATATCACAGCATTTACATCATGTTTTATACTTTCGGAAATTACGACGAAGCTGTCTTCTTCAGTTTTTTCCTTCCCTTTTATATGCATTGCAGATGGATGAATAGTTACCTGTTTGCCGTTCCAATGACTTGCTTGGACCTGGTCTTGATATACAGTCGTATAATTCTGAGCGAAATCTCCTATGACCATTATTTCAGATTCATTATGCCGACGAGTTTTTATATAATCATTTTGACTTTTGGCAATAAAGTCATGCTCTAATAATTTACATTTAAACTGTACCTCCAGGTGGTTAAAATAGACTTTAATATTGTATGTGTGCTTTACAAGATAATACTTTTGGTTTACAATGGGTTTTAATAACCCATTGTTTACAATGAATGAAATCTATAGCATTTCTTTTTAAATAATTCTCGAACATATCTAAAATAATGGCCAATCCAGGACATTTTAAGCATTTATTAAAAAAACAATCTTCACCAGGCCTTTCACATGTCATTCTAATTAAACTATCTTTTGCTGTTTGAGATAACTCTTCATCATATTTGATCTTCAAATTCTTCATTGTCATTTTACAGTCTTCCACTAATAGTTTTGAATTTTGGTGGTGAATACAAATACAAACATTATGAACACCTTTACATTCATTCACTAAAATACACTGATCAGGTCGCAATGTACAAAAATATGTAAACTCCAGGCGAAACTTGAGTCCAATTTCAGCACAGTGTTTTTCAAACATGGTGTACACTTCTTTTAAATTAAACATAAGTAATCGCCTTTGAATTTTAACTTTATTTTCGTTATCCTTCCTCACTATTTTGGTATCGTTAGCACCTGGACACGGCCGGCTTATATCATCTTGTAAATAAAATGAGACAGCAGCACTTTTTATTTCTTCACTTTGTGACGGAGCTCCTGGCCGTTGGCCGGAGCTCGTCTGTTTAAAAGTAGGCGAACGGTTGAGTTTGTTTACTTTTCGAGGTCATGAACCTCGGAAAGTCGGCTTGCCGTGTATGGTAGGTGAGAGAGAGAGATGGAGAGAGATGGGTGACACTCGCCGAAGTTCAGTTGGCCTTTAGCCTCTGAGCTGGACGTTGATAATTTTCTTTTGGTTTTCTTTGGTTTTGTGAGGTGTCAAGTGTGGTGGTTGTGTTTCGAGGTGTGCACCAGGTCCGGATCTTCGGTGAGTGTTCTCTCGTTATCTCTCTCTCTCCCTCCGTGCATTTTCTTTTTTTTTGTTTATTTTGTATTGCGTGCGCCGGGCCTCGTTCGGACCTCCTGGCTAATTAGCTGGAGCCTTACGACGGCCGTTAAATTATATATTTAGCTGCGTGGTTTTGTCGCCGATTCGCCGTCACCGATTATTGTGTTTTCTTTTGTTGCGCCTTAAATTTTAGGACTTTCCTGTCAATAGCGTTAATAAATTTTGTTTTTTTTTACGTTATTTCGCGCGTCCAATTATTTAAACGCCTGCCAACTCACCTGTCCTTGACCTTTCAAGGTCATTACATCCTGGCGCATATTAGGCCGTAAGTGCGCCTCTTACCTTCCCCCTTTCTTTTATTTTTTTTTGCGTTTAGTTGCGGCAGTCCGACGGAAAGATTTAATTTCAACGCGACCGGAGGTGATTGACCTTCATCTGCAAGGTAAGTTGCCCTCCCTTGGTAGCTTTAGGGCTATTTCGCGTTGCATGGCATCCCTTGTGGGGAACATAGTGTGCGCTGGGAATAGGTGAGTGCGGCGTTAACGTAGTTGCGCGTGAGTTTTTTTTTTGTTTTGTTTGTTGGGTTTGCGCGCGAGATTCGGCGAGCGGCGACGGTTAAGGCGGCAGAGCGGAGCGCAAATTTTAGTTTGCGCTCTGTCTCTCTCTTGCGCCTGCATCTGTCTCGCTCTAACTCTGGCTCAGTAACGGCCGCTGGTGGCGTTGTGGCTAACTAGCCCAACTACAGTGCTACCAGCTGGCCGCAGTGTAAAGGCGCGCCCACACCGATACGGTGTAAAGGTGAGCCTACACCTGAGCAGGTGTAAAGGTGGTGGTCCACTGAGGCCAGGTAAAGGTTGGCCTCCACCTACTGGTGTGTAGGTGTTAAGGTGGGCTTCCACTGAGATCACCTTCAAGGTTGGTCTCCACCGAGGGCTAACCAGGTGCAGGTGAGCATCCACCGAGGTCAGCTTAAGGGTTGGCCTCCACCTAAGGGTATTAGGTGTAAGGGTGGGCTATCGCCTGAGCCGACTGGAAGTGACACGCACTACTTTAGGGTTAGAGGCGTGGTGTGGTACCCAAAGGGGGTTGCCCACTTCGCCGTTAGGAGTGTTGGTATAGGGGATATACCACATATACTGGATTCCATAACTGGCCGATAGAGGGCCGTTGGGATCGAAGGATCACTTCGTGACGTGGTCAGTGACCGTCATAACGGTCATTGGTCTTTCCACGACTCCCTTAGTGTTAATGCGAGCGGCGGTCACTGTTTTAGGTTTATTAGGCCCTACTATTATTTTTTTTTTTATTATTTATATATAGTTTTTTTTTATTTTATTTTTATTTTTATTCTTATATTCTATTTTTTTTTTTATTTTATTATTTATTATCAAGCCATCGTAGGCGCGTTTCGTTCCCGAGGTAGTATTGCGCGATAGCGACATTTCACATTTTTTTTTTTTTTTTTGCCATGTTATTGTCGTGTGATAGGGAGCTTAGGATGCGCCGCATAAAAAAGGACGCGGGCGTTCAGGCTTTGGTGCGAGAGCTCTCGGGAGCAAATTTTGATGAGATGCGCGACCTAGCGGAGCAATTGGGAGTGAGGGCCGAAGGTACTCCTGAAGAGTTGAGGGATCGGCTCTTGAGAGTGATGGTCTACCGTAATAGACCAGAGCTCAACCCTCCCATTGCTCCTAGCGACTTCGCCGCTGACGAGGTGCCCTTCCCTCAGTCTCGAGAGGCGCAAAGTATCTTGCGCGAGGAGTCGAGGGAGGTGAACTTCCGCGTTAACGCCGATTGTGCGGTCGACGCGGAGGTTCAAGGGATCCAGCGCGATAGTTGTGGCGCGCTGGATTTATCTCTGGCTACGGCGAGGTCGCGCGTCTCTGAGGCGCGTGAAGTTCGTGACCGCGTGGACATGAGACCTGATGGGGGGGGGCCAACAGACCCGTGGAGGGGCGTCGTCAGGTAGCGAGACGATGCCTCAGCACCAAACGGTTGTGGCAGAGGTCCACGACCAATGGGTCGCTAAAAGAGCGGCCCCCACCTTGGTGCCACCTCCAGCGCATGCGCAGGTGAATGTGCGACCATCGCTTCGGTCTAGGGAAGACCTTGAGGCGATGGTACTCTTCGGGGAGAGTGCCACCACCTCCCAAAGGGGCAAGAGGGCGCAGGGATGTATGGCCGTGTCCCCGGTCTGCGCTTCTAGCCCTCGAGGAGTGTTGGAGCCACCTCCGAGCACATATGCGCATGCGCGGGGGCATACTCGCGAGTTACAGCGCGCCTATTGTGGGAAGGGAATCCCTACGGTAGGTTTGTCGACCCATGAAGTTTCGGCGGGAGGTTGTAGGCCCAAATCACGCGTCATGGGACCTGGGCCCAACACTTATGCGAGTGTGACCGCTGCGAGAGTGCCTTTAAAGGGCACGGAAAATGTTCACGAGACCGCCAGGCGCAAACCAACGCTGGCGGCCCGTAGCGCGCCCTCATCGGACTCTGAGGAGTCAGGTTCGAGGAGCTCGCGGACCAGCTCAAGTGGTGAGTCTTCCAGGAGAAGACCGCCATCGCAGCGCGATAGCGAGGCAACCTCCGGAAATAAGGGCGGGCGTTCGAGGCATCGGAGGAGACGCAGACGCCAAAATACGTACGGCGTTGAGTACGATGGCGTCAGCGCTCTCCGAGCCTTCCGCCTGCAGTTTACAGGGGAGGGTGGCTTCAGCCCAGAAAGTTTTCTGGAGCGAGTCAGGAAGTGTCAAGAATTTTACGACATTCCTGACTCGGAGATGCTTGCCGCTTTACCCACGGCATTTAGTGGTACAGCCGCCGCCTGGTTCGAGAACAACGAACTGGGCTGGCGCTTTATGAGCGATTTCATCGCCGATTTCCGCTCCCACTTTTGCCGGCGTTTCTCTGACACCGATCTGGATCGAGAGCTGATGCGTCGAACCCAGGGTGAGGGCGAGCGCCTCGGCGATTATATAACGGCCTGTAGGTGTATCTTCAGGCGTTATCGAAGGCCGCCGTCGGAGAGAACGCAGGTGAAAAGAATAATCGCTAACCTGCACCCCAAGTATTGGAGGTTCATTGATGGCAAATCCATACGCGATTTTGCTGACCTCAAGTACTATGGGGAGAAATTTGAGCGAAGACGAGAGAGGGAGTTGGGATACATACCTCCCCCGTCGAAGGATAAGATGTTGGTGCCTGGCGCAGCTTATATAACTCCCAAGGCCCAACCTAAACGGGTTGGAGCAGTGGCTGTACATGAGGAGAGAAAAAAGCCCTCGAAGGATAAAGGGCTCTCCGAAGGAAAGAGAGAGCCCAGAAGACGACGGAAGTCGAAATCCTCGTCAGGCAGCAGCGGCGAAATGGCGGTTATCGCTATGGGCGGCGGTAAAACGCCCCCAGCGGTAAATGCCGTCCAGCAGGGCCAACATAGGGCCAAACAGCCCAATAGTGGCCCGAGGGTGACTTTAGTCAACCCTCCAAATGCTGCTCCGTCGCTTTTGCCACGGGTCCAACACGGTACGGGGTTGGGTCAATCGGCAGGGCCATTCTCGGGCAACTGCTTCGTTTGTGGAGCACCTGGCCATAGAGCGTCCACGTGCCCAACACGTCAGCGGGCAGTCACTTGTTTCAAGTGTGGACAGGCTGGCCATTACGCAAATAATTGCGTAATGAGATCTGACGCTCGGGTCAGGAGTTGTCCGAAGTGTGGCACTCCGAACTGCTCGTTCTTGACCTGCCCAAACTGTGCCGATTTAGTGGACCAGTGGGTAAAAGAGCGTGCGGAGGCGACGAGCCGCCCTGCGACCTCCGCAGCAGTGAATGCCATAGGGCGGAGGAAGTAGGCGCTGTCAGAGAAATCAATGAGTCATTACGTTCAAGGTAATGACTCCTCACCCAAGTGTGGAGAGTTTCTGGCGCGAAACTGTAAAAGGTTTTGAAGCGTTAGGACCCACCGACTCTTTAAATGAGTTGGGTGAAGGCTTGATGATCGCTGGTGCGCCGTCAGCCTTGGAGGGGGCAGAGGCCGTGGAAAACACGGCTAAAACTTCCGAAAGAGCTGAAGAAGGGCGTAACCGAGAAGAAATTGCGTCGCGGACAACTAGGACTTCGCCATGCCATACTGGTAACAAAGTGCCATTAGCATGGGAGCATGCGCAGGAATCTAACATCCTGTTGTTTCCAGCTGGCAAAGATATGCCGCTGACAACTGCGCATGCGTCGGAGTCATTAACCGAGAATGGCGTCACAAAACCTAGTCATCTAGAGAAGTCAGTGACGGGTCGTGACGTAATAGAACGCGGTCATGAGACGACATTGGTACCACAGCAAGACGTCACAGTACATGGTCATGGAGACGGCATAATTCTTGAGGCTATCGAGGAGCCCGAGGTTGTGAACGTCTCTATGATGGAAAACAGGCGCCTGCTGGTAGTGAGTATTGGGGGTCAGCCATACTCCGCTCTACTCGACCAGGGTGCCCATGTGACTGTTGTGGGTAAGAGAATCGCTGAGAAATATGCCCAAAGACTCTCGCCATGCACTGTGCCACTCACGAATGCATCAAACGGGGTGATGAGGACGGCTGGCAACTTGAAACTGATTTTTGAAATCGATTCAGTGGTGAGAGTCATTGAGGCATGCGCAGTACTGGAAGATCTCGCTTATGAGATCTACCTGGGTGCAGATTTCTATGACAGCTTTAATCTTGTCATAGACTGCGGCAATCACGTGTGGCGTGTAGGCGAGCGTGCAAATTGGCATGTATTTGCAGAGCGGAAGCACGATAGCGTGTGCTTCCCCTGCGAAACTCGCCATAAGCGACCAACGTTGACAGCAGAGATTGCTGGTCTATCGTTGCTGAGAAGTGGCGAAAAAGACAAGATTGCCCAATTGCTTCGGAGGGTAATCCCAAAAGAGTCACCGGCTTTCACGAGCTTAATAGAGCACGTGATCGAGGTAGTGGATGAGCGGCCTAAGAAGGCAGCACCTCGCCGGTATTCTCAACCCATCCTTAGCTTCATGAGAGACGAGGTTAAGGAATGGTGAGACAAGGGGTTAATAAGACCCTCCAGGAGTGGTTGGAGTAGCGCGCCTGTTGTGGTCCGCAAACAGGACGGATCAAGCAGGTTTTGTATCGACTTTCGTGAACTGAATAAGGTCACGAAGGTCGACGCGTACCCATCGCCGAGTGTGGATAGCATTCTCGATAAATTGCGAGGAGCCGTGTACATCTCGAAAATCGACTTGCGTAGTGCCTACCTACAAATAGGGATGGCAGAGTCGAGTAAGAGGTATACGGCTTTCCCAGTACCTGGTTATGGACTGTGGGAGTTCGAGAGAATGCCCTTCGGCTTGATGAACGCAGGCGCTACGTTCAATCGGCTTATGGACGCCCTTTTTGGACCAGAGTTCGAGCCGTACGTCTTTAAGTACTTAGATGACTTAATTATAGTCAGCGGCACGTTCTCTGATCACTTGACTTGGCTAGAACTGGCGTTAAAGAGGCTGGTAGAGAATGGCCTTGAGATAAATGTCGAGAAGAGCGAATTCGGTTGCTCTTCGGTAACATTTCTCGGCTATCTCCTCGATGCAGAGGGTTTAAGACCCGATCCTGATCGAGTGAAACCAGTTCTCGAATATCCAGTGCCAGGAAATGTTAAACAGCTCAGACGTTTCTTGGGCATGGTTGGTTGGTATGCCAGATTCATCGAGCACGAGAGTGATATTAAAGTACCTCTCACAAAATTAATTAAGAAGGATGTAAGTTGGAATTGGGGCACAGAGCAACAGGAGGCCTTCGAGGAGCTGAAAAAAGCTTTAACTCAGGCCCCTGTGCTTGCAAGGCCAGATTTTGACAAAGAGTTCTTCGTCCACTGTGACGGCTCGTCCTTTGCGCTGGGAGCTTGCCTAGTACAGAGAGACAATGATGGCTATGAGCATCCGATCTGCTACGCAAGCAGAATGCTCAACGAGCATGAGCGCAACTACTCGGTATCGGAAATCGAGTGTTTAGCGCTCTTGTTCGCCATCAAGAAGTTTCGACCTTACATAGAGGGCACGAAATTCACAGCCGTAACCGACCACACAGCTCTGACCTGGCTAAGGAACAAAAAAGACTCTGCTGGTCGACTCGCGAGATGGATTCTCGAGCTTCAGCAATGGAACTTTGAGATAGTGTATCGCAAAGGAGCGATGCACCACGTGCCAGATGCACTGTCTCGTGAGTTCGAGAACGAAGCGGAATTCGCAGCCTTCGAGGGGGTAAAAGACCCTTGGTACCTGAGGCGAGTGACTGATGTCACAGCGCGCCCGGAGAAATATCCGGATTGGAAGGTCGAGGAGGGAGTGTTGTATCGTTACACACGAAATGACCTTCTCGACCCCATTCAGGATCACGAAGAGCGATGGCGATTGGTTGTGCCAAGCGAATTCCGCGAGCGCGTGTTAAGAGATGCACACTGCGCACCTTCGTCGGGACACCTTGGCATGGAAAAGACCTATGACAGGGTGATCCGCGAATACTCTTGGCCAGGCGTGTGGTATGACGTAAGGGATTTTATTCAGCGTTGTCAGGAATGCCAGAGGTTCAAGGTTGAGCAAAAAGCTCCCTTGGGCCTCATGGGTAGGCGTTTAGTGGAGAGACCTTGGATAATAGTTGCGACCGATGTGGTGGAGCTACCACGAAGTAAGAATCGGTTTAAATACTTGGTGGTTTTTCAGGACTGTTTCACCAAGTGGGTGGAGTTTAAGCCACTGGCGACGGCCGATGGAAAGGCACTCGCCAGAGCTTTAGAGGAGCTCGTGTTGTTTAGATGGGAAATCCCTACCTACCTGGTAACTGATAATTGGAATAGTTACACGGGTAAGGTGTTTGAGGATACCCTCAAAGAGTATAACATACAGCACGTGCTCACTCCTCCATACCACCAACAAGCCGATTTCGTGGAGCGCTCCATCAAGACGCTCAAAACAATGATATCCATTTTCGTGGACGGTGACCACCGCGAATGGGACCGGCATTTGCACGAGTTTCGCCATGCGGTAAACACGGCGATCCAATCGAGCACGAAGGTCTCGCCGGCGTTCTTGAATTTTGGGAGAAACCCCCAACAACCCAAGAGCTTACGCCGCGAGACCGAGAAACGAGGCCTGGTCATAAAAATAAATCCTGAGGTATGGAAAGACCGTCTGCGCAGGTTAGGAGCGCTGCAGGATTTGGTGATTCGCCATCTTGAGGCAGCGCAAGACCGCCAGAAACGGTATTATGACCGAGGCCGTCGAGACGTGCGTTTCGCCGTTGGGGATTTAGTCTTGCGGAGGGTGCACTCACTATCGAGTGCGGCCGCGGGCCGAAATGCCAAGCTAGATCCCAAGTATGCGGGGCCGTTCAAGATTTTGCAAACTCTCTCTCCGGAAATATACGTCCTCGAGGTAGAAGATGGCAGGCAGGTGGCCATGGCTCATGTCTCCGAGCTTAAGCGCTACCTGCCGCCACGAACCCATTAAAATGGGGGGCCCTCTAGAGAGGTGCACGGAGGGTTAGGTTGTGCTGTCCATTTTGATTTGTTTTTTTTGTTTTTTTTTATTTATTTATTGTTTTTTTTTTTGTTTTTTTTTGTTGCTCTTCCCTCCTCAGATTGGCCATGGCGAGTTTCGACGAGGAGGTAGAGATGACGGGCAAACTGCTCATGGAGGAGCCGCCCGTCACTCCGGAGCCATCTGAGGCCGATGGGCTGGCTATGGAGCCGCCCATCGGCCTTTCGCTGGAGCCTGTGGCCTCCGCGGAGCATCTCGGAGCGACGGCTAGTCGGCATCAGCCCCCTGAAGCCGACATCTCTCCCGATCCTGCGATTCAGGAAATCGAGGAGAGAAGCCGCTCGCTTAACATCACCGAGGTGGCTCCGCTGGAGGTGGACAGCCAACAGGCCCAGCGAGAACTGGAGGAGGTCATGGCGGAGACAGCTGGCCCATCCAACGAGCCAGAGCGGGCCCAACCTCCTGCCTCGTCGCCTGGGAGGGTCGAGGAGACCTCCTGGGACGAGCCTATGGCTCAGGTGGGGTGGACTGGCCAAAATCCGGCGGTCATTCGGGCCAACGTCATCCGGGTGCTCCGGATGTACGGTTTGGCGAGGGGGGCGCAGATGGTGTGGGACCGGTATGGCGCTGAAGGCGCCAGATATACCGACGCCTATGCCATCTCGCTCTCCTCTGGGCGGCCCGAGTCCGTTGCGGTGAGGTCCCGGGCCCCACCACCGTGTAACCCTCCCAAGAAGAGGGGGGCGTATCCCCCGGAGGGTTACTCGCGCGACGAGCGCAGGAGGGAGCAGGAGTTGGCTGCGGACAGGAAGAAGAGGGGCAGCAAAAGGGTCGGCAGGCTCCCCGATTTCCACCGTGATATGGAGTCATACTACCTTCCGACTCCATCCGGTGACGGTGCGGGGGAGGCCAGCCGACCATCGCGCGACCCACCTTCCCGCGCAAGGCCTCCAGGCGTGTTGAGCAACGGAAACGAGCGTTGCTCCGAAAACGCCAGGAGGAGGACGCTAGGCGCTACGGGAGCTTGATGGGCCCGGCACAACCATCAGTGGGCCCTGTCATGGCGGCTGGCGCAAGAACGCCGCCGCCAATAACGTCAGTGGCCAAAGAGGTAGAGGGGCGAGCCCTCTATCGTATGGTGGACGGAATCCACTTCCGCGTGCTCGAGGACGGAGCGCTGACCCCTGCCAAGCGAGCTGGCAGCAGGAGGATGCGCGCCATCCGGAGGCGCGAGGATGAGGCGGCGAGCGCTAGTAGAGGAAAACCCTCCTCGTTCAACTCGCTCGCCGCGCCCGCTGCTGCGACTCGTCGCCCGTCTTCGGCTCTGGGAGCCTCTCCGTCAGCCGTGCCCGGGGGCCCTTTTGTCCCTGGAGGCGCGGTTGGGGAGGTCCTGGAGCGGTATTGGGCTTTGGACGAGGAACGGCGGGGGTACTTCATCCATTGCGTTTCTGGAATGGCGCCGCACCCTCAGGGGACAGGTGCGGTGGCCGCCATTTGCGCCGTTTGGAGGGGCTTGACCGGCCTCCAACGCTCGGAGTTGCAGGCTCGCGCCCAGGCAATGGAGCCACTGGCGCGCCTGCGGCTCTAGGCTGGAGGTAGGGTTGGTTCTACCGAGCGGCGGCATTTTCTTTTTTTATTTATTATTATTTTTATTTTATTTTTATTTTTACTTATGTTATATTTGGGTTTATGGTGTTGGGCTTGGTCTTTTTACTTTTTGTTTATTCTTGGGGTTTTCTTATTATTTTATCCTATTTAGCATGGCGGCCGCAGGCGGTTGAGCTGCCGCGTCCTCGAGGGAGCGTCAGCTCTGGAGGGGGCTGTGACGGAGCTCGTGGCCGTTGGCCGGAGCTCGTCTGTTTAAAAGTAGGCGAACGGTTGAGTTTGTTTACTTTTCGAGGTCATGAACCTCGGAAAGTCGGCTTGCCGTGTATGGTAGGTGAGAGAGAGAGATGGAGAGAGATGGGTGACACTCGCCGAAGTTCAGTTGGCCTTTAGCCTCTGAGCTGGACGTTGATAATTTTCTTTTGGTTTTCTTTGGTTTTGTGAGGTGTCAAGTGTGGTGGTTGTGTTTCGAGGTGTGCACCAGGTCCGGATCTTCGGTGAGTGTTCTCTCGTTATCTCTCTCTCTCCCTCCGTGCATTTTCTTTTTTTTGTTTATTTTGTATTGCGTGCGCCGGGCCTCGTTCGGACCTCCTGGCTAATTAGCTGGAGCCTTACGACGGCCGTTAAATTATATATTTAGCTGCGTGGTTTTGTCGCCGATTCGCCGTCACCGATTATTGTGTTTTCTTTTGTTGCGCCTTAAATTTTAGGACTTTCCTGTCAATAGCGTTAATAAATTTTGTTTTTTTTTACGTTATTTCGCGCGTCCAATTATTTAAACGCCTGCCAACTCACCTGTCCTTGACCTTTCAAGGTCATTACATCCTGGCGCATATTAGGCCGTAAGTGCGCCTCTTACCTTCCCCCTTTCTTTTATTTTTTTTTGCGTTTAGTTGCGGCAGTCCGACGGAAAGATTTAATTTCAACGCGACCGGAGGTGATTGACCTTCATCTGCAAGGTAAGTTGCCCTCCCTTGGTAGCTTTAGGGCTATTTCGCGTTGCAACTTATTATAGATGTTCTGGTTCTTGAGAGTGGATAGGATAACATTCCTTCCTGTTCACGAAGTTTTTTAGCGGTTTGTACAAAATAAAACGAACAATTAATTTCTCTTTCTATTTCACAGACACTTGTAGACATTGGTATCGCAGTTAATATATGTAACTTTTCTGAATTAGTAGTTGCTTTTTCATACGCTGCTTTCAGGTCTTTATAAAATACACTTTTTTGTGTAAATCCATCTCGATTACAGTCTACACAGCGATATTTTCTCACAAGTAAACTTTTCAAATTATTTGACAATGAATCGATTTTGTTTTCTATTAAATCAGGTATTTTAATATCTATTGAATTCATTTCTCCGATAAAAAAAATCAAGCAATGGATTTAAGCGATCCAATACTATTTTTCTACGTTCATTTTCGGCGATCAAAAATTCTTCATCACATTTTACGTGGCAGATATCTTGATCTTCATTAGCACTATAGTCGAAACTAGCCTCTTTATTCTGATTAATAGAATCTTCACAACTACTATTTTCTTCATTTGTACGTCCTTAACGTGTATCACTGTGGTCAGAAACTTCCTTTGGATCTTTCATATAGCAGTATCTCAAACATGTTGCACATAATGGATCGTTTTCTTTCACTAAAGGAAACCACTTATCCTGAATTTCTGTGGGAACATGGCCCAAAGATTCTCGTCGACGTCCATGTTTACGCAATTTAAATGGATTAGAGCACTCTGATAATGGCATGATTATATAATTTTCTTTGAAACTAAATTGAAGTAATTTTACAAAATCTATCACACAATAAGAAATTTCACTATGACGTTCGTTGAGGTCCGTTCACTTTGACCATTGAACTTTAAATAGTCCGACTGAGCAGAAAGATTCTGGATTTATACAATTTTCGAAGCACATCTAATTTCAGTATACCAAATTTTAAAATACTACTTAACAAACTAAAGTATTAGAAAAAACAATCAAAGAAAATAAACATTTTTAAACTCCTTAACATAATTATTGCTCACACTAATTTGCTTAAGGGCAGCCTATTTTTGTTATTTATTATTGTCATAAATGTTAGTCCTACGTACCACTATTTAAATAAAGAAAGTTTAGCTAATAAATGTAGTAATATATAGAACTGAACTACTTGGAAAAGTTTCGGGATATTGAATCGTTACATTTGGAAAATGTAACTTTTCATTTGGAACTGTTTTCATTTGGAATAGTTACATTTGGAAAAGTTTCGGGGACGCTACAATCGGTCCGATCTTCTAGCTAAGCGCCGCAGGTAGCGCCTTTTTGGAAGGTCATTACCTAGCCCCCATTAAAATTCACTATAGTTTTATTACGGATTCTTAAAAAAAATTGACCAAGTAATCGATTGCAACAACAATTTTTCAAATAAAAGTTGCATTTTTTAATAAAAATGGCAAAAATGTATTTTAATTCTTTATAATTTTTTTATTAAGAAATATATATTTATATATATATTCTCAAAATACAATTATTTACGGGTATTTAAAAAAAAATTATCCAGATCCGATAAATAGTTTTCCATTTATAGCAGTTAAAAAAAATCAACTTTTTTGTTTAATTGTTTATAACCTTTTAATTAATTAATATTTTCGCGTCAAACTTGGCACAAATGATTGCCTCCATATAGGCATTCGATGTGCCAAATATAAAAAAAATCGAAGACCTTGCTCCGTTGTGCCCTAAAACTAATTTATTTTCTGTCATATGTAGTTTTTACTATATATTTTTGTTTTTATTCGTATTTGAGAGTGTTCTGTTGATTGCATACAAGTAGACGCAAAACGAAAGGATCGTAACAGTAGAATTCAATGGATTAGGTAAGAGGAAAGTGATTATGTTGTTTGGTTGAAATTTCTGTTGAAAAAGTATTACATTTTTGGGGTTTAATTTAGGTTAGATAATATATAGAAAGTAGGGACCGCCCATATATAAAACTAGATAACCATATGCATCGCAGTTAATGTAATAGATCTCATCTGTATCTGCAGTGTTTTTGGGAATTCCGCATTCACCAGGACGGTACGGTTTTTTTATATTTAACGTATTGATGGTTGGTACACTGAAATATATTATCTTTTCTTAAGGTATTTTAGTAGATTCTTTGATTTATCCTTAAACAAAGATATTATTTCATTGATAATGATGTTTCGTACATGTTTTGGTAGTGGTCGCTCATGCTCTTTATTTTGTTGTAATGATTGGTTATCGGTATTAACAGGTGTGGTGGATTTGTATTTATATTTCTGTGATTTTTGTGAAGAAGTTATATTATCTATATTATGTCGTATTGAGCCTGTTAATTTATGTATTGCCCTATGTTAATGTTGAATATATTTATTGTTGGGGTTAGGCTGAAGATTATATAGATTACTGTCTGTTTTAGTAGCATTGTTCGTTCAATCTAATGGATCGTAACGGTTCTGAGTGTATGCGGTATATTTATATAAGTCAGTAATAAATATGTTTTAATTTTTGTAAAGTTTTTTGAGATGCTATGAGGTCGTGACGCTATTAGCGATATCGGTATTTGTTATCTTTGTGTAGTGGTCGCTAGGTCTTTTTCTTTTCGGTGGAGAGGTTTGGAGTAATAAAGCGAATGTCAAGTTCTTTTTTAGTTTTGAGCTAATTGCGCTTCCACTTTGCGTGTATTTGCTATTGCACCCAATGGCAAAACAAAAACAAAAGTGCATTAACGCACGCTCAACTGCCGCAATACACATGCCGTCTGATTCGAGTATCGACTCATAGGCACGGGTGCTCATTATGCATTTTCTAACTCTTGTAAATGAGCATACCTTACCAACAAGCAACGTACAAGGGTACTTAATCGATATGACCTGTCAGCTTGTCAAAGTTACAAAATATTGTTGTCGAAGATGGATGATTGATCGACAATATGAGTCATATTGAACACGGTAAAATCGATGTTCGTTAACGGCAAGATGTAATGCTGTGCGCATTGGAGGCGACACGGCGTTTTCAAGAGAAATCATTTACACAAGGAGTCAGTTCGAGGAAGTAAAAAAACACGGTGTTAAACATCACCTCACTTACGACACTGATAAAGGCAAAACGGACAATAAGCAAACACTCAATATTGTGAAAAGAGCACACAATGTGGTCAGTTAGAATCGCAATATCGTACGTGTTTGTACTATCGCATACAAATTGCTACTCCGTCATGTAGCTCCTCGGCCCGACAAGATGGCTTAGTGGACTCATACCAATGGCCGAGAATCCCGTTGCAATACATACATTCGGACATTTTATAAATAAAGTATAATTAGTTTTATTATTTTCTAAAACGTTCGTTATTATGGAAAATAATATTTTGTTTCGAAATTCTTTTTTTAGTATATCTATATCTAAAATTGATGTAATCTTCCATGCAAGGTAATTATTAATTAATTGAATGTTATGTTTGTAATAGTGAATCTGTGTTTTTTTTCATGTAAATGTTTTTGAGCTTACTGAGTACTTTACATACCTAAAATAGTAGTTTTTGAAACAACAAAGGGAGAAAATTTCGTTGTAGCTAAATATATTGTCGTCTTTAACCTGAATATCTTCGAATATATCAATTCCAAATTCGTATATCTAGAAACACATATCTATTCACCAATTGTTTAAATAATATTCCGTTAGAAGTAGTAGTTCAGTTTGAAAAACATTGTTACATGCAATTTAATATGTCTACACTCAACAGAATATAATTTATCACACCGAAATCCACACTCTTAAAGAAAAGAGTACGTTGGCAAATAGTAATGTTTTACTACTTTCATATTATTTCTTAGGTAATAATTGATACAAGACTAAACTGTGAACTTTTGAAGCTTGTACATTCACCATATTAAAATTATTTACGAGATCCACGTGGAGATACGCGAACCTATCGGACCTAGCTACGAGTGCTATTTATATTGTAAAAAATTTCGCTTTATTCATGGGCAGAATTACGTTCCTAGTCGAATGCCCTTCAATCCTTAATAGTGTATCTACAGAAATAACTAAGCATATAGTCATTGCCACCGATGGTATTACATCCAAATTACTTCATAAGGATATCATAAGATAAATTACCCAAACTGTTCGGACCGAAATTCGTTACATTTGGAATTTTCAATGCTGGAATAAAACAACCATCGCCACGTTTTCTTAAACTTACTTTAGTTAAACTATATGAACTTGTAAAAAACCAAATTGTAGTATATTCACTTTTATATTTTATTATTATAATAATGACTATTGTAGTCATTACTGAAAATCATTGAAAATAGGTTGAAATGCTATTGTTTAAATAAATGATGAATAAAGGGGATTTCTAACTGCCCACTCTTTAATATGGTTGATTTTAAGGAGAAAAAGTTTTGAATATGTTTCTTATTAAGATTTAAATATCATTGTTCCTACCTACATAACTTTGAGTGTAAATAATTTTATATTTTCAAAATTTTTTTAATTGAAAAAAGTGTTTATTCTATTAATCTTTTCTATGAAAGTTGATGTAAAAAGCACTAAATGATTTAGATGCAATGGGAAGGGGGTATGTATAGCGAATTCATTGCCTAATTAATCTAGCTTACAGTGGGGTAGGAAAGGCGACTAATTCACTGAGCTATATCGTATCACATGAATATCACACCAATTCAAGCGAAATTGTACCCAACTTGAATTCATGCTTACCTTGTTTAGTTATAATCGTCCGTATCAGAAAATAAATGCCGGTTATAGTTGTGGATCACATGCAATATATTATTTGCATTGTATCGGATTTAAAAGAAACCTTTGAAAAGTCGTTTGAGCCTACTGAACATAGGCTGAAGGTACAGAACAATCTACTTTTATCATTTAAAAATATTTTAAAAATGTGTGTGTGTTTTTATTCAAGAACTAAATCCGTTTCAAGATTTACAAACGTTGGAATCAAAAAAGTAAAATACGATGCTTAAAAAATACCAATGTTGATATTGATGAAGAAGAAGCAACTCACTTGAAAATCGGCCGAAAATTATAAAACTTCTAATTCATTTCTTCGCAAACTTTTCCAACGATACGATATATAGCAAGTAATTATATAATTATGGAATAAAAGCCTGTTTAAGTTGAAAACTGAATAAGAATGGCATATTATTTTTAAATTATACGTTATCTGTGATATATGGATTTATATTTTCAAAATAAAAATATTTTATACAAAATTTTCTTTCAGAATATTTCTAATATTTTCTAAGCAGTCATATAAATGTTTTTATATTAGAAAATACAAAAATAAATTCACTGATTAAATACTTATTGTTACATTGATAATAAGTGATTATTATATATATATATATATATATGTAAAGAAAATATATTTCTTTAACATTTGAATTTGCCGCGTTCCGCGCTGTCAGTAAGACAGGCAGCTACCATTTTGGAGGAATGCTCTCTGATTGGTCCGTGTGTGTGAAAACAATGATAGATGTTACGAAGTAGAACTGGTGTTGTGAATGTCGAGGCAGAACAGTTGAAGTTGCGAGATTGGAACGTTTGAGGAATGAACTTTAAATGTCGTTTCTTTGTTTACAGGTAAGACTGTTATTGTATTGAGTATAGTGTACATTGGTGTAATAGAGTCTAAATGTAACAAAATAAAACTTTGTTTACAGAGCAACACATTGTATTTTATTCCTTAAGCCAAACTTTTTTTAGGATTGAGTGCTATATAGCTTATATATGTATAATTAATATGATTATTATCGCAATAAACCATTATATACAATTATTCATTTTATTACACACGCTAAGTTAAAAAAATCATAATGTTGATTATAAAAATTAATGTTGTAAGTTAGACTATAATAAAAGTGATTGACAGTTCAGTTAGGAGTAATTAAAGTCCTCTTTTTGCTTTTTTTTTAAATTTTATTATTATTTGTAAATGACGTAGAAAAATAATTAATAAATACAAAATAATTGAGATGTGTCAGTAATCCATTGAGGACTCCAATACTGAGGTGATAAGTTTGTTCAATTATGTTGAGGTCATAATTTTGTGTTTTTTAAGTCTTGAATTTATTATATAATTACGTAAAATTTACGATTTATAGGATGATTTTCTAATTTCCTTTTGTACCTCTTATAATATATAATAAGTGATTATATAATAATAGATAATAATCACTTATGATAATAGTAGATGGTTATTTCTTCTTTACAATATGTCCACATGTATTCAGCATCGCTTTGTAGAAAAGAAGATTATTTTGTGGTTTAATTTCGATGTACTTTCTATTAACAAATAGATTTATTCTAATTTTAAATTATTCCTTAATGCCTAACTTGACCAAAAATTAGCGATAATTTTTGCCTTATATTTTATATAGAAAAAGTAATGTAATATTATTGCAAAAAATCTTTTATAATATTTTTGCGTCCGCTCTTTTTAATCTGAGATCAAATTAACGCAAAAACAGTTCTATACTTACTATGTGATTTTTTTTAAACATTAATTTGACTTCCATAAAGTAATAAAATAATGCTTCAAACCATCCCATCATGGTCACCGATAGTTGCTGTTCAGGTATGAATGATCAGCAATTTGTTTCGGTCATACGAAATCAATATTGCGGTAGTTTACGAGATCTGGCTGTTACATGACGAGACTGCGCATGCAGATGGCGTCCTAGAAGAGTAGGGGGGGGGGGGGCGAATGCAGCGTTAAATAACTGGAAGCATCTACTATTTCAGTACAAAAACAGGATTTTGTCGCTGCAATATTATTTTTTCTATACAGGTTACAAACGATTTTTTTTCTCGTGCCTGTAACAATGTGCGACGAAAAACCCGAGCAAAGGATTAATGTGAAATTTATCGTCAAATTAAAAAAACTCCGATTGAGTGTTACAACTTATTAAAAAGGTCCTATGGTGAGAATTCTCTATTTCGTAGGCGTGTTTTCGAATGATATAAATGTATTTCTGAAATTTCGTTTATCCGGTTTTCTCTACTAACTATTCCTATGGGTTGAAACCCAACTTTTTTGAGATGAACGAGTAAATCTGGGCTGTAGAAAAATTTACGCAATACATATGATCCAGGCCCAGTTTACGAGAAAATAAAGATTTGAGCATATATTCCAGCTATTGAATAACAACTTTGCTACCTAAAGCGCAATTTTCTAATCTATGAATTATTACATTCTTACCTTAATAGATATAAAAATGAAGACAGTATCCAAAACGCCTACATATATACTAAAGCTTGATACCAAATAGAGTTGGTTTTCCACTCATAAATTGTTGTAGAGTAGATCTACCAAAATAATTTATCATAAACTCATGAATGGAAAATGTGCAAAAATAGCTATTTGATATTTCTGTTATTACTCGAAAACGCCAAACTTTGTCCTACTCATTTTTGTCTTCCAATTTCGAACATTACAAAATTTTTTCAAACCTGTTGCTACGCATGGAGTTGCAAACTACATCATTTCTCAAAAATGCGTTTGTTGACTAATATTCTCGTTAATATGGTCTATTATATGCTGAAAAATTGATTATATCTAAAAATGAGAAAAAACACAAGACAAAGAATAAAATTCTTCAATTAGCAAAAAAACTTCAATTTCGATTCTGGTGGCATTAGTAAAAAACAGGATTGAAAGACGTTTTATATTACAAGGTGCACAAATTGCGATAATTTCTAATCTCGCAACTATTCTAAGGAAAGTGCTAGTTAACCTAAAGGCAACTATTCATGAGAATCATCAAAAAGTATTTCTGAGAGGTTATTTGATACTTGTTCAAAAATTAGCCAAATATGATGATAAATAACAGTGCCGGACCAGTTCCAAGATAATAGCTATACAATTTTCATATAAAATATGATTTGGCCCTTGTAAACCCCAATATTCATATCAGACTCAAATTCGGGACAACTAACAGGAAAGCCTCGGATAATGTCAAACTGATTTTTATGAAATTTTAGTATTTCTAATAATAAACCATGATTTAAAAGTCACCGGCTTACAAATTTGAAACAATCTGAATAAATGAGACTACTTTGGTAATTATGATTTTTTCATATAAATGCACTCTCAATAAGTAAATACATATAACGCATTATGCGAATAATGTTTCGTATATTCAATCGTCATAATTATTTATTATGGTCGAAACAAATTGTTGAATCACTTATATTTTAATAGAAACTATTGATACTTGTGGCAGAATAGTTTGAAAAGAAATTCATGAGAATTAACTGTCATTACAAGTCTATGGTGGCATACATTATTAAAGGCTTGCTTTATGTCCATAAAAAAGACGGAGTGGAACTTCTCGTATTTTATGACGGGTGTCTTAGGTGTTGACTAGAACCAATCGACCTTGCTTTCGGCTATAATAGCCGATCGCTACCAAGAAGTTAGCAACCTTTTGAGTTGTTTGAATTTAGAATTTTTCTCTCTCCCTTTGCACCAGCAGTCATTTTTTAAATATTATTTTAATTATTCGACCCTTTGTCTACTTCAGGCTGCAGAGTCGAAGCACTACAACAGCCGATTAGAAAATTTTAAATTCATATTATTTTTAATTATTTTCCTTTCTTTTCTTTCGTTATATATAGTTCTATCCAGTTATTTTATTAATTCAATGTCAATTAATTAATTTTTACCGTTATTCGTTCGTTGTTGTTTGTCGCATGACGTCCGCTGCAGCTAAGCACGTGGTAGAAATAAAATTTAGTTTTTATGAGGTCATAGACCTCGATCGCTTATGCCTATTTTCTGGCGTCATATGTTTATAGTGACTGTTTATAATTTCTGAGCGTGAGAAAAGTCTAAACTAAACCACTCGCTTATGAAAAGTTTCACGGAAAATCATACCCTCCGATAAGTAAGTTAGTTTTCTCCAAAAACTCATAAAACGGACCATCTTGATGATACGCCATGGTCCCGCGCTAACGAAATTTCCCAGACGCGTAGAGTCGTAAAAATTATCTTTCCGGCTGTGACTAAATTCACACAACGCATATTGATGCCACATGCGCTAGACGTTTGTATAAAACAATAATATGAATAATTGTCACTACGACTGTTTATTGTTTATCAACATATTGAAAACCACCTTTATATTTGTAATAGCCATAAATTAAATCTCTTAAGGACCATAGACAAAACAAGAAATCACGACTAAACAGACTAATATTTGTCATCATCTCGCTAATATTTTTGTAATAAACTTAAATCGACAGATTGTAAACAATGAATATCTCTCTCTCCTGTCAAATTCGCCCACTAGAATTATTAAATTAATTAGTTGAACAATTAAATCCCATTAATATTTTTTGAAAACGATACTATATGCGACATCTCTTAAAAGAAGAATGTACCATTTTTCTATCCGCTCACGCCAAGGTTCTTCCAAATAGGCTAACGAAGGAAATCATCTTTTCCCTCATTGGCCTAATCAGAAAAGGGCCCGCCTCAAAGGGACCCGGAAAACTCTAAAAGTAGGGCAGGGCGACAAAGGCCCGCGCGCAGTTGTACAGATAGTTCGAATCCAGCTCCAAAATGTAATCCCAACTCTGACTTGTAAGGGAGAGAGATCATCGAAAAGTAGTAAGTCAACCAATAAATATTATAATTTGAACTCAGTCTCTTTTCTTTATCGCTTTGTAGTAACATAATTAGATTTCCTATCGAATTTAGATCGGGTGCTTGTCAATCCCAGTACTATCTACATTCAAAATAATTCCTGTTTATCAAATCCTGGCTAAGGTCTCTCCGGTATGCGCCTATTATAGTGCAGTACGAGAGAATCGCCTTACTATTCCTTTCTATCCGCAACCTATCCCGAGTAGGATAATTTACGTAATTAGACAAATTGATTTCCCGGTTATTAGAGGTAAAAATACACTCTTAAATAAAATTGGTTTGTAATATCTGCTAGACGTTACATCACCTTCTGAACTCGCTTTTCTCTACCATCTTAAGGCAACTAGTTCATCGAACAGTTCATCAACTAGTCAGGCCGTATTTTGAGCCTCTTATCTATAGTTTAATTTACATTTTTATCTACATTTACCAAAACCACAAATTCCAATGCATATGGAAATTGAAGAGACGTATTTGTTGAGAGCTTTTTACCATACACTAATTAATTTGAACGATATTAAAATAATATTAAGATCAAGCATAAAATTTGCCTTATGTAAGGAGTTATGCATACATACAAATGGTGGATATAATTTCTGATAAAAGTTGTTTAAAGATGCTTGTATTTTTCATAGATAGGTTTCCAATTATATAATGGGGTTATCAATTGTTACATCCAGCAGATATTGAACGGTTAATATATTAAAGAATATCTTTTCGGTCGTAAAGTTTTATCTCTAGTAACCAGAAAATTAATCAATTTATTTTTTACGTGACGACACTGCCTTATTGACGGGTAGGCGCACAAGGGCACAAGGAATTAGCTGACGATACTGTGTGCTATCAATCATGGCATATCGCCAACAGTTGGCGAGCAATTATTTTGGTCAAAAGCCAGGTGCAGGTTTACACAATATATGCCTCATAAATCCAATAAATTTGGCATAAAACGATGGTATAATAACTCATAGGCGTAATTAAAATGAATCTGAAATAATGGTCATAGAAGATTTCGCTCAGAATGATATAACTATATATCATGATTAGGTACGAACAAATCATTGAAATGGCAAACAGGTATTCATCCTATTCATCTATTTACAATGTATATAATAGGGAAGGATATAAATTGATTGATTTCCCGGTTATTAGAGATAAGACTCTTCTACGAAAAAGAGACTCTTTAATAAATTAACCATGTTATCTATCAGTGATGTTATCAAACTGTAAATTATTCTTAACTATTACATACTTCAACGAATAGTAACATAACACTTATAGGTATATATGGTAATATATATGAATACAGAGGAAAATAAGTAATGTTTCAATATTAATAGTCAAGAAACTTTCAAGGGATATTTCATTGATATATTTAGTAGATTAGTCGAAAACATTCGTATAATAATCCAAAATATTTTTTTGAAATTATACAAGAGAAGATTTCTTTAAAAAAAGTGAAATATTTTATAAAAAGAATCGAGATAGTTATCAAATTTTTTTTGAAATATTTTTAATAGTCATCATTTCATAAAATATTTTGAAAAAACATTATATAATTATTCCTAGAAATCTGGAAGAATTATCGTTAGTTATATTTTTATAAAAATTGTGACGGAGCTCCTGGCCGTTCGCCGGAGATCGTCGATGAGAACAAGCCCGCGAATAGGGCTTGTTTGCGTTTCCGAGGTCGTTAACCTCGGAAAATCAGTTTGCCGTGTATGGCATAGCATGAGTGAGAGAGAGAGAGAGAGAGAGAAGTGCGTAGCACTCGCCGAAAGTTAGTTGGCCTTCAGCTTCTGAATTGGGCAGTCGTTGCTGTTAAGTTTTCTTTTTGTTTTTCTTTTTGTTTTCGCGGGTGAAAAGTGAGGTTTGTGCTCGTGAGTGTGGTGCCAGGCCCAGCTATCGGTGAGTGCATTTGGTTTGTTCTCTCTCCCTCCCTCCGTGCGTAGATTATTTACTTTACCTTTTTATTTTATTTTGTTTATCCGCATGCGCAGGGCCTCGTTCGGTACTCCTGACTATTGAGCCTTACGAAGGCCGTTATAATATATTGAATTTGTTTCGCCGCTTACCGTTGAATTTCATTTATTTTCTTAAGCTGAGTTTTCGACGTCATTTAGGCCGTTTATTTTGTTTACGTTTTATTTCAACCGCCGCTTATTATTGTACTATTATTTTTTTTCTTCGCTGCGTTTCCGTTATAATTTTAGCCGTTTATTTTGTTTGCGCTTTATAAATATCAATAGTTCTCATTATCGTGTTCGTATTAATTTGTCTCGCGCTGCGCTTACGAACGAAGTTTAATTTCTCTTGATTGTGCTCAGCGAATAAAGTTATTTTTTTTTGTTAAACTAAGTTGTTCGCGATTTTATTCTAGTGCCTACCTACTCGCCTATCCTTGACCTCTCAAGGTCATCACGACCTTGACACGTATTAAGCCGTAATTGCGCCTCTTACTCCCCCTTTTTATTAATAATAGGTAGATATCGTTGTTTTTTTGTTGTTGTTATTTTATTTTGGACGCAACTGGAGGTGACTACCCTTGACAAACAAAGTTTTCCCTCCTTTAGCTAAAGGCTACATTTCGCGTTGCAAAATTTTTGTTTATTATTAGTTAATGCTTAGTATCTTTAAATATTTCTATTTTATCCTTCATTTCTTTAATCGATTCAATATGATCCAATATATTATTTTAACAGAGTAGATGAATCATTGAGAAATATAAGACATTTATTAATGAAAAGAGATAACCACCTCTGAATCAAACAGTTGACGTGAGTAGTGAAGATTAAAAACGATATTTAAGATATTTATGACTATCATATCTGACATATTCAAGATACATGTTGAACATATCGTTGAAAAGTTTTCCTCGGAAAGTTTAAATAGTATTTTAGATATTTTATTAAATTTTCAAAAGGATTTTTCTTTAATCATACAATATTTGTAAACTGTTGTAAATATGTTTTAAATAAGATTTATCGATAATGTTTTGGATATATTTAAAAAATATTTCTAACCATGAAAATATAAAAAGTTTATGAACATTTATGGAATCTGTATAATAAGTTTCACAAAAGTTATCTGAAATTTTGTTTAAAAATCTTTCGAGGCGGTTTTTGACGAGGACATTCCCGTATTTTAGAAATAATTCATTGAATATTTCAGCAATACTTCGATCCATTTATGAAATATTTTAGAGTTATTTTATAAAAATTTCATGCCCCGTAAGAAGTAAGAATAAAAAGGGAAAAAGTGATAGTAAATCATGATTCATACTTTTTAATATGCTTACTTTAATATATTAATACTAATATATTAAAGTATTTACTATAATATGCTTTAATATACAAAGGTGTCGATGTTCGAAATATTTTGCTTTTTCCATCACAGATAAAGAGTATTTCAACTATCGGTAGAAGTTATCCTTTCGGTTATAATAAAATATGTTATGTTATTTAAAACTAAATAATATAAAGTATTTTTATTTTACTCACCAATATATTGCAAGAAATTCCAAAAACAATTATTATAACACAAATAAATGTAGATACTACTTGTATATAAAGTGGTAATATATATAGATCATTTAGTATATAGCTGCTGTTGTATAGATCTGTTATAAGAAAAAATATATTTTTAAAATGGTAGAATGCAAATTTATTCTTTGTGAAGAGAATTAATTATATATTTTCAAAATTAAAAATTAGAAAAGCATATGAATAATATGTAGAAAATCTTTATGGTTGTCCTTACTTTTATGTATCAGCATATATATAATGCATAATGTAGCCTTTGGAACTTTCTCTATCTTGAGCTATAGTTCAAAGAGTTCAATGAGAAAAGAAGAGAAAACGTAATGGTGAGCTAGAGAATATGTGCCTGAAAGGTGAGAATGAGTCTAATTTCCATCATTTAGCGGAGTATCAGCAATCAGGGGAGACAATGAAATTCCACTAGACCAATAAAATTTTGACACATTTAAATATTTATATATGTTTACCGTGAAAGAATCATCATTTTTACCAGAATAATATGCTCTAAATAAGCATATTTATTGTAACAGGGATAACTAATCCTCATGTTCAACTATTCCTCTTATATTTCAAATACTCTGTTACAAATTTCATCCATAATTTTAATTCGAATACAATAATTTTAGTTCCTAGCGTACATAAAGTACACCACTGCCACGCAAGCTACAGCATAAGATGTTGAACTCATTAATGTCATATATAGCTAAGCGATCTGAGATAATGAAGATATGAACTACAGTTTTCAGAACACAGTCAAACGGTTCCCTAGGAAGGATGCATCATGCGCTCACGGAATTCCTACAGCAATATATAGATAGTATAGTAATTGAGATAATTGGTGTACTTCCAGTCCAGGACTGCCTGAGATTCATCGAATCAAGGAATTTGCTCACGGTGCCGAATGGCCAGGGGTAGCGGCAAGATTAGTGTCCTCTACCGAATCTTTCGGGATCTTGGGCCAGTACACAAGGAAGAGCTTCACGCGAAAACAGGAAATGCTCTACGTTGTAGAGGTTGCCGTGACCGTGCAGGACTTGTGTTGTATAGTAGCTGGGCACGATCCAGCCCATCCCAGCGCTCCCTTTCTAATTTTACGTTACGCAGGGCAGATGACTGTTTGAGCTGGAGATAGAACGGCATATCTCCAGCTATCACGGATAGGTCGTTGTACGACGTCATCCTATATATCTTAGTAACCGTAATCAAAGTCTGTGCGCGGATTTTAGTGCCCGCCTGTCCTTCTCGTTTGCTAAGTGCCCCCACACTCATGTAACCCCAGGTGAGACCCGCGAGCTTGTGGATCTTGTTGAAAAAAGGCCCCACATTCGCTGCCAGTTTGCTACAATACATTCGCACTTTGAAACCTATGTTGTAATGGACACCGAAATACCTAACACATTTTTAAACGCAACGTTTAGTATTATTAGTGGTGGTCGGTTGGGCTCCGCGAGCTGTCACCTGCTTTTTCGATGCCTATCTTTCCTAACGCGAGCTAATTATGTGAGGGGGACCGCGTTTCCAGTCTTTATTTCAGACAGTTCCAATTTTGCCAACTTGCACTTATCTACCAAGGCATCCACTACTCGCGAGCTTAACAATTTAAGGTTTTCTCTGCTCTTCGCCTTAATAACAGCGGAGATGGAATCGGTGTAAACCGAAGTAAACCGAGTCTCCTCTATCATCTCCCTAATTATCCTGAGTGTTGGATCGAACCCTATTATCCACCCTATCCTAGTCTTGCTCGAGCGCTCGAAGCGAACGGATGCGCTGCGTGCGAGCTCTCTCGGTACGATAGTATAGCTAAGTTAGCTAATCTATAATGCGTGTTACGTTTTAGCTGTGTTGTTGATAGTCCTTTTCAGGATAATTAACAACAATTAATTAAAGTAGCGTAGGGCTTTTTAGTGTGCTTGTTTGTTTATTATTAACAACGAGTTAATTAATGGGCAAACGATTTAAACAATAAAGAAACTGGTAGTGCAGTGCGCGATGGGTAATGGCTCACTGAGGACGACCGAGAGCGGCTACCGACACTAGCTGATTGATTGTACGATCAGTCAACAAAGAATTGATCGATCAATTAATCGGTTAATTGAAATGGTGCGCTCGGCTGTGATCAGTGAGCGATTCGATAAGCAGTGATAGTACGCGTGTCAGAGATTGTTGGTGCTAGTGTACATAGCACCAACAATTAATAAGTAAAAGTGTGATTGTGAAAGGGTTGCTAATGCTATCTACACTAGCATATCAGAAGAAGCAGGAGCGGGGTATCCATGGTAAGTACGTATATACTCCGTGGGAATTTCCCTGGCTATTCCTGATTAGAAAGCAGGAATATCTCCGGGATTTTCTCTGAATTGCCACTCCCTGGGGAATCCCCCTGCTCAGATGCGTGCGTTGACAGCTTACGAATAATGGCTGCTCAGTAATTAAAAATTGTACAGTTGTACGTGCTATGAGTGAAGGTATCGACATGTTTCTTACAAGAAACATGTAAAGAATGAGCGTATTGTCGGAGTTTCCCTAAACTGGCGCAGCTATACCAGCAAAACGGGATCAGTGGCCATTGCGGTTCTTGATCCCAACATTAGCTGCGTCAGACTGGAGAACGCGGAATGCGAGGATGGTGTGTGTGTGTTTGCATGAAAGGTACGTTTGGTGAGATCTGCTTCGTCTCAATATACTGTGTTTTGAGTAGAGACATCAACATTACGTAAATTATCTCGACTCTGTCTGTGAACTTCTCAGAGGAAGAGAGATAGTTATAGGAATGGATGCGAATGCGGCAAACGATCTCTGGTTTAGCAAGGGAATAAACCGCAGACATAGTAGTAGAGTAAGGGGCTGGGCTCTATCCGAATGGCTGTTATCGAATGAATGTGATATGCATGTATTATATGAACCGAGTGACAGCTATATCTTTAGCGGCACGAGGGGAGAGAGTGACATAGATGTTACCCTAAGTAACATAGATAGGAATGACTGTGTTTTTGAATAGAGAGTGAAAGAAGAATGAATTATAAGTGACCATAATGCGATAGTTATCTGCATGAGATACGGGGTGCAGATGTTAGAGAATGAAAGAGTAAATAAGTGGTATGAACGAGATGTTGATTGGAATGAATATGAGCGTTTATTGTATTAGCGAGCAATTGATTCACGGTTACGATAGGTAGCATGTCAATAGTGTGAATGTAATGACGTATGCGTGAAAAGGACAAGAATGGGACGCAGAAAAAAGATTGAATAGTGGAATAATGAATTGAATGTGATGAAAAATGAGACGATGCGCAAGAGAAAATGATTTCAGAGTGCAAGGAAAAGAGGTGATGTGAGAGTAAATGTATTGCAAAATTGGTGGAAAGTGTATGAAAGGAAGTATAAAATCAGAATGAAAGAATCGAAAGAGGCAAATTGGCAACAATTTGTTAGCGTGCATGCGCATGATCCATGGGGGAGCGTGTATAGGATTTGCCGCAGGGCAAATCCTGATTATAACACCCTAGCTAGTCTGCAGATACGCGTCGGTTATACCTCCAATTGGAAGGAGACTGTACGCGTGCTCTTGAATTTTTCATGGATGATAATCGCGTCAGTACGGTTGAGAACTATAGAACGAATGTGAGTAACGCATGTGAGTATGAATACGATGAAATTGACGTGGCAGTTTGCAGACTGAGACAGCGCAGAGCCCCTGGGATGGACGGCATCATAGGGACGATGTACAAACACATCTGGAAAGCGATACCGCTTTACATTAAATCAATATTTGATGGGTGTCTGGAGTATGGATGTATTCCTTATAAATGGAAGGAGACAAAGGTGATCGCTCTGTTAAAGCCTGGCAAACCAAAGGACAGAGCCGGCTCGTACAAATCAATTAGCCTGCTCTGCTCCATGAGCAAGGTATTCGAGAGAATAATGATAGAGAGACTGGTTAAGAGAATAAAAGATAAATGGAATGATAGGCAGTATGGATTCATGAATGAGAAATGTACAGAAGATGCATGGATACGATTTAAGAAAGAAGTGAATGAATGTAACAGAAAGTACGCTGTTGGAGTCTTTGTTGACTTCAAGAGCGCTTTCAACAATCTTTGATGGAACAGCGTGATGAATGCCCTGCTTGCATGTGGTAGTATGAATGAGAATATTAACTTATGGGCTGACTGCTTTGTCAACAGGAAAGTATGCATGGAGAATGGATCTGAGTATGTATGAAAAAATATAAATAAAGGATGTCCGCAGAGATCGGTGGCTGGGCCGTACCTGTGGAACCTATGCATAAATGTACTACTGGACAGATTAACCGACACTGAGGTGAGGAACGTCGCATATGCCGACGACCTTACCATGATAATTGAAGCCAACAGCAGACGTGACCTCGAAGATAAAGTCAATGAATGTACGTGCATAGTCAACGGATGGGCTAGTGAAGTGGGGGTTGAGGTAGCGAGCGAGAAAATGGTCGTCATGATGTTAGTCGGTAAACTTAACATCATGGATAGAAGCGTCACTGTACGGCACGCGGATAGGATAGTTAGAATAAAATACGCGAGCGCAGTCAAGTACTTAGGTATACGCATAGCGGAACGTATGAACTTCGGAGTGCACGTGAAGAGCACCAGACCGAGAATCCTCAACATCGTATGCGCCCTCAAAAGGGTACTACGTATTGGGGAGTCTCGCGAAGAACGTCCGATGTATGGATGAATGGGAATTTATATGATAATGATAACTGGAATAATAATGGTTAATTTGCTAAATTGCATCCCTTTGTTTAATGTCATAAATGAAAGAAATATACATTTTGAAATATTTTCAGATAACTTGTCAATTGGCGAAGCAATTGTACCTTATTTTGGATGTCATAACTGTAAAATGTTCATTAAAGAATTGTAAGATTCGGATTCAAGTTGTGAAACGTGTGTTGTGTAAATGGTTATTTGTATCAGTTTATTCCATACTCTTCATATAAATTATTTTCATTCTGCAAGAACAAGGCTAATTCGCCACTGGTACTATAAGAGAAAATCAAACTATGAATATAACTATGATGGATATGAAAATTCTTCAGGAAAAAGAGAAATGGTCTTTGATTATTGCTTAGACAAAGAAACACGAAGTACTATTGGTTCAATGAATGACAACTCTGTAGTAAATGTCGCTACTAATAACGCCAAATAAAACCATTGGTTATTTAGATAATTGTAGAATTCGAGTAATAGAGAAAAAAATCATGGCGGCCACTGCTTATCAATTTGATAGACAGTATTTTAATAAACTCGTGGGAAATTTACAACCTGGTGAATGAGCGACCTTTGAGCCATTTTGAATTTAAATCATACATTTCTGAAAATTTGATGAAAACAGAAGAAGCCCAGCTTTACAGATAATTTTTGTTTTTGAATATTTCGAATACAAATTTCGAAAAACCATCCAATGATTCGTTGCCTTCCAATATTCGCTTTTGTAATAGTAGTCATGTCATAAAGGAGCACGAAAGTAAACGTCAAAGATGTCGACAGTGTCAAAATACAACAATTTACATGTATAAAAAATATCAAGTATATCTTTATGCTGATTGTTTTAAAATATTCCACTCACGCTAATAAAATAGCGTGAATGCTGAAAGTTGTTAGGAATTTTGAGGTTCAGTAATCTCAACGTTGCGTAATCGCAACATTTTACGTAACATAAACTAAATAATCAATATTTTTTCTGACTATAATTTTTTTTTTCAACATATTTATAAATATTATAAAGTATAAAACCAATTAATATGTTTTCATTTTCACCCTTGGGGATTAATTAGTTAAAAACTAAGCGCACCACCTAAAATAATGATATATTGGTGTGCACCCAAAAATCGCACTATTCATTTCTTCTCAAGCGTATTTTTTGCGTTGCTAATCGATGAGACGAAGCATAAAAGGGTTCGATCAGTATGGTCAATACTCGCATCACAATATGTAATCAGGAAGTAGTCCTACCGAGCTGTTCCTATCCGACGTTCTCCCTACTGTTTTCGCTGGCCGAACATATGTCCCATGACTAATTATCAATCCTTTCTTTTTTGAAGTGCTGTAGGCGGCAGTGGAGATGGGTGGAGAGAGGGAGAGAGAGAGAGAGAGAGAGAGAGAGAGTAGGAGAAAAAAAAAGAAAATACAAGGATAGGATCCAAAGAAACATAAAAAAGTGGCAAGAAATAAGTGTCAGCGATCTTGCAGGAAGCAAAAGCGAAGACAATAGGTTTGAACCTGATCGTTTCGGGACCTCAGCAATAGCAAGCTTGAGGAACAAAGCAAAGTAATCCGGTATCACCATGTCCAGTAAGGAGACACGCCGGCATCAACAGCTGGTCGAAAGTTCCTGACAACCCAATTTTACCAGTATTCTCTGTCTCTGTCTGTCTGTTTCTCTCTCTCTCTCTCTTTCTCTCTCTCTCTTTAGACTAAGTATCGTTCTGATTTAATTTTTGTTTCCTATAGTTTTGTTCTATATTTTTTTATATATTATTTATTTCTCTTTCACTGTCAGATAATTATACAAAAACCTCAAAACATTGTGCAGACAAATCATTCCATTAACAAAATAAAAACCAAGATTGAAAAACTTATATCGAGAATGGATATTATACTTTACTTAGTCACAACTCTTATAAAAAGAAGAAAAATGAATAATTCTTTCAAATATACTATAAGGAACCCATGAAGACAATATTATAATTCACATTTTAGAAACTCATTTCATAAATAACCATAACCTTACAATTCCAAACTATTCAATATATCCAACTTATTCGGAATACAAAGTACATGGAGGAGTCGCGATAGTCATAAAAACAGAAATAACTCACTATGTTAAAATCAGTTGCCATGTTCTTTCCTTCAAACCTCTATTACAACAATAAAAAAACTAACTGGTTTTGAAAACATAATTTTCGATTTATACGTAAATATTCTACAATCGAATAGGTAAACTGTATAGTTATACAAATAACAAAAGTCCTGGAAGAAGAAAAGTTATGCTTCGTTGTATGTATTGACATCCCATTCACTACATATTGTACTTAGCTGACCTAAGAGGAATTAAATATATCATCACATACATATATTTACCACAAAAATATTTAAAAGACATTGAATAATAGTTTATATCATATAAAATATAAGAGAATAAAGACAAGTGGTACCAATTAACATTCACATTAAGAAGAGGTACCTGTTTACCAGTCGCTTTAAATGAGAAGAGAATCTCTCAGATCATCATATAAAATACCCAACCTTCATCGTCTAAAATAAAATTACTCAATATTAAACTAAGTAAAATATACTATTTAAAATAGGACAAAAATGAAAATTCGCCATTTCAAACAAATTTTTATCTACAAAGATATTCTTAATTTAGTTTGTTCATACGGTGTTTAACGAGAAAGAACAGCTTCCGACTCAAATGTAGAAATTTCTAAAAGGGTCCAGGCGAATATTTTACGAAACATATTGAACGCTTCCTCGAGTATTTATAATTACTTAATTAATAAGGTTCTAAACATGTCAAAAATTTTATAACAAAAAAAATTCGAAACGTATGATAAACATATGATATCTATAGATTTCAATTAACAGACATTATAAATGAACTATTGATGAATGTAGATGAAAACAGTAAGTTTAAAGCTATTTTTCGATTGTTATAGTATTTAATTGATAGAAAAAAATATTTATATTTATAAAAAATGTAAATTTACTTATTTATGAAAAATATAATAGGAACAGCTGAATGTACAATGTACGATTTTTTAACCAATTTTTATAATTGATTAATTGAAACTTATTTAACTAAAAACGTAAAGAAATGTGCATAAAATTAGTCATCTTCAATTAGAAACTTATATAACTAAGAAATTGGAAAAATGTATCAATCTTCGATATAATACGGTTAGAACAAATCAAGAAGAAGGTATATAAAATAATTGGTAAATGTAAATTATTTTCATAATCGGTGAAAATTATATCCATTATTTTAGTTAAGCAAATTTATAATAATTTCTATTATTTTGGCAAATTAAAATTGACTTATATTAAAGAATTTGATCAAATTCATGCATATATAGAATGAGAGTAGTGTGAATATAGTAGATTCACACCGAAAAGTGGTATTCATTGCAGAAAAACCTATACTATATAAATTTCTTTGAATACCAACCTTTTACGTTACTTGTATTTTTAATTATCATGATTAATTTTCAAGATCAACTATTAAATTAACTTGAGTATTGTCAATTAATAAAGGCAATATACGATTTTAATAATATTTACAGAATAGAATAGCTTACTGTCAAACAAGATTTAGATGTTATACGATCACTAAACCACTAATTATGCAGTAAAATTACTTCATTATTATGTTGTTACTATATTATACTAGTACCAATTATCATTGAATAATGTAGATATACATAATAATTCTAAGTGTATGAAATTTTAGTACAGTTATTTTTAGAATAACTCAGATTTTGTAATATTTTATTAGTAAAGTGATAATTGAATACTTTCTTTATGTAAGCTTTTCTATACATATTGTATTCATATGGAATATAGTTTTCCAATGTTTTCTGCGCTTGCGTAATAATTTCGCTGGTGAATCACATGTGGAAATGGACATATTTAAGTGGCAATACTTATTGATATGCAAATATGATGTTCTATTTATAACTATATACAAGCTTGGGATATTAGAACATGGGCTAGCAGCAAGATCATAATTAACATTATTTCTTTTTAGCTTATTTGAACAAATCTTTTACATATTTGATGCTAGGAAATAGATAAATGATACTACTTCTTTAATCTGCAATGTTTAAAAATATTAGTTTTAAAATAAAATCTGTTTTATGAAATCTTATTGCACAACATATTCGTAAGAGCACTTAAATTTGGAATAAAGTGTAATTTTTAACATTTTTTTTAAAGAAATGTAATCCATATGCACATTATTTTTATTACCCGTGTTTACATACAATTTTTAACATTACATTTAATATATTTTTAAATATTACAGTAGAATAGTTTTTGGATGACTGATCCTCACAATATCAACCTTATTACGTGTACAAGTATTATTATTTCATTATTTATATGATGAAGTTGAACAGTTGTCTCAAATATTATCTCTATAATAAACTATTAGTTTATCTATCATCTTTGCTGTGAGTCTTCCTCTGCTATCAATAATTATATAATAATCATAATAATCAAGTTGATTTTAGCGGTTTTTTTCTCTGATTAAGTAACTTTTTGTATCATTAAGAAATGTATTATATCTTCTTAGATTGGTGGTGTTTGTATTTACCTATTAACAATTCTAAACAACAGAAAAATGAAAATTTAACGAGAGATATCCAATAAATATTCGAAGAACTCAGAAAGACAAAAAGCCAATTCAATATATATGTCATCGAAAACAAGAGAAGGGGCATAAAATATATTACAAGAATTCATCTTTCGTTGGATATTCATAAGCTAAAAAATAAATTATACCTGGAAGGTCATGGAATTTATCGTATATGCGAAATACCGATGCGTTCGTTATAGTAAAAATATATATAATAAATTATCGTAAATGTATATAGGATTTTAGAAATCTTGAAAATTTCTAAGTCAAATGCCCATTATTTTTTTAATATGACCAACACATTCTTTGTTACCTCTTATCCATGCATTTTCATAAAGGTTTCTTGGTGAATGACACAACAAACTGTACCATCATCATATAAAATATAGAATTCAAGCATTTATACCTTGATCTTTAAGAATTTCCAAGAAACCATTCATTTTGCCTGCAGAGCATAAATTATACACTTCGACAAAAATTAAAAATACAAAAGATCCAGAATCGTGAGAATATATTTCCAAAGATTTTCTATGCGCCAAATCCGATTCTGGCTTCAGAATTAGTTCATCAACTAAGGTTCTCGAGATATCGTAACCTGAAAGTGTGAAAACACGATTTTTCGCTATATATGAGGTTATGTGACATCGTGAATAAATTTTTGTGTTTCAAAAACGGGTAAAACCATCACAAAGGAGCACTCTTGCCTTTTCAAATCCATTTCCCAGATTTAAGATGGCTTTTTTTCATAGAGATATCATTGATTGAAGTTAAGTATTTTCGCAGTTTCGTGACATCGTTAAAAATGTCTGTATAACATTCGTGAGGCTATGATACAATTTACTGATCACGAATAAGATTCCAGTTTTGACATTAATGCGGTTTGGTTTTAAGGATCAGGGGTTATAGCCTAATTTCCTTGATCTCTGAGCCCTGTAACCTGCGAGGTTATAAATACAGGCCTCAACGACTTATTTGTTCTAATCGGCGTAACCTTCTTTTTATGCGTGCATATTATTGAGGTTTTCCCTATTTTCAAAATATTACTCTGCTTGGAACAAACGATTTTGCTTGTTTAATGAAAACATTTTCTTTTCTCTTCAAATGGCCGTTTTTGTGACATGCCTTTGTAAGGAATTGATGTGTTATGTATTTGAAGACCCGATCAATAGTCGGACATCATTGTCTCATCCTATCTACCTTGATGATCACTTACAGTTTCTCAGAAACTTCGATACAACATTTTGTAAACTTATTAGCTGTATATGAATTTCTGTGTAGTTCAAACTATTCTTCGTTTTCAGTAGTAATCTTTTCGGTAACTATTTTTCACACATCTCCACCAGTTTCAGTCGCAGTCAAATGCGTCACTACTTGAAGAGAAGAAAATCCTTATTTACGATAATATTCATTTATAGAAGCTTTAAATCCTTTCCTTTCTTGAAGTAAACAAATTATTACATCTTTACAACTTTTATTACATTTATGTTCATAGATTTGGTTGCCGTATTCTAACTAACTATCAAGAGCTGAGTAATAAATTCATCATGTGCACTAAGAATTACGGGCTATGCTAAGTCCATAATGCCACAATAACAACAATTATTGTTGCCATAAGAACAATTTTGATTGCGAGCTTATCCATAATCATGAATTCCCATTTCTAGTAAGTCTTCTTTTGACTTCGTATCTATTTTTTTGTTTACCACCCTCATTTTTTATTCCTTTCTTCTCCATATTCAGTGAATTTAATGACTAATTCATATACCAGATCTTAAAAGCATTTTTCAGAAAGTTTTACCTCACATAACATTTCTCGTGATACACACATTTTTAAAGAGCTGTGTATACAACGTTTATATTTATAGGCTGTATTTTATATTTGTTATATCTACTCCTATTTTAGATTATATTTTCTTGTGAGAGACTATTTAAATTTTTTGATTGGTGGAGCATTAGCATCTTGTTTCTGCTAGTAGATATCTTTATGCTTTTTCGAAATGTTCTTATAAATGAGAAATTTTATTTATTTACCTGTTACAGTTGTCAAGGGTAGTCGCCTCCAATCGCGTTGAAATAATAAAAAAAAATTGAGCGATATCAAGCTAACGTTAATAAAGGAAAGGTAAGAGGCGCATTTACGGCCTAATATGCGCCAGGATTGTGATAACCTTGAAAGGTCGAGGACAGGTGAGTAGACAGGCGTTATAATAAAGGTGCGCATGAATTAACTTAATAATAAAAAAAAAACTTTATTCGCTAAGCAACAACCAAAAGAAATTAAATTTTATTTACAACCGCAGCGTAAGAAAACCAAATACAATCACGATAATGAAGCGTTGATAACTATAAAGTGCAAACAAAATAAAATAAAACCTATGTTGATAAGCGCAGCGAAGAAAATACAATAACAATTCAATAATAAGCGGCAACGACAACGAAATAAGGCAATTTCAAATAAAATACTAACGGTCCTCGTAAGGCTCTGGCTCAATAGCCAGTAGTTCCCAACGAGGCTCTGCGCACGCGAACAAATAATAAATAAAAAAAAGAATAGATATGAATTGCACGGAGGGAGAGAGAGAGCCAATAAGTGCACTCACCGATCGTAGAGCCTGGCACAACCACAATGAACCACTATCACCACACTGCAGTTATCCGCGAAGAACAAAACAAAAGAAAAATTCAATTAGCTCGACTGTCCAATTCAGAGACCAAAGGCCAACTGACTCTCGGTGAGTGTCATTTACCTCTCTCTCTGTCTCTCTCTTATTCAATGCCACACAAGGCAAACTGATTTTCCGAGGTCAGCGACCTCGGACACGTAAACAAGCCCTAATCGTGGGCTGTTGTTATTGACGAGCTTCGACCAACGGCCACAAGCTCCGTCACAGCCCCCTCCAGAGCTAACGCTCCCCCGAGGAAGCTCAATCGCACGCGGCCGCCATTCCATTAAATAAAAAAAAAATTTTAAAGAAAAAGAATACAAAACCCAACACCAATATAAACAACAATAATAAAAAAAATAGGTATTACTGCCGCCTGGTGGGACCAACTTCCCTACTACTCTAGAGTCGCAGGCGCGCTAAGGACTCGATTGCTCGAGGCCGAGTCATCAACTTCGAGCGCTGGATTTCGGTTAAACACCTCCCGGCGGCGCAAATGGCAGCCACTGCGCCAGTCCCCTGAGGGTGCGGTGCCATCTCCGAGATGCAGTGGAGGAAGTACCCTCGCTGCTCCTCATCCAGAGCCCAATACCGATCCAAGACCTCCTAAACCATGTCCCCAGGGATCAAGGGGACCCTGGGCATGGCTGACGGAGAGGCCCTCAGAGCTGGCAACGGGTGACGAGTCGCAGCAGAGTGTGCGACGAGCAAACCAGCCGTGGAAGGTGTACCACCACTGGCGCTCGCCGCTTCATCCTAACGTTTCCGGCGCAACGTTCTTTTGTGCTGCTCCACGCGCCTGGAGGCCTTGCGTGGGGGAGGGGGGTCGCACAATGGTCGGCTGGTCTCCCTCACGCCAGCGCCGGGTGGAGTCGGAAGATAGTAAGAAATTGGGGAACCTGCCGACCCTCTTGCTGCCTCGCTTCTTCTTCTCCTCGGCGATCTCTTGAGACCTCCTGTGCTCATTACGCGAGTAACCCTCCGGGGAATACGCCCCTCCCTTCTTTGGAGGGTTACACGGTGGTGGGGCCTGCAACCTCACCGTAGCAGAATCGGGCCGCCCAGACAAGAGCGGGACGGCATAGGCGTTGGTATATCTGGCGCCTTCGGCGCCATACCTCTCCCGCACCATCTGCACCCCCCTCACCAAACCATACATCCGGAGCACACGGATGACATTGGCCCGAATTACCGCAGGGTTTTAGCCCGTCCACCCCACCCGAACTAAAGGCTCGTCCCAGGAAGCCTCCTTCCCACGTGATGAGACAGGAGGTTTACTCCTCTCTGGCGCGCTGGAGGGGCAAGTTGTTGCTGCCACAATCTCCATTAGCTCTCGCTGGGCCTGTTGGCTGTCCACCTCCAGCGAAACCACCTTGGTGATGTTTAGCGTGTGGCTTCTCTCCTCGATTTCCTGCATAGCAGGATCGGGAGAGGCATCGGCTTCAGCGGGTTAATGACGACTTGCCGCCGCTTCGAGTTACTCCGCGGAGACCACAGACTCCAGCGAAGGCCCGAAAGGCGGCTCCACAGCCACCCCATCGGCCTCTGATGGCTCCGGAGTGACTGGCGGGTCCTCCAATAATAGCTTGCCCGTTATCTCCATCTCTTCCTCAAAACTGGCCATTCCTAACCTAGAAAGAGGGAGCAATCAAACAAAAAAATGAATAAAATAAGATAAAAAGAAATAAAAAAAAATAAAAAATCATGGACGACACAACAAACAAAACCCTCCGTGTATCACTCTAGAGGGCCCCCCATTATCATGGGTTCGTGGCGATAGGTAGCGCTTTAACTTGGAAACATGAGCCATGACCACCTGCCTGCCATCTTCTACCTCGAGGACACATACCACCGGAAAGAGAGTTTGCAAAATCCTAAAAGGCCCCGCGTACTTGGGATCTAGTTTGGCATTTCGGCCCGCGGCTGCACTCGATAATGAATGCAACCTTCGCAAGACCAAATCCCAACGGCAAAACGCACATCACGACGGCTCGGTCGTAATACCGTTTCTGGCGGTCGTGCGCTGCCTCAAGATGGCGAATCACCAAGTCTTGAAGCGCTCCCAACCTGCTCAGACGGTCTTTCCATACTTGTGGATTTATTTTTACAACCAGGCCTCGTTTCTCGGTCTTGCGGTGTAGGCTCTTGGGTTGTTGGGGGTTTCTCCCAAAATTCAAGAACGCCGGCGAGACCTTCGTGCTCGATTGGATCGCCGTGTTTACCGCATGGCGAAACTCGTGCAAATGCCGGTCCCATTCGCGGTGGTCACCGTCCACGAAAATGGATATCATTGTTTTGAGCGTCTTGATGGAGCGCTCCACGAAATCGGCTTGTTGGTGGTATGGAGGAGTGAGCACGTGCTGTATGTTATACTCTTTGAGGGTATCCTCGAATACCTTACCTGTTTAACTGTTCCCATTATCTGGTACCAGGTAGGTAGAGATTTCCCATCTAAACAGCACGAGCTCCTCTAAAGCTCTAGTGAGTGCCCTTCCATCGGCCGTCGCCAGTGCCTTAAATTCCACCCAGTTGCTGAAACAATCTTGAAAGACCACCAAGTATTTAAACCGATTCTTACTACGTGGCAGCTCTACAACATCAGTCCCAACTATTATCCACGGTCTCTCTTCCAAACTCCTGCCCATGAGGCCCAAGAGAGCTTTTTGCTCCACCTTGAACCTTTAGCACTCCTGACAACGCTAAATAAAATCACACACGCCTGGCCAAAAGTATTCTCGGATCACCCTGTCATAGGTCTTTTCCATGCCAAGGTGTCCCGATGATGGCTCACAGTGTGCATCTCTTAGCACGCACTCACGGAATTCGGAAACGCCAGCCCAGTTTGTTATTTTCGAACCAGGCGGCGGCTGCGCCACTAAATGCCGTGGATAAAGCTGCAAGCATCTCCGAGTCAGGAATGTCATAAAACTCCTGACAATTTCTGACTCGCTCCAGAAAACTTTCTGGGCTGAAGCTACCTTCCCTTGTAAACTGCAGGCGGAAGTCTCGGAGAACACTGACGCGATCTTGCTCTACGCCGTACGTATTTTGGCGCCTGCCTCTCCTCCGATGCCTCAGACGCCCACTATTATTTCCGGAGACTGCGTCGCTATCACGAGCATCCACGAGCTCCTTCAACAAGACTCTTCAGAGTCTAATGAGGGCGCACTGCGGGCCAACGGCGTTGGTTTACGCCTTCTATCCTCGTAGTTTTTTTGCGTGCCCTGTAAGGGCACTCCTACAACGTCTGCACTCGCATAAGTCTTGGGCCCAAGTCCCACGGTACGCGATTTGGGCCCACAACTACCCGCTGACATACCTTGGGTCGACAATCCTACGATGGGAACTGTCTTCCCACCATAAGCGCGCTCTATCTCGCGAGTATGTCCCCGCGCATGCGCATATGTGCTCGGAGGTGGTTCCAACACCCTCCGAGGGCTAGAAGCGCAGACCGGGGACACGGCCATGCACTCCTGTGCACCGTTAGCTCTGGAGAAAGTGACTGCACTCTCCCCGAAGAGTATCATCGCCTCAAGTTCTTCCCTAGACCGAAGTGATGTTCGCACGTATTTCTGCGCATGCGCTGGTGGCGGCACCAAGGTGGGGGCCGCTCTTTTGACCACCCACTGATCATGGACTTCGACCACAACCGTCTGGTGCTGAGGCATCGTCTCACTACCCGGCGATGCCCCCCCCCCCCCCGTCAGGTCCTAGATTCCCACAGTCGCGTATTTCGCGCATCGCGGGGAAGCACGACCTCGTTGTAGCCAGGGATAAATCTAGCGCGACAGTGTCGCGCTGGATCGTTTGAACCTCCGCGGAGTCGACCGCACAATCGGCGTCAACGCGGAAGTTCACCGGCCTTGACTCTTCGCGCAAAATACTTTGCGCCTCCTGAGACTGAGGAAAGGGCACCTCGGCAGCGGCGAAATCGCTGGGAGCAATGAGAGGGTGGTCATGAGCTCTGGTCTATTTCAATAGACCATCACTCTCAAGACCCGATCCCTCAACTCTTCAGGAGTACCCTCGGCCCTCACTCTCAACTGCTCTGCCAGATCGCGCATCTCGTCAAAATCTGCTCCCGAGAGCTCTACTACTAAAGCCTGAACGCCCGCATCTTTCTTTATGCGGCGCATCCTAAGCCCTCTGTCGCAATAGTGACATGGCCAGACCACGCATAGGGTCGCGTTTAAATTCAATATGGAATATTCACCACGGAAAATCAACAAACTAAACGCGCAAAACCTGCTTTATAAAACAAAAAAAAACAGTAGGGCCCAAAAATAAAAAAACAGTGACCGTCGCTCGCTCTTACGTTAGGGGAATCGCGGAAAGGTCAGTCACCGTCATAACGGATACTAACCACGTCACGAAGCGATCTCTAGACTCTAGCAGCCCTCTATTGGCCATTTGTAGAGTCTAGGATCTGTGGTGTATCCCCTACACCAGCACCCCTACAGGCGAAGTGGGCAACCCCCACTTGGCTACCTCACTGCGCCACTATCTCCTGAAGCAGTGTGTCTCAACCTTAAGTTGGCCTAGGTAAGAGCTCACCCTTACACCTAATACCCCTAGGTGGAGGCCAACCTTTAAGCTGGCCTCGGTGGCAGCTCACCTATACACTGTTTTGTCCTTGGTGGAGACCAACCTTAATGTTCGTCTCAATGGAAGCCCACCTTGACACCTACTTACTAGTTGGTGGAGGCCAACCTTCACTTGGCCTCATTGGACTGAAATTCTATGACTGAAAGTTGAATTTTGTATTGAGATCTACTTTATGGAACCACACTAAAGACTAATGATCAGTTGTAATGATAATTGATCAGCCATATACATCGAATTTGATTGTCTTTATGCCTTGAATGCCTGCTAATGATTCTTTCACGTATATTTTAATTTCAATTCAGTTCAATTCAGGCTGTCGTAGAGCTTTCGAAAAATAAATAATAGGGCAGTCTGATCCAACCGATACTTGTGATAGAATTCCAGGTATGGCAATACCCGTGACAGAGTCCCAAAATTTCATATTCTCTGGAAACAAGACTAATCGCTCGGTTGATACGAGTTACCAAGTTATCGATTCAGTCCCTTTAGATCTCCTCCGCCATATGATGTTGACTCCAGCGGAAGTACTACTTGATTTGAAAATCTGACAACACTAATCAATTGGGCTAATTTTAAGTATTTAGGGAAAAATTTTAATTCGGTCGAAACTCGACAATCTACCCTAATTTGGCACATTTTTCAGTCTTAGACTTATGTCTTAGTAACAAGGACGTGTACTATGTTCTTAATAAAAAATATACCTTCGAGTGAGGGTTTTAAACAGTATAGACACCTTTGTCACTGACGTTAGCGTAACAACGGTACTTATTCCGTCTTCACTAGTTATGTTTTAGCGGCGAAGAGGTTATTACTACAGGTTAGCGTGGACTGACTCCAAAGGGCAGTTCAGGTAACCCGGAATTGGTAATAGTGAGAGGAATGGTACACGATTATTATAGAAAAGTGTAGAGTCATTACAATAAAAAAGATTAAATCATAACTTCATTTCCCTTCTTTTCTACTTCTAACTTAAATGTTAATTTTATACAGAGACTGTCTCTTGTTTCAAAATTTTAGTATGGGTTTTCCGCGAAACCTTTCTTTTAGTGTTCTAAATCTAAAAATTATTTCGGCTTTGTGTCGTAATTTCCTAGATTCTTTCAAGATGGGAATTTTCGGTTACAATTTTCCGATAATTTTCTTCTGTGTTATTTGTTTTTGTTATCTCTTATTTTTGAGAAAACTAATACAAATAAAAAATTCGAACACTGCCTCTTCCTCATTTTTAGAAAGAGAAAGCGGTCTATCTGTGCACATTCGTGGTCTCCATAAAAACAACAAAAGCTCATCCTTCCATTGCGTGTATGTATATTATATATAAATTACTATTGTCAATGAATACAGCATAGACGATTTACTACACATGCATCGCACACGGCTTGATTACCTGCCATATAATCGCTAACTAAATTTAGAACAATTAATATTCAGAAAGAGCATTGAAAACGTTAAGGATTGGTACATTTAAAAAAATATTTTTAATTAATTTATTTTTTATTTGTGTATTTTATGATATTTAATATTTTAATTATTCTAAATATATTACAAAAATTAAAAAAAAAATTAATTAATTATAATTAATAATTAATTAAAAATTAAAAGAGCTACGCGAAGCTACTCTTTCCAGCCTCATTGTTCGTAGCATATATCCAATTAGCCGCGTTGGCGTTCAATCAGTAAGTCACAGTGAAAAAGACCAGAAATTTTTCATGTACAAAAGCAGTAACTTATTAGTTAAAATTTTAACGAACAATTTTTATAAATGCTAATAAGTAAAAGAACAACTTACATTTATCTGTAATACTAATCTAATATATAACTCTGAAGTATCAAATATTTTCATAAATTATAGCACTATATTGCCTTCTAACATTTACGCTTATATATTTTTATCCTTGGGTTTTTCAGACGGGGTCTTTGATTGTATTGTCATCTGAGAGCTAATATAGTTATAAATATATGCACCATAAAATAATATTAAAAAACAGGAAAAATGTAATCAATTTTTATGCAGATAATATGGTAATGAAGTCAATTTATTCAACGAAACGTTATTCAATGTTTTAGATATATTATAATAAGACTATACTTATTTTAAAAAGTTAAAGAAAACATCTTTGTTCTTTCTAGAATATCTATAAGTGAATAGCTATTATTGAAGGTGCAACTCTAACAGTTACTAAAAATTCGTACCTAGCTAATTCAAGACTTAATATGTAGGAATTGCATCGAGAATAATTTTTGGAAAATTTTGTACGCCATATTTTGAATAATAAGTAAAAACAATTAAAAATTTATCAGTCTACCAGATGCTTATCATACGTATTTAATACTTACATTGTATTCAATAGAATTTAAGAGAAGAGCAAGATTCTCCTGTACTTTAGGACATTCTTTAGGACATTTTTATAGTTCATTCTCCATATTAAACTTCTTTGTGTGCGTGCGGTGTCAATTTGCTTTGTTCATTATCCTACTTGAGTTAGTTTGTCGAGCGAAGGAGATGACAAAGTGATTTCCTATACAGCTCTATAAGAAGGCGCTTATCGGAGAGATTTGGCCTATGATTGGAGTTAAAAAGGAGTATTTGAATGTAGACAGTACTCTATATTACAAACACCTCGTCAACGCTCGATGGAGTTATTGTATGTTTTCTATGACCGATAGAGGAAAATAGATTTAACAGAGTAGAATTTAAAGTTAGATTGCTTTAATTGCACTTACTTAATTTTAGGCGATCTCTTTATCTCTTGATTAGATAGTTTAATTTTGAGAGTTGGATTTGAACTGAACTTATTATTTTATAAAGTAGTAAGTTTGAAGTAAGATTGCTTTTATTTCACTCATTCATAGGGGGTCTCTCTCTTTCTCTCTTTTTCTCCACCCCTCTCTCTCTCTCTCTTTCTCACTCTTTTTATTGGGTGGTTTAAGTATATTTTTAAGAACTGGATTCGAACTGAGCTCACTGTTTCGTGTGTCAACTCATAACCTCGGTTCCAACCTTTCTTTAGTTTCTCCGTGTCTCCTTTGAGGCAAGTCCTTTTTCGATTAGACCAATGAAGGGACAAAAGATTTTCTTCGTTAGTTTAATTATAATAATTCTAATGTAGACCCATAAAAAATTATACGTTTTTTCTTTAAGCACGCATTGTAATAGATTTGCTTTTATGAAATTGTTAGTTACAATTAATTAGTTAATTACTTATTTCAACAACTATCATAAGTAATTCGGATGGGGAGGGAGAGATGTTTAGTCGTTTACATCAAATGACTTAAATTATTCATTTTTAACAATACTGATGTCGTAAATTATTTTTAACGTTATTTAGGATTGCCTTTTTTACGATCGCGGGTTCATATAACGAGTTATGGCTATTAAGAATTAGGAAATTGATTTATATGCGGTTTGGTTTCTCCATTTAATAATAGTGTTGTCTAAATAATAAGAGAGGAATGAACAACGATGATTTTACGTATCTGATAAATTTTATAAGCGTGAGGTTGTAAAACGTCACCAATAGGGCCCGATTTATGAGCTTTTGGAGAAGGCTGACCTTAACAAGATGCTGAGATTCACGGAACGGTATGGGGTCACGTGGAGGGTACCACGGGTAACATCGAGATTGTTTGTTATAAGTAATGGACTTCTTATGTCCGTGTTTTTCATATCTGGAATACTGGCCCACCAGTTGCCGATTCTGTCTCTCCGCGGGATCTATCTCATCGTAAAAAACTCAGTAGCCCGATCGAAAAATAAAAATTTTAATATACAATGCATATTTTCATCAAACACTAACGCAGACACACACAAAAACTACGTTGTTTTCCAAACTAGACTAGTACATCTTTATGTGTTTAGGGTTGCTGAATCCGAATCCAGTATCGGCTTGTTCTTATCAAATCAGATTTAAGCTGATTTAAAGGTCAAATCGATCAAATTATTATTTTTATTTATTTTCTGGAGTCGCTGAATCAAAATTCGATGTCCATCTGATTAGACAAGGTCAGTTCAAGGTCAGAGGTATAAAGGATAGGTTGCAAAGAGAAAGCGTGGCTAAAGCAAAACAAATACAAAAGAAATCCTTTGCACAGATTTGTTGAGGATAAACATGTATGCTATAAAAGAAAGTGAATCAATGAAGAAGTAGGAGGGTGAGATACAAAATGCACTGTCCAATAATTCCTAAAATATAACAGAGTGATGATGCGTGTAATTTAAACATTTTTGCTGTATTTGATCTTAAAATGAACTTAAACCTAATGTACTGGAGGCAAACGAATCTCGGATTATTCAGTGACCCCGCAAAACATGTTCACATAGTAGTCTGGTCCTGTGAAGACATATTTTTTTATTATAACGATTGATATATGAAATTTCCAAACAATCACATGAATTGATCTTATAATGATGTTTAGGGTTACGTTATCAAAAGAATTAGATATGTATCACGAATTAAAATTTCCCGTTCTTCCAGAATCTGCAATTAAAAATTCATTGTTGTCATAATAAACATACTTGACCTATAAATGACCTTAAACATGACCTGATGAAGACAAGCCGACATCGAATTCAGATTCAGCAACCCCAAAAACATAAAGACGTAATAGTCTTGTTTCTAGAAAAGGAACTTTTTTGTGTGTTTATGTAATAGATATATCTAGTAAACAAGAATTATATTTCAATATGTGTGATAAAGGAAATATAACAACGTTATATATTGCTTTTTAAAGTTAGTAACTCTCAAGAATAATATATCTGGTTTCACAAATAGTGAGAACCGCCTTGATGTTATACATGTAAACATGATGAAATACATATAGACATATCTAGTAGACCTTACATTGTATATCATGCTATAAGTTATTACAAAATAAAACCCATAGGAATTCAATGAAACTCACTATTTAGATATTTTTCAGAGATTCTATTGAAAATACTAAATTAATTGCTAACATATTGAACATAAAATTCTACGAAAATATATACAATTATACATTATAATCTTAAAATAAGGAAAATTGATTTTTCTAATAGCCATATTGGCCACTTCCATATTGTTGTTAACATAATTCGTATGTTACAACAGAACACAAGATTGCTTCAATACCTAAGGTTAACTAATTGTAATAAACTTATGCACTTTGATATTCCTAATCTCTTTAGTCAGAGAGTGATTTAAGAATAGGTCTTCTCTGCTTTTATCTTCTCTAATGAGGCATCAACGTTGATCCATTACTATTAATAACATTATTTATATACAAACTGTGTAACCTAACGATAAGACAATAATTCATTAAAAATCATATTGTGACGTCGGGAGACAATCACTAATTTTTATTTATGCTTTTTAGTAAGACTTTCGTCTTCTTGACTGGGACGCATAAGTGTCTTTTGTGAAACTTCAGCGACGCGATTATGTTATCCTTAAGTGAATTTTTAGGTTGCACTGACCCATTAACATACTACTACGGTCTGCAACCATCGTGCCTCAGTAGTCACTACAGTAGCAGGAGCCGAGCCTTATGGCGGCAAACAGGTTGCCCATCGCTATCTACGGACGCCTGGTTCTATCCTTGAACCTAGAACTCAGAAGGGAATACCAGTGGCCCTTCATCGTCGCAGATGTCCAGACAGCCTTCATAGGAGCTGACATTCTGGCGCAGTCAGGACTTGCTGTGGGCCTGCAACACATGTGCCTCATAGACGCCACAACCTCACTCAGCATCAAAGGTCTGATAGGCTCTGTCTCCGAGCTCTCAGTGGCAATCCTGGACTAGCCTTCAGAGGACTTGGACAACAGGAGGCGCTACGACTCCCTACTGGTGGAGTTCGCCCACATAGCACAATCAAGCTCACGGAGAGCAACTCTCAACGGCACACCGGTAAACCATCTTATTCAGACCACAGGCTCCCCTGTCCACGAGCGATTCAGGCCACTACACGGTGAGAGACTGAAGGGAATCAAGTTCGCCTTCAAGGAACTGTTGGAACACCAGACAGTCCGGCCCTCTGCCAACCAATAGTGCAGTCCACTCCACCTGGTGCAGAAGAAGGACGGCACCTACCACGTCACAGGGGACTACAGACGTCTCAACGCTTGCACGGAGCCAGACCGTTATACTCTACTCCTCATCGAGGACCTAATGCGCCAGTGCCATCAAGGAGAGGTATTTTCTGTAATTGACCTTGAGAAAGCTTTTTACCAGGTGCCCATGGCAGAGGAACTCATACCCAAGACGGCTGTGATCACGCCCTTCGGACTTTTCGAGTTCCTGGCCATGCAAACATTCCAACTTCCAGCATGGCTGGTCATCGTCCCTAGGACTGCGGCAACGCCATGCAGACATTCCAGCGGTTTCTGGACTCAACCCTATAGCACCTGCCTTTTGCACACTGGTACCTGGACAATGTGATTGTGGCATCCCAGTCACAAGAGGAGCACTTCCAGCACCTGCATCAGCTCTTTCAGGCCCTCCACAAGGCAGGTCTATACATCAACCTGACAAAGTGTCAGATTGCCCAGTCAGTGGTCACGTTTTTGGGATATAAAGTCTCTCAGCGAGGCTTCCAGGCACCTGCAGAGAAGATCGACGTCATCCAAGACATCCGAAGGCCCACAATATACCAGCAACTGAGGAGTTTCCTGGGCACCATTAACTATTATAGGCGCTGCATCCCAAGACCAAGAACAGCAGAGCTGCAGGCCCCACTGGACAACTTATTCTGAGGAGTCCCAAAGAGGAAGAAGACGAAGCTCAAGGAGTAGACCGTGGAGTAGGAGAACGTCTTCCTCGCTTGTAAGCAAACACTGCAAAAAGCGACCACCAACATATTCCTGACGCCAGATTCTCCGCTCATCCCATACACGGACACCTCCGACGTCGCTATAGGATCACCATTGCAGCAAACATACGATGGACAGCAGTATCCTGTGGCTCACTTCTTCAGGAAGTTCACACGCACAAAACAGCGCTACAGCACCTACGACAGAGAGCTGCTGGCTACCTAGGCTGGAATCAGACATTTTCAGCGGTTCCTGGAGGGTTGATCCTTCCAACTACACACGGATCATAAACCCCTCATATTCGCAAGCAAGCAGATCAGCTCCAAGGCATCGCTAAAGCAATAAAGACACCTGGACTTCATCCTGCAGCTCAACGTATAGTAGAAATACGTCAAAGGAGAGGACAACATCATTGCCGACACCCTGTCACGCGCCTGGGTGATAGACATGCCCACAGGACTAGCAGTCTCAGACATAGCTGCTGCACAAAAGCTCGACGAGGAACTACATCAGCTGATGGAGAAGAACCTGCTCAACCTACAGTACCTACAGATTGACGGCGTCGAAATAGCTTGTAGTATTAACGAAGGAGTGGTAAAACTCTTTCTGCCCACACAGCTTCGCTGAAAAGCCTTCAATACTCTCCACTCTCCAGCGTACCCTAGTGCACGAGCTACGACACGTCTCCTCACGGAAAATTCACCTGGCCTGGCATCAAAAAGGACGCCCACAGGTAGGCAAGCTTATGCCTCGCCTGCCAGTGAGCCAAGGTCGACAGACTCAACTTGGACATCATCATTCTGCAACGCGAAACGTAGCCTTTAGCTAAGGGAGGGAAAAACTTACCTTGTTAGTGAAGGGTAGTCACCTCGGGTTGCGTTGAAAAATCAAATAAACGAAGAAAACAAACGAACGAAATCTATCTATTAATATTAAAGGGAGAAGTAAGAGGCGCAATTATGGCTTAATGCATGTCAAGGTCGCGATGACTTTGAGAGGTAAAGAACAGGTGAATAGGCAGGCGCTGAATAAAACTGCGAACACTTGGTTTAACAAAAAAAAAATGTTTTATTCGCCGAACACAATTAACCGGAATCTATAATTCGTTATACATCTAATTATATATCTAATTAAACAAAATATCTAATTCTATGACGCGCAAACAAAATAAATAGCCCAAATCATAAGGGAAGCGCAGCGAAGAAAACAAAACGAAGATTACCGTAAGCCGCGAAACAATCTCAATTTGATTGCAACAGCCTTCGTAAGGCTCCGGTTCAATGGCCAGGAGTACCGAACGAAGCCCTGCGCACGTGGATAAACAAATAAAATAAAAGAAACGAAGTGAATGTTCTACGCACGGAGGGAGAGAGAGACAACAAACCAAAAACACTCACTGACAGCTGGACCTGGCACCACACTCACGAGCACAAACCTCACTCTTTCACCCGCGAAAACCAAAAAAACTCAAAAATAAATTCAGCAGTAACGAGTGCCCAGTTCAGAGGCTAAAGGCCAACTAAACTGTCGGCGAGTTCTACGCACCTCTCTCTCTCTCTCTCTCTCTCTCTCTCACACACTCATGCCATGCCATACACGGCAAGCTGATTTTCCGAGGTTAACGACCTCGGAAACGTAAACAAGCCCTAATCGCAGGCTTGTTGTCATTGACGAGCTCCGGCCAACGGCCAGGAGCTCCGTCACAATTTTACCACAGGTGAGCTAATTCAGATATTGCCTCACAATAATTGACCGCTTCCCCAGATGGCCGACAGCAGTTTCCCTGGAGAACATCCTGGCAGAAACAGTGGCCACTGCATTCACCAAGGAGTGGATAGCTTTCTTCGTATGCCCACTAAAAATCACCTCAGACCAGGGAACGCAGTTTCAGTCAGCGCTGTTCACTGCACTCACACAACTGACAGGATCACAACGCATAAGGACTACACCGTACCACCGACAGAGCAACGACTTGATGGAAAGATTCCACCGCACTCTCAAAGCAGCCCTCGCCTACAAACAGGACATTCTCTGGACCGAACGACTACCTCTGGTCCTGTTAGGACTACACTCGTATTATAAAGATTTTGAGGCTTTTCCAGCAGAGTTAGTTTTTGGCACCACCCTTCCTCTACCAAGTGAATTCTTTGTGTCTCATAGCATCCCTGGCAACCATCAAACTCTACTCAAGAGATTGAGGGAGGTGATGAGCTAACTACGAGCCGTCCCAGCCTCAAGACACTTCAAGTAACGTGCCTTCCAGCACAAGGACCTTTCCTCGTTCACACACGTCTTCCAACAAGTGGAATCCGTCCGCAAACCTCTCCAACCGCCTTACTCGAAACCATACGAGGTTTGTCAAAGACTAGATCAGAAGGTAGTCATTATTAAACTGAATGAACAGGAGAAAGCAGTTTTGACGGACTCCCTGAAACCAGCTTATATCTATACAATCGCTGACAACGAGATGGAGAAGCAACCTTCACTCAGCTCCAAGAAGAAGTCACCAAATGACAAGCACGAGACAACGCAGAATTCCAAGCTTGCAGACAAGCACCAGCGCCGGCTCATAACACGAGCAAACGACACGCTCAACTACAACAAACAGTGGACACGCATGCGCAACGGGATTCGCCACAGGCAAACAACTTGCACACGCAACGCACATAGTCAAGACCAGGTGATTCACCACAGAAATTACCGTCAGGAATCAACGCACAAGAACAACAACCAATACGACAAGCAACAGGCGACAAACGCAAACAACAATAATAAAAAAGGACATGACAATGATCCTCAAGAAGAAGGTTACGTTCCCTTCGTGCCACGCGAAGATCTGTGTAGTTTTTTTGCATATAGCTTACATTTTTTTATAATTTCTTGATCACAGAATGATTCAAAATTGAAATTTATGCTGAAAAGTTGTAAAATGTTTAATAGTTTGTTAATATTTATAAATAAAGTCTAAATAAGAGCCTGTTTTGTAAAAAAAATGCATTTATGTGACAGAACTTTTAGACATATCCTTATGAAGATAGATATACAAGGGTTTTTCGGGTTGCTGATTGATAATCTGAACTCAGATTTGTTAAATTTAGAATCATGGCTCCAAAATGACGGCCATAATCTTAAATTTCTTTGAATACATTTCTGAAAATGGATATTGGTGAAATTTTTTCAACTGTTCACTTTGTTCTATATATGAATAGCGTGATATTTAAGCACTAAGAGAGCGATAATGTAATACTAAATATACCTTAAAAATAGTCTCGAGGCTGATTATCCATTACCGGAATGGGAAGGATGTACTGCTTTTGATTATTAATAGACTCGGTGTCAATTTTACCTGTTTTTGTAGGAGGCTACAAATGGAGATCATGTTCAAAGCCGCGATGTCTCTTCAATGTCGGAACACATAGAGTTTTCTCTAGTAGAATTTTCTCCGCTATATCGGTAGACCAAACAGTGTCGTCAGTTATTGGTGTTATATCCATGTCCTGCAGATCGTCATACGGCAATGAATCGAAATCAAATTCAGAATCATTGTTATATTGTTATATTTACCCAATGAAGCCACGACGCCGGGCACTAGACTAGAAGATTCTTTATTCATCATGCTGCTTGCACATAACTAGATATTCTATTTGCACCCGTATGCCATCTCTCTGCCTCCGAGTTACTATTATCACTTTGGATGGATCATGGTAATTTGATAGGAAGCAAACACCTTGTTTATCCATCCATTTGATCTAACTAATACCAGTAGCAGATGTTCGAAAATAATATTGTCAACGTTTCATTTGTGTATCAAGATTTCCAGATTTAGGTAACCCAGTACGACTAGAACGTACAGTTTTGCAAGCAAATATTTTGTCTCTTAGTGAAATCAACAGATCGACGCCGGTGAAAATGTTATTAAAATATACATAATGATTTTTACCAAAAAGTTTACGGGTCAAATCCTTGACAACTCGTGCTCCCAAATTTTTTTCAGGACTTTCAGTTTTACCGGAATAAAATTGAAATTCACATACGTAACTTGATTCATCTGCGCGAACCCAATGTTAATATCCTCGTTTTATCGGTTTAACTGGCAAGTATTGCTTTGAGCTACTTCGATCTTTGAATTTTATCATGGATTCATCAATAAATTGATAATTTCCTGGATTCTAGTCAGCACTGATTGTTTTTTGAAGTCTATTTAATAACAATCTCAACTTATACAATTTGTCGTAATTTGACTCACCTTTTTTAGGTTCTGTGGTGTTATTCGAAATATGTAAATTACGTAATAAGAATCCAAAACCTAAAACAGGAATCAATGAACTTATGAATGGATCTTTCAATTTTATGTCACACGACCAATAATCACGAAAGGAAGGCAATTTGTTATTCCAATCAGAATATTAATGTCTAAAAATATCAACAACTCCTCTTTTGTCATCAATTGCTTTCTCTGCGATTTCTCTTATACATATTTATTTGTTTGTTGCACTAATAAATCCAACATATCTTCCGGAAAAAGACATAAAGAGATTTCAAACTGCGATTGTACGTTATCAGGGATATTTGCCCAAAATCAGCAGTAATTGAATTATCATCTCTTCATTTTTCTTTTTTCTTTCATACTTCATCGTCAGAACATTCTCCTTCATCTTCATCTGTGATTAATCATCTGTGATTTTTGGCGCTGATGTCTACATGGGTCTATCTGAAAGGAAACGAGAGAAGTTTGATACGAAAAGCAATAAAATATATAGTATTTAAATTGAAAACCAGCCGCTAATGAAAAAGGCAGAACTTGTTGAAACGAATGTGGTAAAAAAATATATTATTTAAATATCTACAAGTATTTAAATATCATAAAACGCGACCGATATAATATTCGTCGCTGTTACATCAAGTACAAACCGAGAGACAGCAGAAAATAGAGCTAAACTCTTATGGTGACAAACGCTGTATGTTTGACAATGTCTGAGATATGGGGTCATTATGAGATTCTTGAAATATCAAACCAAAAGACGAAAACTGCAGAAAAACGAAGGAAACGACCAATAAAAGTGTTGCAAGATATGGAAACGAACACCATTCCAAATATCTCTAATAATCAATTGAAGGTTACGTATAGTTGTTGAAAATTACTGAAGAGCCCACCTTCAAGAGAGCTCCTTAACAACCGGTAGATGTTCCGAACAACATTAGTACTATGTAAATGAAAAATGACCATAGGTTAAAACAGAAACAAAATTTTTCATCCAAGTACACGCAGATGTTGCCCTTCAGAATATGACAATGATCGTCAGAATGAGCCAATGAGGAAGAGATTTATAAAAATGACGACACAATATCGGACCCGTCTCGCGGAAAAATTATAAAAAAAAAAAAAGATATAAAACTGGATCAAAAGTCGGCCGCAAGAAGTGCAAAATAAGAGAAACAAAATATATTACGTTTTCTCCGATTTTCAAAAATTATTGTAACTTGCCTTCTACGAATTGGACAAAAATTTATTTTTTGTAATGATTCTACACGGGACACCGAGAAGGGAAACACGTTTCTCTAGAGATACATACCCACACGGGGACCTTCAAAGATTTCCTTAGATAGGAGTTCACTCTCCAAGGTGGATAAAATGCTTTCTCTTTAGAGAAACGGTGTTAGCTTTGGCGAAGACTGTTACCAAGTAGGGCTCAAGAAATCCCGGAAGAACCTAGTGCAGAGTAATGAGGAAAAACAAGGAACTTTGTAAGTATGACTTAAATAAATATTGATAAAAATAGATTTGTGAAAAATAGAGTTTGTGTACCCTTCCTCTCACACTTCCTAATTCCAGATTATTTGAACTACCCTTTGGAGTCAATTGAAACTAATCCTTCGAAATAACCCTTTTGCTGCTAAAAAATAAGTCAGAGAAGGCAGAATAGATACTGTTGCTGCGCTAGCGTCAGTGACAAAGGTGTCTGTATAGCTAATAATTCTCAATCGGAGGAAAATGCACTTTTATGCAACCAACACACGCCCCTATTAATAAGTCAAAAATCTTAGGCAGAAAAGTATGCGGTAGTCAAAGATAGTCGTAAAGACGTTATTGATATCTGCGGCGTCGCTTGCCCGACTTCACAATAGTCTGACTCTCATCCTCAAACTCCTGTAGTTAACTTGTGTAAAACTCTCACAACTTCCAGTTGCCTTTCGTTGATTCATTTAACATATTCTCTCTTGTAAAAGTGAGTTACTATTCATATACATTTCGACTATTTTCCTATAAGATTATATCACATACAGGTCATGAATAATAGAAACAATAGTAAAATAATATAATGATGATGTAATATTATAATGAGACGTACAACTAATTGTTTCTTTCCTTTGTGGAATGGATTTTTCATCGACTAATAATATTGCTCGATCGTCATTCATAGCGAGAAAGACAATGGCCCAAATGAAAAAAAAAAAAAAAATTGATAGTCGCGAAATGTAAAACCCTGCAAACTAAGTATGGATTGATGTTGTAATCCTCAATGAAGAATTTGAGGAATTTCTTCCTAAACGGGTGAGCGTTACCATGGAGACCAACCGGCAACTCACGACGGTATGCGTCAAAGAATAACTTTTCATCAATCATTACAAAGAAACTAATTTTGTATTTCAATAGATTAAAAATATTGTATTAGTTTAAGATGATAATATATGTGATATTAATTATGAATTGTACATTTCCCTATTCGACACTGATTTTTGGAGATCTAAAATAGTTACCGCTGTCTTATATCTACTGAATTTCGGCTTAGTGTAAAGGTCTAATGAGTGACAACTAAATGGAAGTAACTCACAGATGAGCGAGACGGTTGGGACTCTCACGATTCTTTAAAAAGAAAGAAGTAAGGAGTGGAGGAAAGAAATAGATAGTGGGAAACTCATTCGTCAGCTCAAAAAACCTAGTAGTGGGGAGACAAGTCGTAAAATTAAGTGTGAAACTGTAGTATTCGTCATTCTGTTTGAAAGTATTCACTATCAGTAGTATCTTTCTCTTTCTTCTTTTTGACTTTTAAAATTAAATCGTAACTCTACGGCAAGATGGACTTTGAAATGTTTAACCGAATTTCAATTAAGCCCTTTGAACCACTTTCTGAGAAAAACTTTCATGAGCTTCATGAAAATCAGTACTATTTAATAACAAGTATAAGAGAAGAGGGCGCAAGGATTATTTTAAAGCTGTGAATACCAAATTATTTTTGCAGAAGCAAACATAACAATCTATTTGTGCTACTTTCTGACAAAATGCAACGTAATGTTTTGTATATAGAATATTATGGTTGTGATAGATTTCAATTCAGCGATTGATTTTGTAAAAATATCGTATTTATTTAAATACAGATACGTTTAAAAGTCATGTTAAGCTTTTGTGCAGGCTTCGATGACAATTTAAGCTTTTGTGCATGCTTCGACCTGTATTATATGGGCTTCGAACATTGAGGATCTCATAAGTGGAAAACATCTAAGTTCAATTAAGATTACATATATAAGATAATCCATTTTGTGAAAAGGTAATCACGGGTATTTCTACTAAAGCAGGTTGTGTTATGCCTTGTACTGGTTTCAACCAATTTTAATTCACTCAAAATTGGCGATGTCTAAACAAAAGTACCTCACAAAATGAGAGCGAAGGTTGGGGCTCTTATCATATAATAAAAAACATTTCTTCGTACATTTTCACTATTGTCGACCCATGAATCTTGAGAGTTGTCAAATTCTACCATTTTACACAGACTTGATTGCTTCGTTTCCTTAAGACATTTTCCACGAGGCATTCATCAGGATACATAGCTTTCTGCAGTTCTTGTTTGTAAAAATAACCAGAAATAGGATTATCTAGCTTTGTAATCTAGCAGAAGATATATTGTGGATCGTGTTTTAAAGATTCTATAAATATCGAATATTTCTGTAGAACTGTTAGGCGTATACTCTTTTTTGAAATTGTGTTTTGATTTTCTTACCACAATCATTACATAGTTAAAGTTCATAAATAGTGAATACTCAGTAGACGCGAGAAAATCGTCTTAGCACCTCAATTTCATTATTCTCAATTGCATCCCTAGGTTTTCATATCTATAGCATATTTTCTATTATTGTAAGATTTTAGCAAATTAGGAAGAATGTCAATCATTTTGTAATTTCCTCCCAGGCTGAATTTCTTCTATGTAATGTATTTGATACAGATTTTATGAATGTGCATATTAGATTTTGAAAATGTTTGCTCTAATACTAAAGAGTGCTCTAATACTAAAGTTAACTAAATTCCCTTCTCGACCAACAATACGTATTAGAAGATGACCAATCCTTCTGACTTTGACTGGAAGATCCTGACCGTTGGCCAGAGTCCATCGGCGCTCGTATCGGCCGATTAGTCGCTCGTTGTCACGAGGTTGCTGACCTCGAAAAATTCAACTAGTGTTTTCAAATTCAAGGTTGAGGGAGAGCCCCTTTCAACTTGAGGATTTTTAGGAACGCGTCCTTTTCTCAATACTGACTTCATTACACTAGCAATATCTATACCATTTTTTTCTTTCACTAGAACCGCTCGAGTATATTACGAAAATGTATCAATTATAGTCAAATGATACCGAAAGCCTTTGTTTTCTCTCCAATAGAGTCTTGCATCTCCATAAGATCACCTTCGAATTTTTGAATTTTCAACACGGATAGTTGCGTCGTATTGGTTTGTGTAACTCTTCTACTACTACTTCTTTTTTATGTTCCAACTTAATTTTCAAGATGGAATACGCTGTGGTAACTTACCTACTAATTCTTTTTTAAAATGTTAAAAATATATATCGTACTATGGCTAGTAAAAAAATACGTATCCGCTGAACAGGGAGGTTTTCTTCATCTATTCTTGAATGACCAACTACTCTATATAGCCACAATAATATATAGCTAAACGTCTCTTCCCCGTAATTCCCGAGGAAAACGTATTCTTTAGCTTTTCTGTAAATCATTCTTACTTAGATGTTTAACAATACCTGTTGAAGGATTGTTCTTTTGATCTATTTTCATTTTTGTGCATGATGCAACCAATTTTTCTAAATAATAAACTACCTCTTGTACTTGATCTTCGAAAAATGCCAAAATTCATACTCTACTTAACCGCCTAGAGGACGTGTGGTCCATTGTAACGGCAATGGTTGCGCGTAACTTAAAAGACCTATAGGAGATGCCAGAGAAATAAAACTATTAATCGATAATAATTTATTTTTTATAATTAAGAACATTATCCTTATACTAGGGCTCCATTTATAAAAAAGAACACAACTTAAATTTAGGTAACAACGAAATCATCGAATATAAAAACATAATCCAAATTTTCTTGGATTAAAAACCAATTCAGGAACATTAAATTTTTTTAGGTGCCTCTAACTAACTATATATACCTACTAATTAGTAACAAAAAATAAAATAATGTAATTAGTTGTCTCCGTAAGATCAAATAATTCAAATTATCATTATCTAGGCCTAATTTTCTTCAATGTCAATGTCTTCGCCGAAATAATATTCATTCCAATGAACGTAATGTTGCTTCTACAAATATTTCTGTGACATAACATACACTGAGTCTTCGATTGTCTCCTTTTTTTTGCTGGGCATGTATTGCATCTTTCTCTGCATGTTGTGCTGGAACTAGCATTGGCTTCATTACCAAAATTTTCAATATTTATATTCAAATGATCTATTATGTTTCTTTTTAATTCTTACCAACGTAGATCTCCTTTGAAAGTACTCTGTTTATATTCTATGTGATACAAACCCATGTTCCCCAGAGCAGTCACGCGTGTTGTGGAAATTCGGAGAAACCAAATCATAGTATATCCCAAGTGGGGAAAATCCATTTAATCCATTCAAAAACTCAAGACATGTCCTGTTTCTATTACCCTAGATTTAGTGCCTACTTGCACCCAGCAAAAGGACCCAATTTTCACCTCCGTTCTCACTCCCGGAGCAAGAAGTTAGGACCGAGAAATCTAGAACCTTTCACAACACAAAGAGGCAGTTTATTTTTGGACGCAATGAGGATTCTCACGAGTAAGAAGAGTGAGATTCAGTGTTGATATGAGAATGTGTGTGTGTGTATGTGCTCCCCGCTGTAGATTATTCCGCAATTGTCGAGACACCGGCGTCACGTGTCCCAGAGTTGGATTCAGCCTGATCATCTGCGGCTGTAGGCGGTAATGTCCAGCATGCTTCCCCGAGGTTCATGGACAACGCGGCCCATAGCCCTACCAACCACACGAGAGCAAGAGAAATAACTTTCTCGAGCCGCCGAGATCTGTCGTCGTGATATTTAGCGGTGATCTTCCCCAACACATTACCTTCGGATAGTACGTGTGCCGACTTGCAAAACAGCTTTTACATAAGGTAATATGAGAAGAGCTGTCAAAGAAGATCCAAATTGCCTGATATTCTATTTGAAAATATACATCAATTTTCTATCTCGTCACACTTTGTCAATATCGTTCTGATCTTCAGGAATTGAATATTTTATTGATATGACTTAATATTTACACATTTATTCCGAGACATTACCGATATTATCTCTTCTGATTTCAAAAAAGAATCGTTAGACCAATAGTCGAGGATTTATTTGACCCGTTTTATACCTCCCAGGCCATTTTTATCTAAATATAAAACGACTATAATTCATAATCGTTTTAAGTAATTTATCATGTTTTCGAACTATGCATGAAATCTGACTTTAAATTTTTTTAATTTTAATTATGTCCATACTCTTAAGCACAATAAATAAAAATGATTACGATACATACAGAGGTTTTTTCTTCTTATTCTCTTATACCCCATGTACACTATACTACCATAATAATAAATACCTAAGCGTCGCAAGGTCGTCGCCTTGTAGGCGCTGAGCAGCAAAGTTTGGGCTACGGACATGGCAGTCGCTATTAAAAAAAGAGAGAACGCAACAAATATAGAAAAGCAAGAGTTAAATAATTGGCCATATTTTGTATATGTAAATTCAATAAAAAATGTTTTTAAGACGAGGAAAACGTAAACCATATATTTAAATGTTATTTGTAAATTTTGCCATCGGTAATCATCTCGGTGATAAGTTTAACATTTGTTGCTTATTTATTTACCTCTCCTACTCGTTTAACTTGACCTTCATGTACCATAGCTACCCGTTGTAACGTCGGGAGACTAAGAGGATTGATAAATTAACATAGCTTAATTTATGATTTTCAGCCTAAGACTATCGTCTTCTTGACCTGGACGCATAAATGTCTTTTATTGAAATACGTTGGCATGGTTACTTCTTAACCTAGTGAATTTTATGTTGTACTGACTCTTTGGCAGTACAACATTCACTATTCTTACCTAACACTTGTAGGAAAGTGATTAAATTTTTCTAAGGTAGTTGAGACTGATACGTAAGGGCAGACTCAATAGCGTAGAATTAGAAAATGGTTAGTGGTTAGGTCGCAAGCTGAGAGGAGTATATTTTTCTTATTTAATAATGATATTTATTTTGATTTACTCTTCACACTTGTTGGACTCACTCGCCTCCTGACTTCGAAATGATTGTAGCGGGTACTCCTCGGGCAGTTTTGTAGCCTTTATATATACCTCGTGAACTGAGATTATCACAGATTACGAGTAAGATTTGGCGAAAAATAGTGTAAGCGCACGCTATTTTGTTTTGCAGAGTTTGTGACGGAGCTCCTGGCCGTTGGCCGGAGCTCGTCAATATCAACGAGCCCACGACGGGGCTTGTTTACTTTCCGAGGTCGTGAACCTCGGAAGGTCAGCTTGCCATGCACGGCATATATGAGAGAGAGAGAGAGAGGTATGTGACACTCGCCGAAAATCAGTTGGCCTTCAGCCTCTGAATCGGGCGCTCGTTTTTGCCAAAGTTTTTTTTTGAGTTTTCTAGTTTGTGGGTGACTGAGTTTTGGTTTGTGCGAGTGAGTGGGATATCTGGACCAGCTGATCGGTGAGTGTTTTCGAATTGTTTTCTCTCTCTCCCTCCGTGCATATAATTTTGTTTGTTTTCTCTTTTTATTTTCTTTTTGTTATCTGCGTGTACAGAACTTTGTTCGGTACTCCTGGCTATTGAGCTGGAGCGTTACGAAGACCGTCGCGAATATTATAATTTGTTTCGCCGCTTATTGTTATTTTTTTTCGTTTCTTTTGCGCTACGCTCCCTTAATTATTAGAATTGTTTATTTTGTTTGCGCCTCATCAGGTTAGCTATTTTGGTTAAATGTATGTTACGTTAATAAAGTTTTTTTTTTATTTAACCGATCGTTCGTGGATTTATTCATTGCCTGCCTACTCACCTGTCCTTGACCTCTCAAGGTCATCACTAATTTAACGCACGTTAGGCCATTATTGCGTCTCTTACTCTCCCCTTTGTTATAATAATTAGATTCTTTTCGGCTGTTTTTTTTATTTTATTTAAAATTTCAACGCGACCTGAGGTCCTTGATTAACCAGGTAAGTTTTCCTCCCTTAGCTAAAGGCTACTATTCGCGTTGCAAGTTTTCCCATTTCGTAATGTAGATAACTTATGCTCTGATTAATAAATCTCAAAAGACACCAGGGGAATCTTATCATGATCAAATTATGTTCTAATAGGGTCATCACACTACATGTGTCTAACAGAGATTTCTAATCTCAACACGTTAGACAAGTGCTCTACGTGGCTCTTATCATCAAGGTTTTTCTTTATAGACATTTGTTTTCTTTCTTTTTGTTATTTCTATTAATGAAATATGTTTCTTCCATCATCACACTGATGTTGCATTATGTCCTATTTAGCGAGTCTCATTCACAATAAATTTTAGTTAATTATATATATATATATATATATATATATATATATATATATATATAACAACAAGGACGGGAGAAAAGGCCACAGCCGTTATCGCTGACAAGTAGGTACACTTCGTTGCTGATATTATAATTCTACCCAGAAGTCTCATCATTAGAATAGTCAATCCCTCTTGTTTAGTATGGTGTGCCATTTTATCAAGTTGTAAACACGTTCTATATTATTTCAAATATAGTATGATTTATTTTTGAAAAGGAGTTGCTGTTGAATTTGTTATATTCTTACATTTTACTTCGATCCATAAAATATTTAAGTCAACTGTTATGATTGTTCTAAATATTAATTTAGAATACACAAATATGATAAGTAAAGTATCTTTTACATTTAATGTACTTTACTTTACTTTACTTATCTTATTTTTAATATTTTATGACTTAATGTAGGTTGATGTATATAAGAGAATGATTAAAAATTCTTACGATGCTTCCCTTTTAATGATGACAGAACTCTTTTATTTTATCGTTGCTTAGCATTATAACAAATTTGACTCACTTTCTGAAAACAAACTTTTTCATTACACTGCCATATTACATTATTTGCTACGTGCTGCTTCTATTATAATTACTCATGTAATTCGAAGAAGAGAAATGTACCCACGTATGATCTTTAGCGATCACGGCAGTACATTTACATCACCTACTCAATAAAATTTTACCGAGGGGAGTACGCATTTAACAATAGAACCAAAAACAAGTATCATGACATTATTATTTCATTTTATTAAATACAATTGTATTCATAACAGTAATTAGTATTTTTCTCAGAATCGCTTCCCTAGCAAGTTATACAACTTTCTCTCTATTTTCTTGACATTATATACTTCGTGAAAAAAAATCCTAATGAAACTAGACTATCAAGTTTAAGTAAAATTATCAGAATTTGGGAACTCCCATAAATAATAAACCGACAAGACTGGAAATGTTTGAGAACATGTATTTTTTTCTTGAATACAACGTATGGAACACACTATATATATTAAATAAATTATACATTTATTCTTCATCGAGATGGGAGAGAATAATTGTATTCCACCACCCTTCTCTCTAAGACTATTAAAAGCTCAAGCAATAAAATAGAAAATAAGAGATTTCACAAGAAACTACTATTTCAGGCAAATCATGAATAACTCAGCTAGGGTGAGATAGGAGCTCGCTTTCATTTCAACATTCCTACTTTGGAAAGTTGCAATAAATAGCATCATGTAGGCAAATATCTAGACATTTGATATTCTCTAATTAACAACGAGCGCGTAGCGTACTCCCATATTTCCTTTTATTTTATTGTTTTTGCAGACTTTTGTGTCAATCTTGTAGATTTTTTCTAGTATTTTCTTTGATAATTTATTTCTTATAAATGTGGAAAAATAAATTCCTTCCTATTTCACGTGCAAAACCTTGCAACGCGAGATAGCCCTAAAGCTACCAAGGGAGGGAAACTTACCTTGTGGATGAAGGTCAATCACCTCCGGTCGCGTCGAAATTAATTTTACCGTCTAACTACCGCAACTAAACGCAAAAAAAAATGAGAAAAGGGGAAGGTAAGAGGCGCGCTTACGGCCTAATATGCGCCAGGATATAATGACCTTGAAAGGTCAAGGACAGGTGAGTTAGCAGGCGTGTAAATAATTGGACGCGCGAAATAACGTAAAAAAAAAACAAAATTTATTAACGCTATCAACAAAGAAAGTTATAAAAATTAAGGCGCAACAAAAGAAAATACAACAATCGGTGACGGCGAATCGGCGACAAAACCACGCAGCTAAATATATAACGCTAAAAATATAAAATTTAACGGCCGTCGTAAGGCTCCGGCTAATTAACCAGGAGATCCGAACGAGGCCCGGCGCACGCAATACAAAATAAAACAACAAAAAAAAAAGAAAATGCACGGAGGGAGAGAGAGAGACAACAAGAAGACACTCACCGAAGATCCGGACCTGGTGCACACCTTACACAAAAAAAAAAGGATCCTCCTCACTTCACTCACAAACCAAAAAAAACAACCAACAACAAAATTACTTCGGCACACTCACTCAGTTCAGAGGCTAAAGGCCAACTGAACTTCGGCGAGTGTCACTCATCTCTCTCTATCTCTCTCTCTCACCTGCCATACACGGCAAGCCGACTTCCCGAGGTTCATGACCTCGGAAAGTAAACAAACTCAACCGTTCGCCTACTTTTAAACAGACGAGCTCCGGCCAACGGCCAGGAGCTCCGTCACAGCCCCCTCCAGAGCTGACGCTCCCTCGAGGACGCGGCAGCCCCACCGCCTGCGGCCGCCATGCAATAGAATAAAATAATAAGAAAAACCCCAAGAATAAACAAAAAGTAAAAAGACCAAGCCCAACACCATAAACCCAAATATAACATAAGTAAAAATAAAAATAAAATAAAGATAATAATAATTAAAAAAAAAAAAAAATGCCGCCGCTCGGTAGAACCAACTCTACCTCCAGCCTAGAGCCGCAGGCGCGCCAGTGGCTCCATTGCCTGGGCGCGAGCCTGCAACTCCGAGCGTTGGAGGCCGGTCAAGCCCCTCCAAACGGCGCAAATGGCGGCCACCGCACCTGTCCCCTGAGGGTGCGGCGCCATTCCAGAAACGCAATGGATGAAGTACCCCCGCTGTTCCTCGTCCAAAGCCCAATACCGCTCCAGGACCTCCCCAACCGCGCCTCCAGGGACAAAAGGGCCCCCGGGCACGGCTGACGGAGAGGCTCCCAGAGCCGAAGACGGGCGACGAGTCGCAGCAGCGGGCGCGGCGAGCGAGTTGAACGAGGAGGGTTTTCCTCTACTAGCGCTCGCCGCCTCATCCTCGCGCCTCCGGATGGCGCGCATCCTCCTGCTGCCAGCTCGCTTGGCAGGGGTCAGCGCTCTGTCCTCGAGCACGCGGAAGCGGATTCCGTCCACCATACGATAGAGGGCTCGCCCCTCTACCTCTTTGGCCACTGACGTTATTGGCGGCGGCGTTCTTGCGCCAGCCGCCATGACAGGGCCCACTGATGATTGTGCCGGGCCCACCAAGCTCCCGTAGCGCCTAGCGGCCTCCTCCTGGCGTTTTCGGAGCAACGCTCGTTTCCGTTGCTCAACACGCCTGGAGGCCTTGCGCGGGGAAGGTGGGTCGCGCGATGGTCGGCTGGCCTCCCCCGCACCGTCACCGGATGGAGTCGGAAGGTAGTATGACTCCATGTCACGGTGGAAATCGGGGAGCCTGCCGACCCTTTTGCTGCCCCTCTTCTTCCTGTCCGCAGCCAACTCCTGCTCCCTCCTGCGCTCGTCGCGCGAGTAACCCTCCGGGGGATACGCCCCCCTCTTCTTGGGAGGGTTACACGGTGGTGGGGCCCGGGACCTCACCGCAACGGACTCGGGCCGCCCAGAGGAGAGCGAGATGGCATAGGCGTCGGTATATCTGGCGCCTTCGGCGCCATACCGGTCCCACACCATCTGCGCTCCCCTCGCCAAACCGTACATCCGGAGCACCCGGATGACGTTGGCCCGAATGACCGCCGGATTTTGGCCAGTCCACCCCACCTGAGCCGTAGGCTCGTCCCAGGAGGTCTCCGCGACCCTCCCAGGCGACGAGGCAGGAGGTTGGGCCCGCTCTGGCTCGTTGGATGGGCCAGCTGTCTCCGCCATGACCTCCTCCAGTTCTCGCTGGGCCTGTTGGCTGTCCACCTCCAGCGGAGCCACCTCGGTGATGTTAAGCGAGCGGCTTCTCTCCTCGATTTCCTGAATCGCAGGATCGGGAGAGATGTCGGCTTCAGGGGGCTGATGCCGACTAGCCGTCGCTCCGAGATGCTCCGCGGAGGCCACAGGCTCCAGCGAAAGGCCGATGGGCGGCTCCATAGCCAGCCCATCGGCCTCAGATGGCTCGGGAGTGACGGGCGGCTCCTCCATGAGCAGTTTGCCCGTCATCTCTACCTCCTCCTCGAAACTTGCCATGGCCAATCTGAGAAGGGAAGAGCAACAAAAAAAAACAAAAAAAAAAACAATAAATAAATAAAAAAAAAAAACAAATCAAAATGGACAGCACAACCTAACCCTCCGTGCACCTCTCTAGAGGGCCCCCCATTTTAATGGGTTCGTGGCGGCAGGTAGCGCTTAAGCTCGGAGACATGAGCCATGGCCACCTGCCTGCCATCTTCTACCTCGAGGACGTATACTTCCGGAGAGAGAGTTTGCAAAATCTTGAACGGCCCCGCATACTTGGGATCTAGCTTGGCATTTCGGCCTGCGGCCGCACTCGATAGTGAGTGCACCCTCCGCAAGACTACATCCCCATCGGCAAAACGCACGTCTCGACGGCCTCGGTCATAATACCGTTTCTGGCGGTCTTGCGCTGCCTCAAGATGGCGAATCACCAAATCCTGCAGCGCTCCTAACCTGCGCAGACGGTCTTTCCATACCTCAGGATTTATTTTTATGACCAGGCCTCGTTTCTCGGTCTCGCGGCGTAAGCTCCTGGGTTGTTGGGGGTTTCTCCCAAAATTCAAGAACGCCGGCGAGACCTTCGTGCTCGATTAGATCGCCGTGTTTACCGCATGGCGAAACTCGTGCAAATGCCGGTCCCATTCGCGGTGGTCACCGTCCACGAAAATGGATATCATTGTTTTGAGCGTCTTGATGGAGCGCTCCACGAAATCGGCTTGTTGGTGGTATGGAGGAGTGAGCACGTGCTGTATGTTATACTCTTTGAGGGTATCCTGAAACACCTTACCCGTGTAACTCTTCCCATTATCAGTTACCAGGTAGGTAGGGATTTCCCATCTAAACAACAGGAGCTCCTCTAAAACTCTGGCGAGTGCCTTTCCATCGGCCGTCGCCAGTGGCTTAAACTCCACCCACTTGGTGAAACAGTCCTGAAAAACCACCAAGTATTTAAACCGATTCTTACTTCGTGGTAGCTCCACCACATCGGTCGCAACTATTATCCAAGGTCTCTCCACTAAACGCCTACCCATGAGGCCCAAGGGAGCTTTTTGCTCAACCTTGAACCTCTGGCATTCCTGACAACGCTGAATAAAATCCCTTACGTCATACCACACGCCTGGCCAAGAGTATTCGCGGATCACCCTGTCATAGGTCTTTTCCATGCCAAGGTGTCCCGACGAAGGTGCGCAGTGTGCATCTCTTAACACGCGCTCGCGGAATTCGCTTGGCACAACCAACCGCCATCGCTCTTCGTGATCCTGAATGGAGTCGAGAAGGTCATTTCGTGTGTAACGATACAACACTCCCTCCTCGACCTTCCAATCCGGATATTTCTCCGGGCGCGTTGTGACATCAGTCACTCGCCTCAGGTACCAAGGGTCTTTTACCCCCTCGAAAGCTGCGAATTCCGCTTCATTCTCGAACTCACGAGACAGTGCATCTGGCACGTGGTGCATCGCTCCTTTGCGATACACTATCTCAAAGTTCCATTGCTGAAGCTCGAGAATCCATCTCGCGAGTCGACCAGCAGGGTCTTTTTTGTTCCTTAGCCAGGTCAGAGCTGTGTGTTCGGTTACGGCTGTGAATTTCGTGCCCTCTATGTAAGGTCGAAACTTCTTGATGGCGAACAAGAGCGCTAAACACTCGATTTCCGATACCGAGTAGTTGCGCTCATGCTCGTTGAGCATTCTGCTTGCGTAGCAGATCGGATGCTCATAGCCATCATTGTCTCTCTGTACTAGGCAAGCTCCCAGTGCAAAGGACGAGCCGTTACAGTGGACGAAGAACTCTTTGTCAAAATCTGGCCTTGCAAGCACAGGGGCCTGAGATAAAGCTTTTTTTAGCTCCTCGAAGGCCTCCTGTTGCTCTGTGCCCCAATTCCATCTTACATCCTTCTTAATTAATTTTGTGAGAGGTACTTTAATATCACTCTCGTGCTCGATGAATCTGGCATACCAACCAACCATGCCCAAGAAACGTCTGAGCTGTTTAACATTTCCTGGCACTGGATATTCGAGAACTGGTTTCACTCGATCAGGATCGGGTCTTAAACCCTCTGCATCGAGGAGATAGCCGAGAAATGTTACCGAAGAGCAACCGAATTCGCTCTTCTCGACATTTATCTCAAGGCCATTCTCTACCAGCCTCTTTAACGCCAGTTCTAGCCAAGTCAAGTGATCAGAGAACGTGCCGCTGACTATAATTAAGTCATCTAAGTACTTAAAGACGTACGGCTCGAACTCTGGTCCAAAAAGGGCGTCCATAAGCCGATTGAACGTAGCGCCTGCGTTCATCAAGCCGAAGGGCATTCTCTCGAACTCCCACAGTCCATAACCAGGTACTGGGAAAGCCGTATACCTCTTACTCGACTCTGCCATCCCTATTTGTAGGTAGGCACTACGCAAGTCGATTTTCGAGATGTACACGGCTCCTCGCAATTTATCGAGAATGCTATCCACACTCGGCGATGGGTACGCGTCGACCTTCGTGACCTTATTCAGTTCACGAAAGTCGATACAAAACCTGTTTGATCCGTCCTGTTTGCGGACCACAATAGGCGCGCTACTCCAACCACTCCTGGAGGGTCTTATTAACCCCTTGTCCCACCATTCCTTAACCTCATCTCTCATGAAGCTAAGTATGGGTTGAGAATACCGGCGAGGTGCTGCCTTCTTAGGCCGCTCATCCACTACCTCGATGACGTGCTCTATTAAGCTCGTGAAAGCCGGTGACTCTTTTGGGATTACCCTCCGAACCAATTGGGCAATCTTGTCTTTTTCGCCACTTCTCAGCAACGATAGACCAGCAATCTCTGCTGTCAACGTTGGTCGCTTATGGCGAGTTTCACAGGGGAAGCACACGCTATCGTGCTTCCGCTCTGCAAATACATGCCAATTTGCACGCTCGCCTACACGCCACACGTGATTGCCGCAGTCTATGACAAGATTAAAGCTGTCATAGAAATCTGCACCCAGGTAGATCTCATAAGCGAGATCTTCCAGTACTGCGCATGCCTCAATGACTCTCACCACTGAATCGATTTCAAAAATCAGTTTCAAGTTGCCAGCCGTCCTCATCACCCCGTTTGATGCATTCGTGAGTGGCACAGTGCATGGCGAGAGTCTTTGGGCATATTTCTCAGCGATTCTCTTACCCACAACAGTCACTTGGGCACCCTGGTCGAGTAGAGCGGAGTATGGCTGACCCCAATACTCACTACCAGCAGGCGCCTGTTTTCCATCATAGAGACGTTCACAACCTCGGGCTCCTCGATAGCCTCAAGAATTATGCCGTCTCCATGACCATGTACTGTGACGTCTTGCTGTGGTACCAATGTCGTCTCATGACCGCGTTCTATTACGTCACGACGCGTCACTGACTTCTCTAGATGACTAGGTTTTGTGACGCCATTCTCGGTTAATGACTCCGACGCATGCGCAGTTGTCAGCGGCATATCTTTGCCAGCTGGAAACAACAGGATGTTAGATTCCTGCGCATGCTCCCATGCTAATGGCACTTTGTTACCAGTATAGCATGGCGAAGTCCTAGTTGTCCGCGACGCAATTTCTTCTCGGTTACGCCCTTCTTCAGCTCTTTCGGAAGTTTTAGCCGTGTTTTCCACGGCCTCTGCCCCCTCCAAGGCTGACGGCGCACCAGCGATCATCAAGCCTTCACCCAACTCATTTAAAGAGTCGGTGGGTCCTAACGCTTCAAAACCTTTTACAGTTCCACGCCAGAAATTCTCCACACTTGGGTGGGGAGTCATTACCTTAACATGTAATGACTCTCTTACCCCGATGACAGCACCTACTTCCTCCGCCCTATGGCATTCACTGCTGCGGAGGTCGCAGGGCGGCTCGTCGCCTCCGCACGCTCTTTTACCCACTGGTCCACTAAATCGGCACAGTTTGGGCAGGTCAAGAACGAGCAGTTCGGAGTGCCACACTTCGGACAACTCCTGACCCGAGCGTCAGATCTCATTACGCAATTATTTGCGTAATGGCCAGCCTGTCCACACTTGAAACAAGTGACTGCCCGCTGACGTGTTGGGCACGTGGACGCTCTATGGCCAGGTGCTCCACAAACGAAGCAGTTGCCCGAGAATGGCCCTGCCGATTGACCCAACCCCGTACCGTGTTGGACCCGTGGCAAAAGCGACGGAGCAGCATTTGGAGGGTTGACTAAAGTCACCCTCGGGCCACTATTGGGCTGTTTGGCCCTATGTTGGCCCTGCTGGACGGCATTTACCGCCGGGGGCGTTTTGCCGCCGCCCATAGCGATAACCGCCATTTCGCCGCTGCTGTCTGACGAGGATTTCGACTTCCGTCGTCTTCTGGGCTCTCTCTTTCCTTCGGAGAGCCCTTTATCCTTCGAGGGCTTTTTTCTCTCCTCATGTACAGCCACTGCTGCAACCCGCTTAGGTTGGGCCTTGGGAGCTATATAAGCTGCGCCAGGCACCAACATCTTATCCTTTGACGGGGGAGGCACGTATCCCAACTCCCTCTCTCGTCTTCGCTCAAATTTCTCCCCATAGTACTTGAGGTCAGCAAAATCGCGTATGGATTTGCCATCAATGAACCTCCAATACTTGGGGTGCAGGTTAGCGATTATTCTTTTCACCTGCGTTCTCTCCGACGGCGGCCTTCGATAACGCCTGAAAATACACCTACAGGCCGTTATATAATCGCCGAGGCGCTCACCCTCACCCTGGGTTCGACGCATCAGCTCTCGATCCAGATCGGTGTCAGAGAAACGCCGGCAAAAGTGGGAGCGGAAATCGGCGATGAAATCGCTCATAAAGCGCCAGCCCAGTTCGTTGTTCTCGAACCAGGCGGCGGCTGTCCCACTAAATGCCGTGGGTAAAGCGGCAAGCATCTCCGAGTCAGGAATGTCGTAAAATTCTTGACACTTCCTGACTCGCTCCAGAAAACTTTCTGGGCTGAAGCCACCCTCCCCTGTAAACTGCAGGCGGAAGGCTCGGAGAGCGCTGACGCCATCGTACTCAACGCCGTACGTATTTTGGCGTCTGCGTCTCCTCCGATGCCTCGAACGCCCGCCCCTATTTCCGGAGGTTGCCTCGCTATCGCGCTGCGATGGCGGTCTTCTCCTGGAAGACTCTCCACTTGAGCTGGTCCGCGAGCTCCTCGAACCTGACTCCTCAGAGTCCGATGAGGGCGCGCTACGGGCCGCCAGCGTTGGTTTGCGCCTGGCGGACTCGTGAACATTTTCCGTGCCCTTTAAAGGCACTCTCGCAGCGGTCACACTCGCATAAGTGTTGGGCCCAGGTCCCATGACGCGTGATTTGGGCCTACAACCTCCCGCCGAAACTTCATGGTTCGACAAACCTACCATAGGGATTCCCTTCCCACAATAGGCGCGCTGTAACTCGCGAGTATTGCCCCGCGCATGCGCATATGTGCTCGGAGGTGGCTCCAACATTCCTCGAGGGCTAGAAGCGCAGACTGGGGACACGGCCATACATCCCTGCGCCCTCTTGCCCCTTTGGGAGGTGGCGGCACTCTCCCCGAAGAGTACCATCGCCTCAAGGTCTTCCCTAGACCGAAGCGATGGTCGCACATTCACCTGCGCATGCGCTGGAGGTGGCACCAAGGTGGGGGCCGCTCTTTTAGCGACCCATTGGTCGTGGACCTCTGCCACAACCGTTTGGTGCTGAGGCATCGTCTCACTACCGGACGACGCCCCTCCACGGGTCTGTTGGCCCCCCCTATCAGGTCTCATGTCCACGCGGTTACGAACTTCACGCGCCTCAGAGACGCGCGACCTCGCCGTAGCCAGAGATAAATCCAGCGCGCCACAACTATCGCGCTGGATCCCTTGAACCTCCGCGTCGACCGCACAATCGGCGTCAACGCGGAAGTTCACCTCCCTCGACTCCTCGCGCAAGATGCTTTGCGCCTCCCGAGACTGAGGGAAGGGCACCTCGTCAGCGGCGAAGTCGCTAGGAGCAATGGGAGGGTTGAGCTCTGGTCTATTACGGTAGACCATCACTCTCAAGAGCCGATCCCTCAACTCTTCAGGGGTACCCTCGGTCCTCACTCCCAATTGCTCCGCTAGGTCGCGCATCTCATCAAAATTTGCTCCGGAGAGCTCTCGCACCAAAGCCTGAACGCCCGCGTCCTTTTTTATGCGGCGCATCCTAAGCTCCCTATCACACGACAATAACATGGCGAAACTATATAAAATGCCGCTATCGCGCAATGCTACCCCGGGGACAAAACGCGCCTACGATGGCTTGATAATAAATAAATAAAAATAAAAACAAATAGAAGATAAGAATAAAAATAAAATAAAAATAAAAAAAAACTATATATAAATAATAAAAAAAAAAACAATAGTAGGGCCTAATAAACCTAAAACAGTGACCGCCGCTCGCCTTAACACTAAGGGAGTCGTGGAAAGACCAATGACCGTTATGACGGTCACTGACCACGTCACGAAGTGATCCTTCGATCCCAACGGCCCCCTATCGGCCAGTTATGGAATCCAGTATATGTGGTATATCCCCTATACCAACACTCCTAACGGCGAAGTGGGCAACCCCCTTTGGGTACCACACCACGCCTCTAACCCTAAAGTAGTGCGTGTCACTTCCAGTCGGCTCAGGCGATAGCCCACCCTTACACCTAATACCCTTAGGTGGAGGCCAACCCTTAAGCTGATCTCGGTGGATGCTCACCTGCACCTGGTTAGCCCTCGGTGGAGACCAACCTTAAAGGTGGTCTCAGTGGAAGCCCACCTTAACACCTCCACACCAGTAGGTGGAGGCCAACCTTTAACTGGCCTCAGTGGACCACCACCTTTACACCTGCTCAGGTGTAGGCCCACCTTTACACAGTATCGGTGTAGGCGCGCCTTTACACTGCGGCCAGCTGGTAGAACTGTAGTTGGGCTAGTTAACCACAACGCCACCAGCGGCCGTTACTGAGCCAGAGTTAGAGCGAGACAGATGCAGGCGCAAGAGAGAGACAGAGCGCAAACTAAAATTCGCGCTCCGCTCTGCCGCCTTAACCGTCGCCGCTCGCCGAATCTCGCGCGCAAACCCAACAAACAAAACAAAAAAAAAAAAAAAAACTCACGCGCAACTACGTCAACGCCGCACTCACCTATTCCCAGCGCACACTATGTTCCCCACAAGGGATGCCATGCAACGCGAATGGCCCTAAAGCTGTCAAGGGAGGGAAACTTACCTTGCAGATGAAGGTCAATCACCTCCGGTCGCGTTGAAATTAATTTCACCGCCTAACTACCGCAACTAAAACGCGAAAAATAAAAGAAAGGGGGAAGGGAAGAGGCGCGCTTACGGCCTAATATGCGCCAGGATTGTAATGACCTTGAAAGGTCGAGGACAGGTGAGTAGGCAGGCGTTTAAATGAATAAACGAACGGCTTAATATAAAAAAAAAATTTATTGTAGACACGACGAACGCAAGAAATTAATTAACTTTATAAAGCGCGGCAAAGAATAAAAAAAAAAAGAAAACAAATAAATCGGCGACGGCGGAAAGACAACAATTTGCGCAGCTAAATATCTAAATTAACGGCCGTCGTAAGGCTCCAGCTAATTAGCCAGGAGGTCCGAACGAGGCCCGGCGCACGCAAACAAAGTAAATAACAAAAAAAAAAAGAAAAGAAAATGCACGGAGGGAGAGAGAGAGATAACGAGAGAACACTCACCGAATATCTGGACCTGGTGCTCACCTTGATACACAAACCACACACTTAACACCACCTCACAAACCCAAAAGCAAAAAAAAAACCAAAAGAAAATTTATTAACGTCCAGCTCAGAGGCTAAAGGCCAACTGAACTTCGGCGAGTGTCACTCATATCTCTCCATCTCTCTCTCTCTCACCTGCCATACACGGCAAGCCGACTTTCCGAGGTTCATGACCTCGGAAAGTAAACAAACTTAACCGTTCGCCTACTTTTAAACAGACGAGCTCCGGCCAACGGCCAGGAGCTCCGTCACAAACTTGTCAATAAGGTTGAGAGCGAAAAGTGATAGATAATAATGTGAAGAGTACGACATTTATCATTTAACTGTAACTATTTCATTTAACAAAACTACATTTTTCATACGTGTGGAATTATTGCCGTGGCATTAGTCGGTTGTCACATTGAATACGATCATAACACGTTCGACATACTAAGTCGTTAGCCGTAACAGAGGCAAATGATGCTCCGACCGTGGTATTTCTTCTTCTACAAAGCACGTACAGTGAAATAGGGAGATTCAAGGCGTGGCAAAAATGCGCTTTCCCTTGTCCACGTGCTAAAGCGAGATTTTTGAGTATTACAAACATTTTTTTGTTATTATGTGCTATTGTTTACTTTACGCTCTCGGTCAATGTTTAACAAATCGTTACGTTCAATTTGATAGTTATGTCAGAAAATATGGACATGGTAAAATTGGGAAGTTTTAAAACACAAGGGTAAACTTTTCTGATCGTTCTAAGGGCTTTCGAACAGTTGGAGCGCCGCCGCCCCGTCCGAGCGTTCGCTATTCGCTGGGTATGCACCAATAGCAGCGATCGCAAATGGGGACTGGCGACACAGAAGGTTCTCGGTACGCTATAACACACTATATAAGACAGAATGTTACCAAATATTTTCATATTTTCTTTGATCTCATTCCAACAACATGGACAGAGCCGCGAGGATTCCACCACCGTCTCGCATCGTCACGAGAAGGGCATTTCGGAGGAAATGTCTAGAAGAACCAGTATCGGATCTAGAAAAGGTCCAGGGTACACGCCAAGAACTCTTGGATCCGGCTCTACGTGAGCTACTCGCAGCGTTGCAGCTAATGGCAAAATAATACGTAGCCATTAGTTGTAGCGATAAACATAACAATCGGCCCTTTTCAGGGCCATCAAATATCATAAACGTACGAACAAATTTTTTACTTCGAAATTACTAAATGTAATAGTTATTTTATATATAATTGTAAAATTTATATGTTTATATATTTTCTATGACGCTCTCGGCTCTCGCCTTACCGAATCCTCTGACTACCGCCAATACTTTCCAGCGGCTCTTCTCTCCCAATCTCATACTCCCTGCCCTCTTCCAGAAGAAATACCAACGTCAGCTCATCTTTTCAGAGTGTTACGCCTTTTTAATAAGCAACACAATGTATTGAATACCCTACGCAAAGTCATGCCTACTCAACAATAATTCTGTAGGTATGAACAACTCGTTTTGTTAAAATTAATAGTTACACTTGAATTGGACGTTTAACCATCTTCACATTACGAGCAGACACTTTTCACTCTCTTACGTTATTTATTCACGTCCACCTTTAATGTAAACTTAGGAATAAAACAACAAGAAGAAGGATGAGTAATTCGTCAAAAGATGCGCATGCAAATTAACGAGTGACATTTCAAAGCCACACTTACCTGATATAGCCTGTTCAATGTAGATAGAAAATTATTAAGACTAAGTCGGCATCTTGGTGTCGTCAATGCTGCTCTGCCATTTAATACAACTTATCACGTAACCGTTTCGCTCAAGAGTAAAATCAATGACCTACGTGCCAATCTCGGGAAACAAATGTGACGAAAAGAAATTTTCATCCTCGGCATTGGCTGATTCTCGACAAAAGTTAGCAATGGCCCAAAGGTTATTGGGTCATTTTCGTTTACATTTTACAGCAAGTTACTCATCCGTATTTTATTAGTCTAGCGTTATGAGTCTCCTTTACGCAATTAAACATTTCGAAGCAATAAACACTGACACTCCAGGCATGTATAATGGGCCATTTCATGCACTTGTCAATAAGGTTGAGAGCGAAAAGTGATAGATAATAATGTGAAGAGTACGACATTTATCATTTAACTGTAACTATTTCATTTACAGTGAAACCACACGTTAGGAGAGTTACAATGAAAACTAGACTCTACACTACTCATCATCGGTATGTAGTTGTCTCCTCGCTCTGACGCTTCACATATCTTCTGATACTCGTACTTAGAAAGTCTAATCTCCTTCACTTTACGTTAATGTAATTACCTACGATCAAAGCAACAAGTATCCAACTTCATTACGAGTTCGCTGCACTATCAGCAGGCGAAATAAACACGAACACAAAATGGGCGTCACTTTTAACACTCATAACCACACGTTTCATTGTATCCACTCAACTTCAGTTTTATATATATTGCAGACTCGTTCACACAATCACTGGTTCGTACTTAGAAAGTCTAATCTCCTTCATTTTACTTTAATAGAATTACCTACGTTCAAACGCCTCCAAACGGCGCAAATGGCGGCAACTGCGCCAGCTCTCTGAGGGTGCGACGCCATTCCAGAGACGCAATGGACGAATTACCCCCGCTGTTCCTCGTTCAGGGCCCAATACCGCTCCTTCAACGGTAAGAACCGTTGTCACAACGGTAAGAACCGTAGTCACAAGGGCTTGGTCAATCGGTGGTGCCTTTTGCGGGCAGCTGTTTCACTTGTGGCCACAGAGCGTCCGCGTGCTCAACGCGTCAGCGGGCAATCACTTGTCTCAAGTGTGGGGGGGGGGGGGGGTAACAAAACATTCCACGCGAGGGTGCGCGCAGGGATCGGGTGGGTAATAGGCTTCGATCCGATACTCCGCACTATCAGGGAGATAATAGGGGAGAACTTCTCGGAATACACCGACGACATCTCTGCTATAACCAAGGCCGAGAGCAGGGAAGACCTTAGGATGCTAGGCCAACGAACGGTGGATGCTCTGGTAAAAAAATGCAAATTGGAAATAATGAAACTGTCGGAGACTAAGACAGAGGGCATCTTCTACCAGCTGAAGACTAAAAACGCGGTTCCCCTCACACAATTAGCTCGCGTTAGGAAAGATAGGCAGCGAGAGAGCAGGCGACAGCTCACGGACCCCAACCGACCCCCGCTAATCAAACTAAACGGGAAAAACGTCGCGTTTAAAAAGTGCGTTAGGTATCACGGTGTCCACTTCGACATAGGTTTTAAAGTGCGCACACACTGTAGCAAGCAGGAAGCGAAGGTGGGACCCTTCTTCAACAAGATCCCGAAGCTCGCGGGTCCCACCTGGGGTCTAAACTTTAGACCCAGCGGTTGTAAGAACCGGGCACTCGTTTTGCCAAAGTTTTCTTTTTTTCGAGTTTTTCTAGTTTGTGGGTGAGTGAGTGGTTTGTGCGAGTGAGTGGAATTCCTAGACCAGCTGATCGGTGAGTGTTTTGAATTGTTTTCTCTCTCTCTCCCTCCATGCATATAATTTTGTTTGTTTTCTTTATTTATTATTTTTTTTTGTTATCTGCTGCACGGAACTTTGTTCGGCACTCCTGGCTATTGAGCCGGAGCCTTACGAAGACCGTCGCAAATAATATAATTTGTTTCGCCGCTTATCGCAATTTTCTTTTTTGTTTTCTATGAATAAAGTTTTTTTTTTATTATTAATCCAAGTGTTCGCGGTTTTTATTCATCGCCTGCCTACTCACCTGTCCTTGACCTTTCAAGATCATCACAACCTTAGCACACATTAGGCCATTATTGCGCCTCTTACTCTCCCCTTTGTTATAAATAATTAGATTGTTTTCGGCTGTTTTTTTTTATTTTATTTAAAATTTCAACGCGACCGGAGGTGACTACCCTTGATTAACCAGGTAAGTTTTCCTCCCTTATCTAAAGGCTACTATTCGCGTTGCACCCTGTGCCACGTTGCACCTGTGGAAGAAGCGACGGAGCTGCATTTGGAGGGTTGACCAGAGTCACCCTTGGGCCATTATTGGGCTGTTTAGCCCTATGTTGGCCTCCTGAACGGCATTTACCGCTGGGGGCGTTTTACCGCCACCCAAAGCGATAACCGTTGCCTCGCCGCTGCTGCCTGACGAGGATTTCGACTTCCTTCGACTTCTAGACGCTTTCTTTTCTTCTGAGGGCCCTTTGTCCTTAGGGGACCTTTTCCTCGCCTCAGGCACAGCCACAGTTGCAACTCTTTTAGGTTGGCCCTTGGGAGCTACATAAGCTGCACCAGGCACCAACATTTTATTCTTAGGCGGGGGAGGTACGTACCCTAACTCCCTTTCCCGTCTTTGCTCAAATTTCTCCCCATAATATTTGAGGTCAGCGAAATCACGTATGGATTTGCCATCTATGAACCTCCAATACATGGGGTGCAGGTTAGCGATTATCCGTTTCACCTGCGTTCTCTATGAGGGCGGCCTTCTATAGCGCCTGAAGATACACCTGCAGGCCGTTATATAATCACAAAGATCTCGCCACCACCGTGGGTTCGACGAATTAATTCTCGATCCAGATCGGTATCAGAGAAACGCCGACAAAATTGGGAGCGGGAATCAGCGATGGCATCGCTCATGAAACGCCAGCCCAGTTCGTTATTTTTGAAACTTATTTACACCACTAAATGCCGTGGATAAAGCAGCAAGCATCGCCGATTCAGGAATGTCATAAAACTCCTGACACTTCCTGACTCGCTTTAGAAAACTTTCTGAGCTGAAGCCACCTTCCCCGGTAAACTGCAGCGGTCACACTCGCATAAGTCTTAGACCCAGGTCCCACGGTACGCGATTCGGGCCCACAACCACCCGCTGACACACCTTGGGTCAACAATCTTGCGATGGGAACTCCTTCCCACTATAGGCGCGTTCTATCTCGCGAGTATGTCCCAGCGCATGCGCATATGTGCGTGGAGGTGGTTCCAACACTCTCCGAGGGCTAGAAACACAGATCGGGGATACGGCCATGTACTCCTGCGTACCCATACCGCTGGGGAATGTGGCTGCACTCTCCCCGAAGAGTACCATCGCCTCAAGGTCTTCTCTAGATGGAAGCGATGGTCGCACGTACTTCTGCGCATGCGCTAGTGGCGGCACCAAAGTGGGGCCGCTCTTTTGGCCACCCACTGGTCGTGGACATCTCACTACCCGACGATGCCCCTCCACGGGTCTGTTGGCTGCCCCCCCCCCTGCCCCAACAGGTTTCAGACTCCCACGGTCACGTATCTCGCGCGCCTTCTAGACGCACGATCTCGCTGTAACCAGGGATAAGTCCAGCGCGCCACAACTTGAAGCTCCGCGTTGACCGTACAATCTGCTTCAACGCGGAAGTTCACCTCCCTCGACTCTTCGCACAAAATACTTTGCGCCTCCCGAGACTGAGGTAAGGGCACCTCGCAAGCGGCGAAATCGCTGGGAGCAATAGGAGGGTTAAGCTCTGGTCTATTTCGATAGACCATTACTCTCAAAAGTCGATCCCTCAACTCTTCAGGAGTACTTTCGGCCCTCACTCCCAACTGCTCCGCCAGATCGCGCATCTTGTCAAAATCTGCTCCCGAGAGCTCTACTTCTAAAGCCTGAACGCTCGCATCTTATTTTATACGACGTATCCTAAGCTCCCTGTAGCACGACAGTAACATGGCTAGACAACGTGCTGAGTCGCGTTTAAGTAAATACGGAAAATCTGCAGCCTAAACGCGCAAAAACCCACTAAAACAAAAAAAAACGATAGGGCTCAATAAAAATAATAAACGGCGACCGCTGCTCGCTCTCACGTTAGGGGATTCGCGGAAAGGTAAATGACCGTTATAACGGTCGCTGACCACGTCAACAAGCGATCACTCGACTCAAGGAGCCCTCTATCAGCCAGCCACCGAGTCTAGGGCCTATGGTGTATCCCCCATACAAGTGTCCCTACAGGTGAAGTGGGCAACCCCTTGGGTACTTCCACTATGCCCCTACCTCTGGAGGTAGTTTGTGTCAACCTTTAAGTTGGCTCAGGTAAGAGCTCACCCTTTCACCTACTATACTTCGGCGGAGGCCAATCTTTAAGCTGGCCTCGGTGACATCTCAATCACACACCACTCTATCGTAGGTAGAGACCAACATTAAGGTTGGTCTTAGTGTAAACCCACCTTAATACCTACGTGCTAGTAGGTGGAGGCCAACCTTCACTTGGTCTCGGTGGATTACCACCTTTACACAGTATCGGTGTAGGCGCGCCTTTACACTACGGTCAGCTGGCAGAAACTGTAGTTGGGCTAGTTAGCCACAATACCCCCAGCGGCCGTCACTGAGCCGAAAAATAGAAAGAGATATATGTCAAGAGAGAAAAAGACAGAGCGCAAACTAAAACTCGCGCTCTGTATATATATATGTTAACCGTCGCCGTACGCAATGTTTCGCGCGCAAATAATAACCTTCACACGAATAAAAAAACAAACTCGCGCAACCACGAAAACGCCGCTCTCACCCACCTCTTAACACATGTACTTCCCCACAAGGGATGCCATGCAACGTGAAACGTCCTAGTTCTATTAGGGGAGGGAAAACATACCTTGGTTGTCAAGGGTAGTCACCTTCAATCGCGTTGATATCAAAATTTCGCGAAATAATGTCGACACAAAAACTAATAAAAGGGAAGGTAAGGAGCGCACTTAAGCCTAACACGCGTCAGGAGACCAATGACCTTGAAATGTCGAGGACAAGTGGATGGGTAGGCGTTAAATAATAAGACGCGCGTAATGGTAAAAAAAAAAGATTTTATTAGCGGCTACGTAAAAATAATAAATGAAACAAATTTTAAAGGCGCAACAAAAGAAAAGAGAACAACTGGTAACTAGCGAATTGGCCACAGTTAGCGATAGAGCAATAAAATAAAAATAACGGCCCTCGTGAGGCTCCGGCTATTTAGCCAGGAGGTTCAAACGAGGCCCAACGCGCACAATTAACAACAAAAAAAAAAGGAAAAAAAAACAAAATAAATGCATGTAGGGAGAGAGAGAAAGTAGGGCCACTTAACGATTCTGCCAGCCTGCACAAAACAAAAAAAAAACAAAACTGTCACACGCAAAACCCGCGACACACTACCGAAAAAACTTTTATATCAGCCCTCGTCTGTGGCTCAAAATAAACTAATTCGGTGAGTGTCACCTACCTCTTTCTCCCTCTTCGCAAAGCAAAACAAAGTAAACTAATTTTCCGAGGTCGCTGACCGACTCAGTGTGCCTTGAGCAATAGAGAGAGAGAGAGAGAGAGAGAGAGAGCAACAGATTTTCGGTTTTGTTTTATTTTTCGGGAGTTTTATTGTGAGGTGATTACGTGGTGTTCGTGGGTGCACAACGTGCAGGAATTTTGTTTGTGCTAGATTGCTGAGCTGGTAAGGATCTCCAAAATTATCACTCTCTCCTTCCGTACAATATTTTCTTAGTTGTTTTTGTTTATTTGCGTACGTAGGGACTCGCTCGGACCTCCTGGCTAATTAGCCGGAGCTTGGCGACGGCCGTTAACTTTTTCTTTGCGCGAATTATCACTGTGGCAGTTTTATTTATTTTTCATTATGTTGCAACGCGAAAAGCCCTAAAGCTATCAAGGGAGGGAACTTACCTTGTAGATGAAGGTCAATCACCTCCGGTCGCGTTGAAATTAATTTTTACCGTCCAACTACCGCAACTAAAACGCGAAAAATAAGAAAAGGGGAAAGTAAGAGGCGCGCTTACGGCCTAATATGCGTCAGGATGTAATGTCCTTGAAAGGTCAAGGACAGGTGAGTTGGCAGGCGTTTAAATAACTGGACGCGCGAAATAACGTTGAGAAACAAAATTTATTAACGGCTATTGACAACTGAAGTTCTAAATTTAAGGCGCAACAAAAAAAAATTCAATAATCGGTGACGGCGAATCGGCGACAAAACCACGTAGCTAAATATATAAATTAACGGCCGTCGTAAGGCTCCGGCTAATTAGCCAGGAAGCCTGAACGAGGCCCGGCGCACGCAAACAAAATAAAACTTTAGTAATTTCGAAGTAAAAAATTTGTTCGTACGTTTGTGATATTTGATGGCCCTGAAAAGGGCCGATTGTTATGTTTATCGCTACAACTAATGGCTACGTATTATTTTGCCATTAGCTGCAACGCTGCGAGTAGCTCACGTAGAGCCGGATCCAAGAGTTCTTGGCGTGTACCCTGGACCTTTTCTAGATCCGATACTGGTTCTTCTAGACATTTCCTCCGAAATGCCCTTCTCGTGACGATGCGAGACGGTGGTGGAATCCTCGCGGCTCTGTCCATGTTGTTGGAATGAGATCAAAGAAAATATGAAAATATTTGGTAACATTCTGTCTTATATAGTGTGTTATAGCGTACCGAGAACCTTCTGTGTCGCCAGTCCCCATTTGCGATCGCTGCTATTGGTGCATACCCAGCGAATAGCGAACGCTCGGACGGGGCGGCGGCGCTCCAAATGTTTGAAAGCCCTTAGAACGATCAGAAAAGTTTACCCTTGTGTTTTAAAACTTCCCAATTTTACCATGTCCATATTTTCTGACATAACTATCAAATTGAACGTAACGATTTGTTAAACATTGACCGAGAGCGTAAAGTAAACAATAGCACATAATAACAAAAAAATGTGTGGAATTCTCAAAAATCGCAATTGTGATCGCATCTCTCGCTTTATAATAGGCATTATTTAGGAGAAAGTATCTAAATTCGAATAATATTATTAGAAGCAGTTGTTATTTTTTACTTTTTCGAGTATTCTACCATCCAAACATATTTAAATCTAGCGTTACCTCGTTATGACTTGATAGATACTCATATATATAAATAGTCCTGTATTATTAAAATAAATTTGAATTATAATGTGCATTTATTTAGGAGAAAGTATCTAAATTCAAATAATATTACTAGAAGCAGTTGTTTTTTTTAATTTTTCTAGTATTCTACCATCCAAACATATTTAAATCTAGCGTTACCTCGTTATGACTTGATAGATACTCATATATATAAATAGTCCTGTATTATTAAAATAAATTTGAATTATAATGGGCATTTATTTAGGAGAAAGTATCTAAATTCAAATAATATTACTAGAAGCAGTTGTTTTTTTAATTTTTCTAGTATTCTACCATCCAAACATATTTAAATCTAGCGTTACCTCGTTATGACTTGATAGATATTCATATATATAAATAGTCCTGTATTATTAAAATAAATTTGAATTATAATGGGCATTATTTAGAGAAAAAGTATCTAAATTCAAATAATATTACTAGAAGCAGTTGTTTTTTTAATTATTCTAGTATTCTACCATCCAAACATATTTAAATCTAGCGTTACCTCGTTATGACTTGATAGATACTCATATATATAAATAGTCCTGTATTATTAAAATAAATTTGAATTATAATGGGCATTTATTTAGGAGAAAGTATCTAAATTCGAATAATATTATTAGAAACAGTTGTTTTTTTTTAATTTTTCGAGTATTCTACCATCCAATCATATTTAAATCTAGCGTTACGTCGTTATGGATTGATGAAGACTTTGATATATATTTTTTCCTATCCAATTGGATAGGAACAATTAACAATTGTTAATAAAAATTAAAAAATCGAATCATGTTATTTTCTGGACATAACTAAATACGAAAGCTGTTATTTCGACCCATCCACGTATTGTACCATGTAGATATATTCAATTCGAGCATTCTATCCTTATGGAATGCTGAAAACATTGAAATTTATAGTCCTGTCATATTGCAATAAAATTCATTATAATAGGCATTATTTAGGAGAAAGTATCTAAATTCGAATAATATTATTAGAAGCAGTTGTTTTTTTTAATTTTTCGAGTATTCTACCATCCAAACATATTTAAATCTAGCGTTACCTCGTTATGACTTGATAGATACTCATATATATAAATAGTCCTGTATTATTAAAATAAATTTGAATTATAATGGGCATTTATTTAGGAGAAAGTATCTAAATTCGAATAATATTATTAGAAGCAGTTGTTATTTTTTACTTTTTCGAGTATTCTACCATCCAAACATATTTAAATCTAGCGTTACCTCGTTATGACTTGATAGATACTCATATATATAAATAGTCCTGTATTATTAAAATAAATTTGAATTATAATGGGCATTTATTTAGGAGAAAGTATCTAAATTCAAATAATATTACTAGAAGCAGTTGTTTTTTTAATTTTTCTAGTATTCTACCATCCAAACATATTTAAATCTAGCGTTACCTCGTTATGACTTGATAGATACTCATATATATAAATAGTCCTGTATTATTAAAATAAATTTGAATTATAATGGGCATTTATTTAGGAGAAAGTATCTAAATTCAAATAATATTACTAGAAGCAGTTGTTTTTTTAATTTTTCTAGTATTCTACCATCCAAACATATTTAAATCTAGCGTTACCTCGTTATGACTTGATAGATATTCATATATATAAATAGTCCTGTATTATTAAAATAAATTCGAATTATAATGGGCATTATTTAGGAGAAAGTATCTAAATTCAAATAATATTACTAGAAGCAGTTGTTTTTTTAATTATTCTAGTATTCTACCATCCAAACATATTTAAATCTAGCGTTACCTCGTTATGACTTGATAGATACTCATATATATAAATAGTCCTGTATTATTAAAATAAATTTGAATTATAATGGGCATTATTTAGGAGAAAGTATCTAAATTCAAATAATATTACTAGAAGCAGTTGTTTTTAATTATTCTAGTATTCTACCATCCAAACATATTTAAATCTAGCGTTACCTCGTTATGACTTGATAGATACTCATATATATAAATAGTCCTGTATTATTAAAATAAATTTGAATTATAATGGGCATTTATTTAGGAGAAAGTATCTAAATTCGAATAATATTATTAGAAACAGTTGTTTTTTTTTAATTTTTCGAGTATTCTACCATCCAAGCATATTTAAATCTAGCGTTACCTCGTTATGACTTGATAGATACACATATATATAAATAGTCCTGTATTATTGAAATAAATTTGAATTATAATGGGCATTATTTAGGAGAAAGTATCTAAATTCAAATAATATTATTAGAAGCAGTTGTTTCTTTGATTTTTCCTAGTATTCTTCCATCTAAATATATTTAAATCTAGCGTTACGTCGTTATGGATTGATGAAGACTTTGATATATATTTTTTCCTATCCAAGTGGATAGGAACAATTAACAATTGTTAATAAAAATTAAAAAATCGAATCATATTATTTTCTGGACATAACTATTTAGTATTTACGAAAGCTGTTATTTCGACCCATCCACGTATTGTACCATGTAGATATATTCAATTCGAGCATTCTATCCTTATGGAATGCTGAAAACATTGAAATTTATAGTCCTGTCATATTGCATTAAAATTCATTATAATAGGCATTATTTAGGAGAAAGTATCTAAATTCGAATAATATTATTAGAAGCAGTTGTTTTTTTTAATTTTTCGAGTATTCTACCATCCAATCATATTTAAATCTAGCGTTACGTCGTTATGACTTGATAGATAATCATATATATAAATAGTCCTGTCTTATTGAAATAAATTTGAATTATAATGGGCATTATTTAGAGAAAGTATCTAAATTCAAATAATATTACTAGAAGCAGTTTTTTTTTAATTTTTCGAGTATTCTACCATCCAAACATATTTAATTCTAGCGTTACCTCGTTATGACTTGATAGATACACATATATATAAATAGTCCTGTATTATTGAAATAAATTTGAATTATAATGGGCATTATTTAGGAGAAAGTATCTAAATTCAAATAATATTATTAGAAGCAGTTGTTTCTTTGATTTTTCCTAGTATTCTTCCATCTAAATATATTTAAATCTAGCGTTACGTCGTTATGGATTGATGAAGACATTGATATATATTTTTTCCTATCCAATTGGATAGGAACAATTAACAATTGTTAATAAAAATTAAAAAATCGAATCATATTATTTTCTAGACATAACTAAATACGAAAGCTGTTATTTCGACCCATCCACGTATTGTACCATGTAGATATATTCAATTCGAGCATTCTATCCTTATGGAATGCTGAAAACATTGAAATTTATAGTCCTGTCATATTGCAATAAAATTCATTATAATAGGCATTATTTAGGAGAAAGTATCTAAATTCGAATAATATTATTAGAAGCAGTTGTTTTTTTTAATTTTTCGAGTATTCTACCATCCAATCATATTTAAATCTAGCGTTACGTCGTTATGACTTGATAGATACACATATATATAAATAGTCCTGTATTATTGAAATAAATTTGAATTATAATGGGCATTATTTAGGAGAAAGTATCTAAATTCAAATAATATTATTAGAAGCAGTTGTTTCTTTGATTTTTCCTAGTATTCTTCCATCTAAATATATTTAAATCTAGCGTTACGTCGTTATAGATTGATGAAGACTTTGATATATATTTTTTCCTATCCAAGTGGATAGGAACAATTAACAATTGTTAATAAAAATTAAAAAATCGAATCATATTATTTTCTGGACATAACTAAATACGAAAGCTGTTATTTCGACCCATCCACGTATTGTACCATGTAGATATATTCAATTCGAGCATTCTATCCTTATGGAATGCTGAAAACATTGAAATTTATAGTCCTGTCATATTGCAATAAAATTCATTATAATAGGCATTATTTAGGAGAAAGTATCTAAATTCGAATAATATTATTAGAAGCAGTTGTTTTTTTTAATTTTTCGAGTATTCTACCATCCAAACATATTTAAATCTAGCGTTACCTCGTTATGACTTGATAGATACACATATATATAAATATTCCTGTATTATTGAAATAAATTTGAATTATAATAGGCATTATTTAGGAGAAAGTATCTAAATTCAAATAATATTACTAGAAGCAGTTGTTTTTTTAATTTTTCGAGTATTCTACCATCCAAACATATTTAAATCTAGCGTTACCTCGTTATGACTTGATAGATACACATATATATAAATAGTCCTGTATTATTGAAATAAATTTGAATTATAATGGGCATTATTTAGAGAAAGTATCTAAATTCAAATAATATTATTAGAAGCAGTTGTTTCTTTGATTTTTCCTAGTATTCTTCCATCTAAATATATTTAAATCTAGCGTTACGTCGTTATGGATTGATGAAGACTTTGATATATATTTTTTCCTATCCAAGTGGATAGGAACAATTAACAATTGTTAATAAAAATTAAAAATCGAATCATATTATTTTCTGGACATAACTAAATACGAAAGCTGTTATTTCGACCCATCCACGTATTGTACCATGTAGATATATTCAATTCGAGCATTCTATCCTTATGGAATGCTGAAAACATTGAAATTTATAGTCCTGTCATATTGCAATAAAATTCATTATAATAGGCATTATTTAGGAGAAAGTATCTAAATTCGAATAATATTATTAGAAGCAGTTGTTTTTTTTAATTTTTCGAGTATTCTACCATCCAAACATATTTAAATCTAGCGTTACCTCGTTATGACTTGATAGATACACATATATATAAATATTCCTGTATTATTGAAATAAATTTGAATTATAATAGGCATTATTTAGGAGAAAGTATCTAAATTCAAATAATATTACTAGAAGCAGTTGTTTTTTTTAATTTTTCGAGTATTCTACCATCCAAACATATTTAAATCTAGCGTTACCTCGTTATGACTTGATAGATACACATATATATAAATAGTCCTGTATTATTGAAATAAATTTGAATTATAATGGGCATTATTTAGGAGAAAGTATCTAAATTCAAATAATATTATTAGAAGCAGTTGTTTCTTTGATTTTTCCTAGTATTCTTCCATCTAAATATATTTAAATCTAGCGTTACGTCGTTATGGATTGATGAAGACTTTGATATATATTTTTTCCTATCCAAGTGGATAGGAACAATTAACAATTGTTAATAAAAATTAAAAAATCGAATCATATTATTTTCTGGACATAACTAAATACGAAAGCTGTTATTTCGACCCATCCACGTATTGTACCATGTAGATATATTCAATTCGAGCATTCTATCCTTATGGAATGCTGAAAACATTGAAATTTATAGTCCTGTCATATTGCAATAAAATTCATTATAATAGGCATTATTTAGGAGAAAGTATCTAAATTCGAATAATATTATTAGAAGCAGTTGTTTTTTTTAATTTTTCGAGTATTCTACCATCCAATCATATTTAAATCTAGCGTTACGTCGTTATGACTTGATAGATACACATATATATAAATAGTCCTGTATTATTGAAATAAATTTGAATTATAATGGGCATTATTTAGGAGAAAGTATCTAAATTCAAATAATATTATTAGAAGCAGTTGTTTCTTTGATTTTTCCTAGTATTCTTCCATCTAAATATATTTAAATCTAGCGTTACGTCGTTATAGATTGATGAAGACTTTGATATATATTTTTTCCTATCCAAGTGGATATGAACAATTAACAATTGTTAATAAAAATTAAAAAATCGAATCATATTATTTTCTGGACATAACTAAATACGAAAGCTGTTATTTCGACCCATCCACGTATTGTACCATGTAGATATATTCAATTCGAGCATTCTATCCTTATGGAATGCTGAAAACATTGAAATTTATAGTCCTGTCATATTGCAATAAAATTCATTATAATAGGCATTATTTAGGAGAAAGTATCTAAATTCGAATAATATTATTAGAAGCAGTTGTTTTTTTTAATTTTTCGAGTATTCTACCATCCAATCATATTTAAATCTAGCGTTACGTCGTTATGACTTGATAGATAATCATATATATAAATAGTCCTGTCTTATTGAAATAAATTTGAATTATAATGGGCATTATTTAGAGAAAGTATCTAAATTCAAATAATATTACTAGAAGCAGTTGTTTTTTTAATTTTTCGAGTATTCTACCATCCAAACATATTTAAATCTAGCGTTACCTCGTTATGACTTGATAGATACACATATATATAAATATTCCTGTATTATTGAAATAAATTTGAATTATAATGGGCATTATTTAGGAGAAAGTATCTAAATTCAAATAATATTATTAGAAGCAGTTGTTTCTTTGATTTTTCCTAGTATTCTTCCATCTAAATATATTTAAATCTAGCGTTACGTCGTTATGGATTGATGAAGACATTGATATATATTTTTTCCTATCCAATTGGATAGGAACAATTAACAATTGTTAATAAAAATTAAAAAATCGAATCATATTATTTTCTGGACATAACTAAATACGAAAGCTGTTATTTCGACCCATCCACGTATTGTACCATGTAGATATATTCAATTCGAGCATTCTATCCTTATGGAATGCTGAAAACATTGAAATTTATAGTCCTGTCATATTGCAATAAAATTCATTATAATAGGCATTATTTAGGAGGAAGTATCTAAATTTGAATAATATTATTAGAAGCAGTTGTTTTTTTTAATTTTTCGAGTATTCTACCATCCAATCATATTTAAATCTAGCGTTACGTCGTTATGACTTGATAGATAATCATATATATAAATAGTCCTGTCTTATTGAAATAAATTTGAATTATAATGGGCATTATTTAGAGAAAGTATCTAAATTCAAATAATATTACTTGAAGCAGTTGTTTTTTTTAATTTTTAGTGTATTCTAACATACAAACATATTTAATTAAATCGTTAACAAGTTATGACATTAAAGATACACATATATAAAAATATTACTGTATTAATGAAAAAAATTTTAATTATAATGGGCATTATTTAGGAGAAAGTATCTAAATTCAAATAATATTATTAGAAGCAGTTGTTTCTTTGATTTTTCCTAGTATTCTTCCATCTAAATATATTTAAATCTAGCGTTACGTCGTTATGGATTGATGAAGACATTGATATATATTTTTTCCTATCCAATTGGATAGGAACAATTAACAATTGTTAATAAAAATTAAAAATCGAATCATATTATTTTCTAGACATAACTAAATACGAAAGCTGTTATTTCGACCCATCCACGTATTGTACCATGTAGATATATTCAATTCGAGCATTCTATCCTTATGGAATGCTGAAAACATTGAAATTTATAGTCCTGTCATATTGCAATAAAATTCATTATAATAGGCATTATTTAGGAGGAAGTATCTAAATTTGAATAATATTATTAGAAGCAGTTGTTTTTTTAATTTTCGAGTATTCTACCATCCAATCATATTTAAATCTAGCGTTACGTCGTTATGACTTGATAGATAATCATATATATAAATAGTCCTGTCTTATTGAAATAAATTTGAATTATAATGGGCATTATTTAGGAGAAAGTATCTAAATTCAAATAATATTACTAGAAGCAGTTGTTTTTTTTAATTTTTCGAGTATTCTACCATCCAAGCATATTTAAATCTAGCGTTACCTCGTTATGACTTGATAGATACACATATATATAAATAGTCCTGTATTATTGAAATAAATTTGAATTATAATGGGCATTATTTAGGAGAAAGTATCTAAATTCAAATAATATTATTAGAAGCAGTTGTTTCTTTGATTTTTCCTAGTATTCTTCCATCTAAATATATTTAAATCTAGCGTTACGTCGTTATGGATTGATGAAGACTTTGATATATATTTTTTCCTATCCAAGTGGATAGGAACAATTAACAATTGTTAATAAAAATTAAAAAATCGAATCATATTATTTTCTGGACATAACTAAATACGAAAGCTGTTATTTCGACCCATCCACGTATTGTACCATGTAGATATATTCAATTCGAGCATTCTATCCTTATGGAATGCTGAAAACATTGAAATTTATAGTCCTGTCATATTGCAATAAAATTCATTATAATAGGCATTATTTAGGAGAAAGTATCTAAATTCGAATAATATTATTAGAAGCAGTTGTTTTTTTAATTTTTCGAGTATTCTACCATCCAATCATATTTAAATCTAGCGTTACGTCGTTATGACTTGATAGATAATCATATATATAAATAGTCCTGTCTTATTGAAATAAATTTGAATTATAATGGGCATTATTTAGAGAAAGTATCTAAATTCAAATAATATTACTAGAAGCAGTTGTTTTTTTTAATTTTTCGAGTATTCTACCATCCAAGCATATTTAAATCTAGCGTTACCTCGTTATGACTTGATAGATACACATATATATAAATAGTCCTGTATTATTGAAATAAATTTGAATTATAATGGGCATTATTTAGGAGAAAGTATCTAAATTCAAATAATATTATTAGAAGCAGTTGTTTCTTTGATTTTTCCTAGTATTCTTCCATCTAAATATATTTAAATCTAGCGTTACGTCGTTATGGATTGATGAAGACTTTGATATATATTTTTTCCTATCCAAGTGGATAGGAACAATTAACAATTGTTAATAAAAATTAAAAAATCGAATCATATTATTTTCTGGACATAACTAAATACGAAAGCTGTTATTTCGACCCATCCACGTATTGTACCATGTAGATATATTCAATTCGAGCATTCTATCCTTATGGAATGCTGAAAACATTGAAATTTATAGTCCTGTCATATTGCAATAAAATTCATTATAATAGGCATTATTTAGAGAAAGTATCTAAATTCGAATAATATTATTAGAAGCAGTTGTTTTTTTTAATTTTTCGAGTATTCTACCATCCAATCATATTTAAATCTAGCGTTACGTCGTTATGACTTGATAGATACACATATATATAAATAGTCCTGTATTATTGAAATAAATTTGAATTATAATGGGCATTATTTAGGAGAAAGTATCTAAATTCAAATAATATTATTAGAAGCAGTTGTTTCTTTGATTTTTCCTAGTATTCTTCCATCTAAATATATTTAAATCTAGCGTTACGTCGTTATAGATTGATGAAGACTTTGATATATATTTTTTCCTATCCAAGTGGATATGAACAATTAACAATTGTTAATAAAAATTAAAAATCGAATCATATTATTTTCTGGACATAACTAAATACGAAAGCTGTTATTTCGACCCATCCACGTATTGTACCATGTAGATATATTCAATTCGAGCATTCTATCCTTATGGAATGCTGAAAACATTGAAATTTATAGTCCTGTCATATTGCAATAAAATTCATTATAATAGGCATTATTTAGGAGAAAGTATCTAAATTCGAATAACATTATAGAAGCAGTTGTTTTTTTTTAATTTTTCGAGTATTCTACCATCCAATCATATTTAAATCTAGCGTTACGTCGTTATGACTTGATAGATAATCATATATATAAATAGTCCTGTCTTATTGAAATAAATTTGAATTATAATGGGCATTATTTAGGAGAAAGTATCTAAATTCAAATAATATTACTAGAAGCAGTTGTTTTTTTTAATTTTTCGAGTATTCTACCATCCAAACATATTTAAATCTAGCGTTACCTCGTTATGACTTGATAGATACACATATATATAAATATTCCTGTATTATTGAAATAAATTTGAATTATAATGGGCATTATTTAGGAGAAAGTATCTAAATTCAAATAATATTATTAGAAGCAGTTGTTTCTTTGATTTTTCCTAGTATTCTTCCATCTAAATATATTTAAATCTAGCGTTACGTCGTTATGGATTGATGAAGACATTGATATATATTTTTTCCTATCCAATTGGATAGGAACAATTAACAATTGTTAATAAAAAATTAAAAAATCGAATCATATTATTTTCTGGACATAACTAAATACGAAAGCTGTTATTTCGACCCATCCACGTATTGTACCATGTAGATATATTCAATTCGAGCATTCTATCCTTATGGAATGCTGAAAACATTGAAATTTATAGTCCTGTCATATTGCAATAAAATTCATTATAATAGGCATTATTTAGGAGGAAGTATCTAAATTTGAATAATATTATTAGAAGCAGTTGTTTTTTTTAATTTTTCGAGTATTCTACCATCCAATCATATTTAAATCTAGCGTTACGTCGTTATGACTTGATAGATAATCATATATATAAATAGTCCTGTCTTATTGAAATAAATTTGAATTATAATGGGCATTATTTAGGAGAAAGTATCTAAATTCAAATAATATTACTAGAAGCAGTTGTTTTTTTAATTTTTCGAGTATTCTACCATCCAAACATATTTAATTCTAGCGTTACCTCGTTATGACTTGATAGATACACATATATATAAATAGTCTGTATTATTGAAATAAATTTGAATTATAATGGGCATTATTTAGGAGAAAGTATCTAAATTCAAATAATTTTATTAGAAGCAGTTGTTTCTTTGATTTTTCCTAGTATTCTTCCATCTAAATATATTTAAATCTAGCGTTACGTCGTTATGGATTGATGAAGACATTGATATATATTTTTTCCTATCCAATTGGATAGGAACAATTAACAATTGTTAATAAAAATTAAAAAATCGAATCATATTATTTTCTGGACATAACTAAATACGAAAGCTGTTATTTCGACCCATCCACGTATAGTACCATGTAGATATATTCAATTCGAGCATTCTATCCTTATGGAATGCTGAAAACATTGAAATTTATAGTCCTGTCATATTGCAATAAAATTCATTATAATAGGCATTATTTAGGAGAAAGTATCTAAATTCGAATAATATTATTAGAAGCAGTTGTTTTTTTTAATTTTTCGAGTATTCTACCATCCAATCATATTTAAATCTAGCGTTACGTCGTTATGACTTGATAGATAATCATATATATAAATAGTCCTGTATTATTGAAATAAATTTGAATTATAATGGGCATTATTTAGGAGAAAGTATCTAAATTCAAATAATATTATTAGAAGCAGTTGTTTCTTTGATTTTTCCTAGTATTCTTCCATCTAAATATATTTAAATATAGCGTTACGTCGTTATGGATTGATGAAGACTTTGATATATATTTTTTCCTATCCAAGTGGATAGGAACAATTAACAATTGTTAATAAAAATTAAAAAATCGAATCATATTATTTTCTGGACATAACTAAATACGAAAGCTGTTATTTCGACCCATCCACGTATTGTACCATGTAGATATATTCAATTCGAGCATTCTATCCTTATGGAATGCTGAAAACATTGAAATTTATAGTCCTGTCATATTGCAATAAAATTCATTATAATAGGCATTATTTAGGAGAAAGTATCTAAATTCGAATAATATTATTAGAAGCAGTTGTTTTTTTTAATTTTTCGAGTATTCTACCATCCAATCATATTTAAATCTAGCGTTACGTCGTTATGGATTGATGAAGACATTGATATATATTTTTTCCTATCCAATTGGATAGGAACAATTAACAATTGTTAATAAAAATTAAAAAATCGAATCATATTATTTTCTGGACATAACTAAATACGAAAGCTGTTATTTCGACCCATCCACGTATTGTACCATGTAGATATATTCAATTCGAGCATTCTATCCTTATGGAATGCTGAAAACATTAAAATTTATAGTCCTGTCATATTGCAATAAAATTCATTATAATAGGCATTATTTAGGAGAAAGTATCTAAATTCGAATAATATTATTAGAAGCAGTTGTTTTTTTTAATTTTTCGAGTATTCTACCATCCAATCATATTTAAATCTAGCGTTACGTCGTTATGACTTGATAGATAATCATATATATAAATAGTCCTGTCTTATTGAAATAAATTTGAATTATAATGGGCTATTATTTAGGAGAAAGTATCTAAATTCAAATAATATTACTAGAAGCAGTTGTTTTTTTTAATTTTTCGAGTATTCTACCATCCAAGCATATTTAAATCTAGCGTTACCTCGTTATGACTTAATAGATACTCATATATATAAATAGTCCTGTATTATTGAAATAAATTTGAATTTTAATGGCCATTATTTAGTAGAAAGTATCTAAATTCAAATAATATTATTAGAAGTAGTTGTTTCTTTGATTTTTCCTAGTATTCTGCCATCTAAATATATTTAAATCTAGCGTTACGACGTTATGGATTGATGAAGACTTTGATATATATTTTTTCCTATCCAATTGGATAGGAACAATTAACAATTGTTAATAAAAATTAAAAAATCGAATCATATTATTTTCTGGACATAACTAAATACGAAAGCTGTTATTTCGACCCATCCACGTATTGTACCATGTAAATATATTCAATTCGAGCATTCTATCCTTATGGATATCTGAAAACATTGAAATTTATAGTCCTGTCATATTGCAATAAAATTCATTATAATAGGCATTATTTAGGAGAAAGTATCTAAATTCGAATAATATTATTAGAAGCAGTTGTTTTTTTTAATTTTTCGAGTATTCTACCATCCAATCATATTTAAATCTAGCGTTACGTCGTTATGGATTGATGAAGACATTGATATATATTTTTTCCTATCCAATTGGATAGGAACAATTAACAATTGTTAATAAAAATTAAAAAATCGAATCATATTATTTTCTGGACATAACTAAATACGAAAGCTGTTATTTCGACCCATCCACGTATTGTACCATGTAGATATATTCAATTCGAGCATTCTATCCTTATGGAATGCTGAAAACATTGAAATTTATAGTCCTGTCATATTGCAATAAAATTCATTATAATAGGCATTATTTAGGAGGAAGTATCTAAATTTGAATAATATTATTAGAAGCAGTTGTTTTTTTTAATTTTTCGAGTATTCTACCATCCAATCATATTTAAATCTAGCGTTACGTCGTTAGGACTTGATAGATAATCATATATATAAATAGTCCTGTCTTATTGAAATAAATTTGAATTATAATGGGCATTATATAGGAGAAATTATCTAAATTCGAATAACATTATAGAAGCAGTTGTTTTTTTTTAATTTTTCGAGTATTCTACCATCCAATCATATTTAAATCTAGCGTTACGTCGTTATGACTTGTTAGATACTCATATATATAAATAGTCCTGTCATATTGAAATAAAATTCATTATAATAGGCATTATTTAGGAGAAAGTATCTAAATTCGAATAATATTATTAGAAGCAGTTGTTTTTTTTAATTTTTCGAGTATTCTACCATCCAAACATATTTAAATCTAGCGTTACCTCGTTATGACTTAATAGATACTCATATATATAAATAGTCCTGTCATATTGAAATAAAATTCATTATAATAGGCATTATTTAGGAGAAAGTATCTAAATTCGAATAATATTATTAGAAGCAGTTGTTTTTTTTAATTTTTCGAGTATTCTACCATCCAAGCATATTTAAATCTAGCGTTACCTCGTTATGACTTGATAGATACACATATATATAAATAGTCCTGTATTATTGAAATAAATTTGAATTATAATGGGCATTATATAGGAGAAAGTATCTAAATTCAAATAATATTATTAGAAGAAGTTGTTTCTTTGATTTTTCCTAGTATTCTTCCATCTAAATATATTTAAATCTAGCGTTACGTCGTTATGGATTGATGAAGACTTTGATATATATTTTTTCCTATCCAATTGGATAGGAACAATTAACAATTGTTAATAAAAATTAAAAAATCGAATCATATTATTTTCTGGACATAACTAAATACGAAAGCTGTTATTTCGACCCATCCACGTATTGTACCATGTAGATATATTCAATTCGAGCATTCTATCCTTATGGAATGCTGAAAACATTGAAATTTATAGTCCTGTCATATTGCAATAAAATTCATTATAATAGGCATTATTTAGGAGAAAGTATCTAAATTCGAATAATATTATTAGAAGCAGTTGTTTTTTTTAATTTTTCGAGTATTCTACCATCCAATCATATTTAAATCTAGCGTTACGTCGTTATGGATTGATGAAGACATTGATATATATTTTTTCCTATCCAATTGGATAGGAACAATTAACAATTGTTAATAAAAATTAAAAAATCGAATCATATTATTTTCTGGACATAACTAAATACGAAAGCTGTTATTTCGACCCATCCACGTATTGTACCATGTAAATATATTCAATTCGAGCATTCTATCCTTATGGATTGCTGAAAACATTGAAATTTATAGTCCTGTCATATTGCAATAAAATTCATTATAATAGGCATTATTTAGGAGAAAGTATCTAAATTCGAATAATATTATTAGAAGCAGTTGATTTTTTTAATTTTTCGAGTATTCTACCATCCAATCATATTTAAATCTAGCGTTACGTCGTTATGACTTGATAGATAATCATATATATAAATAGTCCTGTATTATTGAAATAAATTTGAATTATAATGGGCATTATTTAGAGAAAGTATCTAAATTCAAATAATATTACTAGAAGCAGTTGTTTTTTTAATTTTTCGAGTATTCTACCATCCAAACATATTTAAATCTAGCGTTACCTCGTTATGACTTGATAGATACACATATATATATAAATAGTCCTGTATTATTGAAATAAATTTGAATTATAATGGGCATTATTTAGGAGAAAGTATCTAAATTCAAATAATATTATTAAAAGCAGTTGTTTCTTTGATTTTTCCTAGTATTCTTCCATCTAAATATATTTAAACCTAGCGTTACGTCGTTATGGATTGATGAAGACTTTGATATATATTTTTTCCTATCCAATTGGATAGGAACAATTAACAATTGTTAATAAAAATTAAAAAATCGAATCATATTATTTTCTGGACATAACTAAATACGAAAGCTGTTATTTCGACCCATCCACGTATTGTACCATGTAAATATATTCAATTCGAGCATTCTATCCTTATGGATTGCTGAAAACATTGAAATTTATAGTCCTGTCATATTGCAATAAAATTCATTATAATAGGCATTATTTAGGAGGAAGTATCTAAATTTGAATAATATTATTAGAAGCAGTTTTTTTTTTAATTTTTCGAGTATTCTACCATCCAATCATATTTAAATCTAGCGTTACGTCGTTATGACTTGATAGATAATCATATATATAAATAGTCCTGTCTTATTGAAATAAATTTGAATTATAATGGGCATTATATAGAGAAAGTATCTAAATTCGAATAACATTATAGAAGCAGTTGTTTTTTTTTAATTTTTCGAGTATTCTACCATCCAATAATATTTAAATCTAGCGTTACGTCGTTATGGATTGATGTAGACATTGATATATATTTTTTCCTATCCAATTGGATAGGAACAATTAACAATTGTTAATAAAAATTAAAAAATCGAATCATATTATTTTCTGGACATAACTAAATACGAAAGCTGTTATTTCGACCCATCCACGTATTGTACCATGTAAATATATTCAATTCGAGCATTCTATTCTTATGGATTGCTGAAAACATTGAAATTTATAGTCCTGTCATATTGCAATAAAATTCATTATAATAGGCATTATTTAGAGAAAGTATCTAAATTCGAATAATATTATTAGAAGCAATTGTTTTTTTTAATTTTTCGAGTATTCTACCATCCAATCATATTTAAATCTAGCGTTACGTCGTTATGACTTGTTAGATACTCATATATATAAATAGTCCTGTCATATTGAAATAAAATTCATTATAATAGGCATTATTTAGAGAAAGTATCTAAATTCGAATAATATTATTAGAAGCAGTTGTTTTTTTTTAAATTTTCGAGTATTCTACCATCCAAACATATTTAAATCTAGCGTTACCTCGTTATGACTTAATAGATACTCATATATATAAATAGTCCTGTATTATTGAAATAAATTTGAATTTTAATGGCCATTATTTAGTAGAAAGTATCTAAATTCAAATAATATTATTAGAAGTAGTTGTTTCTTTGATTTTTCCTAGTATTCTGCCATCTAAATATATTTAAATCTAGCGTTACGTCGTTATGGATTGATGAAGACTTTGATATATATTTTTTCCTATCCAATTGGATAGGAACAATTAACAATTGTTAATAAAAATTAAAAAATCGAATCATTATTTTCTGGACATAACTAAATACGAAAGCTGTTATTTCGACCCATCCACGTATTGTACCATGTAGATATATTCAATTCGAGCATTCTATCCTTATGGAATGCTGAAAACATTGAAATTTATAGTCCTGTCATATTGCAATAAAATTCATTATAATAGGCATTATTTAGGAGGAAGTATCTAAATTTGAATAATATTATTAGAAGCAGTTGTTTTTTTTAATTTTTCGAGTATTCTACCATCCAATCATATTTAAATCTAGCGTTACGTCGTTATGACTTGATAGATAATCATATATATAAATAGTCCTGTCTTATTGAAATAAATTTGAATTATAATGGGCATTATTTAGGAGAAAGTATCTAAATTCAAATAATATTACTAGAAGCAGTTGTTTTTTTTAATTTTTCGAGTATTCTACCATCCAAACATATTTAATTCTAGCGTTACCTCGTTATGACTTGATAGATACACATATATATAAATAGTCCTGTATTATTGAAATAAATTTGAATTATAATGGGCATTATTTAGGAGAAAGTATCTAAATTCAAATAATTTTATTAGAAGCAGTTGTTTCTTTGATTTTTCCTAGTATTCTTCCATCTAAATATATTTAAATCTAGCGTTACGTCGTTATGGATTGATGAAGACATTGATATATATTTTTTCCTATCCAATTGGATAGGAACAATTAACAATTGTTAATAAAAATTAAAAAATCGAATCATATTATTTTCTGGACATAACTAAATACGAAAGCTGTTATTTCGACCCATCCACGTATAGTACCATGTAGATATATTCAATTCGAGCATTCTATCCTTATGGAATGCTGAAAACATTGAAATTTATAGTCCTGTCATATTGCAATAAAATTCATTATAATAGGCATTATTTAGGAGAAAGTATCTAAATTCGAATAATATTATTAGAAGCAGTTGTTTTTTTTAATTTTTCGAGTATTCTACCATCCAATCATATTTAAATCTAGCGTTACGTCGTTATGACTTGATAGATAATCATATATATAAATAGTCCTGTATTATTGAAATAAATTTGAATTATAATGGGCATTATTTAGGAGAAAGTATCTAAATTCAAATAATATTATTAGAAGCAGTTGTTTTTTTGATTTTTCCTAGTATTCTTCCATCTAAATATATTTAAATATAGCGTTACGTCGTTATGGATTGATGAAGACTTTGATATATATTTTTTCCTATCCAAGTGGATAGGAACAATTAACAATTGTTAATAAAAATTAAAAATCGAATCATATTATTTTCTGGACATAACTAAATACGAAAGCTGTTATTTCGACCCATCCACGTATTGTACCATGTAGATATATTCAATTCGAGCATTCTATCCTTATGGAATGCTGAAAACATTGAAATTTATAGTCCTGTCATATTGCAATAAAATTCATTATAATAGACATTATTTAGGAGAAAGTATCTAAATTCGAATAATATTATTAGAAGCAGTTGTTTTTTTTAATTTTTCGAGTATTCTACCATCCAATCATATTTAAATCTAGCGTTACGTCGTTATGGATTGATGAAGACATTGATATATATTTTTTCCTATCCAATTGGATAGGAACAATTAACAATTGTTAATAAAAATTAAAAAATCGAATCATATTATTTTCTGGACATAACTAAATACGAAAGCTGTTATTTCGACCCATCCACGTATTGTACCATGTAGATATATTCAATTCGAGCATTCTATCCTTATGGAATGCTGAAAACATTAAAATTTATAGTCCTGTCATATTGCAATAAAATTCATTATAATAGGCATTATTTAGGAGAAAGTATCTAAATTCGAATAATATTATTAGAAGCAGTTGTTTTTTTTAATTTTTCGAGTATTCTACCATCCAATCATATTTAAATCTAGCGTTACGTCGTTATGACTTGATAGATAATCATATATATAAATAGTCCTGTCTTATTGAAATAAATTTGAATTATAATGGGCATTATTTAGGAGAAAGTATCTAAATTCAAATAATATTACTAGAAGCAGTTGTTTTTTTTAATTTTTCGAGTATTCTACCATCCAAGCATATTTAAATCTAGCGTTACCTCGTTATGACTTAATAGATACTCATATATATAAATAGTCCTGTATTATTGAAATAAATTTGAATTTTAATGGCCATTATTTAGTAGAAAGTATCTAAATTCAAATAATATTATTAGAAGTAGTTGTTTCTTTGATTTTTCCTAGTATTCTGCCATCTAAATATATTTAAATCTAGCGTTACGACGTTATGGATTGATGAAGACTTTGATATATATTTTTTCCTATCCAATTGGATAGGAACAATTAACAATTGTTAATAAAAATTAAAAAATCGAATCATATTATTTTCTGGACATAACTAAATACGAAAGCTGTTATTTCGACCCATCCACGTATTGTACCATGTAAATATATTCAATTCGAGCATTCTATCCTTATGGATATCTGAAAACATTGAAATTTATAGTCCTGTCATATTGCAATAAAATTCATTATAATAGGCATTATTTAGGAGAAAGTATCTAAATTCGAATAATATTATTAGAAGCAGTTGTTTTTTTTAATTTTTCGAGTATTCTACCATCCAATCATATTTAAATCTAGCGTTACGTCGTTATGGATTGATGAAGACATTGATATATATTTTTTCCTATCCAATTGGATAGGAACAATTAACAATTGTTAATAAAAATTAAAAAATCGAATCATATTATTTTCTGGACATAACTAAATACGAATGTTATTTCGACCCATCCACGTATTGTACCATGTAGATATATTCAATTCGAGCATTCTATCCTTATGGAATGCTGAAAACATTGAAATTTATAGTCCTGTCATATTGCAATAAAATTCATTATAATAGGCATTATTTAGGAGGAAGTATCTAAATTTGAATAATATTATTAGAAGCAGTTGTTTTTTTTAATTTTTCGAGTATTCTACCATCCAATCATATTTAAATCTAGCGTTACGTCGTTATGACTTGATAGATAATCATATATATAAATAGTCCTGTCTTATTGAAATAAATTTGAATTATAATGGGCATTATATAGGAGAAAGTATCTAAATTCGAATAACATTATAGAAGCAGTTGTTTTTTTTTAATTTTTCGAGTATTCTACCATCCAATCATATTTAAATCTAGCGTTACGTCGTTATGACTTGTTAGATACTCATATATATAAATAGTCCTGTCATATTGAAATAAAATTCATTATAATAGGCATTATTTAGGAGAAAGTATCTAAATTCGAATAATATTATTAGAAGCAGTTGTTTTTTTTAATTTTTCGAGTATTCTACCATCCAAACATATTTAAATCTAGCGTTACCTCGTTATGACTTAATAGATACTCATATATATAAATAGTCCTGTCATATTGAAATAAAATTCATTATAATAGGCATTATTTAGGAGAAAGTATCTAAATTCGAATAATATTATTAGAAGCAGTTGTTTTTTTTAATTTTTCGAGTATTCTACCATCCAAGCATATTTAAATCTAGCGTTACCTCGTTATGACTTGATAGATACACATATATATAAATAGTCCTGTATTATTGAAATAAATTTGAATTATAATGGGCATTATATAGGAGAAAGTATCTAAATTCAAATAATATTATTAGAAGAAGTTGTTTCTTTGATTTTTCCTAGTATTCTTCCATCTAAATATATTTAAATCTAGCGTTACGTCGTTATGGATTGATGAAGAAGTTCAGAATATATTATTCCTATCAAATTGTATAGGAACAATTAACAATTGTTAATAAAAATTAAAAAATCGAATCATATTATTTTCTGGACATAACTAAATACGAAAGCTGTTATTTCGACCCATCCACGTATTGTACCATGTAGATATATTCAATTCGAGCATTCTATCCTTATGGAATGCTGAAAACATTGAAATTTATAGTCCTGTCATATTGCAATAAAATTCATTATAATAGGCATTATTTAGGAGAAAGTATCTAAATTCGAATAATATTATTAGAAGCAGTTGTTTTTTTTAATTTTTCGAGTATTCTACCATCCAATCATATTTAAATCTAGCGTTACGTCGTTATGGATTGATGAAGACATTGATATATATTTTTTCCTATCCAATTGGATAGGAACAATTAACAATTGTTAATAAAAATTAAAAAATCGAATCATATTATTTTCTGGACATAACTAAATACGAAAGCTGTTATTTCGACCCATCCACGTATTGTACCATGTAAATATATTCAATTCGAGCATTCTATCCTTATGGATTGCTGAAAACATTGAAATTTATAGTCCTGTCATATTGCAATAAAATTCATTATAATAGGCATTATTTAGGAGAAAGTATCTAAATTCGAATAATATTATTAGAAGCAGTTGTTTTTTTTAATTTTTCGAGTATTCTACCATCCAATCATATTTAAATCTAGCGTTACGTCGTTATGACTTGATAGATAATCATATATATAAATAGTCCTGTATTATTGAAATAAATTTGAATTATAATGGGCATTATTTAGAGAAAGTATCTAAATTCAAATAATATTACTAGAAGCAGTTGTTTTTTTTAATTTTTCGAGTATTCTACCATCCAAACATATTTAAATCTAGCGTTACCTCGTTATGACTTGATAGATACACATATATATATAAATAGTCCTGTATTATTGAAATAAATTTGAATTATAATGGGCATTATTTAGGAGAAAGTATCTAAATTCAAATAATATTATTAGAAGCAGTTGTTTCTTTGATTTTTCCTAGTATTCTTCCATCTAAATATATTTAAACCTAGCGTTACGTCGTTATGGATTGATGAAGACTTTGATATATATTTTTTCCTATCCAATTGGATAGGAACAATTAACAATTGTTAATAAAAATTAAAAAATCGAATCATATTATTTTCTGGACATAACTAAATACGAAAGCTGTTATTTCGACCCATCCACGTATTGTACCATGTAAATATATTCAATTCGAGCATTCTATCCTTATGGATTGCTGAAAACATTGAAATTTATAGTCCTGTCATATTGCAATAAAATTCATTATAATAGGCATTATTTAGGAGGAAGTATCTAAATTTGAATAATATTATTAGAAGCAGTTGTTTTTTTTAATTTTTCGAGTATTCTACCATCCAATCATATTTAAATCTAGCGTTACGTCGTTATGACTTGATAGATAATCATATATATAAATAGTCCTGTCTTATTGAAATAAATTTGAATTATAATGGGCATTATATAGGAGAAAGTATCTAAATTCGAATAACATTATAGAAGCAGTTGTTTTTTTTTAATTTTTCGAGTATTCTACCATCCAATAATATTTAAATCTAGCGTTACGTCGTTATGGATTGATGTAGACATTGATATATATTTTTTCCTATCCAATTGGATAGGAACAATTAACAATTGTTAATAAAAATTAAAAAATCGAATCATATTATTTTCTGGACATAACTAAATACGAAAGCTGTTATTTCGACCCATCCACGTATTGTACCATGTAAATATATTCAATTCGAGCATTCTATTCTTATGGATTGCTGAAAACATTGAAATTTATAGTCCTGTCATATTGCAATAAAATTCATTATAATAGGCATTATTTAGGAGAAAGTATCTAAATTCGAATAATATTATTAGAAGCAATTGTTTTTTTTAATTTTTCGAGTATTCTACCATCCAATCATATTTAAATCTAGCGTTACGTCGTTATGACTTGTTAGATACTCATATATATAAATAGTCCTGTCATATTGAAATAAAATTCATTATAATAGGCATTATTTAGGAGAAAGTATCTAAATTCGAATAATATTATTAGAAGCAGTTGTTTTTTTTAATTTTTCGAGTATTCTACCATCCAAACATATTTAAATCTAGCGTTACCTCGTTATGACTTAATAGATACTCATATATATAAATAGTCCTGTATTATTGAAATAAATTTGAATTATAATGGCCATTATTTAGTAGAAAGTATCTAAATTCCAATAATATTATTATATGTTGTTGTTTATTTGATTTTTCCTAGTATTCTGCCATCTAAATATATTTAAATCTAGCGTTACGTCGTTATGGATTGATGAAGACTTTGATATATATTTTTTCCTATCCAATTGGATAGGAACAATTAACAATTGTTAATAAAAATTAAAAAATCGAATCATTATTTTCTGGACATAACTAAATACGAAAGCTGTTATTTCGACCCATCCACGTATTGTCCATGTAGATATATTCAATTCGAGCATTCTATCCTTATATGGAATGCTGAAAACATTGAAATTTATAGTCCTGTCATATTGCAATAAAATTCATTATAATAGGCATTATTTAGGAGAAAGTATCTAAATTCGAATAATATTATTAGAAGCAGTTGTTTTTTTTAATTTTTCGAGTATTCTACCATCCAATCATATTTAAATCCAGCGTTACGTCGTTATGGATTGATGAAGACATTGATATATATTTTTTCCTATCCAATTGGATAGGAACAATTAACAATTGTTAATAAAAATTAAAAAATCGAATCATATTATTTTCTGGACATAACTAAATACGAAAGCTGTTATTTCGACCCATCCACGTATTGTACCATGTAGATATATTCAATTCGAGCATTCTATCCTTATGGAATGCTGAAAACATTGAAATTTATAGTCCTGTCATATTGCAATAAAATTCATTATAATAGGCATTATTTAGGAGAAAGTATCTAAATTCGAATAATATTATTAGAAGCAGTTGTTTTTTTTAATTTTTCGAGTATTCTACCATCCAATCATATTTAAATCTAGCGTTACGTCGTTATGGATTGATGAAGACATTGATATATATTTTTTCCTATCCAATTGGATAGGAACAATTAACAATTGTTAATAAAAATTAAAAAATCGAATCATATTATTTTCTGGACATAACTAAATACGAAAGCTGTTATTTCGACCCATCCACGTATTGTACCATGTAAATATATTCAATTCGAGCATTCTATCCTTATGGATTGCTGAAAACATTGAAATTTATAGTCCTGTCATATTGCAATAAAATTCATTATAATAGGCATTATTAAGGAGAAAGTATCTAAATTTGAATAATATTATTAGAAGCAGTTTTTTTTTTTAATTTTTCGAGTATTCTACCATCCAATCATATTTAAATATAGCGTTACGTCGTTATGACTTGATAGATAATCATATATATAAATAGTCCTGTATTATTGAAATAAATTTGAATTATAATGGGCATTATTTAGGAGAAAGTATCTAAATTCAAATAATATTACTAGAAGCAGTTGTTTTTTTTAATTTTTCGAGTATTCTACCATCCAAACATATTTAATTCTAGCGTTACCTCGTTATGACTTGATAGATACACATATATATAAATAGTCCTGTATTATTGAAATAAATTTGAATTATAATGGGCATTATTTAGGAGAAAGTATCTAAATTCAAATAATATTACTAGAAGCAGTTGTTTTTTTTAATTTTTCTAGTATTCTACCATCCAAACATATTTAAATCTAGCGTTACCACGTTATGACTTGATAGATACTCATATATATAAATAGTCCTGTATTATTAAAATAAATTTGAATTATAATGGGCATTATATAGGAGAAAGTATCTAAATTCGAATAACATTATAGAAGCAGTTGTTTTTTTTTAATTTTTCGAGTATTCTACCATCCAATCATATTTAAATCTAGCGTTACGTCGTTATGGATTGATGAAGACATTGATATATATTTTTTCCTATCCAATTGGATAGGAACAATTAACAATTGTTAATAAAAATTAAAAAATCGAATCATATTATTTTCTGGACATAACTAAATACGAAAGCTGTTATTTCGACCCATCCACGTATTGTACCATGTAAATATATTCAATTCGAGCATTCTATCCTTATGGATTGCTGAAAACATTGAAATTTATAGTCCTGTCATATTGCAATAAAATTCATTATAATAGGCATTATTTAGGAGGAAGTATCTAAATTTGAATAATATTATTAGAAGCAGTTGTTTTTTTTAATTTTTCGAGTATTCTACCATCCAATCATATTTAAATCTAGCGTTACGTCGTTATGACTTGATAGATAATCATATATATAAATAGTCCTGTCTTATTGAAATAAATTTGAATTATAATGGGCATTATATAGGAGAAAGTATCTAAATTCGAATAACATTATAGAAGCAGTTGTTTTTTTTTAATTTTTCGAGTATTCTACCATCCAATCATATTTAAATCTAGCGTTACGTCGTTATGGATTGATGTAGACATTGATATATATTTTTTCCTATCCAATTGGATAGGAACAATTAACAATTGTTAATAAAAATTAAAAAATCGAATCATATTATTTTCTGGACATAACTAAATACGAAAGCTGTTATTTCGACCCATCCACGTATTGTACCATGTAAATATATTCAATTCGAGCATTCTATCCTTATGGATTGCTGAAAACATTGAAATTTATAGTCCTGTCATATTGCAATAAAATTCATTATAATAGGCATTATTTAGGAGGAAGTATCTAAATTTGAATAATATTATTAGAAGCAGTTGTTTTTTTTAATTTTTCGAGTATTCTACCATCCAATCATATTTAAATCTAGCGTTACGTCGTTATGACTTGATAGATAATCATATATATAAATAGTCCTGTCTTATTGAAATAAATTTGAATTATAATGGGCATTATATAGAGAATATCTAATCTAAATTCGAATAACATTATAGAAGCAGTTGTTTTTTTTTTTTTCGAGTATTCTACCATCCAAACATATTTAAATCTAGCGTTACCTCGTTATGACTTGATAGATACACATATATATAAATAGTCCTGTATTATTGAAATAAATTTGAATTATAATGGGCATTATTTAGGAGAAAGTATCTAAATTCAAATAATATTATTAGAAGCAGTTGTTTCTTTGATTTTTCCTAGTATTCTTCCATCTAAATATATTTAAATCTAGCGTTACGTCGTTATGGATTGATGAAGACTTTGATATATATTTTTTCCTATCCAAGTGGATAGGAACAATTAACAATTGTTAATAAAAATTAAAAAATCGAATCATATTATTTTCTGGACATAACTAAATACGAAAGCTGTTATTTCGACCCATCCACGTATTGTACCATGTAGATATATTCAATTCGAGCATTCTATCCTTATGGAATGCTGAAAACATTGAAATTTATAGTCCTGTCATATTGCAATAAAATTCATTATAATAGGCATTATTTAGGAGAAAGTATCTAAATTCGAATAATATTATTAGAAGCAGTTGTTTTTTTTAATTTTTCGAGTATTCTACCATCCAATCATATTTAAATCTAGCGTTACGTCGTTATGACTTGATAGATAATCATATATATAAATAGTCCTGTCTTATTGAAATAAATTTGAATTATAATGGGCATTATTTAGGAGAAAGTATCTAAATTCAAATAATATTACTAGAAGCAGTTGTTTTTTTTAATTTTTCGAGTATTCTACCATCCAAGCATATTTAAATCTAGCGTTACCTCGTTATGACTTGATAGATACACATATATATAAATAGTCCTGTATTATTGAAATAAATTTGAATTATAATGGGCATTATTTAGGAGAAAGTATCTAAATTCAAATAATATTATTAGAAGCAGTTGTTTCTTTGATTTTTCCTAGTATTCTTCCATCTAAATATATTTAAATCTAGCGTTACGTCGTTATGGATTGATGAAGACTTTGATATATTTTTTCCTATCCAATTGGATAGGAACAATTAACAATTGTTAATAAAAATTAAAAAATCGAATCATATTATTTTCTGGACATAACTAAATACGAAAGCTGTTATTTCGACCCATCCACGTATTGTACCATGTAAATATATTCAATTCGAGCATTCTATCCTTATGGATTGCTGAAAACATTGAAATTTATAGTCCTGTCATATTGCAATAAAATTCATTATAATAGGCATTATTTAGGAGAAAGTATCTAAATTCGAATAATATTATTAGAAGCAGTTGTTTTTTTTAATTTTTCGAGTATTCTACCATCCAATCATATTTAAATCTAGCGTTACGTCGTTATGACTTGATAGATAATCATATATATAAATAGTCCTGTATTATTGAAATAAATTTGAATTATAATGGGCATTATTTAGGAGAAAGTATCTAAATTCAAATAATATTACTAGAAGCAGTTGTTTTTTTTAATTTTTCGAGTATTCTACCATCCAAACATATTTAAATCTAGCGTTACCTCGTTATGACTTGATAGATACACATATATATATAAATAGTCCTGTATTATTGAAATAAATTTGAATTATAATGGGCATTATTTAGGAGAAAGTATCTAAATTCAAATAATATTATTAGAAGCAGTTGTTTCTTTGATTTTTCCTAGTATTCTTCCATCTAAATATATTTAAACCTAGCGTTACGTCGTTATGGATTGATGAAGACTTTGATATATATTTTTTCCTATCCAATTGGATAGGAACAATTAACAATTGTTAATAAAAATTAAAAAATCGAATCATATTATTTTCTGGACATAACTAAATACGAAAGCTGTTATTTCGACCCATCCACGTATTGTACCATGTAAATATATTCAATTCGAGCATTCTATCCTTATGGATTGCTGAAAACATTGAAATTTATAGTCCTGTCATATTGCAATAAAATTCATTATAATAGGCATTATTAAGGAGAAAGTATCTAAATTTGAATAATATTATTAGAAGCAGTTTTTTTTTTCAATTTTTCGAGTATTCTACCATCCAATCATATTTAAATATAGCGTTACGTCGTTATGACTTGATAGATAATCATATATATAAATAGTCCTGTATTATTGAAATAAATTTGAATTATAATGGGCATTATTTAGGAGAAAGTATCTAAATTCAAATAATATTACTAGAAGCAGTTGTTTTTTTTAATTTTTCGAGTATTCTACCATCCAAACATATTTAATTCTAGCGTTACCTCGTTATGACTTGATAGATACACATATATATAAATAGTCCTGTATTATTGAAATAAATTTGAATTATAATGGGCATTATTTAGGAGAAAGTATCTAAATTCAAATAATATTACTAGAAGCAGTTGTTTTTTTAATTTTTCTAGTATTCTACCATCCAAACATATTTAAATCTAGCGTTACCACGTTATGACTTGATAGATACTATATATATAAATAGTCCTGTATTATTAAAATAAATTTGAATTATAATGGGCATTATATAGGAGAAAGTATCTAAATTCGAATAACATTATAGAAGCAGTTGTTTTTTTTTAATTTTTCGAGTATTCTACCATCCAATCATATTTAAATCTAGCGTTACGTCGTTATGGATTGATGAAGACATTGATATATATTTTTTCCTATCCAATTGGATAGGAACAATTAACAATTGTTAATAAAAATTAAAAAATCGAATCATATTATTTTCTGGACATAACTAAATACGAAAGCTGTTATTTCGACCCATCCACGTATTGTACCATGTAAATATATTCAATTCGAGCATTCTATCCTTATGGATTGCTGAAAACATTGAAATTTATAGTCCTGTCATATTGCAATAAAATTCATTATAATAGGCATTATTTAGGAGGAAGTATCTAAATTTGAATAATATTATTAGAAGCAGTTGTTTTTTTTAATTTTTCGAGTATTCTACCATCCAATCATATTTAAATCTAGCGTTACGTCGTTATGACTTGATAGATAATCATATATATAAATAGTCCTGTCTTATTGAAATAAATTTGAATTATAATGGGCATTATATAGGAGAAAGTATCTAAATTCGAATAACATTATAGAAGCAGTTGTTTTTTTTAATTTTTCGAGTATTCTACCATCCAATCATATTTAAATCTAGCGTTACGTCGTTATGGATTGATGTAGACATTGATATATATTTTTTCCTATCCAATTGGATAGGAACAATTAACAATTGTTAATAAAAATTAAAAAATCGAATCATATTATTTTCTGGACATAACTAAATACGAAAGCTGTTATTTCGACCCATCCACGTATTGTACCATGTAAATATATTCAATTCGAGCATTCTATCCTTATGGATTGCTGAAAACATTGAAATTTATAGTCCTGTCATATTGCAATAAAATTCATTATAATAGGCATTATTTAGGAGGAAGTATCTAAATTTGAATAATATTATTAGAAGCAGTTGTTTTTTTTAATTTTTCGAGTATTCTACCATCCAATCATATTTAAATCTAGCGTTACGTCGTTATGACTTGATAGATAATCATATATATAAATAGTCCTGTCTTATTGAAATAAATTTGAATTATAATGGGCATTATATAGGAGAAAGTATCTAAATTCGAATAACATTATAGAAGCAGTTGTTTTTTTTAATTTTTCGAGTATTCTACCATCCAAACATATTTAAATCTAGCGTTACCACGTTATGACTTGATAGATACACATATATATAAATAGTCCTGTATTATTGAAATAAATTTGAATTATAATGGGCATTATTTAGGAGAAAGTATCTAAATTCAAATAATATTATTAGAAGTAGTTGTTTCTTTGATTTTTCCTAGTATTCTGCCATCTAAATATATTTAAATCTAGCGTTACGTCGTTATGGATTGATGAAGACTTTGATATATATTTTTTCCTATCCAATTGGATAGGAACAATTAACAATTGTTAATAAAAATTAAAAAATCGAATCATATTATTTTCTGGACATAACTAAATACGAAAGCTGTTATTTCGACCCATCCACGTATTGTACCATGTAGATATATTCAATTCGAGCATTCTATCCTTATGGAATGCTGAAAACATTGAAATTTATAGTCCTGTCATATTGCAATAAAATTCATTATAATAGGCATTATTTAGGAGAAAGTATCTAAATTCGAATAATATTATTAGAAGCAGTTGTTTTTTTTAATTTTTCGAGTATTCTACCATCCAATCATATTTAAATCTAGCGTTACGTCGTTATGACTTGATAGATAATCATATATATAAATAGTCCTGTCTTATTGAAATAAATTTGAATTATAATGGGCATTATTTAGGAGAAAGTATCTAAATTCAAATAATATTACTAGAAGCAGTTGTTTTTTTTAATTTTTCGAGTATTCTACCATCCAAACATATTTAAATCTAGCGTTACCTCGTTATGACTTGATAGATACACATATATATAAATATTCCTGTATTATTGAAATAAATTTGAATTATAATGGGCATTATTTAGAGAAAGTATCTAAATTCAAATAATATTATTAGAAGCAGTTGTTTTTTTGATTTTTCTAGTATTCTTCCATCTAAATATATTTAAATCTAGCGTTACGTCGTTATGGATTGATGAAGACTTTGATATATATTTTTTCCTATCCAAGTGGATAGGAACAATTAACAATTGTTAATAAAAATTAAAAAATCGAATCATATTATTTTCTGGACATAACTAAATACGAAAGCTGTTATTTCGACCCATCCACGTATTGTACCATGTAAATATATTCAATTCGAGCATTCTATCCTTATGGATTGCTGAAAACATTGAAATTTATAGTCCTGTCATATTGCAATAAAATTCATTATAATAGGCATTATTAAGGAGAAAGTATCTAAATTTGAATAATATTATTAGAAGCAGTTTTTTTTTTTTAATTTTTCGAGTTTCTACCAATCCAATCATATTTAAATCTAGCGTTACGTCGTTATGACTTGATAGATAATCATATATATAAATAGTCCTGTCTTATTGAAATAAATTTGAATTATAATGGGCATTATTTAGGAGAAAGTATCTAAATTCAAATAATATTACTAGAAGCAGTTGTTTTTTTTTAATTTTTCGAGTATTCTACCATCCAAACATATTTAAATCTAGCGTTACCTCGTTATGACTTAATAGATACTCATATATATAAATAGTCCTGTATTATTGAAATAAATTTGAATTTTAATGGCCATTATTTAGTAGAAAGTATCTAAATTCAAATAATATTATTAGAAGTAGTTGTTTTTTGATTTTTCCTAGTATTCTGCCATCTAAATATATTTAAATCTAGCGTTACGTCGTTATGGATTGATGAAGACTTTGATATATATTTTTTCCTATCCAATTGGATAGGAACAATTAACAATTGTTAATAAAAATTAAAAAATCGAATCATATTATTTTCTGGACATAACTAAATACGAAAGCTGTTATTTCGACCCATCCACGTATTGTACCATGTAAATATATTCAATTCGAGCATTCTATCCTTATGGATATCTGAAAACATTGAAATTTATAGTCCTGTCATATTGCACTAAAATTCATTATAATAGGCATTATGTAGGAGACGGTATCTAAATTCGAATAATATTATTAGAAGCAGTTGTTTTTTTTAATTTTTCGAGTATTCTACCATCCAATCATATTTAAATCTAGCGTTACGTCGTTATGGATTGATGAAGACATTGATATATATTTTTTCCTATCCAATTGGATAGGAACAATTAACAATTGTTAATAAAAATTAAAAAATCGAATCATATTATTTTCTGGACATAACTAAATACGAAAGCTGTTATTTCGACCCATCCACGTATTGTACCATGTAAATATATTCAATTCGAGCATTCTATCCTTATGGATTGCTGAAAACATTGAAATTTATAGTCCTGTCATATTGCAATAAAATTCATTATAATAGGCATTATTTAGGAGGAAGTATCTAAATTTGAATAATATTATTAGAAGCAGTTGTTTTTTTTAATTTTTCGAGTATTCTACCATCCAATCATATTTAAATCTAGCGTTACGTCGTTATGACTTGATAGATAATCATATATATAAATAGTCCTGTCTTATTGAAATAAATTTGAATTATAATGGGCATTATATAGGAGAAAGTATCTAAATTCAAATAACATTATAGAAGCAGTTTTTTTTTTTAATTTTTCGAGTATTCTACCATCCAATCATATTTAAATCTAGCGTTACGTCGTTATGACTTGTTAGATACTCATATATATAAATAGTCCTGTCATTATTGAAATAAAATTGAATTATAATAGGCATTATTTAGGAGAAAGTATCTAAATTCAAATAATATTATTAGAAGCAGTTGTTTTTTTAATTTTTCGAGTATTCTACCATCCAAACATATTTAAATCTAGCGTTACCTCGTTATGACTTAATAGATACTCATATATATAAATAGTCCTGTCATATTGAAATAAAATTCATTATAATAGGCATTATTTAGGAGAAAGTATCTAAATTCGAATAATATTATTAGAAGCAGTTGTTTTTTTTTAATTTTTCGAGTATTCTACCATCCAATCATATTTAAATCTAGCGTTACCTCGTTATGACTTGATAGATACACATATATATAAATAGTCCTGTATTATTGAAATAAATTTGAATTATAATGGGCATTATTTAGGAGAAAGTATCTAAATTCAAATAATATTATTAGAAGCAGTTGTTTTTTTAATTTTTCTAGTATTCTACCATCTAAATCATATTTAAATCTAGCGTTACGTCGTTATGGATTGATGAAGACTTTGATATATATTTTTTCCTATCCAATTGGATAGGAACAATTAACAATTGTTAATAAAAATTAAAAATCGAATCATATTATTTTCTGGACATAACTAAATACGAAAGCTGTTATTTACCCATCCACGTATTGTACCATGTAGATATATTCAATTCGAGCATTCTATCCTTATGGAATGCTGAAAACATTGAAATTTATAGTCCTGTCATATTGCAATAAAATTCATTATAATAGGCATTATTTAGGAGAAAGTATCTAAATTCGAATAATATTATTAGAAGCAGTTGTTTTTTTTAATTTTTCGAGTATTCTACCATCCAATCATATTTAAATCTAGCGTTACGTCGTTATGGATTGATGAAGACATTGATATATATTTTTTCCTATCCAATTGGATAGGAACAATTAACAATTGTTAATAAAAATTAAAAAATCGAATCATATTATTTTCTGGACATAACTAAATACGAAAGCTGTTATTTCGACCCATCCACGTATTGTACCATGTAAATATATTCAATTCGAGCATTCTATCCTTATGGATTGCTGAAAACATTGAAATTTATAGTCCTGTCATATTGCAATAAAATTCATTATAATAGGCATTATTTAGGAGAGTATCTAAATTTGAATAATATTATTAGAAGCAGTTGTTGTTTTTTTAATGTTTGGTGTATTCTACCATCCAATCATATTTAAATCTAGCGTTACGTCGTTATGACTTGATAGATAATCATATATATAAATAGTCCTGTATTATTGAAATAAATTTGAATTATAATGGGCATTATTTAGGAGAAAGTATCTAAATTCAAATAATATTACTAGAAGCAGTTGTTTTTTTAATTTTTCGAGTATTCTACCATCCAAACATATTTAAATCTAGCGTTACCTCGTTATGACTTGATAGATACACATATATATATAAATAGTCCTGTATTATTGAAATAAATTTGAATTATAATGGGCATTATTTAGGAGAAAGTATCTAAATTCAAATAATATTATTAGAAGCAGTTGTTTCTTTGATTTTTCTAGTATTCTTCCATCTAAATATATTTAAATCTAGCGTTACGTCGTTATGGATTGATGAAGACTTTGATATATATTTTTTCCTATCCAATTGGATAGGAACAATTAACAATTGTTAATAAAAATTAAAAAATCGAATCATATTATTTTCTGGACATAACTAAATACGAAAGCTGTTATTTCGACCCATCCACGTATTGTACCATGTAAATATATTCAATTCGAGCATTCTATCCTTATGGATTGCTGAAAACATTGAAATTTATAGTCCTGTCATATTGCAATAAAATTCATTATAATAGGCATTATTTAGGAGGAAGTATCTAAATTTGAATAATATTATTAGAAGCAGTTGTTTTTTTTAATTTTTCGAGTATTCTACCATCCAATCATATTTAAATCTAGCGTTACGTCGTTATGACTTGATAGATAATCATATATATAAATAGTCCTGTCTTATTGAAATAAATTTGAATTATAATGGGCATTATATAGGAGAAAGTATCTAAATTCGAATAACATTATAGAAGCAGTTGTTTTTTTTTAATTTTTCGAGTATTCTACCATCCAATAATATTTAAATCTAGCGTTACGTCGTTATGGATTGATGTAGACATTGATATATATTTTTTCCTATCCAATTGGATAGGAACAATTAACAATTGTTAATAAAAATTAAAAAATCGAATCATATTATTTTCTGGACATAACTAAATACGAAAGCTGTTATTTCGACCCATCCACGTATTGTACCATGTAAATATATTCAATTCGAGCATTCTATTCTTATGGATTGCTGAAAACATTGAAATTTATAGTCCTGTCATATTGCAATAAAATTCATTATAATAGGCATTATTTAGGAGAAAGTATCTAAATTGAATAATATTATTAGAAGCAATTGTTGTTTTTTTTTAATTTTTCGAGTATTCTACCATCCAATCATATTTAAATCTAGCGTTACGTCGTTATGACTTGTTAGATACTCATATATATAAATAGTCCTGTCATATTGAAATAAAATTCATTATAATAGGCATTATTTAGGAGAAAGTATCTAAATTCGAATAATATTATTAGAAGCAGTTGTTTTTTTTAATTTTTCGAGTATTCTACCATCCAAACATATTTAAATCTAGCGTTACCTCGTTATGACTTAATAGATACTCATATATATAAATAGTCCTGTATTATTGAAATAAATTTGAATTTTAATGGCCATTATTTAGTAGAAAGTATCTAAATTCAAATAATATTATTAGAAGTAGTTGTTTTTTGATTTTTCTAGTATTCTGCCATCTAAATATATTTAAATCTAGCGTTACGTCGTTATGGATTGATGAAGACTTTGATATATATTTTTTCCTATCCAATTGGATAGGAACAATTAACAATTGTTAATAAAAATTAAAAAATCGAATCATTATTTTCTGGACATAACTAAATACGAAAGCTGTTATTTCGACCCATCCACGTATTGTACCATGTAGATATATTCAATTCGAGCATTCTATCCTTATGGAATGCTGAAAACATTGAAATTTATAGTCCTGTCATATTGCAATAAAATTCATTATAATAGGCATTATTTAGGAGAAAGTATCTAAATTCGAATAATATTATTAGAAGCAGTTGTTTTTTTTAATTTTTCGAGTATTCTACCATCCAATCATATTTAAATCTAGCGTTACGTCGTTATGGATTGATGAAGACATTGATATATATTTTTTCCTATCCAATTGGATAGGAACAATTAACAATTGTTAATAAAAATTAAAAAATCGAATCATATTATTTTCTGGACATAACTAAATACGAAAGCTGTTATTTCGACCCATCCACGTATTGTACCATGTAAATATATTCAATTCGAGCATTCTATCCTTATGGATTGCTGAAAACATTGAAATTTATAGTCCTGTCATATTGCAATAAAATTCATTATAATAGGCATTATTAAGGAGAAAGTATCTAAATTTGAATAATATTATTAGAAGCAGTTTTTTTTTTTAATTTTTCGAGTATTCTACCATCCAATCATATTTAAATATAGCGTTACGTCGTTATGACTTGATAGATATGACTTGATAGATATCATATATATAAATAGTCCTGTATTATTGAAATAAATTTGAATTATAATGGGCATTATTTAGGAGAAAGTATCTAAATTCAAATAATATTACTAGAAGCAGTTGTTTTTTTAATTTTTCGAGTATTCTACCATCCAAACATATTTAATTCTAGCGTTACCTCGTTATGACTTGATAGATACACATATATATAAATAGTCCTGTATTATTGAAATAAATTTGAATTATAATGGGCATTATTTAGGAGAAAGTATCTAAATTCAAATAATATTATAGAAGCAGTTGTTTTTTTTAATTTTTCTAGTATTCTACCATCCAAACATATTTAAATCTAGCGTTACCACGTTATGACTTGATAGATACTCATATATATAAATAGTCCTGTATTATTAAAATAAATTTGAATTATAATGGGCATTATATAGGAGAAAGTATCTAAATTCGAATAACATTATAGAAGCAGTTTTTATTTATTTTTTAGAGTATTCTACCATCCAATCATATTTAAATCTAGCGTTACGTCGTTATGGATTGATGAAGACATTGATATATATTTTTTCCTATCCAATTGGATAGGAACAATTAACAATTGTTAATAAAAATTAAAAAATCGAATCATATTATTTTCTGGACATAACTAAATACGAAAGCTGTTATTTCGACCCATCCACGTATTGTACCATGTAAATATATTCAATTCGAGCATTCTATCCTTATGGATTGCTGAAAACATTGAAATTTATAGTCCTGTCATATTGCAATAAAATTCATTATAATAGGCATTATTTAGGAGGAAGTATCTAAATTTGAATAATATTATTAGAAGCAGTTGTTTTTTTTAATTTTTCGAGTATTCTACCATCCAATCATATTTAAATCTAGCGTTACGTCGTTATGACTTGATAGATAATCATATATATAAATAGTCCTGTCTTATTGAAATAAATTTGAATTATAATGGGCATTATATAGGAGAAAGTATCTAAATTCGAATAACATTATAGAAGCAGTTGTTTTTTTTTAATTTTTCGAGTATTCTACCATCCAATCATATTTAAATCTAGCGTTACGTCGTTATGGATTGATGAAGACATTGATATATATTTTTTCCTATCCAATTGATAGGAACAATTAACAATTGTTAATAAAAATTAAAAAATCGAATCATATTATTTTCTGGACATAACTAAATACGAAAGCTGTTATTTCGACCCATCCACGTATTGTACCATGTAAATATATTCAATTCGAGCATTCTATCCTTATGGATTGCTGAAAACATTGAAATTTATAGTCCTGTCATATTGCAATAAAATTCATTATAATAGGCATTATTTAGGAGAAAGTATCTAAATTCGAATAATATTATTAGAAGCAGTTGTTTTTTTTAATTTTTCGAGTATTCTACCATCCAATCATATTTAAATCTAGCGTTACGTCGTTATGGATTGATGAAGACATTGATATATATTTTTTCCTATCCAATTGGATAGGAACAATTAACAATTGTTAATAAAAATTAAAAAATCGAATCATATTATTTTCTGGACATAACTAAATACGAAAGCTGTTATTTCGACCCATCCACGTATTGTACCATGTAAATATATTCAATTCGAGCATTCTATCCTTATGGATTGCTGAAAACATTGAAATTTATAGTCCTGTCATATTGCAATAAAATTCATTATAATAGGCATTATTTAGGAGAAAGTATCTAAATTTGAATAATATTATTAGAAGCAGTTGTTTTTTTTAATTTTTCGAGTATTCTACCATCCAATCATATTTAAATCTAGCGTTACGTCGTTATGACTTGTTAGATACTCATATATATAAATAGTCCTGTATTATTGAAATAAATTTGAATTATAATGGGCATTATATAGGAGAAAGTATCTAAATTCGAATAACATTATAGAAGCAGTTGTTTTTTTTTAATTTTTCGAGTATTCTACCATCCAATCATATTTAAATCTAGCGTTACCACGTTATGACTTGATAGATACTCATATATATAAATAGTCCTGTATTATTAAAATAAATTTGAATTATAATGGGCATTATTTAGGAGAAAGTATCTAAATTCAAATAATATTATTAGAAGCAGTTGTTTTTTTGATTTTTCCTAGTATTCTGCCATCTAAATATATTTAAATCTAGCGTTACGTCGTTATGGATTGATGAAGACTTTGATATATATTTTTTCCTATCCAATTGGATAGGAACAATTAACAATTGTTAATAAAAATTAAAAAATCGAATCATATTATTTTCTGGACATAACTAAATACGAAAGCTGTTATTTCGACCCATCCACGTATTGTACCATGTAAATATATTCAATTCGAGCATTCTATCCTTATGGATTGCTGAAAACATTGAAATTTATAGTCCTGTCATATTGCAATAAAATTCATTATAATAGGCATTATTTAGGAGAAAGTATCTAAATTGAATAATATTATTAGAAGCAGTTGTTTTTTTAATTTTTCGAGTATTCTACCATCAAATCATATTTAAATCTAGCGTTACGTCGTTATGACTTGATAGATAATCATATATATAAATAGTCCTGTATTATTGAAATAAATTTGAATTATAATGGGCATTATTTAGGAGAAAGTATCTAAATTCAAATAATATTACTAGAAGCAGTTGTTTTTTTAATTTTTCCAGTATTCTACCATCCAAGCATATTTAAATCTAGCGTTACCTCGTTATGACTTGATAGATACACATATATATAAATAGTCCTGTATTATTGAAATAAATTTGAATTATAATGGGCATTATATAGGAGAAAGTATCTAAATTCGAATAACATTATAGAAGCAGTTGTTTTTTTTTAATTTTTCGAGTATTCTACCATCCAATCATATTTAAATCTAGCGTTACGTCGTTATGGATTGATGAAGACTTTGATATATATTTTTTCCTATCCAATTGGATAGGAACAATTAACAATTGTTAATAAAAATTAAAAAATCGAATCATTATTTTCTGGACATAACTAAATACGAAAGCTGTTATTTCGACCCATCCACGTATTGTACCATGTAGATATATTCAATTCGAGCATTCTATCCTTATGGAATGCTGAAAACATTGAAATTTATAGTCCTGTCATATTGCAATAAAATTCTTTATAATTCCCATTTTTTAGGAGTAAGTATCTAAATTTGAATAATATTATTATAAGCAGTTTTTTTTTTTAATTTTTCGAGTATTCTACCATCCAATCATATTTAAATCTAGCGTTACGTCGTTATGACTTGATAGATAATCATATATATAAATAGTCCTGTCTTATTGAAATAAATTTGAATTATAATGGGCATTATTAGGAGAAAGTATCTAAATTCGAATAACATTATAGAAGCAGTTGTTTTTTTTTAATTTTTCGAGTATTCTACCATCCAAACATATTTAAATCTAGCGTTACCTCGTTATGACTTAATAGATACTCATATATATAAATAGTCCTGTATTATTGAAATAAATTTGAATTTTAATGGCATTATTTAGTAGAAAGTATCTAAATTCAAATAATATTATTAGAAGCAGTTGTTTTTTTGATTTTTCTAGTATTCTACCATCTAAATATATTTAAATCTAGCGTTACGTCGTTATGGATTGATGAAGACTTTGATATATATTTTTTCCTATCCAATTGGATAGGAACAATTAACAATTGTTAATAAAAATTAAAAAATCGAATCATATTATTTTCTGGACATAACTAAATACGAAAGCTGTTATTTCGACCCATCCACGTATTGTACCATGTAGATATATTCAATTCGAGCATTCTATCCTTATGGAATGCTGAAAACATTGAAATTTATAGTCCTGTCATATTGCAATAAAATTCATTATAATAGGCATTATTTAGGAGAAAGTATCTAAATTCGAATAATATTATTAGAAGCAGTTGTTTTTTTTAATTTTTCGAGTATTCTACCATCCAATCATATTTAAATCTAGCGTTACGTCGTTATGGATTGATGAAGACATTGATATATATTTTTTCCTATCCAATTGGATAGGAACAATTAACAATTGTTAATAAAAATTAAAAAATCGAATCATATTATTTTCTGGACATAACTAAATACGAAAGCTGTTATTTCGACCCATCCACGTATTGTACCATGTAAATATATTCAATTCGAGCATTCTATCCTTATGGATTGCTGAAAACATTGAAATTTATAGTCCTGTCATATTGCAATAAAATTCATTATAATAGGCATTATTTAGGAGAAAGTATCTAAATTCGAATAATATTATTAGAAGCAGTTGTTTTTTTTAATTTTTCGAGTATTCTACCATCCAATCATATTTAAATCTAGCGTTACGTCGTTATGACTTGATAGATAATCATATATATAAATAGTCCTGTATTATTGAAATAAATTTGAATTATAATGGGCATTATTTAGGAGAAAGTATCTAAATTCAAATAATATTACTAGAAGCAGTTGTTTTTTTTTTTTCGAGTATTCTACCAGCCAAACATATTTATTTCTAGCGTTACCTCGTTATGACTTTATCGTTAAACATATATATATATAGTCCTGTATTATTTAAATAAAATTGAATTATAATAGGCATTATTTAGGAGAAAGTATCTAAATTCCAATAATATTATTACAAGCAGTTGTTTATTTTATTTTTTCTAGTATTCTACCATCTAATCATATTTAAAACTAGCGTTACGTCGTTATGGATTGATGAAGACTTTGATATATATTTTTTCCTATCAATTGATAGGAACAATTAACAATTGTTAATAAAAATTAAAAAATCGAATCATATTATTTTCTGGACATAACTAAATACGAAAGCTGTTATTTCGACCCATCCACGTATTGTACCATGTAAATATATTCAATTCGAGCATTCTATCCTTATGGATTGCTGAAAACATTGAAATTTATAGTCCTGTCATATTGCAATAAAATTCATTATAATAGGCATTATTTAGAGAAAGTATCTAAATTTGAATAATATTATTAGAAGCAGTTGTTTTTTTTAATTTTTCGAGTATTCTACCATCCAATCATATTTAAATATAGCGTTACGTCGTTATGACTTGATAGATAATCATATATATAAATAGTCCTGTATTATTGAAATAAATTTGAATTATAATGGGCATTATTTAGGAGAAAGTATCTAAATTCAAATAATATTATAGAAGCAGTTGTTTTTTTAATTTTTCAGTATTCTACCATCCAAACATATTTAAATCTAGCGTTACCTCGTTATGACTTGATAGATAATCATATATATAAATAGTCCTGTATTATTGAAATAAATTTGAATTATAATGGGCATTATTTAGGAGAAAGTATCTAAATTCAAATAATATTACTAGAAGCAGTTGTTTTTTTTTAATTTTTCGAGTATTCTACCATCCAATCATATTTAAATCTAGCGTTACGTCGTTATGGATTGATGAAGACATTGATATATATTTTTTCCTATCCAATTGGATAGGAACAATTAACAATTGTTAATAAAAATTAAAAAATCGAATCATATTATTTTCTGGACATAACTAAATACGAAAGCTGTTATTTCGACCCATCCACGTATTGTACCATGTAAATATATTCAATTCGAGCATTCTATCCTTATGGATTGCTGAAAACATTGAAATTTATAGTCCTGTCATATTGCAATAAAATTCATTATAATAGGCATTATTTAGGAGGAAGTATCTAAATTTGAATAATATTATTAGAAGCAGTTGTTTTTTTTAATTTTTCGAGTATTCTACCATCCAATCATATTTAAATCTAGCGTTACGTCGTTATGACTTGATAGATAATCATATATATAAATAGTCCTGTCTTATTGAAATAAATTTGAATTATAATGGGCATTATATAGGAGAAAGTATCTAAATTCGAATAACATTATAGAAGCAGTTGTTTTTTTTTAATTTTTCGAGTATTCTACCATCCAAACATATTTAAATCTAGCGTTACCTCGTTATGACTTAATAGATACTCATATATATAAATAGTCCTGTATTATTGAAATAAATTTGAATTTTAATGGCCATTATTTAGAGAAAGTATCTAAATTCAAATAATATTAATTAGAAGTAGTTGTTTCTTTGATTTTCCTATATTGATGCCATCTAAATATATTTTTCCTCGTTATGGATTGATAAACTTTGATATTATTTTTCCTATTATTGGATAGGAACAATTAACAATTGTTAATAAAAATTAAAAAATCGAATCATATTATTTTCTTTTTAACTTTACGAAAGCTGTTATTTCGACCCATCCACGTATTGTACCATGTAAATATATTCAATTCGAGCATTCTATCTTATGGATTGCTGAAAACATTGAAATTTATAGTCCTGTCATATTGCAATAAAATTCATTATAATAGGCATTATTTAGGAGAAAGTATCTAAATTCGAATAATATTATTAGAAGCATTGTTTTTTTAATTTTTCGAGTATTCTACCATCCAATCATATTTAAATCTAGCGTTACGTCGTTATGGATTGATGAAGACATTGATATATATTTTTTCCTATCCAATTGGATAGGAACAATTAACAATTGTTAATAAAAATTAAAAATCGAATCATATTATTTTCTGGACATAACTAAATACGAAAGCTGTTATTTGACCCATCCACGTATTGTACCATGTAAATATATTCAAAGCATTCTTCTTATGGATTGCTGAAAACATTGAAATTTATAGTCCTGTCATATTGCAATAAAATTCATTATAATAGGCATTATTTAGGAGAAAGTATCTAAATTCGAATAATATTATTAGAAGCAGTTGTTTTTTTAATTTTTCGAGTATTCTACCATCCAATCATATTTAAATCTAGCGTTACGTCGTTATGACTTGATAGATAATCATATATATAAATAGTCCTGTATTATTGAAATAAATTTGAATTATAATGGGCATTTAGAGAAAGTATCTAAATTCAAATAATATTACTAGAAGCAGTTGTTTTTTTAATTTTTCAGTATTCTACCATCCAAACATATTTAAATCTAGCGTTACCTCGTTATGACTTGATAGATACACATATATATAAATAGTCCTGTATTATTGAAATAAATTTGAATTATAATGGGCATTATTTAGGAGAAAGTATCTAAATTCAAATAATATTACTAGAAGCAGTTGTTTTTTTTAATTTTTCTAGTATTCTACCATCCAAACATATTTAAATCTAGCGTTACCACGTTATGACTTGATAGATACTCATATATATAAATAGTCCTGTATTATTAAAATAAATTTGAATTATAATGGGCATTATATAGGAGAAAGTATCTAAATTCGAATAACATTATAGAAGCAGTTGTTTTTTTTTAATTTTTCGAGTATTCTACCATCCAATCATATTTAAATCTAGCGTTACGTCGTTATGGATTGATGAAGACATTGATATATATTTTTTCCTATCCAATTGGATAGGAACAATTAACAATTGTTAATAAAAATTAAAAAATCGAATCATATTATTTTCTGGACATAACTAAATACGAAAGCTGTTATTTCGACCCATCCACGTATTGTACCATGTAAATATATTCAATTCGAGCATTCTATCCTTATGGATTGCTGAAAACATTGAAATTTATAGTCCTGTCATATTGCAATAAAATTCATTATAATAGGCATTATTTAGGAGGAAGTATCTAAATTTGAATAATATTATTAGAAGCAGTTGTTTTTTTTAATTTTTCGAGTATTCTACCATCCAATCATATTTAAATCTAGCGTTACGTCGTTATGACTTGATAGATAATCATATATATAAATAGTCCTGTCTTATTGAAATAAATTTGAATTATAATGGGCATTATATAGGAGAAAGTATCTAAATTCGAATAACATTATAGAAGCAGTTGTTTTTTTTTAATTTTTCGAGTATTCTACCATCCAATCATATTTAAATCTAGCGTTACGTCGTTATGGATTGATGAAGACATTGATATATATTTTTTCCTATCCAATTGGATAGGAACAATTAACAATTGTTAATAAAAATTAAAAAATCGAATCATATTATTTTCTGGACATAACTAAATACGAAAGCTGTTATTTCGACCCATCCACGTATTGTACCATGTAAATATATTCAATTCGAGCATTCTATCCTTATGGATTGCTGAAAACATTGAAATTTATAGTCCTGTCATATTGCAATAAAATTCATTATAATAGGCATTATTTAGGAGGAAAGTATCTAAATTTGAATAATATTATTAGAAGCAGTTGTTTTTTTAATTTTTCGAGTATTCTACCATCCAATCATATTTAAATCTAGCGTTACGTCGTTATGACTTGATAGATAATCATATATATAAATAGTCCTGTATTATTGAAATAAATTTGAATTATAATGGGCATTATTTAGGAGAAAGTATCTAAATTCGAATAATATTATAGAAGCAGTTGTTTTTTTAATTTTTCGAGTATTCTACCATCCAAACATATTTAAATCTAGCGTTACCTCGTTATGACTTAATAGATACTCATATATATAAATAGTCCTGTATTATTGAAATAAATTTGAATTATAATGGGCATTATTTAGGAGAAAGTATCTAAATTCAAATAATATTATTAGAAGCAGTTGTTTTTTTTTTTTTCTAGTATTCTACCATCCAAACATATTTAAATCTAGCGTTACGTCGTTATGGATTGATGAAGACATTGATATATATTTTTTCCTATCCAATTGGATAGGAACAATTAACAATTGTTAATAAAAATTAAAAAATCGAATCATATTATTTTCTGGACATAACTAAATACGAAAGCTGTTATTTCGACCCATCCACGTATTGTACCATGTAAATATATTCAATTCGAGCATTCTATCCTTATGGATTGCTGAAAACATTGAAATTTATAGTCCTGTCATATTGCAATAAAATTCATTATAATAGGCATTATTAAGGAGAAAGTATCTAAATTGAATAATATTATTAGAAGCAGTCAGTTGATGAAGACATTGATATATATTTTTTTCCTATCCAATTGGATAGGAACAATTAACAATTGTTTTTTTTTAATTTTTCGAGTATTCTACCATCCAATCATATTTAAATCTAGCGTTATCGTTATGACTTGATAGATAACATATATATAAATAGTCCTGTATTATTGAAATAAATTGAATTATAATGGGCATTATTTAGGAGAAAGTATCTAAATTGAATAATATTTAGAAGCAGTTGTTTTTTTTTTTTTAATTTTTCGAGTATTTACCATTCATATTTAAATCTAGCGTTACGTCAATTATATAAATAGTCCTGTATTATTGAAATAAACAATTAATGGGCATTATTTTGTTAATAAAATTAAAAAATCGAATCATATTATTTTCTATAACTAAATACGAAAGCTGTTATTTCGACCCATCCACGTATTGTACCATGTAAATATATTCAATTCGAGCATTCTATCCTTATGGATTGCTGAAAACATTGAAATTTATAGTCCTGTCATATTGCAATAAAATTCATTATAATAGGCATTATTTAGGAGAAAGTATCTAAATTTGAATAATATTATTAGAAGCAGTTTTTTTTTAATTTTTCGAGTATTCTACCATCCAATAATATTTAAATCTAGCGTTACGTCGTTATGACTTGATAGATAATCATATATATAAATAGTCCTGTATTATTGAAATAAATTTGAATTATAATGGGCATTATTTAGGAGAAAGTATCTAAATTCAAATAATATTACTAGAAGCAGTTGTTTTTTTAATTTTTCGAGTATTCTACCATCCAAACATATTTAATTCTAGCGTTACCTCGTTATGACTTGATAGATACACATATATATAAATAGTCCTGTATATTGAAATAAATTTGAATTATAATGGGCATTATTTAGAGAAAGTATCTAAATTCAAATAATATTACTAGAAGCAGTTGTTTTTTTAATTTTTCTAGTATTCTACCATCCAAACATATTTAAATCTAGCGTTACCGTCGTTATGACTTGATAGATACTCATATATATAAATAGTCCTGTATTATTAAAATAAATTTGAATTATAATGGGCATTATTTAGAGAAAGTATCTAAATTCGAATAACATTATAGAAGCAGTTGTTTTTTTAATTTTTCGAGTATTCTACCATCCAATCATATTTAAATCTAGCGTTACGTCGTTATGGATTGATGAAGACATTGATATATATTTTTTCCTATCCAATTGATAGGAACAATTAACAATTGTTAATAAAAATTAAAAAATCGAATCATATTATTTTCTGGACATAACTAAATACGAAAGCTGTTATTTCGACCCATCCACGTATTGTACCATGTAAATATATTCAATTCGAGCATTCATCCTTATGGATTGCTGAAAACATTGAAATTTATAGTCCTGTCATTATTGCAATAAAATTCATTATAATAGGCATTATTTAGGAGAAAGTATCTAAATTTGAATAATATTATTAGAAGCAGTTGTTTTTTTAATTTTTCTAGTATTCTACCATCCAAACATATTTAAATCTAGCGTTACGTCGTTATGACTTGATAGATAATCATATATATAAATAGTCCTGTATTATTAAAATAAATTTGAATTATAATGGGCATTATATAGAGAAAGTATCTAAATTCGAATAACATTATAGAAGCAGTTGTTTTTTTTTAATTTTTCGAGTATTCTACCATCCAATCATATTTAAATCTAGCGTTACGTCGTTATGGATTGATGAAGACGTTGATATATATTTTTTCCTATCCAATTGGATAGGAACAATTAACAATTGTTAATAAAAATTAAAAAATCGAATCATATTATTTTCTGGACATAACTAAATACGAAAGCTGTTATTTGACCCATCCACGTATTGTACCATGTAAATATATTCAATTCGAGCATTCTATCCTTATGGATTGCTGAAAACATTGAAATTTATAGTCCTGTCATATTGCAATAAAATTCATTATAATAGGCATTATTTAGGAGAATGTATCTAAATTCGAATAATATTATTAGAAGCAGTTGTTTTTTTTAATTTTTCGAGTATTCTACCATCCAATCATATTTAAATCTAGCGTTACGTCGTTATGAATTGATAGATAATCATATATATAAATACTCCTGTATTATTGAAATAAATTTGAATTATAATGGGCATTATTTAGGAGAAAGTATCTAAATTCAAATAATATTACTAGAAGCAGTTGTTTTTTTTAATTTTTCGAGTATTCTACCATCCAAACATATTTAAATCTAGCGTTACCTCGTTATGACTTGATAGATACACATATATATATAAATAGTCCTGTCTTATTGAAATAAATTTGAATTATAATGGGCATTATTTAGGAGAAAGTATCTAAATTCAAATAATATTACTAGAAGCAGTTGTTTTTTTTAATTTTTCTAGTATTCTACCATCCAAACATATTTAAATCTAGCGTTACCTCGTTATGACTTGATAGATACACATATATATATAAATAGTCCTGTATTATTGAAATAAATTTGAATTATAATGGGCATTATTTAGGAGAAAGTATCTAAATTCAAATAATATTATTAGAAGCAGTTGTTTCTTTGATTTTTCCTAGTATTCTTCCATCTAAATATATTTAAACCTAGCGTTACGTCGTTATGGATTGATGAAGACTTTGATATATATTTTTTCCTATCCAATTGGATAGGAACAATTAACAATTGTTAATAAAAATTAAAAAATCGAATCATATTATTTTCTGGACATAACTAAATACGAAAGCTGTTAATTCGACCCATCCACGTATTGTACCATGTAAATATATTCAATTCGAGCATTCTATCCTTATGGATTGCTGAAAACATTGAAATTTATAGTCCTGTCATATTGCAATAAAATTCATTATAATAGGCATTATTAAGGAGAAAGTATCTAAATTTGAATAATATTATTAGAAGCAGTTTTTTTTTTTAATTTTTCGAGTATTCTACCATCCAATCATATTTAAATATAGCGTTACGTCGTTATGACTTGATAGATAATCATATATATAAATAGTCCTGTATTATTGAAATAAATTTGAATTATAATGGGCATTATTTAGAGAAAGTATCTAAATTCAAATAATATTACTAGAAGCAGTTGTTTTTTTAATTTTTCGAGTATTCTACCATCCAAACATATTTAATTCTAGCGTTACCTCGTTATGACTTGATAGATACACATATATATAAATAGTCCTGTATTATTGAAATAAATTTGAATTATAATGGGCATTATTTAGGAGAAAGTATCTAAATTCGAATAATATTATTAGAAGCAGTTGTTTTTTTTAATTTTTCGAGTATTCTACCATCCAAGCATATTTAAATCTAGCGTTACCTCGTTATGACTTGATAGATACACATATATATAAATAGTCCTGTATTATTGAAATAAATTTGAATTATAATGGGCATTATTTAGGAGAAAGTATCTAAATTCAAATAATATTATTAGAAGCAGTTGTTTCTTTGATTTTTCCTAGTATTCTTCCATCTAAATATATTTAAATCTAGCGTTACGTCGTTATGGATTGATGAAGACTTTGATATATATTTTTTCCTATCCAATTGGATAGGAACAATTAACAATTGTTAATAAAAATTAAAAAATCGAATCATATTATTTTCTGGACATAACTAAATACGAAAGCTGTTATTTCGACCCATCCACGTATTGTACCATGTAAATATATTCAATTCGAGCATTCTATCCTTATGGATTGCTGAAAACATTGAAATTTATAGTCCTGTCATATTGCAATAAAATTCATTATAATAGGCATTATTTAGGAGAAAGTATCTAAATTCGAATAATATTATTAGAAGCAGTTGTTTTTTTTAATTTTTCGAGTTATCTACCATCCAAACATATTTCAAGGGATCCAGCGCGATAGTTGTGGCGCGCTGGATTTATCTCTGGCTACGGCGAGGTCGCGCGTCTCTGAGGCGCGTGAAGTTCGTGACCGCGTGGACATGAGACCTGATGGGGGGGGCCAACAGACCCGTGGAGGGGCGTCGTCAGGTAGCGAGACGATGCCTCAGCATCAAACGGTTGTGGCAGAAGTCCACGACCAATGGGTCGCTAAAAAAGCGGCCCCCACCTTTGTGCCACCTCCAGCGCATGCGCAGGTGAATGTGCGACCATCGCTTCGGTCTAGGGAAGACCGTGAGGCGATGGTACTCTTCGGAGAGAGTGCCGCCACCTCCCAAAAGGGCAAGAGGGCGCAGGGATGTATGGCCGTGTCCTCGGTCTGTGCTTCTAGCCCTCGAGGAGTTTTGGAGCCACCTCCGAGCACATATGCGCATGCGCGGGGGCATACTCGCGAGTTACAGCGCGCCTATTGTGGGAAGGGAATCCCTACGGTAGGTTTGTCGACCCATGAAGTTTCGGCGGGAGGTTGTAGGCCCAAATCACGCGTCATGGGACCTGGGCCCAACACTTAAGCGAGTGTGACCGCTGCGAAAGTGCCTTTAAAGGGCACGAAAAATGTTCACGAGACCGCCAGGCGCAAACCAACGCTGGCGGCCCGTAGCGCGCCCTCATCGGACTCTGAGGAGTCAGGTTCGAGGAGCTCGCGGACCAGCTCAAGTGGTGAGTCTTCCAGGAGAAGACCGCCATCGCAGCGCGATAGCGAGGCAATCTCCGGAAATAAGGGCGGGCGTTCGAGGCATCGGAGGAGACGCAGACGCCAAAATACGTTCGGCGTTGAGTACGATGGCGTCAGCGCTCTCCGAGCCTTCCGCCTGCAGTTTACAGGGGAAGGTGGCTTCAGCCCAGAAAGTTTTCTGGAGCGAGTCAGGAAGTGTCAAGAATTTTACGACATTCCTGACTCGGAGATGCTTGCCGCTTTACCCACGGCATTTAGTGGTACAGCCGCCGCCTGGTTCGAGAACAACGAACTGGGCTGGCGCTTTATGAGCGATTTCATCGCCGATTTCCGCTCCCACTTTTGCCGGCGTTTCTCTGACACCGATCTGGATCGAGAGCTGATGCGTCGAACCCAGGGTGAGGGCGAGCGCCTCGGCGATTATATAACGGCCTGTAGGTGTATCTTCAGGCGTTATCGAAGGCCGCCGTCGGAGAGAACGCAGGTGAAAAGAATAATCGCTAACCTGCACCCCAAGTATTGGAGGTTCATTGATGGCAAATCCATACGCGATTTTGCTGACCTCAAGTACTATGGGGAGAAATTTGAGCGAAGACGAGAGAGGGAGTTGGGATACGTACCTCCCCCGTCGAAGGATAAGATGTTGGTGCCTGGCGCAGCTTATATAGCTCCCAAGGCCCAACCTAAACGGGTTGCAGCGGTGGCTGTACATGAGGAGAGAAAAAAGCCCTCGAAGGATAAAGGGCTCTCCGAAGGAAAGAGAGAGCCCAGAAGACGACGGAAGTCGAAATCCTCGTCAGGCAGCAGCGGCGAAATGGCGGTTATCGCTATGGGCGGCGGTAAAACGCCCCCAGCGGTAAATGCCGTCCAGCAGGGCCAACATAGGGCCAAACAGCCCAATAGTGGCCCGAGGGTGACTTTAGTCAACCCTCCAAATGCTGCTCCGTCGCTTTTGCCACGGGTCCAACACGGTACGGGGTTGGGTCAATCGGCAGGGCCATTCTCGGGCAACTGCTTCGTTTGTGGAGCACCTGGCCATAGAGCGTCCACGTGCCCAACACGTCAGCGGGCAGTCACTTGTTTCAAGTGTGGACAGGCTGGCCATTACGCAAATAATTGCGTAATGAGATCTGACGCTCGGGTCAGGAGTTGTCCGAAGTGTGGCACTCCGAACTGCTCGTTCTTGACCTGCCCAAACTGTGCCGATTTAGTGGACCAGTGGGTAAAAGAGCGTGCGGAGGCGACGAGCCGCCCTGCGACCTCCGCAGCAGTGAATGCCATAGGGCGGAGGAAGTAGGTGCTGTCATCGGGGTAAGAGAGTCATTACATGTTAAGGTAATGACTTCCCACCAAAGTGTGGAGAATTTCTGGCGCGGAACTGTAAAAGGTTTTGAAGCGTTAGGACCCACCGACTCTTTAAATGAGTTGGGTGAAGGCTTGATGATCGCTGGTGCGCCGTCAGCCTTGGAGGGGGCAGAGGCCGTGGAAAACACGGCTAAAACTTCCGAAAGAGCTGAAGAAGGGCGTAACCGAGAAGAAATTGCGTCGCGGACAACTAGGACTTCGCCATGCTATACTGGTAACAAAGTGCCATTAGCATGGGAGCATGCGCAGGAATCTAACATCCTGTTGTTTCCAGCTGGCAAAGTTATGCCGCTGACAACTGCGCATGCGTCGGAGTCATTAACCGAGAATGGCGTCACAAAACCTAGTCATCTAGAGAAGTCAGTGACGCGTCGTGACGTAATAGAACGCGGTCATGAGACGACATTGGTACCACAGCAAGACGTCACAGTACATGGTCATGGAGACGGCATAATTCTTGAGGCTATCGAGGAGCCCGAGGTTGTGAACGTCTCTATGATGGAAAACAGGCGCCTGCTGGTAGTGAGTATTGGGGTCAGCCATACTCCGCTCTACTCGACCAGGGTGCCCAAGTGACTGTTGTGGGTAAGAGAATCGCTGAGAAATATGCCCAAAGACTCTCGCCATGCACTGTGCCACTCACGAATGCATCAAACGGGGTGATGAGGACGGCTGGCAACTTGAAACTGATTTTTGAAATCGATTCAGTGGTGAGAGTCATTGAGGCATGCGCAGTACTGGAAGATCTCGCTTATGAGATCTACCTGGGTGCAGATTTCTATGACAGCTTTAATCTTGTCATAGACTGCGGCAATCACGTGTGGCGTGTAGGCGAGCGTGCAAATTGGCATGTATTTGCAGAGCGGAAGCACGATAGCGTGTGCTTCCCCTGCGAAACTCGCCATAAGCGACCAACGTTGACAGCAGAGATTGCTGGTCTATCGTTGCTGAGAAGTGGCGAAAAAGACAAGATTGCCCAATTGGTTCGGAGGGTAATCCCAAAAGAGTCACCGGCTTTCACGAGCTTAATAGAGCACGTGATCGAGGTAGTGGATGAGCGGCCTAAGAAGGCAGCACCTCGCCGGTATTCTCAACCCATACTTAGCTTCATGAGAGACGAGGTTAAGGAATGGTGGGACAAGGGGTTAATAAGACCCTCCAGGAGTGGTTGGAGTAGCGCGCCTGTTGTGGTCCGCAAACAGGACGGATCAAGCAGGTTTTGTATCGACTTTCGTGAACTGAATAAGGTCACGAAGGTCGACGCGTACCCATCGCCGAGTGTGGATAGCATTCTCGATAAATTGCGAGGAGCCGTGTACATCTCGAAAATCGACTTGCGTAGTGCCTACCTACAAATAGGGATGGCAGAGTCGAGTAAGAGGTATACGGCTTTCCCAGTACCTGGTTATGGACTGTGGGAGTTCGAGAGAATGCCCTTCGGCTTGATGAACGCAGGCGCTACGTTCAATCGGCTTATGGACGCCCTTTTTGGACCAGAGTTCGAGCCGTACGTCTTTAAGTACCTAGATGACTTAATTATAGTCAGCGGCACGTTCTCTGATCACTTGACTTGGCTAGAACTGGCGTTAAAGAGGCTGGTAGAGAATGGCCTTGAGATAAATGTCGAGAAGAGCGAATTCGGTTGCTCTTCGGTAACATTTCTCGGCTATCTCCTCGATGCAGAGGGTTTAAGACCCGATCCTGATCGAGTGAAACCAGTTCTCGAATATCCAGTGCCAGGAAATGTTAAACAGCTCAGACGTTTCTTGGGCATGGTTGGTTGGTATGCCAGATTCATCGAGCACGAGAGTGATATTAAAGTACCTCTCACAAAATTAATTAAGAAGGATGTAAGTTGGAATTGGGGCACAGAGCAACAGGAGGCCTTCGAGGAGTTGAAAAAGCTTTAACTCAGGCCCCTGTGCTTGCAAGGCCAGATTTTGACAAAGAGTTCTTCGTCCACTGTGACGGCTCGTCCTTTGCGCTGGGAGCTTGCCTAGTACAGAGAGACAATGATGGCTATGAGCATCCGATCTGCTACGCAAGCAGAATGCTCAACGAGCATGAGCGCAACTACTCGGTATCGGAAATCGAGTGTTTAGCGCTCTTGTTCGCCATCAAGAAGTTTCGACCTTACATAGAGGGCACGAAATTCACAGCCGTAACCGACCACACAGCTCTGACCTGGCTAAGGAACAAAAAAGACCCTGCTGGTCGACTCGCGAGATGGATTCTCGAGCTTCAGCAATGGAACTTTGAGATAGTGTATCGCAAAGGAGCGATGCACCACGTGCCAGATGCACTGTCTCGTGAGTTCGAGAACGAAGCGGAATTCGCAGCCTTCGAGGGGGTAAAAGACCCTTGGTACCTGAGGCGAGTGACTGATGTCACAGCGCGCCCGGAGAAATATCCGGATTGGAAGGTCGAGGAGGGAGTGTTGTATCGTTACACACGAAATGACCTTCTCGACCCCATTCAGGATCACGAAGAGCGATGGCGATTGGTTGTGCCAAGCGAGTTCCGCGAGCGCGTGTTAAGAGATGCACACTGCGCACCTTCGTCGGGACACCTTGGCATGGAAAAGACCTATGACAGGGTGATCCGCGAATACTCTTGGCCAGGCGTGTGGTATGACGTAAGGGATTTTATTCAGCGTTGTCAGGAATGCCAGAGGTTCAAGGTTGAGCAAAAAGCTCCCTTGGGCCTCATGGGTAGGCGTTTAGTGGAGAGACCTTGGATAATAGTTGCGACCGATGTGTGGAGCTACCACGAAGTAAGAATCGGTTTAAATACTTGGTGGTTTTTCAGGACTGTTTCACCAAGTGGGTGGAGTTTAAGCCACTGGCGACGGCCGATGGAAAGGCACTCGCCAGAGCTTTAGAGGAGCTCGTGTTGTTTAGATGGGAAATCCCTACCTACCTGGTAACTGATAATGGGAAGAGTTACACGGGTAAGGTGTTTGAGGATACCCTCAAAGAGTATAACATACAGCACGTGCTCACTCCTCCATACCACCAACAAGCCGATTTCGTGGAGCGCTCCATCAAGACGCTCAAAACAATGATATCCATTTTCGTGGACGGTGACCACCGCGAATGGGACCGGCATTTGCACGAGTTTCGCCATGCGGTAAACACGGCGATCCAATCGAGCACGAAGGTCTCGCCGGCGTTCTTGAATTTTGGGAGAAACCCCCAACAACCCAAGAGCTTACGCCGCGAGACCGAGAAACGAGGCCTGGTCATAAAAATAAATCCTGAGGTATGGAAAGACCGTCTGCGCAGGTTAGGAGCGCTGCAGGATTTGGTGATTCGCCATCTTGAGGCAGCGCAAGACCGCCAGAAACGGTATTATGACCGAGGCCGTCGAGACGTGCGTTTCGCCGTTGGGGATTTAGTCTTGCGGAGGGTGCACTCACTATCGAGTGCGGCCGCGGGCCGAAATGCCAAGCTAGATCCCAAGTATGCGGGGCCGTTCAAGATTTTGCAAACTCTCTCTCCGGAAGTATACGTCCTCGAGGTAGAAGATGGCAGGCAGGTGGCCATGGCTCATGTCTCCGAGCTTAAGCGCTACCTGCCGCCACGAACCCATTAAAATGGGGGGCCCTCTAGAGAGGTGCACGGAGGGTTAAGTTGTGTTGTCCATTTTGATTTGTTTTTTTTTTGTTTTTTTTTATTTTTATTTATTGTTTTTTTTTTGTTTTTTTTTTGTTGCTCTTCCCTCCTCAGATTGGCCATGGCGAGTTTCGACGAGGAGGTAGAGATGACGGGCAAACTGCTCATGGAGGAGTCGCCCGTCACTCCGGAGCCATCTGAGGCCGATGGGCTGGCTATGGAGCCGCCCATCGGCCTTTCGCTGGAGCCTGTGGCCTCCGCGGAGCTTCTCGGAGCGACGGCTAGTCGGCATCAGCCCCCTGAAGCCGACATCTCTCCCGATCCTGCGATTCAGGAAATCGAGGAGAGAAGCCGCTCGCTTAACATCACCGAGGTGGCTCCGCTGGAGGTGGACAGCCAACAGGCCCAGCGAGAACTGGAGGAAGTCATGGCGGAGACAGCTGGCCCATCCAACGAACCAGAGCGGGCCCAACCTCCTGCCTCGTCGCCTGGGAGGGTCGAGGAGACCTCCTGGGACGAGCCTATGGCTCAGGTGGGGTGGACTGGCCAAAATCCGGCGGTCATTCGGGCCAACGTCATCCGGGTGCTCCGGATGTACGGTTTGGCGAGGGGGGCGCAGATGGTGTGGGACCGGTATGGCGCTGAAGGCGCCAGATATACCGACGCCTATGCCATCTCGCTCTCCTCTGGGCGGCCCGAGTCCGTTGCGGTGAGGTCCCGGGCCCCACCACCGTGTAACCCTCCCAAGAAGAGGGGGGCGTATCCCCCGGAGGGTTACTCGCGCGACGAGCGCAGGAGGGAGCAGGAGTTGGCTGCGGACAGGAAGAAGAGGAGCAGCAAAAGGGTCGGCAGGCTCCCCGATTTCCACCGTGATATGGAGTCATACTACCTTCCGACTCCATCCGGTGACGGTGCGGGGGAGGCCAGCCGACCATCGCGCGACCCACCTTCCCCGCGCAAGGCCTCCAGGCGTGTTGAGCAACGGAAACGAGCGTTGCTCCGAAAACGCCAGGAGGAGGACGCTAGGCGCTACGGGAGCTTGATGGGCCCGGCACAACCATCAGTGGGCCCTGTCATGGCGGCTGGCGCAAGAACGCCGCCGCCAATAACGTCAGTGGCCAAAGAGGTAGAGGGCGAGCCCTCTATCGTATGGTGGACGGAATCCGCTTCCGCGTGCTCGAGGACGGGCGCTGACCCCTGCCAAGCGAGCTGGCAGCAGGAGGATGCGCGCCATCCGGAGGCGCGAGGATGAGGCGGCGAGCGCTAGTAGAGGAAAACCCTCCTCGTTCAACTCGCTCGCCGCGCCCGCTGCTGCGACTCGTCGCCCGTCTTCGGCTCTGGGAGCCTCTCCGTCAGCCGTGCCCGGGGGCCCTTTTGTCCCTGGAGGCGCGGTTGGGGAGGTCCTGGAGCGGTATTGGGCTTTGGACGAGGAACAGCGGGGGTACTTCATCCATTGCGTTTCTGGAATGGCGCCGCACCCTCAGGGGACAGGTGCGGTGGCCGCCATTTGCGCCGTTTGGAGGGGCTTGACCGGCCTCCAACGCTCGGAGTTGCAGGCTCGCGCCCAGGCAATGGAGCCACTGGCGCGCCTGCGGCTCTAGGCTGGAGGTAGGGTTGGTTCTACCGAGCGGCGGCATTTTCTTTTTATTTTATTATTATTTTTATTATTTTATTTTTATTTTTACTTATTTTATATTTGGGTTTATGGTGTTGGGCTTGTTTTTTTTACTTTTTGTTTATTCTTGGGGTTTTTTTTTTATTATTTTATTCTATTTAGCATGGCGGCCGCAGGCGGTTGAGCTGCCGCGTCCTCGAGGGAGCGTCAGCTCTGGAGGGGGCTGTGACGGAGCTCCTGGCCGTTGGCCGGAGCTCGTCTGTTTAAAAGTAGGCGAACGGTTAAGTTTGTTTACTTTCCGAGGTCATGAACCTCGGAAAGTCGGTTTGCCGTGTATGGCAGGTGAGAGAGAGAGAGATGGAGAGATATGAGTGACACTCGCCGAAGTTCAGTTGGCCTTTAGCCTCTGAGCTGGACGTTAATAAATTTTCTTTTGGTTTTTTTTTTGCTTTTGGGTTTGTGAGGTGGTGTTAAGTGTGTGGTTTGTGTATCAAGGTGAGCACCAGGTCCAGATATTCGGTGAGTGTTCTCTCGTTATCTCTCTTTCTCCCTCCGTGCATTTTCTTTTCTTTTTTTTTTTGTTATTTACTTTGTTTGCGTGCGCCGGGCCTCGTTCGGACCTCCTGGCTAATTAGCTGGAGCCTTACGACGGCCGTTAATTTAGATATTTAGCTGCGCAAATTGTTGTCTTTCCGCCGTCGCCGATTTATTTGTTTTCTTTTTTTTTTTATTCTTTGCCGCGCTTTATAAAGTTAATTAATTTCTTGCGTTCGTCGTGTCTACAATAAATTTTTTTTTTATATTAAGCCGTTCGTTTATTCATTTAAACGCCTGCCTACTCACCTGTCCTCGACCTTTCAAGGTCATTACAATCCTGGCGCATATTAGGCCGTAAGCGCGCCTCTTACCTTCCCCCTTTCTTTTATTTTTCGCGTTTTAGTTGCGGTAGTTAGGCGGTGAAATTAATTTCAACGCGACCGGAGGTGATTGACCTTCATCTGCAAGGTAAGTTTCCCTCCCTTGACAGCTTTAGGGCCATTCGCGTTGCAAGTTCATGAAATGTCCCATTATACATGCCTGGAGTGTCAGTGTTTATTGCTTCGAAATGTTTAATTGCGTAAAGGAGACTCATAACGCTAGACTAATAAAATACGGATGAGTAACTTGCTGTAAAATGTAAACGAAAATGACCCAATAACCTTTGGGCCATTGCTAACTTTTGTCGAGAATCAGCCAATGCCGAGGATGAAAATTTCTTTTCGTCACATTTGTTTCCCGAGATTGGCACGTAGGTCATTGATTTTACTCTTGAGCGAAACGGTTACGTGATAAGTTGTATTAAATGGCAGAGCAGCATTGACGACACCAAGATGCCGACTTAGTCTTAATAATGTTCTATCTACTTTGAACAGGCTAAATCAGGTAAGTGTGGCTTTGAAATGTCACTCGTTAATTTGCATGCGCATCTTTTGACGAATTACTCATCCTTCTTCTTGTTGTTTTATTCCTAAGTTTACATTAAAGGTGGACGTGAATAAATAACGTAAGAGAGTGAAAAGTGTCTGCTCGTAATGTGAAGATGGTAAAACGTCCAATTCAAGTGTAACTATTAATTTTAACAAAACGAGTTGTTCATACCTACAGAATTATTGTTGAGTAGGCATGACTTTGCGTAGGGTATTCAATACATTGTGTTGCTTATTAAAAAGGCGTAACACTCTGAAAAGATGAGCTGACGTTGGTATTTCTTCTGGAAGAGGGCAGGGAGTATGAGATTGGGAGAGAAGAGCCGCTGGAAAGTATTGGCGGTAGTCAGAGGATTCGGTAAGGCGAGAGCCGAGAGCGTCATAGAAAATATTTAAACATATAAATTTTACAATTATATATAAAATAACTATTACATTTAGTAATTTCGAAGTAAAAAATTTGTTCGTACGTTTGTGATATTTGATGGCCCTGAAAAGGGCCGATTGTTATGTTTATCGCTACAACTAATGGCTACGTATTATTTTGCCATTAGCTGCAACGCTGCGAGTAGCTCACGTAGAGCCGGATCCAAGAGTTCTTGGCGTGTACCCTGGACCTTTTCTAGATCCGATACTGGTTTTTCTAGACATTTCCTCCGAAATGCCCTTCTCGTGACGATGCGAGACGGTGGTGGAATCCTCGCGGCTCTGTCCATGTTGTTGGAATGAGATCAAAGAAAATATGAAAATATTTGGTAACATTCTGTCTTATATAGTGTGTTATAGCGTACCGAGAACCTTCTGTGTCGCCAGTCCCCATTTGCGATCGCTGCTATTGGTGCATACCCAGCGAATAGCGAACGCTCGGACGGGGCGGCGGCGCTCCAAATGTTTGAAAGCCCTTAGAACGATCAGAAAAGTTTACCCTTGTGTTTTAAAACTTCCCAATTTTACCATGTCCATATTTTCTGACATAACTATCAAATTGAACGTAACGATTTGTTAAACATTGACCGAGAGCGTAAAGTAAACAATAGCACTTAATAACAAAAAAATGTTTGTAATACTCAAAAATCTCGCTTTAGCACGTGGACAAGGGAAAGCGCATTTTTGCCACGCCTTGAATCTCCCTATTTCACTGTACGTGCTTTGTAGAAGAAGAAATACCACGGTCGGAGCATCATTTGCCTCTGTTACGGCTAACGACTTAGTATGTCGAACGTGTTATGATCGTATTCAATGTGACAACCGACTAATGCCACGGCAATAATTCCACACGTATGAAAAATGTAGTTTTGTTAAATGAAATAGTTACAGTTAAATGATAAATGTCGTACTCTTCACATTATTATCTATCACTTTTCGCTCTCAACCTTATCGACAAGTTCATGAAATGTCCCATTATACATGCCTGGAGTGTCAGTGTTTATTGCTTCGAAATGTTTAATTGCGTAAAGGAGACTCATAACGCTAGACTAATAAAATACGGATGAGTAACTTGCTGTAAAATGTAAACGAAAATGACCCAATAACCTTTGGGCCATTGCTAACTTTTGTCGAGAATCAGCCAATGCCGAGGATGAAAATTTCTTTTCGTCACATTTGTTTCCCGAGATTGGCACGTAGGTCATTGATTTTACTCTTGAGCGAAACGGTTACGTGATAAGTTGTATTAAATGGCAGAGCAGCATTGACGACACCAAGATGCCGACTTAGTCTTAATAATGTTCTATCTACTTTGAACAGGCTAAATCAGGTAAGTGTGGCTTTGAAATGTCACTCGTTAATTTGCATGCGCATCTTTTGACGAATTACTCATCCTTCTTCTTGTTGTTTTATTCCTAAGTTTACATTAAAGGTGGACGTGAATAAATAACGTAAGAGAGTGAAAAGTGTCTGCTCGTAATGTGAAGATGGTAAAACGTCCAATTCAAGTGTAACTATTAATTTTAACAAAACGAGTTGTTCATACCTACAGAATTATTGTTGAGTAGGCATGACTTTGCGTAGGGTATTCAATACATTGTGTTGCTTATTAAAAAGGCGTAACACTCTGAAAAGATGAGCTGACGTTGGTATTTCTTCTGGAAGAGGGCAGGGAGTATGAGATTGGGAGAGAAGAGCCGCTGGAAAGTATTGGCGGTAGTCAGAGGATTCGGTAAGGCGAGAGCCGAGAGCGTCATAGAAAATATATAAACATATAAATTTTACAATTATATATAAAATAACTATTACATTTAGTAATTTCGAAGTAAAAAATTTGTTCGTACGTTTGTGATATTTGATGGCCCTGAAAAGGGCCGATTGTTATGTTTATCGCTACAACTAATGGCTACGTATTATTTTGCCATTAGCTGCAACGCTGCGAGTAGCTCACGTAGAGCGGGATCCAAGAGTTCTTGGCGTGTACCCTGGACCTTTTCTAGATCCGATACTGGTTCTTCTAGACATTTCCTCCGAAATGCCCTTCTCGTGACGATGCGAGACGGTGGTGGAATCCTCGCCGCTCTGTCCATGTTGTTGGAATGAGATCAAAGAAAATATGAAAATATTTGGTATCATTCTGTCTTATACAGTGTGTTATAGCGTACCGAGAACCTTCTGTGTCGCCAGTCCCCATTTGCGATCGCTGCTATTGGTGCATACCCATGCGAATAGCGAACGCTCGGACGGGGCGGCGGCGCTCCAAATGTTTGAAAGCCCTTAGAACGATCAGAAAAGTTTACCCTTGTGTTTTAAAACTTCCCAATTTTACCATGTCCATATTTTCTGACATAACTATCAAATTGAACGTAACGATTTGTTAAACATTGACCGAGAGCGTAAAGTAAACAATAGCACATAATAACAAAAAAATGTTTGTAATACTCAAAAATCTCGCTTTAGCACGTCGACAAGGGAAAGCGCATTTTTGCCACGCCTTGAATCTCCCTATTTCACTGTACGTGCTTTGTAGAAGAAGAAATACCACGGTCGGAGCATCATTTGCCTCTGTTACGGCTAACGACTTAGTATGTCGAACGTGTTATGATCGTATTCAATGTGACAACCGACTGATGCCACGGCAATAATTCCACACGTATGAAAAATGTAGTTTTGTTAAATGAAATAGTTACAGTTAAATGATAAATGTCGTACTCTTCACATTATTATCTATCACTTTTCGCTCTCAACCTTATTGACAAGTTCATGAAATGTCCCATTATACATGCCTGGAGTGTCAGTGTTTATTGCTTCGAAATGTTTAATTGCGTAAAGGAGACTCATAACGCTAGACTAATAAAATACGGATGAGTAACTTGCTGTAAAATGTAAACGAAAATGACCCAAAAACCTTTGGGCCATTGCTAACTTTTGTCGAGAATCAGCCAATGCCGAGGATGAAAATTTCTTTTCGTCACATTTGTTTCCCGAGATTGGCACGTAGGTCATTGATTTTACTCTTGAGCGAAACGGTTACGTGATAAGTTGTATTAAATGGCAGAGCAGCATTGACGACACCAAGATGCCGACTTAGTCTTAATAATGTTCTATCTACTTTGAACAGGCTAAATCAGGTAAGTGTGGCTTGAAATGTCACTCGTTAATTTGCATGCGCATCTTTTGACGAATTACTCATCCTTCTTCTTGTTGTTTTATTCCTAAGTTTACATTAAAGGTGGACGTGAATAAATAACGTAAGAGAGTGAAAAGTGTCTGCTCGTAATGTGAAGATGGTAAAACGTCCAATTCAAGTGTAACTATTAATTTTAACAAAACGAGTTGTTCATACCTACAGAATTATTGTTGAGTAGGCATGACTTTGCGTAGGGTATTCAATACATTGTGTTGCTTATTAAAAAGGCGTAACACTCTGAAAAGATGAGCTGACATTGGTATTTCTTCTGGAAGAGGGCAGGGAGTATGAGATTGGGAGAGAAGAGCCGCTGGAAAGTATTGGCGGTAGTCAGAGGATTCGGTAAGGCGAGAGCCGAGAGCGTCATAGAAAATATATAAACATATAAATTTTACAATTATATATAAAATAACTATTACATTTAGTAATTTCGAAGTAAAAAATTTGTTCGTACGTTTGTGATATTTGATGGCCCTGAAAAGGGCCGATTGTTATGTTTATCGCTACAACTAATGGCTACGTATTATTTTGCCATTAGCTGCAACGCTGCGAGTAGCTCACGTAGAGCCGGATCCAAGAGTTCTTGGCGTGTACCCTGGACCTTTTCTAGATCCGATACTGGTTCTTCTAGACATTTCCTCCGAAATGCCCTTCTCGTGACGATGCGAGACGGTGGTGGAATCCTCGCGGCTCTGTCCATGTTGTTGGAATGAGATCAAAGAAAATATGAAAATATTTGGTAACATTCTGTCTTATATAGTGTGTTATAGCGTACCGAGAACCTTCTGTGTCGCCAGTCCCCATTTGCGATCGCTGCTATTGGTGCATACCCAGCGAATAGCGAACGCTCGGACGGGGCGGCGGCGCTCCAAATGTTTGAAAGCCCTTAGAACGATCAGAAAAGTTTACCCTTGTGTTTTAAAACTTCCCAATTTTACCATGTCCATATTTTCTGACATAACTATCAAATTGAACGTAACGATTTGTTAAACATTGACCGAGAGCGTAAAGTAAACAATAGCACATAATAACAAAAAATGTTTGTAATACTCAAAAATCTCGCTTTAGCACGTGGACAAGGGAAAGCGCATTTTTGCCACGCCTTGAATCTCCCTATTTCACTGTACGTGCTTTGTAGAAGAAGAAATACCACGGTCGGAGCATCATTTGCCTCTGTTACGGCTAACGACTTAGTATGTCGAACGTGTTATGATCGTATTCAATGTGACAACCGACTGATGCCACGGCAATAATTCCACACGTATGAAAAATGTAGTTTTGTTAAATGAAATAGTTACAGTTAAATGATAAATGTCGTACTCTTCACATTATTATCTATCACTTTTCGCTCTCAACCTTATTGACAAGTTCATGAAATGTCCCATTATACATGCCTGGAGTGTCAGTGTTTATTGCTTCGAAATGTTTAATTGCGTAAAGGAGACTCATAACGCTAGACTAATAAAATACGGATGAGTAACTTGCTGTAAAATGTAAACGAAAATGACCCAATAACCTTTGGGCCATTGCTAACTTTTGTCGAGAATCAGCCAATGCCGAGGATGAAAATTTCTTTTCGTCACATTTGTTTCCCGAGATTGGCACGTAGGTCATTGATTTTACTCTTGAGCGAAACGGTTACGTGATAAGTTGTATTAAATGGCAGAGCAGCATCGACGACACCAAGATGCCGACTTAGTCTTAATAATTTTCTATATACTTTGAACAGGCTAAATCAGGTAAGTGTGGCTTTGAAATGTCACTCGTTAATTTGCATGCGCATCTTTTGACGAATTACTCATCCTTCTTCTTGTTGTTTTATTCCTAAGTTTACATTAAAGGTGGACGTGAATAAATAACGTAAGAGAGTGAAAAGTGTCTGCTCGTAATGTGAAGATGGTAAAACGTCCAATTCAAGTGTAACTATTAATTTTAACAAAACGAGTTGTTCATACCTACAGAATTATTGTTGAGTAGGCATGACTTTGCGTAGGGTATTCAATACATTGTGTTGCTTATTAAAAAGGCGTAACACTCTGAAAAGATGAGCTGACGTTGGTATTTCTTCTGGAAGAGGGCAGGGAGTATGAGATTGGGAGAGAAGAGCCGCTGGAAAGTATTGGCGGTAGTCAGAGGATTCGGTAAGGCGAGAGCCGAGAGCGTCATGGAAAATATATAAGCATAGAAATTTTACAATTATATATAAAATAACTATTACATTTAGTAATTTCGAAGTAAAAAATTTGTTCGTACGTTTGTGATATTTGATGGCCCTGAAAAGGGCCGATTGTTATGTTTATCGCTACAACTAATGGCTACGTATTATTTTGCCATTAGCTGCAACGCTGCGAGTAGCTCACGTAGAGCCGGATCCAAGAGTTGTTGGCGTGTACCCTGGACCTTTTCTAGATCCGATACTGGTTCTTCTAGACATTTCCTCCGAAATGCCCTTCTCGTGACGATGCGAGACGGTGGTGGAATCCTCGCGGCTTTGTCCATGTTGTTGGAATGAGATCAAAGACGATATGAAAATATTTGGTAACATTCTGTCTTATATAGTGTGTTATAGCGTACCGAGAACCTTCTGTGTCGCCAGTCCCCATTTGCGATCGCTGCTATTGGTGCATACCCAGCGAATAGCGAACGCTCGGACGGGGCGGCGGCGCTCCAAATGTTTGAAAGCCCTTAGAACGATCAGAAAAGTTTACCCTTGTGTTTTAAAACTTCCCAATTTTACCATGTCCATATTTTCTGACATAACTATCAAATTGAACGTAACCATTTGTTAAACATTGACCGAGAGCGTAAAGTAAACAATAGCACATAATAACAAAAGAATGTTTGTAATACTCAAAAATCTCGCTTTAGCACGTGGACAAGGGAAAGCGCATTTTTGCCACGCCTTGAATCTCCCTATTTCACTGTACGTGCTTTGTAGAAGAAGAAATACCACGGTCGGAGCATCATTTGCCTCTGTTACGGCTAACGACTTAGTATGTCGAACGTGTTATGATCGTATTCAATGTGACAACCGACTGATGCCACGGCAATAATTCCACACGTATGAAAAATGTAGTTTTGTTAAATGAAATAGTTACAGTTAAATGATAAATGTCGTACTCTTCACATTATTATCTATCACTTTTCGCTCTCAACCTTATTGACAAGTTCATGAAATGTCCCATTATACATGCCTGGAGTGTCAGTGTTTATTGCTTCGAAATGTTTAATTGCGTAAAGGAGACTCATAACGCTAGACTAATAAAATACGGATGAGTAACTTGCTGTAAAATGTAAACGAAAATGACCCAATAACCTTTGGGCCATTGCTAACTTTTGTCGAGAATCAGCCAATGCCGAGGATGAAAATTTCTTTTCGTCACATTTGTTTCCCGAGATTGGCACGTAGGTCATTGATTTTACTCTTGAGCGAAACGGTTACGTGATAAGTTGTATTAAATGGCAGAGCAGCATCGACGACACCAAGATGCCGACTTAGTCTTAATAATGTTCTATCTACTTTGAACAGGCTAAATCAGGTAAGTGTGGCTTTGAAATGTCACTCGTTAATTTGCATGCGCATCTTTTGACGAATTACTCATCCTTCTTCTTGTTGTTTTATTCCTAAGTTTACATTAAAGGTGGACGTGAATAAATAACGTAAGAGAGTGAAAAGTGTCTGCTCGTAATGTGAAGATGGTAAAACGTCCAATTCAAGTGTAACTATTAATTTTAACAAAACGAGTTGTTCATACCTACAGAATTATTGTTGAGTAGGCATGACTTTGCGTAGGGTATTCAATACATTGTGTTGCTTATTAAAAAGGCGTAACACTCTGAAAAGATGAGCTGACGTTGGTATTTCTTCTGGAAGAGGGCAGGGAGTATGAGATTGGGAGAGAAGAGCCGCTGGAAAGTATTGGCGGTAGTCAGAGGATTCGGTAAGGCGAGAGCCGAGAGCGTCATAGAAAAATATATAAACATATAAATTTTACAATTATATATAAAATAACTATTACATTTAGTAATTTCGAAGTAAAAAATTTGTTCGTACGTTTGTGATATTTGATGGCCCTGAAAAGGGCCGATTGTTATGTTTATCGCTACAACTAATGGCTACGTATTATTTTGCCATTAGCTGCAACGCTGCGAGTAGCTCACGTAGAGCCGGATCCAAGAGTTCTTGGCGTGTACCCTGGACCTTTTCTAGATCCGATACTGGTTCTTCTAGACATTTCCTCCGAAATGCCCTTCTCGTGACGATGCGAGACGGTGGTGGAATCCTCGCGGCTCTGTCCATGTTGTTGGAATGAGATCAAAGAAAATATGAAAATATTTGGTAACATTCTGTCTTATATAGTGTGTTATAGCGTACCGAGAACCTTCTGTGTCGCCAGTCCCCATTTGCGATCGCTGCTATTGGTGCATACCCAGCGAATAGCGAACGCTCGGACGGGGCGGCGGCGCTCCAAATGTTTGAAAGCCCTTAGAACGATCAGAAAAGTTTACCCTTGTGTTTTAAAACTTCCCAATTTTACCATGTCCATATTTTCTGACATAACTATCAAATTGAACGTAACGATTTGTTAAACATTGACCGAGAGCGTAAAGTAAACAATAGCACATAATAACAAAAAAATGTTTGTAATACTCAAAAATCTCGCTTTATCACGTGGACAAGGGAAAGCGCATTTTTGCCACGCCTTGAATCTCCCTATTTCACTGTACGTGCTTTGTAGAAGAAGAAATACCACGGTCGGAGCATCATTTGCCTCTGTTACGGCTAACGACTTAGTATGTCGAACGTGTTATGATCGTATTCAATGTGACAACCGACTGATGCCACGGCAATAATTCCACACGTATGAAAAATGTAGTTTTGTTAAATGAAATAGTTACAGTTAAATGATAAATGTCGTACTCTTCACATTATTATCTATCACTTTTCGCTCTCAACCTTATCGACAAGTTCATGAAATGTCCCATTATACATGCCTGGAGTGTCAGTGTTTATTGCTTCGAAATGTTTAATTGCGTAAAGGAGACTCATAACGCTAGACTAATAAAATACGGATGAGTAACTTGCTGTAAAATGTAAACGAAAATGACCCAATAACCTTTGGGCCATTGCTAACTTTTGTCGAGAATCAGCCAATGCCGAGGATGAAAATTTCTTTTCGTGACATTTGTTTCCCGAGATTGGCACGTAGGTCATTGATTATACTCTTGAGCGAAACGGTTACGTGATAAGTTGTATTAAATGGCAGAGCAGCATTGACGACACCAAGATGCCGACTTAGTCTTAATAATGTTCTATCTACTTTGAATAGGCTAAATCAGGTAAGTGTGGCTTTGAAATGTCACTCGTTAATTTGCATGCGCATCATTTGACGAATTACTCATCCTTCTTCTTGTTGTTTTATTCCTAAGTTTACATTAAAGGTGGACGTGAATAAATAACGTAAGAGAGTGAAAAGTGTCTGCTCGTAATGTGAAGATGGTAAAACGTCCAATTCAAGTGTAACTATTAATTTTAACAAAACGAGTTGTTCATACCTACAGAATTATTGTTGAGTAGGCATGACTTTGCGTAGGGTATTCAATACATTGTGTTGCTTATTAAAAAGGCGTAACACTCTGAAAAGATGAGCTGACGTTGGTATTTCTTCTGGAAGAGGGCAGGGAGTATGAGATTGGGAGAGAAGAGCCGCTGGAAAGTATTGGCGGTAGTCAGAGGATTCGGTAAGGCGAGAGCCGAGAGCGTCATAGAAAATATATAAACATATAAATTTTACAATTATATATAAAATAACTATTACATTTAGTAATTTCGAAGTAAAAAATTTGTTCGTACGTTTGTGATATTTGATGGCCCTGAAAAGGGCCGATTGTTATGTTTATCGCTACAACTAATGGCTACGTATTATTTTGCCATTAGCTGCAACGCTGCGAGTAGCTCACGTAGAGCCGGATCCAAGAGTTCTTGGCGTGTACCCTGGACCTTTTCTAGATCCGATACTGGTTCTTCTAGACATTTCCTCCGAAATGCCCTTCTCGTGACGATGCGAGACGGTGGTGGAATCCTCGCGGCTCTGTCCATGTTGTTGGAATGAGATCAAAGAAAATATGAAAATATTTGGTAACATTCTGTCTTATATAGTGTGTTATAGCGTACCGAGAACCTTCTGTGTCGCCAGTCCCCATTTGCGATCGCTGCTATTGGTGCATACCCAGCGAATAGCGAACGCTCGGACGGGGCGGCGGCGCTCCAAATGTTTGAAAGCCCTTAGAACGATCAGAAAAGTTTACCCTTGTGTTTTAAAACTTCCCAATTTTAACATGTCCATATTTTCTGACATAACTATCAAATTGAACGTAACGATTTGTTAAACATTGACCGAGAGCGTAAAGTAAACAATAGCACATAATAACAAAAAAATGTTTGTAATACTCAAAAATCTCGCTCGCTTTAGCACGTGGACAAGGGAAAGCGCATTTTTGCCACGCCTTGAATCTCCCTATTTCACTGTACGTGCTTTGTAGAAGAAGAAATACCACGGTCGGAGCATCATTTGCCTCTGTTACGGCTAACGACTTAGTATGTCGAACGTGTTATGATCGTATTCAATGTGACAACCGACTGATGCCACGGCAATAATTCCACACGTATGAAAAATGTAGTTTTGTTAAATGAAATAGTTACAGTTAAATGATAAATGTCGTACTCTTCACATTATTATCTATCACTTTTCGCTCTCAACCTTATTGACAAGTTCATGAAATGTCCCATTATACATGCCTGGAGTGTCAGTGTTTATTGCTTCGAAATGTTTAATTGCGTAAAGGAGACTCATAACGCTAGACTAATAAAATACGGATGAGTAACTTGCTGTAAAATGTAAACGAAAATGACCCAATAACCTTTGGGCCATTGCTAACTTTTGTCGAGAATCAGCCAATGCCGAGGATGAAAATTTCTTTTCGTGACATTTGTTTCCCGAGATTGGCACGTAGGTCATTGATTATACTCTTGAGCGAAACGGTTACGTGATAAGTTGTATTAAATGGCAGAGCAGCATTGACGACACCAAGATGCCGACTTAGTCTTAATAATGTTCTATCTACTTTGAACAGGCTAAATCAGGTAAGTGTGGCTTTGAAATGTCACTCGTTAATTTGCATGCGCATCTTTTGACGAATTACTCATCCTTCTTCTTGTTGTTTTATTCCTAAGTTTACATTAAAGGTGGACGTGAATAAATAACGTAAGAGAGTGAAAAGTGTCTGCTCGTAATGTGAAGATGGTAAAACGTCCAATTCAAGTGTAACTATTAATTTTAACAAAACGAGTTGTTCATACCTACAGAATTATTGTTGAGTAGGCATGACTTTGCGTAGGGTATTCAATACATTGTGTTGCTTATTAAAAAGGCGTAACACTCTGAAAAGATGAGCTGACGTTGGTATTTCTTCTGGAAGAGGGCAGGGAGTATGAGATTGGGAGAGAAGAGCCGCTGGAAAGTATTGGCGGTAGTCAGAGGATTCGGTAAGGCGAGAGCCGAGAGCGTCATAGAAAATATATAAACATATAAATTTTACAATTATATATAAAATAACTATTACATTTAGTAATTTCGAAGTAAAAAATTTGTTCGTACGTTTGTGATATTTGATGGCCCTGAAAAGGGCCGATTGTTATGTTTATCGCTACAACTAATGGCTACGTATTATTTTGCCATTAGCTGCAACGCTGCGAGTAGCTCACGTAGAGCCGGATCCAAGAGTTCTTGGCGTGTACCCTGGACCTTTTCTAGATCCGATACTGGTTCTTCTAGACATTTCCTCCGAAATGCCCTTCTCGTGACGATGCGAGACGGTGGTGGAATCCTCGCGGCTCTGTCCATGTTGTTGGAATGAGATCAAAGAAAATATGAAAATATTTGGTAACATTCTGTCTTATATAGTGTGTTATAGCGTACCGAGAACCTTCTGTGTCGCCAGTCCCCATTTGCGATCGCTGCTATTGGTGCATACCCAGCGAATAGCGAACGCTCGGACGGGGCGGCGGCGCTCCAAATGTTTGAAAGCCCTTAGAACGATCAGAAAAATTTACCCTTGTGTTTTAAAACTTCCCAATTTTAACATGTCCATATTTTCTGACATAACTATCAAATTGAACGTAACGATTTGTTAAACATTGACCGAGAGCGTAAAGTAAACAATAGCACATAATAACAAAAAAATGTTTGTAATACTCAAAAATCTCGCTTTAGCACGTGGACAAGGGAAAGCGCATTTTTGCCACGCCTTGAATCTCCCTATTTCACTGTACGTGCTTTGTAGAAGAAGAAATACCACGGTCGGAGCATCATTTGCCTCTGTTACGGCTAACGACTTAGTATGTCGAACGTGTTATGATCGTATTCAATGTGACAACCGACTGATGCCACGGCAATAATTCACACGTATGAAAAATGTAGTTTTGTTAAATGAAATAGTTACAGTTAAATGATAAATGTCGTACTCTTCACATTATTATCTATCACTTTTCGCTCTCAACCTTATCGACAAGTTCATGAAATGTCCCATTATACATGCCTGGAGTGTCAGTGTTTATTGCTTCGAAATGTTTAATTGCGTAAAGGAGACTCATAACGCTAGACTAATAAAATACGGATGAGTAACTTGCTGTAAAATGTAAACGAAAATGACCCAATAACCTTTGGGCCATTGCTAACTTTTGTCGAGAATCAGCCAATGCCGAGGATGAAAATTTCTTTTCGTCACATTTGTTTCCCGAGATTGGCACGTAGGTCATTGATTTTACTCTTGAGCGAAACGGTTACGTGATAAGTTGTATTAAATGGCAGAGCAGCATTGACGACACCAAGATGCCGACTTAGTCTTAATAATGTTCTATCTACTTTGAACAGGCTAAATCAGGTAAGTGTGGCTTTGAAATGTCACTCGTTAATTTGCATGCGCATCTTTTGACGAATTACTCATCCTTCTTCTTGTTGTTTTATTCCTAAGTTTACATTAAAGGTGGACGTGAATAAATAACGTAAGAGAGTGAAAAGTGTCTGCTCGTAATGTGAAGATGGTAAAACGTCCAATTCAAGTGTAACTATTAATTTTAACAAAACGAGTTGTTCATACCTACAGAATTATTGTTGAGTAGGCATGACTTTGCGTAGGGTATTCAATACATTGTGTTGCTTATTAAAAAGGCGTAACACTCTGAAAAGATGAGCTGACGTTGGTATTTCTTCTGGAAGAGGGCAGGGAGTATGAGATTGGGAGAGAAGAGCCGCTGGAAAGTATTGGCGGTAGTCAGAGGATTCGGTAAGGCGAGAGCCGAGAGCGTCATAGAAAATATATAAACATATAAATTTTACAATTATATATAAAATAACTATTACATTTAGTAATTTCGAAGTAAAAATTTGTTCGTACGTTTGTGATATTTGATGGCCCTGAAAAGGGCCGATTGTTATGTTTATCGCGACAACTAATGGCTACGTATTATTTTGCCATTAGCTGCAACGCTGCGAGTAGCTCACGTAGAGCCGGATCCAAGAGTTCTTGGCGTGTACCCTGGACCTTTTCTAGATCCGATACTGGTTCTTCTAGACATTTCCTCCGAAATGCCCTTCTCGTGACGATGCGAGACGGTGGTGGAATCCTCGCGGCTCTGTCCATGTTGTTGGAATGAGATCAAAGAAAATATGAAAATATTTGGTAACATTCTGTCTTATATAGTGTGTTATAGCGTACCGAGAACCTTCTGTGTCGCCAGTCCCCATTTGCGATCGCTGCTATTGGTGCATACCCAGCGAATAGCGAACGCTCGGACGGGGCGGCGGCGCTCCAAATGTTTGAAAGCCCTTAGAACGATCAGAAAAGTTTACCCTTGTGTTTTAAAACTTCCCAATTTTAACATGTCCATATTTTCTGACATAACTATCAAATTGAACGTAACGATTTGTTAAACATTGACCGAGAGCGTAAAGTAAACAATAGCACATAATAACAAAAAAATGTTTGTAATACTCAAAAATCTCGCTTTAGCACGTGGACAAGGGAAAGCGCATTTTTGCCACGCCTTGAATCTCCCTATTTCACTGTACGTGCTTTGTAGAAGAAGAAATACCACTGTCGGAGCATCATTTGCCTCTGTTGCGGCTAACCACTTAGTATGTCGAACGTGTTATGATCGTATTCAATGTGACAACCGACTGATGCCACGGCAATAATTCCACACGTATGAAAAATGTAGTTTTGTTAAATGAAATAGTTACAGTTAAATGATAAATGTCGTACTCTTCACATTATTATCTATCACTTTTCGCTCTCAACCTTATTGACAAGTTCATGAAATGTCCCATTATACATGCCTGGAGTGTCAGTGTTTATTGCTTCGAAATGTTTAATTGCGTAAAGGAGACTCATAACGCTAGACTAATAAAATACGGATGAGTAACTTGCTGTAAAATGTAAACGAAAATGACCCAATAACCTTTGGGCCATTGCTAACTTTTGTCGAGAATCAGCCAATGCCGAGGATGAAAATTTCTTTTCGTCACATTTGTTTCCCGAGATTGGCACGTAGGTCATTGATTTTACTCTTGAGCGAAACGGTTACGTGATAAGTTGTATTAAATGGCAGAGCAGCATTGACGACACCAAGATGCCGACTTAGTCTTAATAATGTTCTATCTACTTTGAACAGGCTAAATCAGGTAAGTGTGGCTTTGAAATGTCACTCGTTAATTTGCATGCGCATTTTTGACGAATTACTCATCCTTCTTCTTGTTGTTTTATTCCTAAGTTTACATTAAAGGTGGACGTGAATAAATAACGTAAGAGAGTGAAAAGTGTCTGCTCGTAATGTGAAGATGGTAAAACGTCCAATTCAAGTGTAACTATTAATTTTAACAAAACGAGTTGTTCATACCTACAGAATTATTGTTGAGTAGGCATGACTTTGCGTAGGGTATTCAATACATTGTGTTGCTTATTAAAAAGGCGTAACACTCTGAAAAGATGAGCTGACGTTGGTATTTCTTCTGGAAGAGGGCAGGGAGTATGAGATTGGGAGAGAAGAGCCGCTGGAAAGTATTGGCGGTAGTCAGAGGATTCGGTAAGGCGAGAGCCGAGAGCGTCATAGAAAATATATAAACATATAAATTTTACAATTATATATAAAATAACTATTACATTTAGTAATTTCGAAGTAAAAAATTTGTTCGTACGTTTGTGATATTTGATGGCCCTGAAAAGGGCCGATTGTTATGTTTATCGCGACAACTAATGGCTACGTATTATTTTGCCATTAGCTGCAACGCTGCGAGTAGCTCACGTAGAGCCGGATCCAAGAGTTCTTGGCGTGTACCCTGGACCTTTTCTAGATCCGATACTGGTTCTTCTAGACATTTCCTCCGAAATGCCCTTCTCGTGACGATGCGAGACGGTGGTGGAATCCTCGCGGCTCTGTCCATGTTGTTGGAATGAGATCAAAGAAAATATGAAAATATTTGGTAACATTCTGTCTTATACAGTGTGTTATAGCGTACCGAGAACCTTCTGTGTCGCCAGTCCCCATTTGCGATCGCTGCTATTGGTGCATACCCAGCGAATAGCGAACGCTCGGACGGGGCGGCGGCGCTCCAAATGTTTGAAAGCCCTTAGAACGATCAGAAAAGTTTACCCTTGTGTTTTAAAACTTCCCAATTTTACCATGTCCATATTTTCTGACATAACTATCAAATTGAACGTAACGATTTGTTAAACATTGACCGAGAGCGTAAAGTAAACAATAGCACATAATAACAAAAAAATGTTTGTAATACTCAAAAATCTCGCTTTAGCACGTGGACAAGGGAAAGCGCATTTTTGCCACGCCTTGAATCTCCCTATTTCACTGTACGTGCTTTGTAGAAGAAGAAATACCACGGTCGGAGCATCATTTGCCTCTGTTACGGCTAACGACTTAGTATGTCGAACGTGTTATGATCGTATTCAATGTGACAACCGACTAATGCCACGGCAATAATTCCACACGTATGAAAAATGTAGTTTTGTTAAATGAAATAGTTACAGTTAAATGATAAATGTCGTACTCTTCACATTATTATCTATCACTTTTCGCTCTCAACCTTATTGACAAGTTCATGAAATGTCCCATTATACATGCCTGGAGTGTCAGTGTTTATTGCTTCGAAATGTTTAATTGCGTAAAGGAGACTCATAACGCTAGACTAATAAAATACGGATGAGTAACTTGCTGTAAAATGTAAACGAAAATGACCCAATAACCTTTGGGCCATTGCTAACTTTTGTCGAGAATCAGCCAATGCCGAGGATGAAAATTTCTTTTCGTCACATTTGTTTCCCGAGATTGGCACGTAGGTCATTGATTTTACTCTTGAGCGAAACGGTTACGTGATAAGTTGTATTAAATGGCAGAGCAGCATTGACGACACCAAGATGCCGACTTAGTCTTAATAATTTTCTATCTACTTTGAACAGGCTAAATCAGGTAAGTGTGGCTTTGAAATGTCACTCGTTAATTTGCATGCGCATCTTTTGACGAATTACTCATCCTTCTTCTTGTTGTTTTATTCCTAAGTTTACATTAAAGGTGGACGTGAATAAATAACGTAAGAGAGTGAAAAGTGTCTGCTCGTAATGTGAAGATGGTAAAACGTCCAATTCAAGTGTAACTATTAATTTTAACAAAACGAGTTGTTCATACCTACAGAATTATTGTTGAGTAGGCATGACTTTGCGTAGGGTATTCAATACATTGTGTTGCTTATTAAAAAGGCGTAACACTCTGAAAAGATGAGCTGACGTTGGTATTTCTTCTGGAAGAGGGCAGGGAGTATGAGATTGGGAGAGAAGAGCCGCTGGAAAGTATTGGCGGTAGTCAGAGGATTCGGTAAGGCGAGAGCCGAGAGCGTCATAGAAAATATATAAACATATAAATTTTACAATTATATATAAAATAACTATTACATTTAGTAATTTCGAAGTAAAAAATTTGTTCGTACGTTTGTGATATTTGATGGCCCTGAAAAGGGCCGATTGTTATGTTTATCGCTACAACTAATGGCTACGTATTATTTTGCCATTAGCTGCAACGCTGCGAGTAGCTCACGTAGAGCCGGATCCAAGAGTTCTTGGCGTGTACCCTGGACCTTTTCTAGATCCGATACTGGTTCTTCTAGACATTTCCTCCGAAATGCCCTTCTCGTGACGATGCGAGACGGTGGTGGAATCCACGCGGCTTTGTCCATGTTGTTGGAATGAGATCAAAGAAAATATGAAAATATTTGGTAACATTCTGTCTTATATAGTGTGTTATAGCGTACCGAGAACCTTCTGTGTCGCCAGTCCCCATTTGCGATCGCTGCTATTGGTGCATACCCAGCGAATAGCGAACGCTCGGAAGGGGCGGCGGCGCTCCAAATGTTTGAAAGCCCTTAGAACGATCAGAAAAGTTTACCCTTGTGTTTTAAAACTTCCCAATTTTACCATGTCCATATTTTCTGACATAACTATCAAATTGAACGTAACGATTTGTTAAACATTGACCGAGAGCGTAAAGTAAACAATAGCACATAATAACAAAAAATGTTTGTAATACTCAAAAATCTCGCTTTAGCACGTGGACAAGGGAAAGCGCATTTTTGCCACGCCTTGAATCTCCCTATTTCACTGTACGTGCTTTGTAGAAGAAGAAATACCACGGTCGGAGCATCATTTGCCTCTGTTACGGCTAACGACTTAGTATGTCGAACGTGTTATGATCGTATTCAATGTGACAACCGACTAATGCCACGGCAATAATTCCACACGTATGAAAAATGTAGTTTTGTTAAATGAAATAGTTACAGTTAAATGATAAATGTCGTACTCTTCACATTATTATCTATCACTTTTCGCTCTCAACCTTATTGACAAGTTCATGAAATGTCCCATTATACATGCCTGGAGTGTCAGTGTTTATTGCTTCGAAATGTTTAATTGCGTAAAGGAGACTCATAACGCTAGACTAATAAAATACGGATGAGTAACTTGCTGTAAAATGTAAACGAAAATGACCCAATAACCTTTGGGCCATTGCTAACTTTTGTCGAGAATCAGCCAATGCCGAGGATGAAAATTTCTTTTCGTCACATTTGTTTCCCGAGATTGGCACGTAGGTCATTGATTTTACTCTTGAGCGAAACGGTTACGTGATAAGTTGTATTAAATGGCAGAGCAGCATTGACGACACCAAGATGCCGACTTAGTCTTAATAATGTTCTATCTACTTTGAACAGGCTAAATCAGGTAAGTGTGGCTTTGAAATGTCACTCGTTAATTTGCATGCGCATCTTTTGACGAATTACTCATCCTTCTTCTTGTTGTTTTATTCCTAAGTTTACATTAAAGGTGGACGTGAATAAATAACGTAAGAGAGTGAAAAGTGTCTGCTCGTAATGTGAAGATGGTAAAACGTCCAATTCAAGTGTAACTATTAATTTTAACAAAACGAGTTGTTCATACCTACAGAATTATTGTTGAGTAGGCATGACTTTGCGTAGGGTATTCAATACATTGTGTTGCTTATTAAAAAGGCGTAACACTCTGAAAAGATGAGCTGTCGTTGGTATTTCTTCTGGAAGAGGGCAGGGAGTATGAGATTGGGAGAGAAGAGCCGCTGGAAAGTATTGGCGGTAGTCAGAGGATTCGGTAAGGCGAGAGCCGAGAGCGTCATAGAAAATATATAAACATATAAATTTTACAATTATATATAAAATAACTATTACATTTAGTAATTTCGAAGTAAAAAATTTGTTCGTACGTTTGTGATATTTGATGGCCCTGAAAAGGGCCGATTGTTATGTTTATCGCTACAACTAATGGCTACGTATTATTTTGCCATTAGCTGCAACGCTGCGAGTAGCTCACGTAGAGCCGGATCCAAGAGTTCTTGGCGTGTACCCTGGACCTTTTCTAGATCCGATACTGGTTCTTCTAGACATTTCCTCCGAAATGCCCTTCTCGTGACGATGCGAGACGGTGGTGGAATCCTCGCGGCTCTGTCCATGTTGTTGGAATGAGATCAAAGAAAATATGAAAATATTTGGTAACATTCTGTCTTATATAGTGTGTTATAGCGTACCGAGAACCTTCTGTGTCGCCAGTCCCCATTTGCGATCGCTGCTATTGGTGCATACCCAGCGAATAGCGAACGCTCGGACGGGGCGGCGGCGCTCCAAATGTTTGAAAGCCCTTAGAACGATCAGAAAAGTTTACCCTTGTGTTTTAAAACTTCCCAATTTTACCATGTCCATATTTTCTGACATAACTATCAAATTGAACGTAACGATTTGTTAAACATTGACCGAGAGCGTAAAGTAAACAATAGCACATAATAACAAAAAAATGTTTGTAATACTCAAAAATCTCGCTTTAGCACGTGGACAAGGGAAAGCGCATTTTTGCCACGCCTTGAATCTCCCTATTTCACTGTACGTGCTTTGTAGAAGAAGAAATACCACGGTCGGAGCATCATTTGCCTCTGTTACGGCTAACGACTTAGTATGTCGAACGTGTTATGATCGTATTCAATGTGACAACCGACTAATGCCACGGCAATAATTCCACAGGTATGAAAAATGTAGTTTTGTTAAATGAAATAGTTACAGTTAAATGATAAATGTCGTACTCTTCACATTATTATCTATCACTTTTCGCTCTCCATCTTATTGACAAGTTCATGAAATGTCCCATTATACATGCCTGGAGTGTCAGTGTTTATTGCTTCGAAATGTTTAATTGCGTAAAGGAGACTCATAACGCTAGACTAATAAAATACGGATGAGTAACTTGCTGTAAAATGTAAACGAAAATGACCCAATAACCTTTGGGCCATTGCTAACTTTTGTCGAGAATCAGCCAATGCCGAGGATGAAAATTTCTTTTCGTCACATTTGTTTCCCGAGATTGGCACGTAGGTCATTGATTTTACTCTTGAGCGAAACGGTTACGTGATAAGTTGTATTAAATGGCAGAGCAGCATTGACGACACCAAGATGCCGACTTAGTCTTAATAATGTTCTATCTACTTTGAACAGGCTAAATCAGGTAAGTGTGGCTTTGAAATGTCACTCGTTAATTTGCATGCGCATCTTTTGACGAATTACTCATCCTTCTTCTTGTTGTTTTATTCCTAAGTTTACATTAAAGGTGGACGTGAATAAATAACGTAAGAGAGTGAAAAGTGTCTGCTCGTAATGTGAAGATGGTAAAACGTCCAATTCAAGTGTAACTATTAATTTTAACAAAACGAGTTGTTCATACCTACAGAATTATTGTTGAGTAGGCATGACTTTGCGTAGGGTATTCAATACATTGTGTTGCTTATTAAAAAGGCGTAACACTCTGAAAAGATGAGCTGACGTTGGTATTTTTCTGGAAGAGGGCAGGGAGTATGAGATTGGGAGAGAAGAGCCGCTGGAAAGTATTGGCGGTAGTCAGAGGATTCGGTAAGGCGAGAGCCGAGAGCGTCATAGAAAATATATAAACATATAAATTTTACAATTATATATAAAATAACTATTACATTTAGTAATTTCGAAGTAAAAAATTTGTTCGTACGTTTGTGATATTTGATGGCCCTGAAAAGGGCCGATTGTTATGTTTATCGCTACAACTAATGGCTACGTATTATTTTGCCATTAGCTGCAACGCTGCGAGTAGCTCACGTAGAGCCGGATCCAAGAGTTCTTGGCGTGTACCCTGGACCTTTTCTAGATCCGATACTGGTTCTTCTAGACATTTCCTCCGAAATGCCCTTCTCGTGACGATGCGAGACGGTGGTGGAATCCTCGCGGCTCTGTCCATGTTGTTGGAATGAGATCAAAGAAAATATGAAAATATTTGGTAACATTCTGTCTTATATAGTGTGTTATAGCGTACCGAGAACCTTCTGTGTCGCCAGTCCCCATTTGCGATCGCTGCTATTGGTGCATACCCAGCGAATAGCGAACGCTCGGACGGGGCGGCGGCGCTCCAAATGTTTGAAAGCCCTTAGAACGATCAGAAAAGTTTACCCTTGTGTTTTAAAACTTCCCAATTTTACCATGTCCATATTTTCTGACATAACTATCAAATTGAACGTAACGATTTGTTAAACATTGACCGAGAGCGTAAAGTAAACAATAGCACATAATAACAAAAAAATGTTTGTTATACTCAAAAATCTCGCTTTAGCACGTGGACAAGGAAAAGCGCATTTTTGCCACGCCTTGAATCTCCCTATTTCACTGTACGTGCTTTGTAGAAGAAGAAATACCACGGTCGGAGCATCATTTGCCTCTGTTACGGCTAACGACTTAGTATGTCGAACGTGTTATGATCGTATTCAATGTGACAACCGACTGATGCCACGGCAATAATTCCACACGTATGAAAAATGTAGTTTTGTTAAATGAAATAGTTACAGTTAAATGATAAATGTCGTACTCTTCACATTATTATCTATCACTTTTCGCTCTCAACCTTATTGACAAGTTCATGAAATGTCCCATTATACATGCCTGGAGTGTCAGTGTTTATTGCTTCGAAATGTTTAATTGCGTAAAGGAGACTCATAACGCTAGACTAATAAAATACGGATGAGTAACTTGCTGTAAAATGTAAACGAAAATGACCCAATAACCTTTGGGCCATTGCTAACTTTTGTCGAGAATCAGCCAATGCCGAGGATGAAAATTTCTTTTCGTCACATTTGTTTCCCGAGATTGGCACGTAGGTCATTGATTTTACTCTTGAGCGAAACGGTTACGTGATAAGTTGTATTAAATGGCAGAGCAGCATTGACGACACCAAGATGCCGACTTAGTCTTAATAATGTTCTATCTACTTTGAACAGGCTAAATCAGGTAAGTGTGGCTTTGAAATGTCACTCGTTAATTTGCATGCGCATCTTTTGACGAATTACTCATCCTTCTTCTTGTTGTTTTATTCCTAAGTTTACATTAAAGGTGGACGTGAATAAATAACGTAAGAGAGTGAAAAGTGTCTGCTCGTAATGTGAAGATGGTAAAACGTCCAATTCAAGTGTAACTATTAATTTTAACAAAACGAGTTGTTCATACCTACAGAATTATTGTTGAGTAGGCATGACATTGCGTAGGGTATTCAATACATTGTGTTGCTTATTAAAAAGGCGTAACACTCTGAAAAGATGAGCTGACGTTGGAATTTCTTCTGGAAGAGGGCAGGGAGTATGAGATTGGGAGAGAAGAGCCGCTGGAAAGTATTGGCGGTAGTCAGAGGATTCGGTAAGGCGAGAGCCGAGAGCGTCATAGAAAATATATAAACATATAAATTTTACAATTATATATAAAATAACTATTACATTTAGTAATTTCGAAGTAAAAAATTTGTTCGTACGTTTGTGATATTTGATGGCCCTGAAAAGGGCCGATTGTTATGTTTATCGCTACAACTAATGGCTACGTATTATTTTGCCATTAGCTGCAACGCTGCGAGTAGCTCACGTAGAGCCGGATCCAAGAGTTCTTGGCGTGTACCCTGGACCTTTTCTAGATCCGATACTGATTCTTCTAGACATTTCCTCCGAAATGCCCTTCTCGTGACGATGCGAGACGGTGGTGGAATCCTCGCGGCTCTGTCCATGTTGTTGGAATGAGATCAAAGAAAATATGAAAATATTTGGTAACATTCTGTCTTATATAGTGTGTTATAGCGTACCGAGAACCTTCTGTGTCGCCAGTCCCCATTTGCGATCGCTGCTATTGGTGCATACCCAGCGAATAGCGAACGCTCGGACGGGGAGGCGGCGCTCCAAATGTTTGAAAGCCCTTAGAACGATCAGAAAAGTTTACCCTTGTGTTTTAAAACTTCCCAATTTTAACATGTCCATATTTTCTGACATAACTATCAAATTGAACGTAACGATTTGTTAAACATTGACCGAGAGCGTAAAGTAAACAATAGCACATAATAACAAAAAAATGTTTGTAATACTCAAAAATCTCGCTTTAGCACGTGGACAAGGGAAAGCGCATTTTTGCCACGCCTTGAATCTCCCTATTTCACTGTACGTGCTTTGTAGAAGAAGAAATACCACGGTCGGAGCATCATTTGCCTCTGTTACGGCTAACCACTTAGTATGTCGAACGTGTTATGATCGTATTCAATGTGACAACCGACTGATGCCACGGCAATAATTCCACAGGTATGAAAAATGTAGTTTTGTTAAATGAAATAGTTACAGTTAAATGATAAATGTCGTACTCTTCACATTATTATCTATCACTTTTCGCTCTCCACCTTATTGACAAGTTCATGAAATGTCCCATTATACATGCCTGGAGTGTCAGTGTTTATTGCTTCGAAATGTTTAATTGCGTAAAGGAGACTCATAACGCTAGACTAATAAAATACGGATGAGTAACTTGCTGTAAAATGTAAACGAAAATGACCCAATAACCTTTGGGCCATTGCTAACTTTTGTCGAGAATCAGCCAATGCCGAGGATGAAAATTTCTTTTCGTCACATTTGTTTCCCGAGATTGGCACGTAGGTCATTGATTTTACTCTTGAGCGAAACGGTTACGTGATAAGTTGTATTAAATGGCAGAGCAGCATTGACGACACCAAGATGCCGACTTAGTCTTAATAATGTTCTATCTACTTTGAACAGGCTAAATCAGGTAAGTGTGGCTTTGAAATGTCACTCGTTAATTTGCATGCGCATCTTTTGACGAATTACTCATCCTTCTTCTTGTTGTTTTATTCCTAAGTTTACATTAAAGGTGGACGTGAATAAATAACGTAAGAGAGTGAAAAGTGTCTGCTCGTAATGTGAAGATGGTAAAACGTCCAATTCAAGTGTAACTATTAATTTTAACAAAACGAGTTGTTCATACAAACAGAATTATTGTTGAGTAGGCATGACTTTGCGTAGGGTATTCAATACATTGTGTTGCTTATTAAAAAGGCGTAACACTCTGAAAAGATGAGCTGACGTTGGTATTTCTTCTGGAAGAGGGCAGGGAGTATGAGATTGGGAGAGAAGAGCCGCTGGAAAGTATTGGCGGTAGTCAGAGGATTCGGTAAGGCGAGAGCCGAGAGCGTCATAGAAAATATATAAACATATAAATTTTACAATTATATATAAAATAACTATTACATTTAGTAATTTCGAAGTAAAAAATTTGTTCGTACGTTTGTGATATTTGATGGCCCTGAAAAGGGCCGATTGTTATGTTTATCGCTACAACTAATGGCTACGTATTATTTTGCCATTAGCTGCAACGCTGCGAGTAGCTCACGTAGAGCCGGATCCAAGAGTTCTTGGCGTGTACCCTGGACCTTTTCTAGATCCGATACTGGTTCTTCTAGACATTTCCTCCGAAATGCCCTTCTCGTGACGATGCGAGACGGTGGTGGAATCCTCGCGGCTCTGTCCATGTTGTTGGAATGAGATCAAAGAAAATATGAAAATATTTGGTAACATTCTGTCTTATATAGTGTGTTATAGCGTACCGAGAACCTTCTGTGTCGCCAGTCCCCATTTGCGATCGCTGCTATTGGTGCATACCCAGCGAATAGCGAACGCTCGGACGGGGCGGCGGCGCTCCAAATGTTTGAAAGCCCTTAGAACGATCAGAAAAGTTTACCCTTGTGTTTTAAAACTTCCCAATTTTACCATGTCCATATTTTCTGACATAACTATCAAATTGAACGTAACGATTTGTTAAACATTGACCGAGAGCGTAAAGTAAACAATAGCACATAATAACAAAAAAATGTTTGTTATACTCAAAAATCTCGCTTTAGCACGTGGACAAGGAAAAGCGCATTTTTGCCACGCCTTGAATCTCCCTATTTCACTGTACGTGCTTTGTAGAAGAAGAAATACCACGGTCGGAGCATCATTTGCCTCTGTTACGGCTAACGACTTAGTATGTCGAACGTGTTATGATCGTATTCAATGTGACAACCGACTGATGCCACGGCAATAATTCCACACGTATGAAAAATGTAGTTTTGTTAAATGAAATAGTTACAGTTAAATGATAAATGTCGTACTCTTCACATTATTATCTATCACTTTTCGCTCTCAACCTTATTGACAAGTTCATGAAATGTCCCATTATACATGCCTGGAGTGTCAGTGTTTATTGCTTCGAAATGTTTAATTGCGTAAAGGAGACTCATAACGCTAGACTAATAAAATACGGATGAGTAACTTGCTGTAAAATGTAAACGAAAATGACCCAATAACCTTTGGGCCATTGCTAACTTTTGTCGAGAATCAGCCAATGCCGAGGATGAAAATTTCTTTTCGTCACATTTGTTTCCCGAGATTGGCACGTAGGTCATTGATTTTACTCTTGAGCGAAACGGTTACGTGATAAGTTGTATTAAATGGCAGAGCAGCATTGACGACACCAAGATGCCGACTTAGTCTTAATAATGTTCTATCTACTTTGAACAGGCTAAATCAGGTAAGTGTGGCTTTGAAATGTCACTCGTTAATTTGCATGCGCATCTTTTGACGAATTACTCATCCTTCTTCTTGTTGTTTTATTCCTAAGTTTACATTAAAGGTGGACGTGAATAAATAACGTAAGAGAGTGAAAAGTGTCTGCTCGTAATGTGAAGATGGTAAAACGTCCAATTCAAGTGTAACTATTAATTTTAACAAAACGAGTTGTTCATACCTACAGAATTATTGTTGAGTAGGCATGACTTTGCGTAGGGTATTCAATACATTGTGTTGCTTATTAAAAAGGCGTAACACTCTGAAAAGATGAGCTGACGTTGGTATTTCTTCTGGAAGAGGGCAGGGAGTATGAGATTGGGAGAGAAGAGCCGCTGGAAAGTATTGGCGGTAGTCAGAGGATTCGGTAAGGCGAGAGCCGAGAGCGTCATAGAAAATATATAAACATATAAATTTTACAATTATATATAAAATAACTATTACATTTAGTAATTTCGAAGTAAAAAATTTGTTCGTACGTTTGTGATATTTGATGGCCCTGAAAAGGGCCGATTGTTATGTTTATCGCTACAACTAATGGCTACGTATTATTTTGCCATTAGCTGCAACGCTGCGAGTAGCTCACGTAGAGCCGGATCCAAGAGTTCTTGGCGTGTACCCTGGACCTTTTCTAGATCCGATACTGGTTCTTCTAGACATTTCCTCCGAAATGCCCTTCTCGTGACGATGCGAGACGGTGGTGGAATCCTCGCGGCTCTGTCCATGTTGTTGGAATGAGATCAAAGAAAATATGAAAATATTTGGTAACATTCTGTCTTATATAGTGTGTTATAGCGTACCGAGAACCTTCTGTGTCGCCAGTCCCCATTTGCGATCGCTGCTATTGGTGCATACCCAGCGAATAGCGAACGCTCGGACGGGGCGGCGGCGCTCCAAATGTTTGAAAGCCCTTAGAACGATCAGAAAAGTTTACCCTTGTGTTTTAAAACTTCCCAATTTTACCATGTCCATATTTTCTGACATAACTATCAAATTGAACGTAACGATTTGTTAAACATTGACCGAGAGCGTAAAGTAAACAATAGCACATAATAACAAAAAAATGTTTGTAATACTCAAAAATCTCGCTTTAGCACGTGGACATTGAATAGCGCATTTTTGCCACGCCTTGAATCTCCCTATTTCACTGTACGTGCTTTGTAGAAGAAGAAATACCACGGTCGGAGCATCATTTGCCTCTGTTACGGCTAACGACTTAGTATGTCGAACGTGTTATGATCGTATTCAATGTGACAACCGACTGATGCCACGGCAATAATTCCACAGGTATGAAAAATGTAGTTTTGTTAAATGAAATAGTTACAGTTAAATGATAAATGTCGTAATCTTCACATTATTATCTATCACTTTTCGCTCTCAACCTTATTGACAAGTTCATGAAATGTCCCATTATACATGCCTGGAGTGTCAGTGTTTATTGCTTCGAAATGTTTAATTGCGTAAAGGAGACTCATAACGCTAGACTAATAAAATACGGATGAGTAACTTGCTGTAAAATGTAAACGAAAATGACCCAATAACCTTTGGGCCATTGCTAACTTTTGTCGAGAATCAGCCAATGCCGAGGATGAAAATTTCTTTTCGTCACATTTGTTTCCCGAGATTGGCACGTAGGTCATTGATTTTACTCTTGAGCGAAACGGTTACGTGATAAGTTGTATTAAATGGCAGAGCAGCATTGACGACACCAAGATGCCGACTTAGTCTTAATAATGTTCTATCTACTTTGAACAGGCTAAATCAGGTAAGTGTGGCTTTGAAATGTCACTCGTTAATTTGCATGCGCATCTTTTGACGAATTACTCATCCTTCTTCTTGTTGTTTTATTCCTAAGTTTACATTAAAGGTGGACGTGAATAAATAACGTAAGAGAGTGAAAAGTGTCTGCTCGTAATGTGAAGATGGTAAAACGTCCAATTCAAGTGTAACTATTAATTTTAACAAAACGAGTTGTTCATACCTACAGAATTATTGTTGAGTAGGCATGACTTTGCGTAGGGTATTCAATACATTGTGTTGCTTATTAAAAAGGCGTAACACTCTGAAAAGATGAGCTGACGTTGGTATTTCTTCTGGAAGAGGGCAGGGAGTATGAGATTGGGAGAGAAGAGCCGCTGGAAAGTATTGGCGGTAGTCAGAGGATTCGGTAAGGCGAGAGCCGAGAGCGTCATAGAAAATATATAAACATATAAATTTTACAATTATATATAAAATAACTATTACATTTAGTAATTTCGAAGTAAAAAATTTGTTCGTACGTTTGTGATATTTGATGGCCCTGAAAAGGGCCGATTGTTATGTTTATCGCTACAACTAATGGCTACGTATTATTTTGCCATTAGCTGCAACGCTGCGAGTAGCTCACGTAGAGCCGGATCCAAGAGTTCTTGGCGTGTACCCTGGACCTTTTCTAGATCCGATACTGGTTCTTCTAGACATTTCTCCGAAATGCCCTTCTCGTGACGATGCGAGACGGTGGTGGAATCCTCGCGGCTCTGTCCATGTTGTTGGAATGAGATCAAAGAAAATATGAAAATATTTGGTAACATTCTGTCTTATATAGTGTGTTATAGCGTACCGAGAACCTTCTGTGTCGCCAGTCCCCATTTGCGATCGCTGCTATTGGTGCATACCCAGCGAATAGCGAACGCTCGACGGGGCGGCGGCGCTCCAAATGTTTGAAAGCCCTTAGAACGATCAGAAAAGTTTACCCTTGTGTTTTAAAACTTCCCAATTTTACCATGTCCATATTTTCTGACATAACTATCAAATTGAACGTAACGATTTGTTAAACATTGACCGAGAGCGTAAAGTAAACAATAGCACATAATAACAAAAAAATGTTTGTAATACTCAAAAATCTCGCTTTAGCACGTGGACAAGGGAAAGCGCATTTTTGCCACGCCTTGAATCTCCCTATTTCACTGTACGTGCTTTGTAGAAGAAGAAATACCACGGTCGGAGCATCATTTGCCTCTGTTACGGCTAACGACTTAGTATGTCGAACGTGTTATGATCGTATTCAATGTGACAACCGACTGATGCCACGGCAATAATTCCACACGTATGAAAAATGTAGTTTTGTTAAATGAAATAGTTACAGTTAAATGATAAATGTCGTACTCTTCACATTATTATCTATCACTTTTCGCTCTCAACCTTATTGACAAGTTCATGAAATGTCCCATTATACATGCCTGGAGTGTCAGTGTTTATTGCTTCGAAATGTTTAATTGCGTAAAGGAGACTCATAACGCTAGACTAATAAAATACGGATGAGTAACTTGCTGTAAAATGTAAACGAAAATGACCCAATAACCTTTGGGCCATTGCTAACTTTTTGTCGAGAATCAGCCAATGCCGAGGATGAAAATTTCTTTTCGTCACATTTGTTTCCCGAGATTGGCACGTAGGTCATTGATTTTACTCTTGAGCGAAACGGTTACGTGATAAGTTGTATTAAATGGCAGAGCAGCATTGACGACACCAAGATGCCGACTTAGTCTTAATAATGTTCTATCTACTTTGAACAGGCTAAATCAGGTAAGTGTGGCTTTGAAATGTCACTCGTTAATTTGCATGCGCATCTTTTGACGAATTACTCATCCTTCTTCTTGTTGTTTTATTCCTAAGTTTACATTAAAGGTGGACGTGAATAAATAACGTAAGAGAGTGAAAAGTGTCTGCTCGTAATGTGAAGATGGTAAAACGTCCAATTCAAGTGTAACTATTAATTTTAACAAAACGAGTTGTTCATACCTACAGAATTATTGTTGAGTAGGCATGACTTTGCGTAGGGTATTCAATACATTGTGTTGCTTATTAAAAAGGCGTAACACTCTGAAAAGATGAGCTGACGTTGGTATTTCTTCTGGAAGAGGGCAGGGAGTATGAGATTGGGAGAGAAGAGCCGCTGGAAAGTATTGGCGGTAGTCAGAGGATTCGGTAAGGCGAGAGCCGAGAGCGTCATAGAAAATATATAAACATATAAATTTTACAATTATATATAAAATAACTATTACATTTAGTAATTTCGAAGTAAAAATTTGTTCGTACGTTTGTGATATTTGATGGCCCTGAAAAGGGCCGATTGTTATGTTTATCGCTACAACTAATGGCTACGTATTATTTTGCCATTAGCTGCAACGCTGCGAGTAGCTCACGTAGAGCCGGATCCAAGAGTTCTTGGCGTGTACCCTGGACCTTTTCTAGATCCGATACTGGTTCTTCTAGACATTTCCTCCGAAATGCCCTTCTCGTGACGATGCGAGACGGTGGTGGAATCCTCGCGGCTCTGTCCATGTTGTTGGAATGAGATCAAAGAAAATATGAAAATATTTGGTAACATTCTGTCTTATATAGTGTGTTATAGCGTACCGAGAACCTTCTGTGTCGCCAGTCCCCATTTGCGATCGCTGCTATTGGTGCATACCCAGCGAATAGCGAACGCTCGGACGGGGCGGCGGCGCTCCAAATGTTTGAAAGCCCTTAGAACGATCAGAAAAGTTTACCCTTGTGTTTTAAAACTTCCCAATTTTACCATGTCCATATTTTCTGACATAACTATCAAATTGAACGTAACGATTTGTTAAACATTGACCGAGAGCGTAAAGTAAACAATAGCACATAATAACAAAAAAATGTTTGTAATACTCAAAAATCTCGCTTTAGCACGTGGACAAGGGAAAGCGCATTTTTGCCACGCCTTGAATCTCCCTATTTCACTGTACGTGCTTTGTAGAAGAAGAAATACCACGGTCGGAGCATCATTTGCCTCTGTTACGGCTAACGACTTAGTATGTCGAACGTGTTATGATCGTATTCAATGTGACAACCGACTGATGCCACGGCAATAATTCCACACGTATGAAAAATGTAGTTTTGTTAAATGAAATAGTTACAGTTAAATGATAAATGTCGTACTCTTCACATTATTATCTATCACTTTTCGCTCTCAACCTTATTGACAAGTTCATGAAATGTCCCATTATACATGCCTGGAGTGTCAGTGTTTATTGCTTCGAAATGTTTAATTGCGTAAAGGAGACTCATAACGCTAGACTAATAAAATACGGATGAGTAACTTGCTGTAAAATGTAAACGAAAATGACCCAATAACCTTTGGGCCATTGCTAACTTTTTGTCGAGAATCAGCCAATGCCGAGGATGAAAATTTCTTTTCGTCACATTTGTTTCCCGAGATTGGCACGTAGGTCATTGATTTTACTCTTGAGCGAAACGGTTACGTGATAAGTTGTATTAAATGGCAGAGCAGCATTGACGACACCAAGATGCCGACTTAGTCTTAATAATGTTCTATCTACTTTGAACAGGCTAAATCAGGTAAGTGTGGCTTTGAAATGTCACTCGTTAATTTGCATGCGCATCTTTTGACGAATTACTCATCCTTCTTCTTGTTGTTTTATTCCTAAGTTTACATTAAAGGTGGACGTGAATAAATAACGTAAGAGAGTGAAAAGTGTCTGCTCGTAATGTGAAGATGGTAAAACGTCCAATTCAAGTGTAACTATTAATTTTAACAAAACGAGTTGTTCATACCTACAGAATTATTGTTGAGTAGGCATGACTTTGCGTAGGGTATTCAATACATTGTGTTGCTTATTAAAAAGGCGTAACACTCTGAAAAGATGAGCTGACGTTGGTATTTCTTCTGGAAGAGGGCAGGGAGTATGAGATTGGGAGAGAAGAGCCGCTGGAAAGTATTGGCGGTAGTCAGAGGATTCGGTAAGGCGAGAGCCGAGAGCGTCATAGAAAATATATAAACATATAAATTTTACAATTATATATAAAATAACTATTACATTTAGTAATTTCGAAGTAAAAAATTTGTTCGTACGTTTGTGATATTTGATGGCCCTGAAAAGGGCCGATTGTTATGTTTATCGCTACAACTAATGGCTACGTATTATTTTGCCATTAGCTGCAACGCTGCGAGTAGCTCACGTAGAGCCGGATCCAAGAGTTCTTGGCGTGTACCCTGGACCTTTTCTAGATCCGATACTGGTTCTTCTAGACATTTCCTCCGAAATGCCCTTCTCGTGACGATGCGAGACGGTGGTGGAATCCTCGCGGCTCTGTCCATGTTGTTGGAATGAGATCAAAGAAAATATGAAAATATTTGGTAACATTCTGTCTTATATAGTGTGTTATAGCGTACCGAGAACCTTCTGTGTCGCCAGTCCCCATTTGCGATCGCTGCTATTGGTGCATACCCAGCGAATAGCGAACGCTCGACGGGGCGGCGGCGCTCCAAATGTTTGAAAGCCCTTAGAACGATCAGAAAAGTTTACCCTTGTGTTTTAAAACTTCCCAATTTTACCATGTCCATATTTTCTGACATAACTATCAAATTGAACGTAACGATTTGTTAAACATTGACCGAGAGCGTAAAGTAAACAATAGCACATAATAACAAAAAAATGTTTGTAATACTCAAAAATCTCGCTTTAGCACGTGGACAAGGGAAAGCGCATTTTTGCCACGCCTTGAATCTCCCTATTTCACTGTACGTGCTTTGTAGAAGAAGAAATACCACGGTCGGAGCATCATTTGCCTCTGTTACGGCTAACGACTTAGTATGTCGAACGTGTTATGATCGTATTCAATGTGACAACCGACTGATGCCACGGCAATAATTCCACACGTATGAAAAATGTAGTTTTGTTAAATGAAATAGTTACAGTTAAATGATAAATGTCGTACTCTTCACATTATTATCTATCACTTTTCGCTCTCAACCTTATTGACAAGTTCATGAAATGTCCCATTATACATGCCTGGAGTGTCAGTGTTTATTGCTTCGAAATGTTTAATTGCGTAAAGGAGACTCATAACGCTAGACTAATAAAATACGGATGAGTAACTTGCTGTAAAATGTAAACGAAAATGACCCAATAACCTTTGGGCCATTGCTAACTTTTTGTCGAGAATCAGCCAATGCCGAGGATGAAAATTTCTTTTCGTCACATTTGTTTCCCGAGATTGGCACGTAGGTCATTGATTTTACTCTTGAGCGAAACGGTTACGTGATAAGTTGTATTAAATGGCAGAGCAGCATTGACGACACCAAGATGCCGACTTAGTCTTAATAATGTTCTATCTACTTTGAACAGGCTAAATCAGGTAAGTGTGGCTTTGAAATGTCACTCGTTAATTTGCATGCGCATCTTTTGACGAATTACTCATCCTTCTTCTTGTTGTTTTATTCCTAAGTTTACATTAAAGGTGGACGTGAATAAATAACGTAAGAGAGTGAAAAGTGTCTGCTCGTAATGTGAAGATGGTAAAACGTCCAATTCAAGTGTAACTATTAATTTTAACAAAACGAGTTGTTCATACCTACAGAATTATTATTGAGTAGGCATGACTTTGCGTAGGGTATTCAATACATTGTGTTGCTTATTAAAAAGGCGTAACACTCTGAAAAGATGAGCTGACGTTGGTATTTCTTCTGGAAGAGGGCAGGGAGTATGAGATTGGGAGAGAAGAGCCGCTGGAAAGTATTGGCGGTAGTCAGAGGATTCGGTAAGGCGAGAGCCGAGAGCGTCATAGAAAATATATAAACATATAAATTTTACAATTATATATAAAATAACTATTACATTTAGTAATTTCGAAGTAAAAAATTTGTTCGTACGTTTGTGATATTTGATGGCCCTGAAAAGGGCCGATTGTTATGTTTATCGCTACAACTAATGGCTACGTATTATTTTGCCATTAGCTGCAACGCTGCGAGTAGCTCACGTAGAGCCGGATCCAAGAGTTCTTGGCGTGTACCCTGGACCTTTTCTAGATCCGATACTGGTTCTTCTAGACATTTCCTCCGAAATGCCCTTCTCGTGACGATGCGAGACGGTGGTGGAATCCTCGCGGCTCTGTCCATGTTGTTGGAATGAGATCAAAGAAAATATGAAAATATTTGGTAACATTCTGTCTTATATAGTGTGTTATAGCGTACCGAGAACCTTCTGTGTCGCCAGTCCCCATTTGCGATCGCTGCTATTGGTGCATACCCAGCGAATAGCGAACGCTCGGACGGGGCGGCGGCGCTCCAAATGTTTGAAAGCCCTTAGAACGATCAGAAAAGTTTACCCTTGTGTTTTAAAACTTCCCAATTTTACCATGTCCATATTTTCTGACATAACTATCAAATTGAACGTAACGATTTGTTAAACATTGACCGAGAGCGTAAAGTAAACAATAGCACATAATAACAAAAAAATGTTTGTAATACTCAAAAATCTCGCTTTAGCACGTGGACAAGGGAAAGCGCATTTTTGCCACGCCTTGAATCTCCCTATTTCACTGTACGTGCTTTGTAGAAGAAGAAATACCACGGTCGGAGCATCATTTGCCTCTGTTACGGCTAACGACTTAGTATGTCGAACGTGTTATGATCGTATTCAATGTGACAACCGACTGATGCCACGGCAATAATTCCACACGTATGAAAAATGTAGTTTTGTTAAATGAAATAGTTACAGTTAAATGATAAATGTCGTACTCTTCACATTATTATCTATCACTTTTCGCTCTCAACCTTATCGACAAGTTCATGAAATGTCCCATTATACATGCCTGGAGTGTCAGTGTTTATTGCTTCGAAATGTTTAATTGCGTAAAGGAGACTCATAACGCTAGACTAATAAAATACGGATGAGTAACTTGCTGTAAAATGTAAACGAAAATGACCCAATAACCTTTGGGCCATTGCTAACTTTTTGTCGAGAATCAGCCAATGCCGAGGATGAAAATTTCTTTTCGTGACATTTGTTTCCCGAGATTGGCACGTAGGTCATTGATTATACTCTTGAGCGAAACGGTTACGTGATAAGTTGTATTAAATGGCAGAGCAGCATTGACGACACCAAGATGCCGACTTAGTCTTAATAATGTTCTATCTACTTTGAACAGGCTAAATCAGGTAAGTGTGGCTTTGAAATGTCACTCGTTAATTTGCATGCGCATCTTTTGACGAATTACTCATCCTTCTTCTTGTTGTTTTATTCCTAAGTTTACATTAAAGGTGGACGTGAATAAATAACGTAAGAGAGTGAAAAGTGTCTGCTCGTAATGTGAAGATGGTAAAACGTCCAATTCAAGTGTAACTATTAATTTTAACAAAACGAGTTGTTCATACCTACAGAATTATTGTTGAGTAGGCATGACTTTGCGTAGGGTATTCAATACATTGTGTTGCTTATTAAAAAGGCGTAACACTCTGAAAAGATGAGCTGACGTTGGTATTTCTTCTGGAAGAGGGCAGGGAGTATGAGATTGGGAGAGAAGAGCCGCTGGAAAGTATTGGCGGTAGTCAGAGGATTCGGTAAGGCGAGAGCCGAGAGCGTCATAGAAAATATATAAACATATAAATTTTACAATTATATATAAAATAACTATTACATTTAGTAATTTCGAAGTAAAAAATTTGTTCGTACGTTTGTGATATTTGATGGCCCTGAAAAGGGCCGATTGTTATGTTTATCGCTACAACTAATGGCTACGTATTATTTTGCCATTAGCTGCAACGCTGCGAGTAGCTCACGTAGAGCCGGATCCAAGAGTTCTTGGCGTGTACCCTGGACCTTTTCTAGATCCGATACTGGTTCTTCTAGACATTTCCTCCGAAATGCCCTTCTCGTGACGATGCGAGACGGTGGTGGAATCCTCGCGGCTCTGTCCATGTTGTTGGAATGAGATCAAAGAAAATATGAAAATATTTGGTAACATTCTGTCTTATATAGTGTGTTATAGCGTACCGAGAACCTTCTGTGTCGCCAGTCCCCATTTGCGATCGCTGCTATTGGTGCATACCCAGCGAATAGCGAACGCTCGGACGGGGCGGCGGCGCTCCAAATGTTTGAAAGCCCTTAGAACGATCAGAAAAGTTTACCCTTGTGTTTTAAAACTTCCCAATTTTACCATGTCCATATTTTCTGACATAACTATCAAATTGAACGTAACGATTTGTTAAACATTGACCGAGAGCGTAAAGTAAACAATAGCACATAATAACAAAAAATGTTTGTAATACTCAAAAATCTCGCTTTAGCACGTGGACAAGGGAAAGCGCATTTTTGCCACGCCTTGAATCTCCCTATTTCACTGTACGTGCTTTGTAGAAGAAGAAATACCACGGTCGGAGCATCATTTGCCTCTGTTACGGCTAACGACTTAGTATGTCGAACGTGTTATGATCGTATTCAATGTGACAACCGACTGATGCCACGGCAATAATTCCACACGTATGAAAAATGTAGTTTTGTTAAATGAAATAGTTACAGTTAAATGATAAATGTCGTACTCTTCACATTATTATCTATCACTTTTCGCTCTCAACCTTATTGACAAGTTCATGAAATGTCCCATTATACATGCCTGGAGTGTCAGTGTTTATTGCTTCGAAATGTTTAATTGCGTAAAGGAGACTCATAACGCTAGACTAATAAAATACGGATGAGTAACTTGCTGTAAAATGTAAACGAAAATGACCCAATAACCTTTGGGCCATTGCTAACTTTTTGTCGAGAATCAGCCAATGCCGAGGATGAAAATTTCTTTTCGTCACATTTGTTTCCCGAGATTGGCACGTAGGTCATTGATTTTACTCTTGAGCGAAACGGTTACGTGATAAGTTGTATTAAATGGCAGAGCAGCATTGACGACACCAAGATGCCGACTTAGTCTTAATAATGTTCTATCTACTTTGAACAGGCTAAATCAGGTAAGTGTGGCTTTGAAATGTCACTCGTTAATTTGCATGCGCATCTTTTGACGAATTACTCATCCTTCTTCTTGTTGTTTTATTCCTAAGTTTACATTAAAGGTGGACGTGAATAAATACGTAAGAGAGTGAAAAGTGTCTGCTCGTAATGTGAAGATGGTAAAACGTCCAATTCAAGTGTAACTATTAATTTTAACAAAACGAGTTGTTCATACCTACAGAATTATTGTTGAGTAGGCATGACTTTGCGTAGGGTATTCAATACATTGTGTTGCTTATTAAAAAGGCGTAACACTCTGAAAAGATGAGCTGACGTTGGTATTTCTTCTGGAAGAGGGCAGGGAGTATGAGATTGGGAGAGAAGAGCCGCTGGAAAGTATTGGCGGTAGTCAGAGGATTCGGTAAGGCGAGAGCCGAGAGCGTCATAGAAAATATATAAACATATAAATTTTACAATTATATATAAAATAACTATTACATTTAGTAATTTCGAAGTAAAAAATTTGTTCGTACGTTTGTGATATTTGATGGCCCTGAAAAGGGCCGATTGTTATGTTTATCGCTACAACTAATGGCTACGTATTATTTTGCCATTAGCTGCAACGCTGCGAGTAGCTCACGTAGAGCCGGATCCAAGAGTTCTTGGCGTGTACCCTGGACCTTTTCTAGATCCGATACTGGTTCTTCTAGACATTTCCTCCGAAATGCCCTTCTCGTGACGATGCGAGACGGTGGTGGAATCCTCGCGGCTCTGTCCATGTTGTTGGAATGAGATCAAAGAAAATATGAAAATATTTGGTAACATTCTGTCTTATATAGTGTGTTATAGCGTACCGAGAACCTTCTGTGTCGCCAGTCCCCATTTGCGATCGCTGCTATTGGTGCATACCCAGCGAATAGCGAACGCTCGGACGGGGCGGCGGCGCTCCAAATGTTTGAAAGCCCTTAGAACGATCAGAAAAGTTTACCCTTGTGTTTTAAAACTTCCCAATTTTAACATGTCCATATTTTCTGACATAACTATCAAATTGAACGTAACGATTTGTTAAACATTGACCGAGAGCGTAAAGTAAACAATAGCACATAATAACAAAAAAATGTTTGTAATACTCAAAAATCTCGCTTTAGCACGTGGACAAGGGAAAGCGCATTTTTGCCACGCCTTGAATCTCCCTATTTCACTGTACGTGCTTTGTAGAAGAAGAAATACCACTGTCGGAGCATCATTTGCCTCTGTTACGGCTAACGACTTAGTATGTCGAACGTGTTATGATCGTATTCAATGTGACAACCGACTGATGCCACGGCAATAATTCCACACGTATGAAAAATGTAGTTTTGTTAAATGAAATAGTTACAGTTAAATGATAAATGTCGTACTCTTCACATTATTATCTATCACTTTTCGCTCTCAACCTTATTGACAAGTTCATGAAATGTCCCATTATACATGCCTGGAGTGTCAGTGTTTATTGCTTCGAAATGTTTAATTGCGTAAAGGAGACTCATAACGCTAGACTAATAAAATACGGATGAGTAACTTGCTGTAAAATGTAAACGAAAATGACCCAATAACCTTTGGGCCATTGCTAACTTTTGTCGAGAATCAGCCAATGCCGAGGATGAAAATTTCTTTTCGTCACATTTGTTTCCCGAGATTGGCACGTAGGTCATTGATTTTACTCTTGAGCGAAACGGTTACGTGATAAGTTGTATTAAATGGCAGAGCAGCATTGACGACACCAAGATGCCGACTTAGTCTTAATAATGTTCTATCTACTTTGAACAGGCTAAATCAGGTAAGTGTGGCTTTGAAATGTCACTCGTTAATTTGCATGCGCATCATTTGACGAATTACTCATCCTTCTTCTTGTTGTTTTATTCCTAAGTTTACATTAAAGGTGGACGTGAATAAATAACGTAAGAGAGTGAAAAGTGTCTGCTCGTAATGTGAAGATGGTAAAACGTCCAATTCAAGTGTAACTATTAATTTTAACAAAACGAGTTGTTCATACCTACAGAATTATTGTTGAGTAGGCATGACTTTGCGTAGGGTATTCAATACATTGTGTTGCTTATTAAAAAGGCGTAACACTCTGAAAAGATGAGCTGACGTTGGTATTTCTTCTGGAAGAGGGCAGGGAGTATGAGATTGGGAGAGAAGAGCCGCTGGAAAGTATTGGCGGTAGTCAGAGGATTCGGTAAGGCGAGAGCCGAGAGCGTCATAGAAAATATATAAACATATAAATTTTACAATTATATATAAAATAACTATTACAGTAGGTAATTTCGAAGTAAAAAATTTGTTCGTACGTTTGTGATATTTGATGGCCCTGAAAAGGGCCGATTGTTATGTTTATCGCTACAACTAATGGCTACGTATTATTTTGCCATTAGCTGCAACGCTGCGAGTAGCTCACGTAGAGCCGGATCCAAGAGTTCTTGGCGTGTACCCTGGACCTTTTCTAGATCCGATACTGGTTCTTCTAGACATTTCCTCCGAAATGCCCTTCTCGTGACGATGCGAGACGGTGGTGGAATCCTCGCGGCTCTGTCCATGTTGTTGGAATGAGATCAAAGAAAATATGAAAATATTTGGTAACATTCTGTCTTATATAGTGTGTTATAGCGTACCGAGAACCTTCTGTGTCGCCAGTCCCCATTTGCGATCGCTGCTATTGGTGCATACCCAGCGAATAGCGAACGCTCGGACGGGGCGGCGGCGGTCCAAATGTTTGAAAGCCCTTAGAACGATCAGAAAAGTTTACCCTTGTGTTTTAAAACTTCCCAATTTTACCATGTCCATATTTTCTGACATAACTATCAAATTGAACGTAACGATTTGTTAAACATTGACCGAGAGCGTAAAGTAAACAATAGCACATAATAACAAAAAAATGTTTGTAATACTCAAAAATCTCGCTTTAGCACGTGGACAAGGGAAAGCGCATTTTTGCCACGCCTTGAATCTCCCTATTTCACTGTACGTGCTTTGTAGAAGAAGAAATACCACGGTCGGAGCATCATTTGCCTCTGTTACGGCTAACGACTTAGTATGTCGAACGTGTTATGATCGTATTCAATGTGACAACCGACTGATGCCACGGCAATAATTCCACACGTATGAAAAATGTAGTTTTGTTAAATGAAATAGTTACAGTTAAATGATAAATGTCGTACTCTTCACATTATTATCTATCACTTTTCGCTCTCAACCTTATTGACAAGTTCATGAAATGTCCCATTATACATGCCTGGAGTGTCAGTGTTTATTGCTTCGAAATGTTTAATTGCGTAAAGGAGACTCATAACGCTAGACTAATAAAATACGGATGAGTAACTTGCTGTAAAATGTAAACGAAAATGACCCAATAACCTTTGGGCCATTGCTAACTTTTGTCGAGAATCAGCCAATGCCGAGGATGAAAATTTCTTTTCGTCACATTTGTTTCCCGAGATTGGCACGTAGGTCATTGATTTTACTCTTGAGCGAAACGGTTACGTGATAAGTTGTATTAAATGGCAGAGCAGCATTGACGACACCAAGATGCCGACTTAGTCTTAATAATGTTCTATCTACTTTGAACAGGCTAAATCAGGTAAGTGTGGCTTTGAAATGTCACTCGTTAATTTGCATGCGCATCTTTTGACGAATTACTCATCCTTCTTCTTGTTGTTTTATTCCTAAGTTTACATTAAAGGTGGACGTGAATAAATAACGTAAGAGAGTGAAAAGTGTCTGCTCGTAATGTGAAGATGGTAAAACGTCCAATTCAAGTGTAACTATTAATTTTAACAAAACGAGTTGTTCATACCTACAGAATTATTGTTGAGTAGGCATGACTTTGCGTAGGGTATTCAATACATTGTGTTGCTTATTAAAAAGGCGTAACACTCTGAAAAGATGAGCTGACGTTGGTATTTCTTCTGGAAGAGGGCAGGGAGTGTGAGATTGGGAGAGAAGAGCCGCTGGAAAGTATTGGCGGTAGTCAGAGGATTCGGTAAGGCGAGAGCCGAGAGCGTCATAGAAAATATATAAACATATAAATTTTACAATTATATATAAAATAACTATTACATTTAGTAATTTTGAAGTAAAAAATTTGTTCGTACGTTTGTGATATTTGATGGCCCTGAAAAGGGCCGATTGTTATGTTTATCGCTACAACTAATGGCTACGTATTATTTTGCCATTAGCTGCAACGCTGCGAGTAGCTCACGTAGAGCCGGATCCAAGAGTTCTTGGCGTGTACCCTGGACCTTTTCTAGATCCGATACTGGTTCTTCTAGACATTTCCTCCGAAATGCCCTTCTCGTGACGATGCGAGACGGTGGTGGAATCCTCGCGGCTCTGTCCATGTTGTTGGAATGAGATCAAAGAAAATATGAAAATATTTGGTAACATTCTGTCTTATATAGTGTGTTATAGCGTACCGAGAACCTTCTGTGTCGCCAGTCCCCATTTGCGATCGCTGCTATTGGTGCATACCCAGCGAATAGCGAACGCTCGGACGGGGCGGCGGCGTCCAAATGTTTGAAAGCCCTTAGAACGATCAGAAAAGTTTACCCTTGTGTTTTAAAACTTCCCAATTTTACCATGTCCATATTTTCTGACATAACTATCAAATTGAACGTAACGATTTGTTAAACATTGACCGAGAGCGTAAAGTAAACAATAGCACATAATAACAAAAAAATGTTTGTAATACTCAAAAATCTCGCTTTAGCACGTGGACAAGGGAAAGCGCATTTTTGCCACGCCTTGAATCTCCCTATTTCACTGTACGTGCTTTGTAGAAGAAGAAATACCACGGTCGGAGCATCATTTGCCTCTGTTACGGCTAACGACTTAGTATGTCGAACGTGTTATGATCGTATTCAATGTGACAACCGACTGATGCCACGGCAATAATTCCACACGTATGAAAAATGTAGTTTTGTTAAATGAAATAGTTACAGTTAAATGATAAATGTCGTACTCTTCACATTATTATCTATCACTTTTCGCTCTCAACCTTATTGACAAGTTCATGAAATGTCCCATTATACATGCCTGGAGTGTCAGTGTTTATTGCTTCGAAATGTTTAATTGCGTAAATGAGACTCATAACGCTAGACTAATAAAATACGGATGAGTAACTTGCTGTAAAATGTAAACGAAAATGACCCAATAACCTTTGGGCCATTGCTAACTTTTGTCGAGAATCAGCCAATGCCGAGGATGAAAATTTCTTTTCGTCACATTTGTTTCCCGAGATTGGCACGTAGGTCATTGATTTTACTCTTGAGCGAAACGGTTACGTGATAAGTTGTATTAAATGGCAGAGCAGCATTGACGACACCAAGATGCCGACTTAGTCTTAATAATGTTCTATCTACTTTGAACAGGCTAAATCAGGTAAGTGTGGCTTTGAAATGTCACTCGTTAATTTGCATGCGCATCTTTTGACGAATTACTCATCCTTCTTCTTGTTGTTTTATTCCTAAGTTTACATTAAAGGTGGACGTGAATAAATAACGTAAGAGAGTGAAAAGTGTCTGCTCGTAATGTGAAGATGGTAAAACGTCCAATTCAAGTGTAACTATTAATTTTAACAAAACGAGTTGTTCATACCTACAGAATTATTGTTGAGTAGGCATGACTTTGCGTAGGGTATTCAATACATTGTGTTGCTTATTAAAAAGGCGTAACACTCTGAAAAGATGAGCTGACGTTGGTATTTCTTCTGGAAGAGGGCAGGGAGTATGAGATTGGGAGAGAAGAGCCGCTGGAAAGTATTGGCGGTAGTCAGAGGATTCGGTAAGGCGAGAGCCGAGAGCGTCATAGAAAATATATAAACATTTAAATTTTACAATTATATATAAAATAACTATTACATTTAGTAATTTCGAAGTAAAAAATTTGTTCGTACGTTTGTGATATTTGATGGCCCTGAAAAGGGCCGATTGTTATGTTTATCGCTACAACTAATGGCTACGTATTATTTTGCCATTAGCTGCAACGCTGCGAGTAGCTCACGTAGAGCCGGATCCAAGAGTTCTTGGCGTGTACCCTGGATCTTTTCTAGATCCGATACTGGTTCTTCTAGACATTTCCTCCGAAATGCCCTTCTCGTGACGATGCGAGACGGTGGTGGAATCCTCGCGGCTCTGTCCATGTTGTTGGAATGAGATCAAAGAAAATATGAAAATATTTGGTAACATTCTGTCTTATATAGTGTGTTATAGCGTACCGAGAACCTTCTGTGTCGCCAGTCCCCATTTGCGATCGCTGCTATTGGTGCATACCCAGCGAATAGCGAACGCTCGGACGGGGCGGCGGCGCTCCAAATGTTTGAAAGCCCTTAGAACGATCAGAAAAGTTTACCCTTGTGTTTTAAAACTTCCCAATTTTACCATGTCCATATTTTCTGACATAACTATCAAATTGAACGTAACGATTTGTTAAACATTGACCGAGAGCGTAAAGTAAACAATAGCACATAATAAAAAAAAATGTTTGTAATACTCAAAAATCTCGCTTTAGCACGTGGACAAGGGAAAGCGCATTTTTGCCACGCCTTGAATCTCCCTATTTCACTGTACGTGCTTTGTAGAAGAAGAAATACCACGGTCGGAGCATCATTTGCCTCTGTTACGGCTAACGACTTAGTATGTCGAACGTGTTATGATCGTATTCAATGTGACAACCGACTGATGCCACGGCAATAATTCCACACGTATGAAAAATGTAGTTTTGTTAAATGAAATAGTTACAGTTAAATGATAAATGTCGTACTCTTCACATTATTATCTATCACTTTTCGCTCTCAACCTTATTGACAAGTTCATGAAATGTCCCATTATACATGCCTGGAGTGTCAGTGTTTATTGCTTCGAAATGTTTAATTGCGTAACGGAGACTCATAACGCTAGACTAATAAAATACGGATGAGTAACTTGCTGTAAAATGTAAACGAAAATGACCCAATAACCTTTGGGCCATTGCTAACTTTTGTCGAGAATCAGCCAATGCCGAGGATGAAAATTTCTTTTCGTCACATTTGTTTCCCGAGATTGGCACGTAGGTCATTGATTTTACTCTTGAGCGAAACGGTTACGTGATAAGTTGTATTAAATGGCAGAGCAGCATTGACGACACCAAGATGCCGACTTAGTCTTAATAATTTTCTATCTACTTTGAACAGGCTAAATCAGGTAAGTGTGGCTTTGAATGTCACTCGTTAATTTGCATGCGCATCTTTTGACGAATTACTCATCCTTCTTCTTGTTGTTTTATTCCTAAGTTTACATTAAAGGTGGACGTGAATAAATAACGTAAGAGAGTGAAAAGTGTCTGCTCGTAATGTGAAGATGGTAAAACGTCCAATCCAAGTGTAACTATTAATTTTAACAAAACGAGTTGTTCATACCTACAGAATTATTGTTGAGTAGGCATGACTTTGCGTAGGGTATTCAATACATTGTGTTGCTTATTAAAAAGGCGTAACACTCTGAAAAGATGAGCTGACGTTGGTATTTCTTCTGGAAGAGGGCAGGGAGTATGAGATTGGGAGAGAAGAGCCGCTGGAAAGTATTGGCGGTAGTCAGAGGATTCGTTAAGGCGAGAGCCGAGAGCGTCATAGAAAATATATAAGCATAGAAATTTGCAACGGGAATAGCCCTATAGACTACTGAGGGAGGGAAACTTACCTTGTAGATGAAGGTCAATCACCTCCGGTCGCGTCGAAATTTAAATATTAACGGTCAACTATCGCAACTAAAACACGAAAATTAAGAAAAGGGGAAGGTAAGAGGCGCGCTTACGGCCTAATATGCGCCAGGATGTAATGACCTTGAAAGGTCAAGGACAGGTGAGTTGGCAGGCGATTAAATAATTAAACGCGCGAAATAACGTAAAAAAAAAAACAAAGTTTATTAACGCTGTCAACAATAAAATTATAAATTTTAAGGCGCAAAAAGCAAAAAAAAGAAAAACAATAATCGTGACGGCGAATCGGCGACAAATCACGCAACTAAATATCTAAGTTAACGGCCGTCGTAAGGCTCCAGCTAATTAGCCAGGAGGTCCGAACGAGGCCCGGCGCACGCAAACAAAGTAAATAACAAAAAAAAAAAAAGAAAAGAAAATGCACGGAGGGAGAGAGAGAGACAATGAGAGAACACTCACCGAATATCCGGACCTGGTGCTCACCTCGAGACACAAACCACACACTCAACACCTCACAAAACCGAAAGCAAAAAAAAACAAAAGAAAACTCAAAACTGTTCAGCTCAGAGGCTAAAGGCCAACTGAACTTCGGCGAGTGTCACTCATATCTCTCCATCTCTCTCTCTCTCACCTGCCATACACGGCAAGCCGACTTTCCGAGGTTCATGACCTCGGAAAGTAAACAAACTTGACCGTTCGCCTACTTTTAAACAGACGAGCTCCGGCCAACGGCCAGGAGCTCCGTCACAGCCCCCTCCAGAGCTGACGCTCCCTCGAGGACGCGGCAGCTCAACCGCCTGCGGCCGCCATGCTAAATATAATAAAATATAAAAAAAACCCCAAGAATAAACAAAAGTAAAAAAAAACACAAGCCCAACACCATAAACCCAAATATAAAATAAGTAAAAATAAAAACAAAATAATAAAAATAATAATAAAATAAAAGAAAATGCTGCCGCTCGGTAGAACCAACCCTACCTCCAGCCTAGAGCCGCAGGCGCGCCAGTGGCTCCATTGCCTGGGCGCGAGCCTGCAACTCCGAGCGTTGGAGGCCGGTCAAGCCCCTCCAAACGGCGCAAATAGCGGCCACCGCACCTGTCCCCTGAGGGTGCGGCGCCATTCCAGAAACGCAATGGATGAAGTACCCCCGCTGTTCCTCGTCCAAAGCCCAATACCGCTCCAGGACCTCCCCAACCGCGCCTCCAGGGACAAAAGGGCCCCCGGGCATGGCCGACGGAGAGGCTCCCAGAGCCGAAGACGGGCGACGAGTCGCAGCAGCGGGCGCGGCGAGCGAGTTGAACGAGGAGGGTTTTCCTCTACTAGCGCTCGCCGCCTCATCCTCGCGCCTCCGGATGGCGCGCATCCTCCTGCTGCCAGCTCGCTTGGCAGGGGTCAGCGCCCGTCCTCGAGCACGCGGAAGCGGATTCCGTCCACCATACGATAGAGGGCTCGCCCTCTACCTCTTTGGCCACTGACGTTATTGGCGGCGGCGTTCTTGCGCCAGCCGCCATGACAGGGCCCACTGATGGTTGTGCCGGGCCCATCAAGCTCCCGTAGCGCCTAGCGTCCTCCTCCTGGCGTTTTCGGAGCAACGCTCGTTTCCGTTGCTCAACACGCCTGGAGGCCTTGCGCGGGGAAGGTGGGTCGCGCGATGGTCGGCTGGCCTCCCCCGCACCGTCACCGGATGGAGTCGGAAGGTAGTATGACTCCATATCACGGTGGAAATCGGGGAGCCTGCCGACCCTTTTGCTGCTCCTCTTCTTCCTGTCCGCAGCCAACTCCTGCTCCCTCCTGCGCTCGTCGCGCGAGTAACCCTCCGGGGGATACGCCCCCCTCTTCTTGGGAGGGTTACACGGTGGTGGGGCCCGGGACCTCACCGCAACGGACTCGGGCCGCCCAGAGGAGAGCGAGATGGCATAGGCGTCGGTATATCTGGCGCCTTCAGCGCCATACCGGTCCCACACCATCTGCGCCCCCCTCGCCAAACCGTACATCCGGAGCACCCGGATGACGTTGGCCCGAATGACCGCCGGATTTTGGCCAGTCCACCCCACCTGAGCCATAGGCTCGTCCCAGGAGGTCTCCTCGACCCTCCCAGGCGACGAGGCAGGAGGTTGGGCCCGCTCTGGTTCGTTGGATGGGCCAGCTGTCTCCGCCATGACCTCCTCCAGTTCTCGCTGGGCCTGTTGGCTGTCCACCTCCAGCGGAGCCACCTCGGTGATGTTAAGCGAGCGGCTTCTCTCCTCGATTTCCTGAATCGCAGGATCGGGAGAGATGTCGGCTTCAGGGGGCTGATGCCGACTAGCCGTCGCTCCGAGAAGCTCCGCGGAGGCCACAGGCTCCAGCGAAAGGCCGATGGGCGGCTCCATAGCCAGCCCATCGGCCTCAGATGGCTCCGGAGTGACGGGCGACTCCTCCATGAGCAGTTTGCCCGTCATCTCTACCTCCTCGTCGAAACTCGCCATGGCCAATCTGAGGAGGGAAGAGCAACAAAAAAAAAACAAAAAAAAAACAATAAATAAAAAAAAACAAAAAAAAACAAATCAAAATGGACAACACAACTTAACCCTCCGTGCACCTCTCTAGAGGGCCCCCCATTTTAATGGGTTCGTGGCGGCAGGTAGCGCTTAAGCTCGGAGACATGAGCCATGGCCACCTGCCTGCCATCTTCTACCTCGAGGACGTATACTTCCGGAGAGAGAGTTTGCAAAATCTTGAACGGCCCCGCATACTTGGGATCTAGCTTGGCATTTCGGCCCGCGGCCGCACTCGATAGTGAGTGCACCCTCCGCAAGACCAAATCCCCAACGGCGAAACGCACGTCTCGACGGCCTCGGTCATAATACCGTTTCTGGCGGTCTTGCGCTGCCTCAAGATGGCGAATCACCAAATCCTGCAGCGCTCCTAACCTGCGCAGACGGTCTTTCCATACCTCAGGATTTATTTTTATGACCAGGCCTCGTTTCTCGGTCTCGCGGCGTAAGCTCTTGGGTTGTTGGGGGTTTCTCCCAAAATTCAAGAACGCCGGCGAGACCTTCGTGCTCGATTGATCGCCGTGTTTACCGCATGGCGAAACTCGTGCAAATGCCGGTCCCATTCGCGGTGGTCACCGTCCACGAAAATGGATATCATTGTTTTGAGCGTCTTGATGGAGCGCTCCACGAAATCGGCTTGTTGGTGGTATGGAGGAGTGAGCACGTGCTGTATGTTATACTCTTTGAGGGTATCCTCAAACACCTTACCCGTGTAACTCTTCCCATTATCAGTTACCAGGTAGGTAGGGATTTCCCATCTAAACAACACGAGCTCCTCTAAAGCTCTGGCGAGTGCCTTTCCATCGGCCGTCGCCAGTGGCTTAAACTCCACCCACTTGGTGAAACAGTCCTGAAAAACCACCAAGTATTTAAACCGATTCTTACTTCGTGGTAGCTCCACCACATCGGTCGCAACTATTATCCAAGGTCTCTCCACTAAACGCCTACCCATGAGGCCCAAGGGAGCTTTTTGCTCAACCTTGAACCTCTGGCATTCCTGACAACGCTGAATAAAATCCCTTACGTCATACCACACGCCTGGCCAAGAGTATTCGCGGATCACCCTGTCATAGGTCTTTTCCATGCCAAGGTGTCCCGACGAAGGTGCGCAGTGTGCATCTCTTAACACGCGCTCGCGGAACTCGCTTGGCACAACCAATCGCCATCGCTCTTCGTGATCCTGAATGGGGTCGAGAAGGTCATTTCGTGTGTAACGATACAACACTCCCTCCTCGACTTTCCAATCCGGATATTTCTCCGGGCGCGCTGTGACATCAGTCACTCGCCTCAGGTACCAAGGGTCTTTTACCCCCTCGAAGGCTGCGAATTCCGCTTCGTTCTCGAACTCACGAGACAGTGCATCTGGCACGTGGTGCATCGCTCCTTTTCGATACACTATCTCAAAGTTCCATTGCTGAAGCTCGAGAATCCATCTCGCGAGTCGACCAGCAGGGTCTTTTTTGTTCCTTAGCCAGGTCAGAGCTGTGTGGTCGGTTACGGCTGTGAATTTCGTGCCCTCTATGTAAGGTCGAAACTTCTTGATGGCGAACAAGAGCGCTAAACACTCGATTTCCGATACCGAGTAGTTGCGCTCATGCTCGTTGAGCATTCTGCTTGCGTAGCAGATCGGATGCTCATAGCCATCATTGTCTCTCTGTACTAGGCAAGCTCCCAGCGCAAAGGACGAGCCGTCACAGTGGACGAAGAACTCTTTGTCAAAATCTGGCCTTGCAAGCACAGGGGCCTGAGTTAAAGCTTTTTTCAACTCCTCGAAGGCCTCCTGTTGCTCTGTGCCCCAATTCCAACTTACATCCTTCTTAATTAATTTTGTGAGAGGTACTTTAATATCACTCTCGTGCTCGATGAATCTGGCATACCAACCAACCATGCCCAAGAAACGTCTGAGCTGTTTAACATTTCCTGGCACTGGATATTCGAGAACTGGTTTCACTCGATCAGGATCGGGTCTTAAACCCTCTGCATCGAGGAGATAGCCGAGAAATGTTACCGAAGAGCAACCGAATTCGCTCTTCTCGACATTTATCTCAAGGCCATTCTCTACCAGCCTCTTTAACGCCAGTTCTAGCCAAGTCAAGTGATCAGAGAACGTGCCGCTGACTATAATTAAGTCATCTAGGTACTTAAAGACGTACGGCTCGAACTCTGGTCCAAAAAGGGCGTCCATAAGCCGATTGAACGTAGCGCCTGCGTTCATCAAGCCGAAGGGCATTCTCTCGAACTCCCACAGTCCATAACCAGGTACTGGGAAAGCCGTATACCTCTTACTCGACTCTGCCATCCCTATTTGTAGGTAGGCACTACGCAAGTCGATTTTCGAGATGTACACGGCTCCTCGCAATTTATCGAGAATGCTATCCACACTCGGCGATGGGTACGCGTCGACCTTCGTGACCTTATTCAGTTCACGAAAGTCGATACAAAACCTGCTTGATCCGTCCTGTTTGCGGACCACAACAGGCGCGCTACTCCAACCACTCCTGGAGGGTCTTATTAACCCCTTGTCCCACCATTCCTTAACCTCGTCTCTCATGAAGCTAAGTATGGGTTGAGAATACCGGCGAGGTGCTGCCTTCTTAGGCCGCTCATCCACTACCTCGATCACGTGCTCTATTAAGCTCGTGAAAGCCGGTGACTCTTTTGGGATTACCCTCCGAACCAATTGGGCAATCTTGTCTTTTTCGCCACTTCTCAGCAACGATAGACCAGCAATCTCTGCTGTCAACGTTGGTCGCTTATGGCGAGTTTCGCAGGGGAAGCACACGCTATCGTGCTTCCGCTCTGCAAATACATGCCAATTTGCACGCTCGCCTACACGCCACACGTGATTGCCGCAGTCTATGACAAGATTAAAGCTGTCATAGAAATCTGCACCCAGGTAGATCTCATAAGCGAGATCTTCCAGTACTGCGCATGCCTCAATGACTCTCACCACTGAATCGATTTCAAAAATCAGTTTCAAGTTGCCAGCCGTCCTCATCACCCCGTTTGATGCATTCGTGAGTGGCACAGTGCATGGCGAGAGTCTTTGGGCATATTTCTCAGCGATTCTCTTACCCACAACAGTCACTTGGGCACCCTGGTCGAGTAGAGCGGAGTATGGCTGACCCCAATACTCACTACCAGCAGGCGCCTGTTTTCCATCATAGAGACGTTCACAACCTCGGGCTCCTCGATAGCCTCAAGAATTATGCCGTCTCCATGACCATGTACTGTGACGTCTTGCTGTGGTACCAATGTCGTCTCATGACCGCGTTCTATTACGTCACGACGCGTCACTGACTTCTCTAGATGACTAGGTTTTGTGACGCCATTCTCGGTTAATGACTCCGACGCATGCGCAGTTGTCAGCGGCATAACTTTGCCAGCTGGAAACAACAGGATGTTAGATTCCTGCGCATGCTCCCATGCTAATGGCACTTTGTTACCAGTATAGCATGGCGAAGTCCTAGTTGTCCGCGACGCAATTTCTTCTCGGTTACGCCCTTCTTCAGCTCTTTCGGAAGTTTTAGCCGTGTTTTCCACGGCCTCTGCCCCCTCCAAGGCTGACGGCGCACCAGCGATCATCAAGCCTTCACCCAACTCATTTAAAGAGTCGGTGGGTCCTAACGCTTCAAAACCTTTTACAGTTCCGCGCCAGAAATTCTCCACACTTGGGTGGGAAGTCATTACCTTAACATGTAATGACTCTCTTACCCCGATGACAGCACCTACTTCCTCCGCCCTATGGCATTCACTGCTGCGGAGGTCGCAGGGCGGCTCGTCGCCTCCGCACGCTCTTTTACCCACTGGTCCACTAAATCGGCACAGTTTGGGCAGGTCAAGAACGAGCAGTTCGGAGTGCCACACTTCGGACAACTCCTGACCCGAGCGTCAGATCTCATTACGCAATTATTTGCGTAATGGCCAGCCTGTCCACACTTGAAACAAGTGACTGCCCGCTGACGTGTTGGGCACGTGGACGCTCTATGGCCAGGTGCTCCACAAACGAAGCAGTTGCCCGAGAATGGCCCTGCCGATTGACCCAACCCCGCACCGTGTTGGACCCGTGGCAAAAGCGACGGAGCAGCATTTGGAGGGTTGACTAAAGTCACCCTCGGGCCACTATTGGGCTGTTTGGCCCTATGTTGGCCCTGCTGGACGGCATTTACCGCCGGGGGCGTTTTGCCGCCGCCCATAGCGATAACCGCCATTTCGCCGCTGCTGTCTGACGAGGATTTCGACTTCCGTCGTCTTCTGGGCTCTCTCTTTCCTTCGGAGAGCCCTTTATCCTTCGAGGGCTTTTTTCTCTCCTCATGTACAGCCACTGCTGCAACCCGCTTAGGTTGGGCCTTGGGAGCTATATAAGCTGCGCCAGGCACCAACATCTTATCCTTTGACGGGGGAGGCACGTATCCCAACTCCCTCTCTCGTCTTCGCTCAAATTTCTCCCCATAGTACTTGAGGTCAGCAAAATCGCGTATGGATTTGCCATCAATGAACCTCCAATACTTGGGGTGCAGGTTAGCGATTATTCTTTTCACCTGCGTTCTCTCCGACGGCGGCCTTCGATAACGCCTGAAAATACACCTACAGGCCGTTATATAATCGCCGAGGCGCTCACCCTCACCCTGGGTTCGACGCATCAGCTCTCGATCCAGATCGGTGTCAGAGAAACGCCGGCAAAAGTGGGAGCGGAAATCGGCGATGAAATCGCTCATAAAGCGCCAGCCCAGTTCGTTGTTCTCGAACCAGGCGGCGGCTGTCCCACTAAATGCCGTGGGTAAAGCGGCAAGCATCTCCGAGTCAGGAATGTCGTAAAATTCTTGACACTTCCTGACTCGCTCCAGAAAACTTTCTGGGCTGAAGCCACCCTCCCCTGTAAACTGCAGGCGGAAGGCTCGGAGAGCGCTGACGCCATCGTACTCAACGCCGTACGTATTTTGGCGTCTGCGTCTCCTCCGATGCCTCGAACGCCCGCCCCTATTTCCGGAGGTTGCCTCGCTATCGCGCTGCGATGGCGGTCTTCTCCTGGAAGACTCACCACTTGAGCTGGTCTGCGAGCTCCTCGAACCTGACTCCTCAGAGTCCGATGAGGGCGCGCTACGGGCCGCCAGCGTTGGTTTGCGCCTGGCGGACTCGTGAACATTCTCCCTGCCCTTTAAAGGCACTCTCGCAGCGGTCACACTCGCATAAGTGTTGGGCCCGGGTCCCATGACGCGTGATTTGGGCCTACAACCTCCCGCCGAAACTTCATGGTTCGACAAACCTACCGTAGGGATTCCCTTCCCACAATAGGCGCGCTGCAACTCGCGAGTATTGCCCCGCGCATGCGCATATGTGCTCGGAGGTGGCTCCAACACTCCTCGAGGGCTAGAAGCGCAGACTGGGGACACGGCCATACATCCCTGCGCCCTCTTGCCCCTTTGGGAGGTGGCGGCACTCTCCCCGAAGAGTACCATCGCCTCAAGGTCTTCCCTAGACCGAAGCGATGGTCGCACATTCGCCTGCGCATGCGCTGGAGGTGGCACCAAGGTGGGGGCCGCTCTTTTAGCGACCCATTGGTCGTGGACCTCTGCCACAACCGTTTGGTGCTGAGGCATCGTCTCGCTACCGGACGACGCCCCTCCACGGGTCTGTTGGCCCCCCCCATCAGGTCTCATGTCCACGCGGTTACGAACTTCACGCGCCTCAGAGACGCGCGACCTCGCCGTAGCCAGAGATAAATCCAGCGCGCCACAACTATCGCGCTGGATCCCTTGAACCTCCGCGTCGACCGCACAATCGGCGTCAACGCGGAAGTTCACCTCCCTCGACTCCTCGCGCAAGATGCTTTGCGCCTCCCGAGACTGAGGGAAGGGCACCTCGTCAGCGGCGAAGTCGCTAGGAGCAATGGGAGGGTTGAGCTCTGGTCTATTACGGTAGACCATCACTCTCAAGAGCCGATCCCTCAACTCTTCAGGAGTACCCTCGGCCCTCACTCCCAATTGCTCCGCTAGGTCGCGCATCTCATCAAAATTTGCTCCCGAGAGCTCTCGCACCAAAGCCTGAACGCCCGCGTCCTTTTTTATGCGGCGCATCCTAAGCTCCCTATCACACGACAATAACATGGCGAAACTATATAAAAATATCGCTATCGCGCAATGCTACCCTGGGAACAAAACGCGCCTACAATGGTTTAAAAAAAATAAAAAAAAAATAAAAAAAAATAAAAGATAAGAATAAAAATAAAATAAAACTATATATAAATAATAACAAAAAAAAACAATAATAGGGCCCCATAAATCAAAACAGTGACCGCCGCTCGCTTTAACGCTAAGGGAGTCGTGGGAAGACCAATGACCGTTATGACGGTCACTGACCACGTCACGAAGTGATCCTTAGATCCCAACGGCCCTCTATCGGCCAGTTATGGAATCCAGGATCTGTGGTATATTCCCTATACCAGCGCTCCTAACGGCGAAGTGGGCAACCCCCTTTGGGTACCACACTACGCCTCTAACCCTAAAACAGTGTGTGCCACTTCCAGTCGGCTCAGGCAAGAGCCCACCCTTACACCTAATACCCCTAGGTGGAGGCCAACCCTTAAGCTGGCCTCGGTGGATGCTCACCTGCACCTGGTTAGCCCTCGGTGGAGACCAACCTTAAAGGTGGTCTCAGTGGAAGCCCACCTTAACACCTACACACAAGTAGGTGGAGGCCAACCTTTACCTGGCCTCAGTGGACCACCACCTTTACACCTGCTCAGGTGTGGGCTTACCTTTACACCGTATCGGTGTAGGCGCGCCTTTACACTGCGGCCAGCTGGTAGAACTGTAGTTGGGCTAGTTAGCCACAACGCCACCAGCGGCCGTTACTGAGCCAGAGTTAGAGCGAGACAGATGCAGGCGCAAGAGAGAGACAGAGCGCAAACTAAAATTCGCGCTCCGCTCTGCCGCCTAAACCGTCGCCGCTCGCCGAATCTCGCGCGCAAACCCAACAAACAAAACAAAAAAAAAAAAAAAAAAACTCACGCGCAACTACGTCAACGCCGCACTCACCTATTCCCAGCGCACACTATGTTCCCCACAAGGGATGCCATGCAACGCGAATAGCCCTATAGACTACTGAGGGAGGGAAACTTACCTTGTAGATGAAGGTCAATCACCTCCGGTCGCGTCGAAATTTAAATTTTAACGGTCAACTATCGCAACTAAAACACGAAAATTAAGAAAAGGGGAAGGTAAGAGGCGCGCTTACGGCCTAATATGCGCCAGGATGTAATGACCTTGAAAGGTCAAGGACAGGTGAGTTGGCAGGCGATTAAATAATTAAACGCGCGAAATAACGTAAAAAAAAAACAAAGTTTATTAACGCTATCAACAATAAAATTATAAATTTTAAGGCGCAAAAAGCAAAAAAAAGAAAAACAATAATCGTGACGGCGAATCGGCGACAAATCACGCAACTAAATATCTAAGTTAACGGCCGTCGTAAGGCTCCAGCTAATTAGCCAGGAGGTCCGAACGAGGCCCGGCGCACGCAAACAAAGTAAATAACAAAAAAAAAAAAAGAAAAGAAAATGCACGGAGGGAGAGAGAGAGACAATGAGAGAACACTCACCGAATATCCGGACCTGGTGCTCACCTCGAGACACAAACCACACACTCAACACCTCACAAAACCGAAAGCAAAAAAAAAACAAAAGAAAACTCAAAACTGTTCAGCTCAGAGGCTAAAGGCCAACTGAACTTCGGCGAGTGTCACTCATATCTCTCCATCTCTCTCTCTCTCACCTGCCATACACGGCAAGCCGACTTTCCGAGGTTCATGACCTCGGAAAGTAAACAAACTTGACCGTTCGCCTACTTTTAAACAGACGAGGTTCTATCTACTTTGAACAGGCTAAATCAGGTAAGTGTGGCTTTGAAATGTCACTCGTTAATTTGCATGCGCATCTTTTGACGAATTACTCATCCTTCTTCTTGTTGTTTTATTCCTAAGTTTACATTAAAGGTGGACGTGAATAAATAACGTAAGAGAGTGAAAAGTGTCTGCTCGTAATGTGAAGATGGTAAAACGTCCAATTCAAGTGTAACTATTAATTTTAACAAAACGAGTTGTTCATAACAAATTATTGTTGAGTAGGCATGACTTTGCGTATTCAATACATTTGTTGCTTATTAAAAAGGCGTAACACTCTGAAAAAGATGAGCTGACGTTGGTATTTCTTCTGGAAGAGGGCAGGGAGTATGAGATTGGGAAGAAGAGCCGCTGGAAAGTATTGGCGGTAGTCAGAGGATTCGGTAAGGCGAGAGCCGAGAGCGTCATAGAAAATATATAAACATATAAATTTTACAATTATATATAAAATAACTATTACATTTAGTAATTTCGAAGTAAAAAATTTGTTCGTACGTTTGTGATATTTGATGGCCCTGAAAAGGGCCGATTGTTATGTTTAACGCTACAACTAATGGCTACGTATTATTTTGCCATTAGCTGCAACGCTGCGAGTAGCTCACGTAGAGCCGGATCCAAGAGTTCTTGGCGTGTACCCTGGACCTTTTCTAGATCCGATACTGGTTCTTCTAGACATTTCCTCCGAAATGCCCTTCTCGTGACGATGCGAGACGGTGGTGGAATCCTCGCGGCTCTGTCCATGTTGTTGGAATGAGATCAAAGAAAATATGAAAATATTTGGTAACATTCTGTCTTATATAGTGTGTTATAGCGTACCGAGAACCTTCTGTGTCGCCAGTCCCCATTTGCGATCGCTGCTATTGGTGCATACCCAGCGAATAGCGAACGCTCGGACGGGGCGGCGGCGCTCCAAATGTTTGAAAGCCCTTAGAACGATCAGAAAAGTTTACCCTTGTGTTTTAAAACTTCCCAATTTTACCATGTCCATATTTTCTGACATAACTATCAAATTGAACGTAACGATTTGTTAAACATTGACCGAGAGCGTAAAGTAAACAATAGCACATAATAACAAAAAAATGTTTGTAATACTCAAAAATCTCGCTTTAGCACGTGGACAAGGGAAAGCGCATTTTTGCCACGCCTTGAATCTCCCTATTTCACTGTACGTGCTTTGTAGAAGAAGAAATACCACGGTCGGAGCATCATTTGCCTCTGTTACGGCTAACGACTTAGTATGTCGAACGTGTTATGATCGTATTCAATGTGACAACCGACTGATGCCACGGCAATAATTCCACACGTATGAAAAATGTAGTTTTGTTAAATGAAATAGTTACAGTTAAATGATAAATGTCGTACTCTTCACATTATTATCTATCACTTTTCGCTCTCAACCTTATTGACAAGTTCATGAAATGTCCCATTATACATGCCTGGAGTGTCAGTGTTTATTGCTTCGAAATGTTTAATTGCGTAAAGGAGACTCATAACGCTAGACTAATAAAATACGGATGAGTAACTTGCTGTAAAATGTAAACGAAAATGACCCAATAACCTTTGGGCCATTGCTAACTTTTGTCGAGAATCAGCCAATGCCGAGGATGAAAATTTCTTTTCGTCACATTTGTTTCCCGAGATTGGCACGTAGGTCATTGATTTTACTCTTGAGCGAAACGGTTACGTGATAAGTTGTATTAAATGGCAGAGCAGCATTGACGACACCAAGATGCCGACTTAGTCTTAATAATGTTCTATCTACTTTGAACAGGCTAAATCAGGTAAGTGTGGCTTTGAAATGTCACTCGTTAATTTGCATGCGCATCTTTTGACGAATTACTCATCCTTCTTCTTGTTGTTTTATTCCTAAGTTTACATTAAAGGTGGACGTGAATAAATAACGTAAGAGAGTGAAAAGTGTCTGCTCGTAATGTGAAGATGGTAAAACGTCCAATTCAAGTGTAACTATTAATTTTAACAAAACGAGTTGTTCATACCTACAGAATTATTGTTGAGTAGGCATGACTTTGCGTAGGGTATTATATACATTGTGTTGCTTATTAAAAAGGCGTAACACTCTGAAAAGATGAGCTGACGTTGGTATTTCTTCTGGAAGAGGGCAGGGAGTATGAGATTGGGAGAGAAGAGCCGCTGGAAAGTATTGGCGGTAGTCAGAGGATTCGGTAAGGCGAGAGCCGAGAGCGTCATAGAAAATATATAAACATATAAATTTTACAATTATATATAAAATAACTATTACATTTAGTAATTTCGAAGTAAAAAAATTTGTTCGTACGTTTGTGATATTTGATGGCCCTGAAAAGGGCCGATTGTTATGTTTATCGCTACAACTAATGGCTACGTATTATTTTGCCATTAGCTGCAACGCTGCGAGTAGCTCACGTAGAGCCGGATCCAAGAGTTCTTGGCGTGTACCCTGGACCTTTTCTAGATCCGATACTGGTTCTTCTAGACATTTCCTCCGAAATGCCCTTCTCGTGACGATGCGAGACGGTGGTGGAATCCTCGCGGCTCTGTCCATGTTGTTGGAATGAGATCAAAGAAAATATGAAAATATTTGGTAACATTCTGTCTTATATAGTGTGTTATAGCGTACCGAGAACCTTCTGTGTCGCCAGTCCCCATTTGCGATCGCTGCTATTGGTGCATACCCAGCGAATAGCGAACGCTCGGACAGGGCGGCGGCGCTCCAAATGTTTGAAAGCCCTTAGAACGATCAGAAAAGTTTACCCTTGTGTTTTAAAACTTCCCAATTTTACCATGTCCATATTTTCTGACATAACTATCAAATTGAACGTAACGATTTGTTAAACATTGACCGAGAGCGTAAAGTAAACAATAGCACATAATAACAAAAAATGTTTGTAATACTCAAAAATCTCGCTTTTGCACGTGGACAAGGGAAAGGGCATTTTTGCCACGCCTTGTATCTCCCTATTTCACTGTACGTGCTTTGTAGAAGAAGAAATACCACGGTCGGAGCATCATTTGCCTCTGTTACGGCTAACGACTTAGTATGTCGAACGTGTTATGATCGTATTCAATGTGACAACCGACTGATGCCACGGCAATAATTCCACACGTATGAAAAATGTAGTTTTGTTAAATGAAATAGTTACAGTTAAATGATAAATGTCGTACTCTTCACATTATTATCTATCACTTTTCGCTCTCAACCTTATCGACAAGTTCATGAAATGTCCCATTATACATGCCTGGAGTGTCAGTGTTTATTGCTTCGAAATGTTTAATTGCGTAAAGGAGACTCATAACGCTAGACTAATAAAATACGGATGAGTAACTTGCTGTAAAATGTAAACGAAAATGACCCAATAACCTTTGGGCCATTGCTAACTTTTGTCGAGAATCAGCCAATGCCGAGGATGAAAATTTCTTTTCGTCACATTTGTTTCCCGAGATTGGCACGTAGGTCATTGATTTTACTCTTGAGCGAAACGGTTACGTGATAAGTTGTATTAAATGGCAGAGCAGCATTGACGACACCAAGATGCCGACTTAGTCATAATAATGTTCTATCTACTTTGAACAGGCTAAATCAGGTAAGTGTGGCTTTGAAATGTCACTCGTTAATTTGCATGCGCATCTTTTGACGAATTACTCATCCTTCTTCTTGTTGTTTTATTCCTAAGTTTACATTAAAGGTGGACGTGAATAAATAACGTAAGAGAGTGAAAAGTGTCTGCTCGTAATGTGAAGATGGTAAAACGTCCAATTCAAGTGTAACTATTAATTTTAACAAAACGAGTTGTTCATACCTACAGAATTATTGTTGAGTAGGCATGACTTTGCGTAGGGTATTCAATACATTGTGTTGCTTATTAAAAAGGCGTAACACTCTGAAAAGATGAGCTGACGTTGGTATTTCTTCTGGAAGAGGGCAGGGAGTATGAGATTGGGAGAGAAGAGCCGCTGGAAAGTATTGGCGGTAGTCAGAGGATTCGGTAAGGCGAGAGCCGAGAGCGTCATAGAAAATATATAAACATATAAATTTTACAATTATATATAAAATAACTATTACATTTAGTAATTTCGAAGTAAAAAATTTGTTCGTACGTTTGTGATATTTGATGGCCCTGAAAAGGGCCGATTGTTATGTTTATCGCTACAACTAATGGGTACGTATTATTTTGCCATTAGCTGCAACGCTGCGAGTAGCTCACGTAGAGCCGGATCCAAGAGTTCTTGGCGTGTACCCTGGACCTTTTCTAGATCCGATACTGGTTCTTCTAGACATTTCCTCCGAAATGCCCTTCTCGTGACGATGCGAGACGGTGGTGGAATCCTCGCGGCTCTGTCCATGTTGTTGGAATGAGATCAAAGAAAATATGAAAATATTTGGTAACATTCTGTCTTATATAGTGTGTTATAGCGTACCGAGAACCTTCTGTGTCGCCAGTCCCCATTTGCGATCGCTGCTATTGGTGCATACCCAGCGAATAGCGAACGCTCGGACGGGGCGGCGGCGCTCCAAATGTTTGAAAGCCCTTAGAACGATCAGAAAGCCTTTACCCTTGTGTTTTAAAACTTCCCAATTTTACCATGTCCATATTTTCTGACATAACTATCAAATTGAACGTAACGATTTGTTAAACATTGACCGAGAGCGTAAAGTAAACAATAGCACATAATAAAAAAAAATGTTTGTAATACTCAAAAATCTCGCTTTAGCACGTGGACAAGGGAAAGCGCATTTTTGCCACGCCTTGAATCTCCCTATTTCACTGTACGTGCTTTGTAGAAGAAGAAATACCACGGTCGGAGCATCATTTGCCTCTGTTACGGCTAACGACTTAGTATGTCGAACGTGTTATGATCGTATTCAATGTGACAACCGACTGATGCCACGGCAATAATTCCACACGTATGAAAAATGTAGTTTTGTTAAATGAAATAGTTACAGTTAAATGATAAATGTCGTACTCTTCACATTATTATCTATCACTTTTCGCTCTCAACCTTATTGACAAGTTCATGAAATGTCCCATTATACATGCCTGGAGTGTCAGTGTTTATTGCTTCGAAATGTTTAATTGCGTAAAGGAGACTCATAACGCTAGACTAATAAAATACGGATGAGTAACTTGCTGTAAAATGTAAACGAAAATGACCCAATAACCTTTGGGCCATTGCTAACTTTTGTCGAGAATCAGCCAATGCCGAGGATGAAAATTTCTTTTCGTCACATTTGTTTCCCGAGATTGGCACGTAGGTCATTGATTTTACTCTTGAGCGAAACGGTTACGTGATAAGTTGTATTAAATGGCAGAGCAGCATTGACGACACCAAGATGCCGACTTAGTCTTAATAATGTTCTATCTACTTTGAACAGGCTAAATCAGGTAAGTGTGGCTTTGAAATGTCACTCGTTAATTTGCATGCGCATCTTTTGACGAATTACTCATCCTTCTTCTTGTTGTTTTATTCCTAAGTTTACATTAAAGGTGGACGTGAATAAATAACGTAAGAGAGTGAAAAGTGTCTGCTCGTAATGTGAAGATGGTAAAACGTCCAATTCAAGTGTAACTATTAATTTTAACAAAACGAGTTGTTCATACCTACAGAATTATTGTTGAGTAGGCATGACTTTGCGTAGGGTATTCAATACATTGTGTTGCTTATTAAAAAGGCGTAACACTCTGAAAAGATGAGCTGACGTTGGTATTTCTTCTGGAAGAGGGCAGGGAGTATGAGATTGGGAGAGAAGAGCCGCTGGAAAGTATTGGCGGTAGTCAGAGGATTCGGTAAGGCGAGAGCCGAGAGCGTCATAGAAAATATATAAACATATAAATTTTACAATTATATATAAAATAACTATTACATTTAGTAATTTCGAAGTAAAAAATTTGTTCGTACGTTTGTGATATTTGATGGCCCTGAAAAGGGCCGATTGTTATGTTTATCGCTACAACTAATGGGTACGTATTATTTTGCCATTAGCTGCAACGCTGCGAGTAGCTCACGTAGAGCCGGATCCAAGAGTTCTTGGCGTGTACCCTGGACCTTTTCTAGATCCGATATTGGTTCTTCTAGACATTTCCTCCGAAATGCCCTTCTCGTGACGATGCGAGACGGTGGTGGAATCCTCGCGGCTCTGTCCATGTTGTTGGAATGAGATCAAAGAAAATACGAAAATATTTGGTAACATTCTGTCTTATATAGTGTGTTATAGCGTACCGAGAACCTTCTGTGTCGCCAGTCCCCATTTGCGATCGCTGCTATTGGTGCATACCCAGCGAATAGCGAACGCTCGGACGGGGCGGCGGCGCTCCAAATGTTTGAAAGCCCTTAGAACGATCAGAAAAGTTTACCCTTGTGTTTTAAAACTTCCCAATTTTACCATGTCCATATTTTCTGACATAACTATCAAATTGAACGTAACGATTTGTTAAACATTGACCGAGAGCGTAAAGTAAACAATAGCACATAATAACAAAAAAATGTTTGTAATACTCAAAAATCTCGCTTTAGCACGTGGACAAGGGAAAGCGCATTTTTGCCACGCCTTGAATCTCCTATTTCACTGTACGTGCTTTGTAGAAGAAGAAATACCACGGTCGGAGCATCATTTGCCTCTGTTACGGCTAACGACTTAGTATGTCGAACGTGTTATGATCGTATTCAATGTGACAACCGACTGATGCCACGGCAATAATTCCACACGTATGAAAAATGTAGTTTTGTTAAATGAAATAGTTACAGTTAAATGATAAATGTCGTACTCTTCACATTATTATCTATCACTTTTCGCTCTCAACCTTATGGACAAGTTCATGAAATGTCCCATTATACATGCCTGGAGTGTCAGTGTTTATTGCTTCGAAATGTTTAATTGCGTAAAGGAGACTCATAACGCTAGACTAATAAAATACGGATGAGTAACTTGCTGTAAAATGTAAACGAAAATGACCCAATAACCTTTGGGCCATTGCTAACTTTTGTCGAGAATCAGCCAATGCCGAGGATGAAAATTTCTTTTCGTCACATTTGTTTCCCGAGATTGTCTAGTAGGTCATTGATTTTACTCTTGAGCGAAACGGTTACGTGATAAGTTGTATTAAATGGCAGAGCAGCATTGACGACACCAAGATGCCGACTTAGTCTTAATAATGTTCTATCTACTTTGAACAGGCTAAATCAGGTAAGTGTGGCTTTGAAATGTCACTCGTTAATTTGCATGCGCATCTTTTGACGAATTACTCATCCTTCTTCTTGTTGTTTTATTCCTAAGTTTACATTAAAGGTGGACGTGAATAAATAACGTAAGAGAGTGAAAAGTGTCTGCTCGTAATGTGAAGATGGTAAAACGTCCAATTCAAGTGTAACTATTAATTTTAACAAAACGAGTTGTTCATACCTACAGAATTATTGTTGAGTAGGCATGACTTTGCGTAGGGTATTCAATACATTGTGTTGCTTATTAAAAAGGCGTAACACTCTGAAAAGATGAGCTGACGTTGGTATTTCTTCTGGAAGAGGGCAGGGAGTATGAGATTGGGAGAGAAGAGCCGCTGGAAAGTATTGGCGGTAGTCAGAGGATTCGGTAAGGCGAGAGCCGAGAGCGTCATAGAAAATATATAAACATATAAATTTTACAATTATATATAAAATAACTATTACATTTAGTAATTTCGAAGTAAAAAATTTGTTCGTACGTTTGTGATATTTGATGGCCCTGAAAAGGGCCGATTGTTATGTTTATCGCTACAACTAATGGCTACGTATTATTTTGCCATTAGCTGCAACGCTGCGAGTAGCTCACGTAGAGCCGGATCCAAGAGTTCTTGGCGTGTACCCTGGACCTTTTCTAGATCCGATATTGGTTCTTCTAGACATTTCCTCCGAAATGCCCTTCTCGTGACGATGCGAGACGGTGGTGGAATCCTCGCGGCTCTGTCCATGTTGTTGGAATGAGATCAAAGAAAATACGAAAATATTTGGTAACATTCTGTCTTATATAGTGTGTTATAGCGTACCGAGAACCTTCTGTGTCGCCAGTCCCCATTTGCGATCGCTGCTATTGGTGCATACCCAGCGAATAGCGAACGCTCGGACGGGGCGGCGGCGCTCCAAATGTTTGAAAGCCCTTAGAACGATCAGAAAAGTTTACCCTTGTGTTTTAAAACTTCCCAATTTTACCATGTCCATATTTTCTGACATAACTATCAAATTGAACGTAACGATTTGTTAAACATTGACCGAGAGCGTAAAGTAAACAATAGCACATAATAACAAAAAAATGTTTGTAATACTCAAAAATCTCGCTTTAGCACGTGGACAAGGGAAAGCGCATTTTTGCCACGCCTTGAATCTCCCTATTTCACTGTACGTGCTTTGTAGAAGAAGAAATACCACGGTCGGAGCATCATTTGCCTCTGTTACGGCTAACGACTTAGTATGTCGAACGTGTTATGATCGTATTCAATGTGACAACCGACTGATGCCACGGCAATAATTCCACACGTATGAAAAATGTAGTTTTGTTAAATGAAATAGTTACAGTTAAATGATAAATGTCGTACTCTTCACATTATTATCTATCACTTTTCGCTCTCAACCTTATTGACAAGTTCATGAAATGTCCCATTATACATGCCTGGAGTGTCAGTGTTTATTGCTTCGAAATGTTTAATTGCGTAAAGGAGACTCATAACGCTAGACTAATAAAATACGGATGAGTAACTTGCTGTAAAATGTAAACGAAAATGACCCAATAACCTTTGGGCCATTGCTAACTTTTGTCGAGAATCAGCCAATGCCGAGGATGAAAATTTCTTTTCGTCACATTTGTTTCCCGAGATTGGCAAGTAGGTCATTGATTTTACTCTTGAGCGAAACGGTTACGTGATAAGTTGTATTAAATGGCAGAGCAGCATTGACGACACCAAGATGCCGACTTAGTCTTAATAATGTTCTATCTACTTTGAACAGGCTAAATCAGGTAAGTGTGGCTTTGAAATGTCACTCGTTAATTTGCATGCGCATCTTTTGACGAATTACTCATCCTTCTTCTTCTTGTTGTTTTATTCCTAAGTTTACATTAAAGGTGGACGTGAATAAATAACGTAAGAGAGTGAAAAGTGTCTGCTCGTAATGTGAAGATGGTAAAACGTCCAATTCAAGTGTAACTATTAATTTTAACAAAACGAGTTGTTCATACCTACAGAATTATTGTTGAGTAGGCATGACTTTGCGTAGGGTATTCAATACATTGTGTTGCTTATTAAAAAGGCGTAACACTCTGAAAAGATGAGCTGACGTTGGTATTTCTTCTGGAAGAGGGCAGGGAGTATGAGATTGGGAGAGAAGAGCCGCTGGAAAGTATTGGCGGTAGTCAGAGGATTCGGTAAGGCGAGAGCCGAGAGCGTCATAGAAAATATATAAACATATAAATTTTACAATTATATATAAAATAACTATTACATTTAGTAATTTCGAAGTAAAAAATTTGTTCGTACGTTTGTGATATTTGATGGGCCTGAAAAGGGCCGATTGTTATGTTTATCGCTACAACTAATGGCTACGTATTATTTTGCCATTAGCTGCAACGCTGCGAGTAGCTCACGTAGAGCCGGTTCCAAGAGTTCTTGGCGTGTACCCTGGACCTTTTCTTGATCCGATACTGGTTCTTCTAGACATTTCCTCCGAAATGCCCTTCTCGTGACGATGCGAGACGGTGGTGGAATCCTCGCGGCTCTGTCCATGTTGTTGGAATGAGATCAAAGAAAATATGAAAATATTTGGTAACATTCTGTCTTATATAGTGTGTTATAGCGTACCGAGAACCTTCTGTGTCGCCAGTCCCCATTTGCGATCGCTGCTATTGGTGCATACCCAGCGAATAGCGAACGCTCGGACGGGGCGGCGGCGCTCCAAATGTTTGAAAGCCCTTAGAACGATCAGAAAAGTTTACCCTTGTGTTTTAAAACTTCCCAATTTTACCATGTCCATATTTTCTGACATAACTATCAAATTGAACGTAACGATTTGTTAAACATTGACCGAGAGCGTAAAGTAAACAATAGCACATAATAACAAAAAATGTTTGTAATACTCAAAAATCTCGCTTTAGCACGTGGACAAGGGAAAGCGCATTTTTGCCACGCCTTGAATCTCCCTATTTCACTGTACGTGCTTTGTAGAAGAAGAAATACCACGGTCGGAGCATCATTTGCCTCTGTTACGGCTAACGACTTAGTATGTCGAACGTGTTATGATCGTATTCAATGTGACAACCGACTGATGCCACGGCAATAATTCCACAGGTATGAAAAATGTAGTTTTGTTAAATGAAATAGTTACAGTTAAATGATAAATGTCGTACTCTTCACATTATTATCTATCACTTTTCGCTCTCAACCTTATTGACAAGTTCATGAAATGTCCCATTATACATGCCTGGAGTGTCAGTGTTTATTGCTTCGAAATGTTTAATTGCGTAAAGGAGACTCATAACGCTAGACTAATAAAATACGGATGAGTAACTTGCTGTAAAATGTAAACGAAAATGACCCAATAACCTTTGGGCCATTGCTAACTTTTGTCGAGAATCAGCCAATGCCGAGGATGAAAATTTCTTTTCGTCACATTTGTTTCCCGAGATTGGCACGTAGGTCATTGACTTTACTCTTGAGCGAAACGGTTACGTGATAAGTTGTATTAAATGGCAGAGCAGCATTGACGACACCAAGATGCCGACTTAGTCTTAATAATTTTCTATCTACTTTGAACAGGCTAAATCAGGTAAGTGTGGCTTTCAAATGTCACTCGTTAATTTGCATGCGCATCTTTTGACGAATTACTCATCCTTCTTCTTGTTGTTTTATTCCTCAGTTTACATTAAAGGTGGACGTGAATAAATAACGTAAGAGAGTGAAAAGTGTCTGCTCGTAATGTGAAGATGGTAAAACGTCCAATTCAAGTGTAACTATTAATTTTAACAAAACGAGTTGTTCATACCTACAGAATTATTGTTGAGTAGGCATGACTTTGCGTAGGGTATTCAATACATTGTGTTGCTTATTAAAAAGGCGTAACACTCTGAAAAGATGAGCTGACGTTGGTATTTCTTCTGGAAGAGGGCAGGGAGTATGAGATTGGGAGAGAAGAGCCGCTGGAAAGTATTGGCGGTAGTCAGAGGATTCGGTAAGGCGAGAGCCGAGAGCGTCATAGAAAATATATAAACATATAAATTTTACAATTATATATAAAATAACTATTACATTTAGTAATTTCGAAGTAAAAAATTTGTTCGTACGTTTGTGATATTTGATGGGCCTGAAAAGGGCCGATTGTTATGTTTATCGCTACAACTAATGGCTACGTATTATTTTGCCATTAGCTGCAACGCTGCGAGTAGCTCACGTAGAGCCGGATCCAAGAGTTCTTGGCGTGTACCCTGGACCTTTTCTTGATCCGATACTGGTTCTTCTAGACATTTCCTCCGAAATGCCCTTCTCGTGACGATGCGAGACGGTGGTGGAATCCTCGCGGCTCTGTCCATGTTGTTGGAATGAGATTAAAGAAAATATGAAAATATTTGGTAACATTCTGTCTTATATAGTGTGTTATAGCGTACCGAGAACCTTCTGTGTCGCCAGTCCCCATTTGCGATCGCTGCTATTGGTGCATACCCAGCGAATAGCGAACGCTCGGACGGGGCGGCGGCGCTCCAAATGTTTGAAAGCCCTTAGAACGATCAGAAAAGTTTACCCTTGTGTTTTAAAACTTCCCAATTTTACCATGTCCATATTTTCTGACATAACTATCAAATTGAACGTAACGATTTGTTAAACATTGACCGAGAGCGTAAAGTAAACAATAGCACATAATAACAAAAAAATGTTTGTAATACTCAAAAAACTCGCTTTAGCACGTGGACAAGGGAAAGCGCATTTTTGCCACGCCTTGAATCTCCCTATTTCACTGTACGTGCTTTGTAGAAGAAGAAATACCACGGTCGGAGCATCATTTGCCTCTGTTACGGCTAACGACTTAGTATGTCGAACGTGTTATGATCGTATTCAATGTGACAACCGACTGATGCCACGGCAATAATTCCACACGTATGAAAAATGTAGTTTTGTTAAATGAAATAGTTACAGTTAAATGATAAATGTCGTACTCTTCACATTATTATCTATCACTTTTCGCTCTCAACCTTATTGACAAGTTCATGAAATGTCCCATTAAACATGACTGGAGTGTCAGTGTTTATTGCTTCGAAATGTTTAATTGCGTAAAGGAGACTCATAACGCTAGACTAATAAAATACGGATGAGTAACTTGCTGTAAAATGTAAACGAAAATGACCCAATAACCTTTGGGCCATTGCTAACTTTTGTCGAGAATCAGCCAATGCCGAGGATGAAAATTTCTTTTCGTCACATTTGTTTCCCGAGATTGGCACGTAGGTCATTGATTTTACTCTTGAGCGAAACGGTTACGTGATAAGTTGTATTAAATGGCAGAGCAGCATTGACGACACCAAGATGCCGACTTAGTCTTAATAATGTTCTATCTACTTTGAACAGGCTAAATCAGGTAAGTGTGGCTTTGAAATGTCACTCGTTAATTTGCATGCGCATCTTTTGACGAATTACTCATCATTCTTCTTGTTGTTTTATTCCTAAGTTTACATTAAAGGTGGACGTGAATAAATAACGTAAGAGAGTGAAAAGTGTCTGCTCGTAATGTGAAGATGGTAAAACGTCCAATTCAAGTGTAACTATTAATTTTAACAAAACGAATTGTTCATACCTACAGAATTATTGTTGAGTAGGCATGACTTTGCGTAGGGTATTCAATACATTGTGTTGCTTATTAAAAAGGCGTAACACTCTGAAAAGATGAGCTGACGTTGGTATTTCTTCTGGAAGAGGGCAGGGAGTATGAGATTGGGAGAGAAGAGCCGCTGGAAAGTATTGGCGGTAGTCAGAGGATTCGGTAAGGCGAGAGCCGAGAGCGTCATAGAAAATATATAAACATATAAATTTTACAATTATATATAAAATAACTATTACATTTAGTAATTTCGAAGTAAAAAATTTGTTCGTACGTTTGTGATATTTGATGGCCCTGAAAAGGGCCGATTTTTATGTTTATCGCTACAACTAATGGCTACGTATTATTTTGCCATTAGCTGCAACGCTGCGAGTAGCTCACGTAGAGCCGGATCCAAGAGTTCTTGGCGTGTACCCTGGACCTTTTCTAGATCCGATACTGGTTCTTCTAGACATTTCCTCCGAAATGCCCTTCTCGTGACGATGCGAGACGGTGGTGGAATCCTCGCGGCTCTGTCCATGTTGTTGGAATGAGATCAAAGAAAATATGAAAATATTTGCTAACATTCTGTCTTATATAGTGTGTTATAGCGTACCGAGAACCTTCTGTGTCGCCAGTCCCCATTTGCGATCGCTGCTATTGGTGCATACCCAGCGAATAGCGAACGCTCGGACGGGGCGGCGGCGCTCCAAATGTTGGAAAGCCCTTAGAACGATCAGAAAAGTTTACCCTTGTGTTTTAAAACTTCCCAATTTTACCATGTCCATATTTTCTGACATAACTATCAAATTGAACGTAACGATTTGTTAAACATTGACCGAGAGCGTAAAGTAAACAATAGCACATAATAACAAAAAAATGTGACGTCCGTTGATACTAAGCACGTGGTAGAAATAAGTTTTAGTTTCTATGAAGTTATCAACCTCTATAGTTATTTTCCGGTATCACATGTTTACTGTGACTGTTTTTAATTCCCGAGCGTGAGAAAAGACTAAATAGAACCACTCGCTTATGAAAAGTCTCACGGAAAAACCATACCCTCCGATAAGCAAGTTAGTTTTCTCCGAAAACTAATAAAACGGACCCTCTTGACGATGCGCCATGGTCCCGCGCTAACAAAATTTCCCAGACGCCTAGAGTCGTAATAATTATCTTTCCGGCTGCGACTAAAATCACGCAACGCATATTGATGCCATATCTGCTAGACATATGTATAAACTAATAACATTAACAATATTCACTACTGTTTATCAACATTGTAAACTGTCGTTATATTTGTAATAATAATAAACTAAATCTCCTAAGGCCCATAGACGAAGCAAGAAACTACGACTAAACAAGCCGACATTTGTTGTAGTCTAGCTACAATTTTTGTAATAAACTTAAGGCAATAAATTGTAAACAATGGATATCTCTCTCTCCTGTCAAATTCGCCCGTTAGAATTAATCAATTAATTAATTAAACTACTAAATACAATTATTATTAGTCTAGCGTTAATACAACTTATCACGTAACCGTTTCGCTCCAGAGACATCGGTGTCAATCAATACCGACTGAGTAAATCGCAATTTTAACAACATTATTACAGTGAATCACACATTATCACACATTTTATTTTAAAGGAAATAGACATAGGAAAATATTTAATTGGCGCTAATGAAACATCTTCTTCGAAATTCCTTATGCACGCAAAATTATTGTCGTGCACCTAATTGGATAGTAAAATCAATGACCTACGTGCCAATCTCGGGAAACAAATGTGACGAAAAGAAATTTTCATCCTCGGCATTGGCTGATTCTCGACAAAAGTTAGCAATGGCCCAAAGGTTATTGGGTCATTTTCGTTTACATTTTACAGCAAGTTACTCATCCGTATTTTATTAGTCTAGCGTTATGAGTTTCCTTTACGCAATTAAACATTTCGAAGCAATAAACACTGACACTCCAGGCATGTATAATGGGACATTTCATGAACTTGTCAATAAGGTTGAGAGCGAAAAGTGATAGATAATAATGTGAAGAGTACGACATTTATCATTTAACTGTAACTATTTCATTTAACAAAACTACATTTTTCATACGTGTGGAATTATTGCCGTGGCATCAGTCGGTTGTCACTTTGAATACGATCATAACACGTTCGTCATACTTAGTCGTTAGCCGTAACAGAGGCAAATGATGCTCTGACCGTGGTATTTCTTCTTCTACAAAGCACGTACAGTGAAATAGGGAGATTAAAGGCGTGGCAAAAGTGCGCTTTCCCTTGTCCACGTGCTAAAGCGAGATTTTTGAGTATTACAAACATTTTTTTGTTATTATGTGCTATTGTTTACTTTACGCTCTCGGTCAATGTTTAAGAATTCGTTATGTTCAATTTGATAGTTATGTCAGAAAATATGGACATGGTAAAATTGGGAAGTTTTAAAGCACAAGGGTAAACTTTTCTGATCGTTCTAAGGGCTTTCAAACCTTTGGAGCGCCGCCGCCCCGTCCGAGCGTTCGCTATTCGCTGGGTATGCACCAATAGCAGCGATCGCAAATGGGGACTGGCGACACAGAAGGTTCTCGGTACGCTATAACACACTATATAAGACAGAATGTTACCAAATATTTTCATATTTTCTTTGATCTCATTCCAACAACATGGACAGAGCCGCGAGGATTCCACTACCGTCTCGCATCGTCACGAGAAGGGCATTTCGGAGGAAATGTCTAGAAGAACCAGTATCGGATCTAGAAAATGTCCAGGGTACACGCCAAGAACTCTTGGATCCGGCTCTACGTGAGCTACTCGCAGCGTTGCAGCTAATGGCAAAATAATACGTAGCTATTAGTTGTACTGATAAACATAACAATCGGCCCTTTTCAGGGCCATCAAATATCACAAACGTACGAACAAATTTTTTACTTCGAAATTACTAAATTTAATAGTTATTTTATATATTGTGACGGAGCTCCTGGCCGTTGGCCGGAGCTCGTCTATTTGAAATTAGGCGAGCGGTAGGGTTTGTTTACTTTCCGAGGTCATGAACCTCGGAAAGTCGACTTGCCGTGTACGACAGATGAGAGAGAGAGATAGAGAGAGATGAGTGACACTCGCCGAAGATCAGTTGGCCTTTAGCCTCTGAGCTGGACAGTTTTCGAGTTTTCTTTTGTTTTTGGTTTGTGAGGTGGTGTTAAATGTGGTTGTTGCTGAGTGCATCTTGTCAGGATTCGGTGAGTGTTTTCTCATTGTCTCTCTCTCTCCCTCCGTGCATTTTTCCTGTTTTTTTGTTATATTATTTTGTTTGCGTGCGCCGGGCCTCGTTCGGACCTCCTGGCTAATTAGCCGGAGCCTTACGACAGCCGTTGAATAATTTACTGCGTGCGAAATTTGTTGTTTTCCTTTTACCGTCGCCGGTTCATTTTATTTGTTTTTTTTTGCCGCGCTTTATAAATAAGACCATCTCTTGCGTCATTGTACCTTTAATAAATTGTTGTTTTTTTTTATATCGAGCCGTTTGTTTTTCTTTTTACGCCTGCCAACTCACCTGTCCTTGACCTTTCAAGGTCATTACATCCTGGCGCATATTAGGCCGTAAGTGCGCCTCTTACCTTCCCCTTTTCTTTTATTTTTCGCGTCTTAGTTGCGGTATTAGACAGATAAATGAATTTCAACGCGACCGGAGGTGATTGACCTTCATCTACAAGGTATGTTTCCCTCCCTTGATAGTCTTGAGGGCTTTTCGCGTTGCATGGCATCCCTTGTGGGGAACTTAGTGTGCGTTAGGGGATAGGTGAGTGCGGCGTTAACGTGGTTGCGCGTGAGTTTTTTTTTCTCTTCGTCTGTTAGTGTTTGCGCGCGAGATTCGGCGAGCGGCGACGGTTAAGGCGGCAAGGCGGAGAGCGAATTTTAGTTTGCGCTCTGTCTCTCTCTTGCGCCTACATCTCTCTCGCTTTAACTTTGGCTCAGTAACGGCCGCTGGTGGCGTTGTGGCTAACTAGCCCAACTACAGTTCTACCAGCTGGCCGCAGTGTAAAGGCGCGCCTACACCGATACGGTGTAAAGGTGAGCCCACACCTGAGCAGGTGTAAAGGTGGTGGTCCACTGAGGCCAGGTAAAGGTTGGCCTCCACCCACTTGTGTGTAGGTGTTAAGGTGGGCTTCCACATGAGACCACCTTTAAGGTTGGTCTCCACCGAGGGCTAACCAGGTGCAGGTGAGCATCCACCGAGGTCAGGTTAAGGGTTGGCCTCCACCTAGGGGTATTAGGTGTAAGGGTGGGCTCTTGCCTGAGCCGACTGGAAGTGACACGCACTGTTTTAGGGTTAAAGGCGTAGTGTGGTACCCAAAAGGGGTTGCCCACTTCGCCGTTAGGAGAGTTGGTATAAGGGATATACCACATATCCTGGATTCCATAACTGGCCGATAGAGGGCCGTTGGGATCTAAGGATCACTTCGTGACGTGGTCAGTGACCGTCATAACGGTCATTGGTCTTCCCACGACTCCCTTAGCGTTAAAGCGAGCGGCGGTAAATGTTTTGGGTTTTTATTGGGCCCTATTGTTGTTTTTATTTTATTTTTTTTTGTAATTACTTATATATAGTTTTTTTTTTATTTTTTTTTTTTTTATTCTTATCTTTTATATTTTTTTTTTATATCAAGCCATCGTAGGCGCGTTTTGTTCCCGGGGTAGCATTGCGCGATAGCGATATTTTATATAGTTTCGCCATGTTATTGTCGTGTGATAGGGAGCTTAGGATGCGCCGCATAAAAAAGGACGCGGGCGTTCAGGCTTTGGTGCGAGAGCTCTTGGGAGCAAATTTTGATGAGATGCGCGACAAGCGGAGCAATTGGGAGTGAGAGCCGAGGGAACTCCTGAAGAGTTGAGGGATCGGCTCTTGAGAGTGATGGTCTACCGTAATAGACCAGAGCTCAACCCTCCCATTGCTCCTAGCGACTTCGCCGCTGACGAGGTGCCCTTCCCTCAGTCTCGGGAGGCACAAAGCATCTTGCGCGAGGAGTCGAGGGAGGTGAACTTCCGCGTTGACGCCGATTGTGCGGTCGACGCGGAGGTTCAAGGGATCCAGCGCGATAGTTGTGGCGCGCTGGATTTATCTCTGGCTACGGCGAGGTCGCGCGTCTCGGAGGCGCGTGAGGTTCGTGACCGCGTGGACCTGAGACCTGATGGGGGGGGGCCAACAGACCCGTGGAGGGGCGTCGTCAGGTAGCGAGACGATGCCTCAGCACAAAACGGTTGTGGCAGAAGTCCACGACCAATGGGTCGCTAAAAGAGCGGCCCCCACCTTGGTGCCACCTCCAGCGCATGCGCAGGTGTATGTGCGACCATCGCTTCGGTCTAGGGAAGACCTTGAGGCGATGGTACTCTTCCGGGAGAGTGCCGCCACCTCCCAAAGGGGCAAGAGGGCGCAGGAATGTATGGCCGTGTCCCCGGTCTGCGCTTCTGGCCCTCGAGGAGTGTTGGAGCCACCTTCGAGCACATATGCGCATGCGCGAGGGCATACTCGCGAGTTACAGCGCGCCTATTGTGGGAAGGGAGTCCCTACGGTAGGTTTGTCGACCCATGAAGTTTCGGCGGGAGGTTGTGGGCCCAAACCACGCGTCATGGGACCTGGGCCCAACACTTATGCGAGTGTGACCACTGCGAGAGTGCCTTTAAAGGGCCCGAAAAATGTTCACGAGACCGCCAGGCGCAAACCAACGCTGGCGGCCCGTAGCGCGCCCTCATCGGACTCTGAGGAGTCAGGTTCGAGGAGCTCGCGGACCAGCTCAAGTGGTGAGTCTTCCAGGAGAAGACCGCCATCGCAGCGCGATAGCGAGGCAACCTTCGGAAATAAGGGCGGGCGTTCGAGGCATCGGAGGAGACGCAGACGCCACAATACGTACGGCGTTGAGTACGATGGCGTCAGCGCTCTCCGAGCCTTCCGCCTGCAGTTTACAGGGGAAGGTGGCTTCAGCCCAGAAAGTTTTCTGGAGCGAGTCAGGAAGTGTCAAGAATTTAACGACATTCCTGACTCGGAGTTGCTTGCCGCTTTACCCACGGCATTTAGTGGTACAGCCGCCGCCTGGTTCGAGAACAACGAACTGGGCTGGCGCTTTATGAGCGATTTCATCGCCGATTTCCGCTCCCACTTTTGCCGGCGTTTCTCCGACACCGATCTGGATCAAGAGCTGATGCGTCGAACCCAGGGTGAGGGCGAACGCCTCGGCGATTATATAACGGCCTGTAGGTGTATATTCAGGCGTTATCGAAGGCCGCCGTCGGAGAGAACGCAGGTGAAAAGAATAATCGCTAACCTGCACCCCAAGTATTGGAGGTTCATTGATGGCAAATCCATACGCGATTTTGCTGACCTCAAGTACTATGGGGAGAAATTTGAGCGAAGACGAGAGAGGGAGTTGGGATATGTACCTCCCCCGTCGAAGGATAAGATGTTGGTGCCTGGTGCAGCTTATATAGTTCCCAAGGCCCAACCTAAACGGATTGCAGCAGTGGCTGTACAAGAGGAGAGAAAAAAGCCCTCGAAGGATAAAGGGCTCTCCGAAGGAAAGAGAGAGCCCAGAAGACGAAGGAAGTCGAAATCCTCGTCAGGCAGCAGCGGCGAAATGGCGGTTATCGCTATGGGTGGCGGTAAAACGCCCCCAGCGGTAAATGCCGTCCAGCAGGGCCAACATAGGGCCAAACAGCCCAATAGTGGCCCGAGGGTGACTTTAGTCAACCCTCCAAATGCTGCTCCGTCGCTTTTGCCACGGGTCCAACAGGGTACGGGGTTGAGTCAATCGGCAGGGCCATTCTCGGGCAACTGCTTCGTTTGTGGAGCACCTGGCCATAGAGCGTCCACGTGCCCAACACGTCAGCGGGCAATCACTTGTTTCAAGTGTGGACAGGCTGGCCATTACGCAAATAATTGCGTAATGAGTTCTGACGCTCGGGTCAGGAGTTGTCCGAAGTGTGGCACTCCGAACTGCTCGTTCTTGACCTGCCCAAACTGTACCAATTTAGTGGACCAGTGGGTAAAAGAGCGTGCGGAGGCGACGAGCCGCCCTGCGACCTCCGCAGCAGTGAATGCCATAGGGCGGAGGAAGTAGGCGCTGTCAGCGGGGTAAGAGAGTCATTACATGTTAAGGTAATGACTCCCCACCCAAGAGTGGAGAATTTCTGGTGCGTAACTGTAAAAGGTTTTGAAGCGTTAGGACCCACCGACTCTTTAAATGAGTTGGGTGAAGGCTTGATGATCGTTGGTGCACCGTCAGCCTTGGAGGGGGCAGAGGCCGTGGAAAACACGGCTAAAACTTCCGAAAGAGCTGAAGAAGGGCGTAACCAAGAAGAAATTGCGTCGCGGACAACCAGGACTTCGCCATGCTATATTGGTAACAATGTACCATTAGCATGTGAGCATGCGCAGGAACATAACATTCTGTTGTTTCCAGCTGGCAAAGAAATGCCGCTGACAACTGAGCATGCGTCGGAGTCATTAACCGAGAATGGCGTCACAAAACCTAGTCATCTAGAGAAGTCAGTGACGCGTCGTGACGTAATAGAACGCGGTCATGAGACGACATTGGTACCTCAGCGAGACGTCACGGTGCACGGTCATGAGATGACATTGGTACCACAGCAAGACGTCACAGTACATGGTCATGGAGACGGCATAATTCTTGAGGCTATCGGGGAGCCCGAGGTTGTGAACGTCTCTATGATGGAAAACAGGCGCCTGCTGGTAGTGAGTATTGGGGGTCAGCCATACTCCGCTCTGCTCGACCAGGGTGCCCAAGTGACTGTTGTAGGTAAGAGAATCGCTGAGAAATATGCCCAAAGACTCTCGCCATGCACTGTGCCACTCACGAATGCATCAAACGGGGTGATGAGGACGGCTGGCAACTTGAAATTGATTTTTGAAATCGATTCAGTGGTGAGAGTCATTGAGGCATGCGCAGTACTGGAAGATCTCGCTTATGAGATCTACCTGGGTGCAGATTTCTATGACAGCTTCAAACTGGTCATAGACTGCGGCAATCACGTGTGGCGTGTAGGCGATCGTGCAAATTGGCATGTATTTGCAGAGCGGAAGCACGATAGCGTGTGCTTCCCCTGCGAAACTCGCCATAAGCGACCAACGTTGACAGCAGAGATTGCTGGTCTATCGTTGCTGAGAAGTGGCGAAAAAGACAAGATTGCCCAATTGGTTCGGAGGGTAATCCCAAAAGAGTCACCGGCTTTCACGAGCTTAATAGAGCACGTGATCGAGGTAGTGGATGAGCGGCCTAAGAAGGCGGCACCTCGCCGGTATTCTCAACCCATACTTGGCTTCATGAGGGATGAGGTTAAGGAATGGTGGGACAAGGGGTTAATAAGATCCTCCAGGAGTGGTTGGAGTAGCGCGCCTGTTGTGGTCCGCAAACAGGATGGATCAAACAGGTTTTGTATCGACTTTCGTGAACTGAATAAGGTCACGAACGTCGACGCGTACCCATCGCCGAGTGTGGATAGCATTCTCGATAAATTGCGAGGAGCCGTGTACATCTCGAAAATCGACTTGCGTAGTGCCTACCTACAAATAGGGATGGCAGAGTCGAGTAAGAGGTATACGGCTTTCCCTGTACCTGGTTATGGACTGTGGGAGTTCGAGAGAATGCCCTTCGGCTTGATGAACGCAGGCGCTACGTTCAATCGGCTTATGGACGCCCTTTTTGGACCAGAGTTCGAGCCGTACGTCTTTAAGTACTTAGATGACTTGATTATAGTCAGCGGCACGTTCTCTGATCACTTGACTTGGCTAGAACTGACGTTAAAGAGGCTGGTAGAGAATGGCCTTGAGATAAATGTCGAGAAGAGCGAATTCGGTTGCTCTTCGGTAACATTTCTCGGTTATCTCCTCGATGCAGAGGGTTTAAGACCCGATCCTGATCGAGTGAAACCAGTCCTCGAATATCCAGTGCCGGGAAATGTTAAACAGCTCAGACGTTTCTTGGGCATGGTTGGTTGGTATGCCAGATTCATCGAGCACGAGAGTGATATTAAAGTACCTCTCACAAAATTAATTAAGAAGGATGTAAGATGGAATTGGGGCACAGAGCAACAGGAGGCCTCCGAGGAGTTGAAAAATGCTTTAACTCGGGCCCCTGTGCTCGCAAGGCCAGATTTTGACAAAGAGTTCTTCGTCCACTGTGACGGCTCGTCCTTTGCGCTAGGAGCTTGCCTGGTACAGAGAGACAATGATGGCTATGAGCATCCGATCTGCTACGCAAGCAGAATGCTCAACGAGCATGAGCGCAACTACTCGGTATCGGAAATCGAGTGTTTAGCGCTCTTGTTCGCCATCAAGAAGTTTCGACCTTAGATAGAGGGCACGAAATTCACAGCCGTAACCGACCACATAGCTCTGACCTGGCTAAGGAACAAAAAAGACCCTGCTGGTCGACTCGCCAGATGGATTCCCGAGCTTCAGCAATGGAACTTTGAGATAGTGTATCGCAAAGGAGCGATGCACCACGTGCCAGATGCACTGTCTCGTGAGTTCGAGAATGAAGCGGAATTCGCAGCCTTCGAGGGGGTAAAAGACCCTTGGTACCTGAGGCGAGTGACTGATGTCACAACGCGCCCGGAGAAATATCCGGATTGGAAGGTCGAGGAGGGAGTGTTGTATCGTTACACACGAAATGACCTTCTCGACTCCATTCAGGATCACGAAGATCGATGGCGTTTGGTTGTGCCAAGCGAATTCCGTGAGCGCGTGTTAAGAGATGCACACTGTGCACCTTCGTCGGGACACCTTGGCATGGAAAAGACCTATGACAGGGTGATCCGAGAATACTCTTGGCCAGGCGTGTGGTACGACGTAAGAGATTTTATTCAGCGTTGTCAGGAATGCCAGAGGTTCAAGGTTGAGCAAAAAGCTCCCTTGGGCCTCATGGGTAGGCGTTTGGTGGAGAGACCTTGGATAATAGTTGCGACCGATGTGGTGGAGCTACCACGGAGTAAGAATCGGTTTAAATACTTGGTGGTTTTTCAGAACTGTTTCACCAAGTGGGTGGAGTTTAAGCCACTGGCGACGGCCGATGGAAGGGCACTCGCCAGAGCTTTAGAGGAGCTCGTGCTGTTTAGATGGGAAATCCCAACCTACCTGGTAACTGATAATGGGAAGAGTTACACGGGTAAGGTGTTTGAGGATACCCTCAAAGAGTATAACATACAGCACGTGCTCACTCCTCCATACCACCAACAAGCTGATTTCGTGGAGCGCTCCATCAAGACGCTCAAAACAATCATATCCATTTTCGTGGACGGTGACCACCGCGAATGGGACCAGCATTTGCACGAGTTTCGCCATGCGGTAAACACGGCGATCCAATCGAGCACGAAGGTCTCGCCGGCGTTCTTGAATTTTGGGAGAAACCCCCAACAACCCAAGAGCTTACGCCGCGAGACCGAGAAACGAGGCCTGGTCATAAAAATAAATCCTGAGGTATGGAAAGACCGTCTGCGCAGGTTAGGAGCGCTTCAGGATTTGGTGATTCGCCATCTTGAGGCAGCGCAAGACCGCCAGAAACGGTATTATGACCGAGGCCGTCGAGACGTGCGTTTTGCCGTTGGGGATTCGGTCTTGCGGAGGGTGCACTCACTATCGAGTGCGGCCGCAGGCCGAAATGCCAAGCTAGATCCCAAGTATCCGGGGCCGTTCAGGATTTTGCAAACCCTCTTTCCGGAAGTATACGTCCTCGAGGTAGAAGATGGGCTGGCTATGGAGCCGCCCATCGGCCTTTCGCTGGAGCCTCTGGCCTCCGCGGAGCATCTCGGAGCGACGGCTAGTCGGCATCAGCCCCCTGAAGCCGACATCTTTCCCGATCCTGCGATTCAGGAAATCGAGGAGAGAAGCCGCTCGCTTAATATCACCGAGGTGGCTCCGCTGGAGGTGGACAGCCAACAGGCCCAGCGAGAACTGGAGGAAGTCATGGCGGAGACAACTGGCCCATCCAGCGAGCCAGAGAGGACCCAACCTCCTGCCTCGTCGCCTGGGATGGTCGAGGAGACCTCCTGGGAGGAGCCTACGGCTCAGGTGGGGTGGACTGGCCAAAATCCGGCGGTCATTCGGGCCAACGTCATCCGGGTGCTCCGGATGTACGGTTTGGCGAGGGGAGCGCAGATGGTGTGGGACCGGAATGGCGCCGAAGGCGCCAGATATACCGACGCCTATGCCGTCTCGCACTCCTCTGGGCGGCCCGAGTCCGTTGCGGTAAGGTCCCGGGTCCCACCACCGTGTAGCCCTCCCAAGAAGAGGGGGGCGTATCCCCCGGAGGGTTACTCGCGCGATGAGCGTAGGAGGGAGCAGGAGTTGGCTGCAGACAAGAAGAAGAGGGGCAGCAAAAGGGTCGGCAGGCTCCCCGATTTCCACCGTGACATGGAGTCATACCACCTTCCGACTCCATCCGGTGACGGTGCGGGGGAGGCCAGCCGACCATCGCGCGACCCACCTTCCCCGCGCAAGGCCTCCAGGCGTGTTGAGCAGCGGAAACGAGCGTTGCTCCGAAAACGCCAAGAGGAGGCCGCTAGGCGCTACGGGGGCTTGGTGGGCCCGGCACAGCCAACAGTGGGCCCTGTGATGGCGGCTGGCGTAAGAACGCCGCCGCCAATAACGTCAGTGGCCAAAGGGGTAGAGGGGCGAGCCCTCTATCGCATGGTGGACGGAATCCACTTCCGCGTGCTCGAGGACGGAGCGCTGACCCCTGCCAAGCGAGCTGGCAGCAGGAGGATGCGCGCCATCCGGAGGCGCGAGGACGAGGCGGCGAGCGCTAGTAGAGGAAAACCCTCCTCGTTTAACTCGCTCGCCGCGCCCGCTGCTGCGACTCGTCGCCCGTCTTCGGCTCTGGGAGCCTCTCCGTCAGCCGTGCCCGGGGGCCCTTTTGTACCTGGAGGCGCGGTTGGGGAGGTCCTGGAGCGGTATTGGGCTTTGGACGAGGAACAGCGGGGGTACTTCCTCCATTGCGTTTCTAGAATGGCGCCGCACCCTCAGGGGACAGGTGCGGTGGCCGCCATTTGCGCCGTTTGGAGGGACTTGACCGGCCTCCAACGCTCGGAGTTGCAGGCTCGCGCCCAGGCAATGGAGCCACTGGTGCGCCTGCGGCTCTAGGCTGGAGGTAGGGTTGGTCCTACCGAGCGGCGGCATTTTTTTTTATTTTATTTTATTTTTTTTTATTATTATTTTATTTTTATTTTTTTTATTTTTTTTTATATCTGGGTTCTTTGGGTTTATGGTGTTGGGTTTGTTCTTTTTGCTTTTCTTTAATTCTTGGGGTTTTTTTTTTATTACTTTATTTTTTTTATTTTTATTTAGCGTGGCGGCCGCAGGCGGTTGAGCTGCCGCGTCCTCGAGGGAGCGTCAGCTCTGGAGGGGGCTGTGACGGAGCTCCTGGCCGTTGGCCGGAGCTCGTCTATTTGAAATTAGGCGAGCGGTAGGGTTTGTTTACTTTCCGAGGTCATGAACCTCGGAAAGTCGACTTGCCGTGTACGGCAGATGAGAGAGAGAGATAGAGAGAGATGAGTGACACTCGCCGAAGCTCAGTTGGCCTTTAGCCTCTGAGCTGGACAGTTTTCGAGTTTTCTTTTGTTTTTGGTTTGTGAGGTGGTGTTAAGTGTGGTTGTTGCTGAGTGCATCTGCTCAGGATTCGGTGAGTGTTCTCTCATTGTCTCTCTCTCTCCCTCCGTGCATTTTTCCTTTTTTTTTGTTATTTTATTTTGTTTGCGTGCGCCGGGCTTCGTTCGGACCTCCTGGCTAATTAGCCGGAGCCTTACGACGGCCGTTGAATAATTTACTGCGTGCGAAATTTGTTGTTTTCCTTTTACCGTCGCCGTTTCATTTTATTTGTTTTTTTTTTGCCGCGCTTTATAAATAAGACCATCTCTTGCGTCATTGTACCTTTAATAAATTGTTGTTTTTTTTTATATCGAGCCGTTCGTTTTTCTTTTTACGTCTGCCAACTCACCTGTCCTTGACCTTTCAAGGTCATTACATCCTGGCGCATATTAGGCCGTAAGTGCGCCTCTTACCTTCCCCTTTTCTTTTATTTTTCGCGTTTTTGTTGCGGTATTAGACAGATAAATGAATTTCAACGCGAACGGAGGTGATTGACCTTCATCTACAAGGTAAGTTTCCCTCCCTTGATAGTCTTGAGGGCTTTTCGCGTTGCAATATAATTGTAAAATTTACATGTTTATATATTTTCTATGACGCTCTCGGCTCTCGCCTTACCGCATCCTCTGACTACCGCCAATACTTTCCAGCGGCTCTTCTCTCCCAATCTCATACTCCCTGCCCTCTTCCAGAAGAAATACCAACGTCAGCTCATCTTTTCAGAGTGTTACGCCTTTTTAATAAGCAACACAATGTATTGAATACCCTACGCAAAGTCATGCCTACTCAACAATAATTCTGTAGGTATAAACAACTCGTTTTGTTAAAATTAATAGTTACACTTGAATTGGACGTTTTACCATCTTCACATTACGAGCAGACACTTTTCACTCTCTTACGTTATTTATTCACGTCCACCTTTAATGTAAACTTAGGAATAAAACAACAAGAAGAAGGATGAGTAATTCGTCAAAAGATGCGCATGCAAATTAGCGAGTGACATTTCAAAGCCACACTTACCTGATTTAGCCTGTTCAAAGTAGATAGAACATTATTAAGACTAAGTCGGCATCTTGGTGTCGTCAATGCTGCTCTGCCATTTAATACAACTTATCACGTAACCGTTTCGCTCAAGAGTAAAATCAATGACCTACGTGCCAATCTCGGGAAACAAATGTGACGAAAAGAAATTTTCATCCTCGGCATTGGCTGATTCTCGACAAAAGTTAGCAATGGCCCAAAGGTTATTGGGTCATTTTCGTTTACATTTTACAGCAAGTTACTCATCCGTATTTTATTAGTCTAGCGTTATGAGTCTCCTTTACGCAATTAAACATTTCGAAGCAATAAACACTGACACTCCAGGCATGTATAATGGGACATTTCATGAACTTGTCAATAAGGTTGAGAGCGAAAAGTGATAGATAATAATGTGAAGAGTACGACATTTATCATTTAACTGTAACTATTTCATTTAACAAAACTACATTTTTCATACGTGTGGAATTATTGCCGTGGCATCAGTCGGTTGTCACATTGAATACGATCATAACACGTTCGACATACTAAGTCGTTAGCCGTAACAGAGGCAAATGATGCTCCGACCGTGGTATTTCTTCTTCTACAAAGCACGTATAGTGAAATAGGGAGATTCAAGGCGTGGCAAAAATGCGCTTTCCCTTGTCCACGTGCTAAAGCGAGATTTTTGAGTATTACAAACATTTTTTTGTTATTATGTGCTATTGTTTACTTTACGCTCTCGGTCAATGTTTAACAAATCGTTACGTTCAATTTGATAGTTATGTCAGAAAATATGGACATGGTAAAATTGGGAAGTTTTAAAACACAAGGGTAAACTTTTCTGATCGTTCTAAGGGCTTTCAAACATTTGGAGCGCCTCCGCCCCGTCCGAGCGTTCGCTATTCGCTGGGTATGCACCAATAGCAGCGATCGCAAATGGGGACTGGCGACACAGAAGGTTCTCGGTACGCTATAACACACTATATAAGACAGAATGTTACCAAATATTTTCATATTTTCTTTGATCTCATTCCAACAACATGGACAGAGCCGCGAGGATTCCACCACCGTCTCGCATCGTCACGAGAAGGGCATTTCGGAGGAAATGTCTAGAAGAACCAGTATCGGATCTAGAAAAGGTCCAGGGTACACGCCAAGAACTCTTGGATCCGGCTCTACGTGAGCTACTCGCAGCGTTGCAGCTAATGGCAAAATAATACGTAGCCATTAGTTGTAGCGATAAACATAACAATCGGCCCTTTTCAGGGCCATCAAATATCACAAACGTACGAACAAATTTTTACTTCGAAATTACTAAATGTAATAGTTATTTTATATATAATTGTAAAATTTATATGTTTATATATTTTCTATGACGCTCTCGGCTCTCGCCTTACCGAATCCTCTGACTACCGCCAATACTTTCCAGCGGCTCTTCTCTCCCAATCTCATACTCCCTGCCCTCTTCCAGAAGAAATACCAACGTCAGCTCATCTTTTCAGAGTGTTACGCCTTTTTAATAAGCAACACAATGTATTGAATACCCTACGCAAAGTCATGCCTACTCAACAATAATTCTGTAGGTATGAACAACTCGTTTTGTTAAAATTAATAGTTACACTTGAATTGGACGTTTTACCATCTTCACATTACGAGCAGACACTTTTCACTCTCTTACGTTATTTATTCACGTCCACCTTTAATGTAAACTTAGGAATAAAACAACAAGAAGAAGGATGAGTAATTCGTCAAAAGATGCGCATGCAAATTAGCGAGTGACATTTCAAAGCCACACTTACCCGATTTAGCCTGTTCAAAGTAGATAGAAAATTATTAAGACTAAGTCGGCATCTTGGTGTCGTCAATGCTGCTCTGCCATTTAATACAACTTATCACGTAACCGTTTCGCCCAAGAGACATCGGTGTCAATCAATACCGACTGAGTTAATCGCAATTTTAACAACATTATTACAGTGAATCACACATTATCACACATTTTCTTTTAAAGGAAATAGACATAGGAAAATATTTAATTGGCGTTAATGAAACAACTTCTTCGAAATTCCTTATGCACGCAAAATTATTGTCGTGCACCTAATTGGATAGTAAAATCAATGACCTACGTGCCAATCTCGAGAAACAAATGTGTCGAAAAGAAATTTTCATCCTCGGCATTGGCTGATTCTCGACAAAATTTAGCAATGGCCCAAAGGCTATTGGGTCATTTTCGTTTACATTTTTCAGCAAGTTACTCATCCGTATTTTATTAGTCTAGCGTTATGAGTCTCCTTTACGCAATTAAACATTTCGAAGCAATAAACACTGACACTCCAGGCATGTATAATGGGACATTTCATGCACTTGTCAATAAGGTTGAGAGCGAAAAGTGATAGATAATAATTTGAAGAGTACGACATTTATCATTTAACTGTAACTATTTCATTTACAGTGAAACCACACGTTAGGAGAGTTACAATGAAAACTAGACTCTATACTACTCATCATCGGTATGTCGTTGTCTCCTCGCTCTGACGCTTCACATATCTTCTGATACTCGTACTTAGAAAGTCTAATCTCCTTCACTTTACGTTAATGTAATTACCTACGATCAAAGCAACAAGTATCCAACTTCATTACGAGTTCGCTGCACTATCAGCAGGCGAAATAAACACGAACACAAAATGGGCGTCACTTTTAACACTCATAACCACACGTTTCACTGTATCCACTCAACTTCAGTTTTATATATATTGCAGACTCGTTCACACAATCACTAGTTCGTACTTAGAAAGTCTAATCTCCTTCATTTTACTTTAATAGAATTACCTACGTTCAAACGCCTCCAAACGGCGCAAATGGCGGTAACTGCGCCAACTCTCCGAGGGTGCGACGCCATCCCAGAGACGCAATGGACGAATTACCCCCGCTGTTCCTCGTTCAGGGCCCAATACCGCTCCTTCAACGGTAAGAACCGTTGTCACAACGGTAAGAACCGTAGTCACAAGGGCTTGGTCAATCGGTGGTGCCTTTTGCGGGCAGCTGTTTCACTTGTGGCCACAGAGCGTCCGCGTGCTCAACGCGTCAGCGGGCAATTACTTGTCTCAAGTGTGGGGGGGGGGGGGGTAATAAAACAGTCCACGCGAGGGTGCGCGCAGGGATCGGGTGTGTAATAGGCTTCGATCCGATACTCCGCACTATCAGGGAGATAATAGGGGAGAACTTCTCGGAATACACCGACGACATCTCTGCTATAACCAAGGCCGAGAGCAGGGAAGACCTTAGGATGCTAGGCCAGCGAACGGTGGATGCTCTGGTAGAAAAATGCAAATTGGAAATAATGAAACTGTCGGAGACTAAGACAGAGGGCATCTTCTACCAGCTGAAGACTAAAAACGCGGTTCCCCTCACACAATTAGCTCGCGTTAGGAAAGATAGGCAGCGAGAGAGCAGGCGACAGCTCACGGACCCCAACCGACCCCCGCTAATCAAACTAAACGGGAAAAACGTCGCGTTTAAAAAGTGCGTTAGGTATCACGGTGTCCACTTCGACATAGGTTTTAAAGTGCGCACACACTGTAGCAAGCAGGCAGCGAAGGTGGGACCCTTCTTCAACAAGATCCCGAAGCTCGCGGGTCCCACCTGGGGTCTAAACTTTAGACCCAGCGGTTGTAAGAACCGGGCACTCGTTTTGCCAAAGTTTTCTTTTTTTCGTGTTTTTCTAGTTTGTGGGTGAGTGAGTGGTTTGTGCGAGTGAGTGGAATTCCTAGACCAGCTGATCGGTGAGTGTTTTGAATTGTTTTCTCTCTCTCTCCCTCCATGCATATAATTTTGTTTGTTTTCTTTATTTATTATTTTTTTTTGTTATCTGCTGCACGGAACTTTGTTCGGCACTCATGGCTATTGAGCCGGAGCCTTACGAAGACCGTCGCAAATAATATAATTTGTTTCGCCGCTTATCGCAATTTTCTTTTTTGTTTTCTATGAATAAAGTTTTTTTTTTATTATTAATCCAAGTGTTCGCGGTTTTTATTCATCGCCTGCCTACTCACCTGTCCTTGACCTTTCAAGATCATCACAACCTTAGCACACATTAGGCCATTATTGCGCCTCTTACTCTCCCCTTTGTTATAAATAATTAGATTGTTTTCGGCTGTTTTTTTTTATTTTATTTAAAATTTCAACGCGACCGGAGGTGACTACCCTTGATTAACCAGGTAAGTTTTCCTCCCTTATCTAAAGGCTACTATTCGCTTTGCACCCTGTGCCACGTTGCACCTGTGGAAGAAGCGACGGAGCTGCATTTGGAGGGTTGACCAGAGTCACCCTTGGGCCATTATTGGGCTATTTAGCCCTATGTTGGCCTCCTGAACGGCATTTACCGCTGGGGGCGTTTTACCGCCACCCAAAGCGATAACCGTCGCCTCGCCGCTGCTGCCTGACGAGGATTTCGACTTCCTTCGTCTTCTAGGCGCTTTCTTTTCTTCTGAGGGCCCTTGGGAGCTACATAAGCTGCACCAGGCACCAACATTTTATTCTTAGGCGGGGGAGGTACGTACCCTAACTCCCTTTCCCGTCTTTGCTCAAATTTCTCCCCATAATATTTGAGGTCAGCGAAATCACGTATGGATTTGCCATCTATGAACCTCCAATACATGGGGTGCAGGTTAGCGATTATCCGTTTCACCTGCGTTCTCTATGAGGGCGGCCTTCTATAGCGCCTGAAGATACACCTGCAGGCCGTTATATAATCACAAAGATCTCGCCACCACCCTGGGTTCGACGAATTAATTCTCGATCCAGATCGGTATCAGAGAAACGCCGACAAAATTGGGAGCGGGAATCAGCGATGGCATCGCTCATGAAACGCCAGCCCAGTTCGTTATTTTTGAAACTTATTTACACCACTAAATGCCGTGGATAAAGCAGCAAGCATCGCCGATTCAGGAACGTCATAAAACTCCTGACACTTCCTGACTCGCTTCAGAAAACTTTCTGGGCTGAAGCCACCTTCCCCGGTAAACTGCAGCGGTCACACTCGCATAAGTCTTAGACCCAGGTCCCACGGTACGCGATTCGGGCCCACAACCACCCGCTGACACACCTTGGGTCAACAATCTTGCGATGGGAACTCCTTCCCACTATAGGCGCGTTCTATCTCGCGAGTATGTCCCAGCGCATGCGCATATGTGCTTGGAGGTGGTTCCAACACTCTCCGAGGGCTAGAAACACAGATCGGGGATACGGCCATGTACTCCTGCGTACCCATACCGCTGGGGAATGTGGCTGCACTCTCCCCGAAGAGTACCATCGCCTCAAGGTCTTCTCTAGACGGAAGCGATGGTCGCACGTACTTCTGCGCATGCGCTAGTGGCGGCACCAAAGTGGGGCCGCTCTTTTGGCCACCCACTGGTCGTGGACATCTCACTACCCGACGATGCCCCTCCACGGGTCTGTTGGCTGCCCCCCCCCCTGCCCCAACAGGTTCCAGACTCCCACGGTCACGTATCTCGCGCGCCTCCTAGACGCACGATCTCGCTGTAGCCAGGGATAAGTCCAGCGCGCCACAACTTGAACCTCCGCGTTGACCGTACAATCTGCTTCAACGCGGAAGTTCACCTCCCTCGACTCTTCGCACAAAATACTTTGCGCCTCCCGAGACTGAGGTAAGGGCACCTCGCAAGCGGCGAAATCGCTGGGAGCAATAGGAGGGTTAAGCTCTGGTCTATTTCGATAGACCATTACTCTCAAAAGTCGATCCCTCAACTCTTCAGGAGTACTTTCGGCCCTCACTCCCAACTGCTCCGCCAGATCGCGCATCTTGTCAAAATCTGCTCCCGAGAGCTCTACTTCTAAAGCCTGAACGCTCGCATCTTATTTTATACGACGTATCCTAAGCTCCCTGTTGCACGACAGTAACATGGCTAGACAACGTGCTGAGTCGCGTTTAAGTAAATACGGAAAATCTGCAGCCTAAACGCGCAAAAACCCACTAAAACAAAAAAAAACGATAGGGCTCAATAAAAATAATAAACGGCGACCGCTGCTCGCTCTCACGTTAGGGGATTCGCGGAAAGGTAAATGACCGTTATAACGGTCGCTGACCACGTCAACAAGCGATCACTCGACTCAAGGAGCCCTCTATCAGCCAGCCACCGAGTCTAGGGCCTATGGTGTATCCCCCATACAAGTGTCCCTACAGGTGAAGTGGGCAACCCCTTGGGTACTTCCACTATGCCCCTACCTCTGGAGGTAGTTTGTGTCAACCTTTAAGTTGGCTCAGGTAAGAGCTCACCCTTTCACCTACTATACTTCGGCGGAGGCCAATCTTTAAGCTGGCCTCGGTGACATCTCAATCACACACCACTCTATCGTAGGTAGAGACCAACATTAAGGTTGGTCTTAGTGTAAACCCACCTTAATACCTACGTGCTAGTAGGTGGAGGCCAACCTTCACTTGGTCTCGGTGGATTACCACCTTTACACAGTATCGGTGTAGGCGCGCCTTTACACTACGGTCAGCTGGCAGAAACTGTAGTTGGGCTAGTTAGCCACAATACCCCCAGCGGCCGTCACTGAGCCGAAAAATAGAAAGAGATATATGTCAAGAGAGAAAAAGACAGAGCGCAAACTAAAACTCGCGCTCTGTTTATATATGTTAACCGTCGCCGTACGCAATGTTTCGCGCGCAAATAATAACCTTCACACGAATAAAAAATACAAACTCGCGCAACCACGATAACGCCGCTCTCACCCACCTCTTAACACATGTACTTCCCCACAAGGGATGCCATGCAACGTGAAACGTCCTAGTTCTATTAGGGGAGGGAAAACATACCTTGGTTGTCAAGGGTAGTCACCTTCAATCGCGTTGATATCAAAATTTCGCGAAATAATGTCGACACAAAAACTAATAAAAGGGAAGGTAAGGAGCGCACTTAAGCCTAACACGCGTCAGGAGACCAATGACCTTGAAAGGTCGAGGACAAGTGGATGGGTAGGCGTTAAATAATAAGACGCGCGTAATGGTAAAAAAAAGATTTTATTAGCGGCTACGTAAAAATAATAAATGAAACAAATTTTAAAGGCGCAACAAAAGAAAAGAAAACAACTGGTAACTAGCGAATTGGCCACAGTTAGCGATAGAGCAATAAAATAAAAATAACGGCCCTCGTGAGGCTCCGGCTATTTAGCCAGGAGGTTCAAACGAGGCCCAACGCGCGCAATTAACAACAAAAAAAAAGGAAAAAAAAACAAAATAAATGCATGTAGGGAGAGAGAGAAAGTAGGGCCACTTAACGATTCTGCCAGCCTGCACAAAACAAAAAAAAACAAAACTGTCACACGCAAAACCCGCGACACACTACCGAAAAAACTTTTATATCAGCCCTCGTCTGTGGCTCAAAATAAACTAATTCGGTGAGTGTCACCTACCTCTTTCTCCCTCTTCGCAAAGCAAAACAAAGTAAACTAATTTTCCGAGGTCGCTGACCGGCTCAGTGTGCCTTGAGCAATAGAGAGAGAGAGAGAGAGAGAGCAACAGATTTTCGGTTTTGTTTTATTTTTCGGGAGTTTTATTGTGAGGTGATTACGTGGTGTTCGTGGGTGCACAACGTGCAAGAATTTTGTTTGTGCTAGATAGCTGAGCTGGTGAGGATCTCCAAAATTATCACTCTCTCCTTCCGTACAATATTTTCTTAGTTGTTTTTGTTTATTTGCGTACGTAGGGACTCGCTCGGACCTCCTGGCTAATTAGCCGGAGCTTGGCGACGGCCGTTAACTTTTTCTTTGCGCGAATTATCACTGTGGCAGTTTTATTTATTTTTCATTATGTTGCAACGCGAAAAGCCCTAAAGCTATCAAGGGAGGGAAACTTACCTTGTAGATGAAGGTCAATCACCTCCGGTCGCGTTGAAATTAATTTTTACCGTCCAACTACCGCAACTAAAACGCGAAAAATAAGAAAAGGGGAAGGTAAGAGGCGCGCTTACGGCCTAATATGCGCCAGGATGTAATGACCTTGAAAGGTCAAGGACAGGTGAGTTGGCAGGCGTTTAAATAACTGGACGCGCGAAATAACGTTAAGAAACAAAATTTATTAACGGCTATTGACAACTGAAGTTCTAAATTTAAGGCGCAACAAAAAAAAAATTCAATAATCGGTGACGGCGAATCGGCGTCAAAACCACGTAGCTAAATATATAAATTAACGGCCGTCGTAAGGCTCCGGCTAATTAGCCAGGAGGTCTGAACGAGGCCCGGCGCACGCAAACAAAATAAAACAAAAAAAAAGAAAGAAAAATGCACGGAGGGAGAGAGAGAGAGACAATAAGAGAACACTCACCGAAGATCTGGACCTGGTGCACACCTCGAAACACAACCACCACACTTGACACCTCACGAAACCAAAAAAAAACCAAAAGAAAACTTTAAATCGTCCAGCTCAGAGGCTAAAGGCCAACTGAGCTTCGGCGAGTGTCACTCATCTCTCTCTATCTCTATCTCTCTCACCTACCGTACACGGCAAGCCGACTTTTCGAGGTTCATGACCTCGGAAAGTAAACAAACTCAACCGTTCGCCTACTTTTAAATAGACGAGCTCCGGCCAACGGCCAGGAGCTCCGTCACAATGTGTATATGCGCACATTGTTATTTTTTTATTTTATTTGTGTAACAGCCAATAAACTCTTTTTTTGCTTAAGTGCGGCTTTTTCTTTATTGCCTGCCTACTCACCTCTCCTTGATCTTTCAAGGTCATTAGTTACCTAACGCATATTAGGCCGTAATTGCGCTTCATACTTTCCCCTTTTTCATTTATTTCGATACATTATTGTTCGCGATTGAGGGTGCCTTCCACTGATACAAAAGGAAAGTTTTCCCTCCCCTATCAGGCAATAGAGTTTTCGCGTTGCAATTGATTAATTACTTACGTGATGTTCTATCACGGCAACGATTATCACAACAGCTCCAGCGTATTCTCCCGTGCTTCCTGTTCCCGTACTGCTGTTGTCAACGTCGTTCTCGTCGTTAGTTCCTTTGTATTTTTCCAGTAAAATGATGTATGTTAGGTTAGTTAAATTAGTATTGGTGTCGATATTTATACTTACCAGTAGACAATCTACTGAACCGGGTGAAGTCTTGTGAGCTGCACCCTTAGCTCTGGAAGCTGCTGGTGATTGCGTTGTATCGGCAAACTTTGGTCACAGTTCGGAGACGAACGGCGGGGACGGCGTTGTTATCGGGTAGTCGTTGTTGTCACAATCCGAAGACAAAATTATGGCGCTGCACGTTGATTCTTGTCGTAACAGTTGTAGGCGTTAAATTTTAAAAGTATGTAAATAAAAATTGGTTAGAGACAATGCGATACATTGTTAAAAGTTGGGTAATCCAAGTTCTTGTGACGACAGAAGAGACATAACACATAAATAAGAATAAAAGAAAAAAATTATATATCGATTGAAACCTTGATGATAAAAAAATGTAGAACACCTGTTTAACGAGTTGAGATTAGTAATCTCGACTAAACACATGTAATACGATGACCCCGGTTAAAACGTAATATGATTATGATAAGTGTAACGTCCGATAGATATTACAGACTAGATTTATTACAGAGTGTATTTTTGGTCGTAGAGTGTTACATCTAATAACCGGGAAATCAATTAGTCTAGTTACGTAATTTATCCTACTCGGGATAGGTTGTGGAATGAAGGGAATGGTAAGGCGATTCTCTCGTACTGCACAATAACAGGCGCACGCCAGAGAGACCTTAGCCAGGATTTGGTTTGAAGGAATTATTTTGAATGTAGATAGTACTCGGTTTGACAAGCACCTAATCTACATTCGATGGAAAAGCTAATTATGTTACTACAAGCGATAGAGAAGAAATAGAGTGAGTTCGAAGTATGATATTTTATTGTTTGACTTACTACTTTTTAGATGATCTCTCTCCCTTACAAGTCAGAGTTGGTTTTAATTTTGAGGCTGGATTCGAACTGTCTGTACAACTGCGCGCGGGCCATTTTATAGCCCTCGTCGCGCTGCCCTACTCTTAGTGTTTTCCGGGTCCCTTTGAGGCGGGCCCTTTTCCTATTAGGCCAATGAGGGAAAAGATGATTTCCCTCGTTAGCCTAATTGGAAGAATCCTGGCGTAGGCGGATGGAAAAACGGTACATACTTCTTTTAATAGATGTCGCGTAAAGTATCGTTTGGGAAAAATAGTAATTGTATTTAATAGTTTAACTAATTAGTTGATTAATTCTAACGGGCGAATTTGACAGGAGAGAGAGATATCCATCGTTTACAATCTATTGGCTTAAGTTTATTACAAAATTAGTAGCGAGACTATAACAAATGTTGGCTTGTTTAGTCGTAGTTTCTTGCTTCGTCTATGGACCTTAGGAGATTTAGTTTATTGCTATTACAAATATAACGATGGTTTAGAATGTTGATAAACAGTAGTGACTATTGTTAATATTATTAGTTTATACATATGTCTAGCAGATGTGGCATCAATATGCGTTGCGTGATTTTAGTCGCAGCCGGAAAGATAATTTTTACGACTCTAGGCGTCTGGGAATTTTCGTTAGCGCGGGACCATGGCGTATCGTCAAGGGGGTCCGTTTTATTAGTTTTCGGAGAAAACTAACTTGCTTAAAGGAGGGTATGGTTTTTCCGTGAGACTTTTCATAAGCGAGTGGTTCTATTTAGTCTTTTCTCACGCTCAGAAATTATAAACAGTCACAGTAACCATGTGACACCGGAAAATAGATATAAACTATAGAGGTCGATGACTAAATTTTATTTCTACCACGTGCTTAGTATCAACGGACGTCACATAAGCTTCTCGTAGTATCTCTCAAAATCAAAGTATGTATATTGTACAGGTAACTCTCTCAACACGGTGGGCAATCATAAAGTAAACATAAGAAAATCGTACGATACGTTTTCCACATGACGAAATGGGTAAACTTATCAGAACAAAGATGTGCGCGCTTAAAATTATTTTCCGCCGAATCGTACTCGTGATCTATGATAACCATAGTTCGCGGGGTGTATATAAAGGCTACAAATTGGTCTTGGAGTCAGTAGTACTACCTAAGCAAGTAGTACCTGACACAAACCACTTCGAAGCCAGTAAGCGAGCGAGTCTACCTCTTGAAAATGAGTAAGTTCAAAAATAACCACTAACTAAACATAATATTCCTCTTAGCTCGGGACTTTACCGAAATCCAATTCCGAGTTGCAGGCTACAGAGTCTGCCCTTGTGTGTCAGTCTCAGTTAGCCTTAAAATTATTTAGCTGCTATCCCACAAGTGTTGGGAAAGTAAAGTGAATGTTGCGCTGTCAATGGGTCAGTGCAACATGAAGATTCACTTAGGTATAAACCATCGCGTCAACGAAGTTTCCACAAAGGACACTTATGCTTTCCAGTCAATAAGACGAAAGTCTTAGGCTAAAAAGTGTAAATTAAAAATAGTGATTGTCTCCCGACGTCACATTCTTGTTACCTTGAATACATCGACCATCTTCCTGGATCGTTCTTATTATCGTCGTTGTCGCTTCAACGGTGGTGGACTCGAAGACGAGAAGGACGAATACATTTGGGCGATTGAGGTTATTGTTGTTGACTGCACAAAGGACAAAACAATAGCAACGTGCGTGCGACAGTGGTGCGAAAGCAGACTTTGTGTCACGGAATTCACAACACATGTCGGGCGAGTTTGTCCGTTTTTGTGTTGTTGGTTGCATCGTTAATAAAAATTTGAAAATGGATAATTTTAACAAAAAAGGACACTTTCTGGAACGTAGGATAAAGTCTGTGAAAGCGGGTAATTTCCAACACGTGTCGTTGGTGAAATGCGCATATTAACGAGGGTTCTTTAAACTCGACGAATTGGTATTGCTCAGTAGAATTTGGGCATCGATGCAATCGAAGATGACGTAGTCGACCACAACGACGACGAGGACAATGATCAACAACAGCAGCAACTGCAATTTCATGAAGATGAGCAATTGCAGCTGCCAAACAACGACATTCGCGTCATCGTCATCGTCTTTCCATCACTCCGTTGCGCACTCGTGCGATTCCACGAGTAGCATGGACGTGGATTCTGTCGTTGTCGTGTATTCGGATCTACGGCTGTAATCGTCAATTATTTGTATGGATGTTCCCGTAATTAAATGGAAGGCCTTGACCGATGAAAACGTGAAAACTACCGACGTTTTGAAGATGAAGCTGCCATTGTCCATGGAGATGATGAAATATAACTCATGGAAATCGATGCAGCTGGTTAGCTAGGACAAGGAGGTGATACATTTTGTAATGCTTGCGAGAAGCGGCACGTTGACTGGGACGTTTAAAATTTGATTTATGTGGGACATTTTCAAGGAAGCTACTCTACAATCATCTCTCAAATCCGGATCCAGACTTAACAACGCGACTGGATATTACGAGCACAACAAGGCGATCGTTAGAGTATTACCTGCTGATTGGACAGTATTTGTCAAAGTTGTGACTCGATTGCTCCATGCATTTTTGCGTGAGTACAACGAACAATTAAAGAATTACAACGTGAAGCATTATTTCTTTTATTTTGAGTATTTATAATTATTTGATATGATATATGGCCGACGTCATAACGTTGCGTTGCTTTCTTTTCCAGCGTGTCCGCATGGCTTGAAAATGCAAACGTACATGCTCTGTGATCCGTACAACCTATTCAATAACAGTCTCAGTATGATATACGAAGTGGACAGTCGATTCACATGTCTAGTGAAGGTGTCTCATCAACGTGTTCCAGCGATGTTGCTTTGCTGCTCAATATTTGTAGACCAGGGAGCATTTTGAGCAAAGAGGTTGACTTTGACGTAAAAGTGACGCCTTATTCTCACAATGATCTGAAAATGATGGGTACATGATGTAAGTGATTTATTGGGTTATTGGGTTATTGGGTTATTGGGTTATTGGGTTATTGGGTTATTGGGTTATTGGGTTATTGGGTTATTGGGTTATTGGGTTATTGGGTTATTGGGTTATTGGGTTATTGGGTTATTGGGTTATTGGGTTATTGGGTTATTGGGTTATTGGGTTATTGGGTTATTGGGTTATTGGGTTATTGGGTTATTGGGTTATTGGGTTATTGGGTTATTGGGTTATTGGGTTATTGGGTTATTGGGTTATTGGGTTATTGGGTTATTAGGTTATTGGGTTATTGGGTTATTGGGTTATTGGGTTATTGGGTTATTGGGTTATTGGGTTATTGGGTTATTGGGTTATTGGGTTATTGTTATTGGGTTATTGGGTTATTGGGTTATTATTGGGTTATTGGGTTATTGGGTTATTGGGTTATTGGGTTATTAAAATTTTAAATTTATTAAATTTATTAAATTTATTAAATTTAAATTAAATTTATTAAATTATTAAATTATTAAAATTAAATTTAAATTTAAATTAAATTATTAAATTTAATAAATTTAAATTAAATTTATTAAATTTTAAATTTAAATTAAATTTATTAAATTTATTTTAAATAAATTATTAAAATAAATTAATAAATTTATTAAATTAATAAATTAATAAATTTATTAAATTTAATAAATTATTAAATTTAATAAATTATTAAATTATTAAATTATTAAATTATTAAATTATTAAATTATTAAATTTAATAAATTTATTAAATTTATAAATTAATAAATTTTAATAAATT